>CAWUFW010002787.1:0-1200000 GCA_963921515.1 Calotriton arnoldi | reverse complement strand
AAAATAAATCTAATTTAATTAAAAAAATGTCATTACATTATATATAAATTACTTACATGTTTAATTAAAATACTACAATTTTTATCTTATTTGTTTAAATGTATTTTTCATTTTTATATCATTGTAAAATATAATAATAAATATTATTAAACACATATTTAATATTATAATTCCATGTATTGACAAGTTACATACAATATTTATGAAAAACTTTTAATAATTTTTTTATATTTAAAAAATGTCTATCTTATAAAAAAATGTTTATAAATTAAACCATGTAATAATTAATAACATTAATATTTTATATATTAATATTATTATTATTTAAAATGTATTATTATTTATTTGGAAAATGTAACTAAGTTTATACTTAAAAAATGTTTTTAAAAATTGTGAAAATTGTTATATAATTAATATGTTACCAATATATGTAACTAAATAAAAAAAGTCACAATACCAAACTGAACTTAACCACTGTTATAAATGAATATATTGTTTTTCAAATGTATGTAAGAAAATGGTAACCTACATTATGTATTATTACAAAATGTACACAACTGTTTAAAACAATGTTATAATAAAATGTTTCTTTAATTATTAAATGTAAAAATATTCATATGTACAAAACATTTTGTATTGGTAAAATAAATATGATTTCCTATCTCTGTCTTTATTTATCTTACATATTACAAAATAAATATTTCTTGATGATTTTTAAATAATTTACAATAAATAAACATCTTAAAAAAATTTAAATGTCTAATTTTTTGTCTACCATTTTATTAATGTTATATTCAATGTTAGATATTAAGTTTATTTTTTATTAAATCTGTTTAAAATAATATGTTTTAATTAAGTATATATACAATGTTTATGTTTTTATTTACAAACATCTTATAATTAAAATATTATACTACTTTGAACTATAATTTTTTTAAAGATTATAAATGAATACACATATAGCTAAATTACTGTTCCCACTCCAGTTAGCATAAATACAGGGTAGGTGCTGGACACTAAACTTAATTTATTATTCCCACTCCAGTTAGTATTAATTAGGGGTAGGTGCTGGACATTATACTTAATTAATTTACTACTCCCACTGCAGTTAGTATTAATTCAAGGTAGGTGCTGGACACTAAACTTAATTAATTTACTATTCCCACTCCAGTTAGTATTAATTAGGGGTAGGTGCTGGAGAATAAACTTAAATAATTTACTATTCCTACTCCAGTTAGGATTAATTCAGGATAGGTGCTGGACACTAAACTTAATTAATTTACTATTCCCACTCCAGTTAGTATTAATTAAATGTAGATGCTGGACACTAAACTTAATTAATTTACTACTCCCACTCCAGTTAGGATTAATTCAGGATAGGTGCTGGACACTAAACTTAATTAATTTACTATTCCTACTCCAGTTAGTATTAATTCAAGGTAGGTGCTGGACACTAAACCTAATTAATTTTCTAGTCCCACTCCAGTTAGTATTAATTCAAGGTAGGTGCTGGACACTAAACTTAATTAATTTACTATGCCTACTCCAGTTAGTATTAATTAGGGATAGGTGCTGGACACTAAACTTAATTAATTTACTATTCCTACTCCAGTTAGTATTAATTCAAGGTAGGTGCTGGACACTAAACTTAATTAATTTACTACTCCCACTCCAGTTAGTATTAATTAAATGTAGATGCTGGACACTAAACTTAATTAATTTACTATTCCTACTCCAGTTAGTATTAATTAGGGATAGGTGCTGGACACTAAACTTAATTAATTTAATATTCCCACTCCAGTTAGTATGAATTAGGGGTAGGTGCTGGACAGTAAACTTAATTAATTTACTATTCCCAATACAATTACTATTAATTAGGGGTAGGTGCTGGACACTAAACTTAATTAATTTAATATTCCCACTCCAGTTATTATTAATTCAGGGTAGGTGATGGACACTAAACTTAATTAATTTACTATTCCTACTCCAGTTAGTATTAATTAGGGATAGGTGCTGGACACTAAACTTAATTAATTTACTATTCCTACTCCAGTTAGTATTAATTCAAGGTAGGTGCTGGACACTAAACTTAATTAATTTACTACTCCCACTCCAGTTAGTATTAATTCAAGGTAGGTGCTGGACACTAAACTTAATTAATTTACTATTCCCACTCCAGTTAATATTAATTAGGGGTAGGTGCTGGACACTAAACTTAATTAATTTACTATTCCCACTCCAGTTAGTATTAATTAATGATAGCTGCTGGACAGTAAACTTAATTAATTTACTATTCCCAATGCAGTTAGTATTAATTAGGAGTAGGTGCTGGACACTAAATTTAATTAATTTACTATTCCCACTCCAGTTAGTATTAATTAGGGATAAGTGCTGGACACTAAACTTAATTAATTTACTATTCCCACTCCAGTTAGTATTAATTAATGATAGCTGCTGAACAGTAAACTTTATTAATTTACTATACCCACTGTAATTACAGTAAAATAAAAAGAATTGCCAGACCTTTAACATATATATTTTTCTTTTCCTATTAAAATTAATGCAATATAACTACACTATACATTAAATTTAAATTATTTGACAATGCGTATCAAATTAGTACAATATTTAATTTAATTAATTGCAATATTTTTATAATTTTGAAAATATATTTTCTCAATTATAATTTAAAATTTATAATTTCTTAAATGTTTTAATAAATTATTTTTAAACACTCCCTATAAACCCAACATCCCGCTCCTAAAAAATATTTTTCTAAAATTAAAAATATAATTTCTAAATTATATATTTAATTTTCTTGAATTTAAAAAAAAAATTAAATATATTATTTTAAAACACTCCCCACCCTTATCCACTATAAACCCAACATCCCGCTCCTTAAAAAGATTTTTTTTAATTCGAAAATATAATTTCTAAATTTTAATTTCGAATTTCTTAAATTTTTAAGTACATTATTTTAAAACACTCCCCACCCTTTTCCCCTATAAACCCAACATCCCGCTTCTGAAAAATATTATTCTAAATTCGAAATTATATTTTCTAAATTATAATTTTAAATTTCGAATTTTTTTATAAATTAAAATCAATTATTTTAAAACACTCCCCACCCTTATCCCCTATAAACCCAACATCCCGCTCCTAAAAAATATTAGACAAATTTATTTTTTTATAGCATTAACTTACTATTATTATACTACAAACAAACTCTATATACATTACAGTATACTACAATAACGATATTTGAACATAACGATATTTTAACAGTCGATATTACAAACTTCGATATTTTTAACACTACTTAAAATCGATATTTTTAACATCGATATACATGACATCGATATTTAATACTATCGATATACTAAACTCGATATTTATGTATATCGAAATTAAAAGTTCGATATTATGTCTACTTACCACCACGAGCATATCCCCCCACCCCTTGCAGGAAGGAGTCGTATGGGATGTCCCTGGTCTATGGCCTTTGTCAGCAGAACCCATTACCCAGACTATACATGGTGAGATTACACCACATTGGCTGTGTCGCACTCATCACTGGATGGATGACCCTCCAAGTGTGGGGCATCTGGCCCGCATTCCCATGTCAATCAAAGGGGATCCGTGTCCTCTAGCAGCTGTGAGGCCTTGTTGTTTTGGGGTGCTATGGCCTGAACAGACCAGAATGACAAGGGACAGGCTTCTCCGACCATGGACAGAATGTTCAGACAGTACTCCTGGACCGTGCAGTTAACAAGCTCTGCGGACAATGAAGTGGGGGGACTGACCAAGTAAGACAAAATGCAATTGACCCCACAACGCCCCGACGTAGCGTTATGAAAGAAGGAAAATAGTGCGACTAACATGATTTGTGCAAATACTGGGACAGACTAACCCATCTGACAGTCTTACAGTGTCTGCATTGATATACAGGGACAGAACAAAGGCAAAAGCATGCCTCCCTTAAGTACCTGTGTAGAGATGGCAAGCTGTGTGCACATGTTCCCCTCTGTGGCATCTACATTCAAATGTAAGGTTCAAGGTGGACCCCAGTCAGCATGTACAAACAAAAGGAGGCCGGATGGCCCCTTTACTTAGGCCCGGCTGGAGGTGAAAAAAGGCACACTCGCTGCATGCACGTTGCTGCTGGGAATGGAAAGCAGACAACGTGCAGGTGCTGCAGAACGTTTCCCGGTATTTGGACGGTACACCGGGACAAGTTAAGCATATCCCTGTTGGGACCAACGTCCTGGCAGGGGGGACGGAGTCAAACCCGTGCAAAGAGGGCGGGGCACTGTGTACCTGCGTGTACCCCCGACTCGAGCCCTGGGTACTTGCAAAACAACAACGCCATGTCTTCTTCGTGCGCTACAGCTGCATAATGGAAGCCGGGCTCATGCCAGACGACAAAATCCACGACAGTCAGATGACAGCCTCCACTTGCCCTGGTCTGTGGTACCAAGCTCAATAGATCACAGAGCACAGCACAGTACAAGCCAATGCAGACAGGGCCATGGTCAGAGAGCTGGATGCCAAATCTTGTCAGGTGGCGTGCAGTAAGGGAGACGATGATTGAATTAGTCACCAACAGTTCCTGTTGCTGTAAAGTCGTTACGAATCCAAGAAGGCACAGGCAGCTTTGAAGGCAATCAGTTCCAAGAGACGATCCAGTTCATCTTCAGCGAAGAGGACCGCCATCCAATCCAGCAGTATGAAGGAACAGATGTGCTCCTCGCACCACAAGGTTGCAAGGAGCATCCCATCACAACCTGGGAGAGGTTCGATGTAGGCATGGCACAGGAGCCATTGCGCAAACGCACAGGCGCAGCTGTCAGCCTGCCAGACACATTGAAAGGCATCCCATAAACGTGTCTCACCAAAGCAGTCTTGCACGTGGACCAACAAAGGAGTCACCCACAGCTCATGATCCAGGTCATTAAGGTATGTGTTTGAAAGGCAGACATCCATGGCCCACCCAAACAGATATCTTCTGCAGGAAAAGACGGGTTGCACGCAGGTGAAGTAGGCATAGGGGAACGTTAGCCTATGACTGATGCCCAGCACAGCCAGTGGGACACATCCAAAGAGAAGCTGCATGCAGTCACGGTACAGTTGCAACTGACCGGGCTCGGCCTTGCCCACTGGACGGTCAGACATGGCGTGAGAGCAATCTCAGAACCAGCGCTCAGCTGTACAGCCAAAGTAATGGTCTGAAACTGCTAAATGCAGTGTGCAAATTGGAGGAATGACACCCGGTGGTACTTCCGGAAAAGCATGGAAGGAAGGGACAAGGCCAGAACCCACAAGTCTGATAAAAAGTGTGCAACGGCCTTCAGTAGCAGACGCTATCAATACTCTGTGTGTCAGTTCACCGCGAAAATAGTGGGCAAGCCGTGTTCAGCACTGACTGAATCGCGCAGGACGGTCAAGACACCTGGTATCCGAAGGTCATTGGGCTGGTGTGGGAGCAACTACTTGTCTACACAGAGGCTCATTGTGCATGCACACTCATTGAAGTATGCTGTCAGCAGTACGTTGGCACAAAAAGGACACGTTGTGCAACTGTTCCCATATACGTAATGCCTGGCCTGTGCACGTAGGAGAAGCCATGTCGGTCCTCCTCACCTGAACGGACCAGGGACTCTGCATCCGAGGCTTCACCTTCCGGGGGGGCGGAGGGGGGCTGGCTGGGCTCGTTCATGGCACGGTCACCTGCTCTTGCTATCGAGTCACCTTTTGGGGTAAGGTCATGTTCTGCACACAGCACAACTTAGATGTTCATGTTTGTCACATTTAAATTGAGGTGACATGACTTTTGCCTTGGCTTTACTAGGCATTCATGTCAGTATGTCATCAGTCGCACATGATGTTGAGGTACATACAGGGCTTTCAGTGGCCCGGTTCTCACCAGTGCCGGGCACCGCCATTTTTTGGAGTGGGCCTCGGGACGGGTCTCTTTCGTACTCAGTTTTGTGCCCTGCCACTGACGGTCCATTCTTTCAGCTGGAATGCATTGACAGCGGGCACATCGAAGTGTGCATGGTCACACTCCTCACTTCTCACTGGTGGAGTCATTACAGCATGACGTCATGCCAGGTGAGCGTTGTGGGGAGGTGAAATCCTTTGTGGATTAATTTTGTCTCTGGAATTCACTCCTTTGGAGACTCATGAGCAGCAACATCCTTGTGGTGTCATCAGGGCTTCAAGTGGAAGATTTTCCGATGTTAGATGTAGGCCATAGTTGCAGCTTCTCTGTCTCATGCAACTGACAAACATTGCCAAGGCCAGTAGTCCAGAGTTGTGCTAGGTTTCATGTTACTTGTTGTATCATTTATCTGGGTGCATTGGCAGTGACTGAAATGTGCTAGTCGGGTAGCCCAATATGCTAAGCCCATATTTGTGTCTCTGGTTTTTGGGCCACGCCCTTAATTACATTGGCCAGGCCCCTTTGAGAGACCCCCCAGTTTGTTCATCCCACTTGAGGATCTGGGTACCTACATTGCTCGTTGGCGATGTGACATGGCTAAATGGCCAATTTCATGTGTACCGATGTTGTGTTTCCGAGGACATGTCCTCTGGTACTAACTTGTTGCTCATCCAATTCAGTTGATGCTTGGAAATTTGTGTCTTTTCGATGTGTATCTGACTACTATGCCGCAACATCATGATTTGTGTTGTGCTTCTTGTGCTTACCTCCTGTGGTTTGTGAGGACTGACAGGGTTCCCATGCATGTGTTGTGTTGACCCGAGTCTTTCTGCTTTGAGGCAATGGGACTTGCAAATTGGCTTTTTGGGGTCGCGTTCTTGGATTCTGCATTGCAGTTGCATGTGACTTCATCAGTGACACTGAATCATGTGGCCTCTCGATGGTGTTGGCTGTATGTGCACGGCCTATACACTTATGGGGGTTTCCGGAGTTGGCTACCCAGTGCGGGATGTGGGGGTCATTTGGCTACATGCTGTTTGTGAGGGGAGACAGAGGGCCTTGTGGGAGTCATGCACTTGCTGTCAGGTTTCAATGACCACTCCCCAGTAAGATGGCTAGCTACCTGTTGGGAGGCACTGTCGACGGAGTTAGCTGCCACATGGCTGTGGGGTGGTGAGGGTGAGCCATGCTGTTTGGGAAGGAGGCCATGGTGCATGAGCTGACCACCTACCTGTGAGGTTGAGCAGATTGAGGAGATGCGGTCCTTGTGATCCATTTATTTTGTAAGCGTGCATTCCACATGGGTTTGATGTGGGCGGGCGATTGTGGCTCACTTGTGGTGCACAACGGTGCATTGTAGTGTGATGTGATCATTTTGTTGGCACTTACCAGCCTCCAGTCACCCCTCGATTCTTGTGGGACTCTCTGGATGCATTATGGCAGGCACCTTCTCCTCCCTTCAGTGAAGGTTAGTGGTGGAATGGAAGGGCCGCCACCAGTTCTCTGGGCCGCCGCGTGGTTCCTCTGGGCCCGGTGCTTGACCCGGCCCTTGAGGTCGCCCCACCGCTTCCTGAAGTCAATCACAGTGCGTGGGTGGTCCCTACGGCGTTGACTTTGCTGTGGATCCTTGCCCACATCTGATTCTTGCGCGCAAGTGGGGTGTGTTGGACCAGGTGCCCAGTCAAATGTGGTTCGACCCTGATTGTCTCGTCTGGTATCTCTTTCAACTCTGAATCGGTGAGTTTGGGCATTTTCTTTGGGGGCATGGTGTGAATAAATGAGGGGTGCAGGGTGCAAGATAGTGGTGGAGATGTGTGTGGTGTGTGGGTGAGAGTGTTGTTGTGTGGTGATATGTGTATGTGGTGTTGTGCAGTGTGTGTCAATGGTGTCCTGTCTCTGTCTCGGTTTGTGGTGTACAGAGGCTGCTGGTCCAGGTAGGGGTTGGTTTTCATTTGTGGTATATGGGTGTGTCCACATGGGTGATGACCTCCAGAGGTCTCTTCCATGCTGCGCATGGCTTTCCCTACCAGGAGCAAGTTGGGGTGTATCATTGTGGCGTGTGTGTTGTGATTGAGGGCAGCAGGGAGTACAGGCACACTTCGGCGTTATTGTGGGGTTGGTTCCGCACGCCATTCATTTGGCCTGTGTGCGTGCGAGGCTGTCTGATGGCAGTGCTCGGTCCGCCAGCTCCGCATTCTGATCGTAATTGGCCGTGCGGTCATGCCGCGGCAGGAGCGGCCTTTTTGAGCCGTTGTACAGCTTTCCCCGTCCGCCGCGGGCGGATTTGCAGTTTTTCCGACCGTGGTGGACGGTGTTTAGTGCCATCCGTCCGCCGCGGTCTGATTTTGCGTACATTGCATCGTAATTTGACCAACGGAAATGCCGTGGGTCATGCGGGGGGATTTTTCCCGATGCCATGGCGGTCGGAGGGCTTTTCCATCCGTCATCGTAATGGGCCCCTATGTGTGCGTTGTCTGCTGTTGATGCAGTGCTGAGCAATGGTCGTACTGTTGGTACTTGCACCGAGAAATCTTGAGAGTGTGAATTGTGGAGATTTATTTGGGTCACTTCAGAAAGCGCATCTGGGGAAGTCCCGAGAGTTTTCACTTGAGTGAGGGTAAAATCGTGCTGTTTCGAGATTTTGCTGGAAGTAAATGGAATTCTCAGAGTATATGATTCCATCGATTTATTTCTTTTAGTGGAGCAGACAAGCTGTTTTTTATGTAGTTTGTTTTGTTAAAGACTTCGAAAAGACGCTGATGCTGAATTAAAGGGAGGGTCAGTCGCGGGAGTTAAACTGACGTCTCAGAGTACCGCGCTGGTATTGGTCAGTTGATGAGAAATCGTCACAGAAAGTGCCACGCTGGTATAGGTTGGTTGCTGTGAGTTGCGCTGGGATTGGACAGCATGATTAGTTTTGATTGGTAGCAGAAAAACATAATACGGAAGAGGAACTATTGAAGATTGACTTATATAGTTTAGTATTAGCATAGAAAATCATGAAGTTATTAAACTTGTTGAAAACTTTATTTAGTAAAGATGAGCTGATACCATTAGAGAAGGAATTCCTGTGGCTCCTGAAGGAACCCCCGCTTCATTCATGTCATTAGAAAGGGGTTATCATACGTGTACATGGTTAGAAAATTGGATGAAATATACTGAGCAAGATGGTAATTTAGCATTTCCAGAGAATGGGACTTTTAATCCTAGAATTTTGGAGAATTTAAGGCGACAAACGAATAATTTGAGACCTAATCCTAGACCTATGCAGTATGAAGTTCTTGAAGAATGGGAACATGAGGCATACAAGAGAGAAAGAGATAAGTATCAGACTAGATATAAGAAAACTGTGAGTAGATATTTAGAAGCAAAATGGGATACTCAAAAGAAAATGTGGAGAAGAGACATAGCAGAAGGAGCAAGGATGTTTCCAGTTATGGTATCTGAGACTAAAGAAGGAGAAAAGTGTAAGGAGAAAAAGAAGAATGTTGAGGAACAAAGACATAGAAATACTGAATATACTGAGGAAATTGATGACATAGATGATACATTTTTAAATGAATTGTTAATGAATAAACCTCCACCATATCAAGTGCCTCAAGAGAAAACTTCAGCAAACGTGAGCCAGAATCAAAATTTAGTTAGAGAGGAGTTGTCAAGAATGATGACACCAATGAATCCAGATGTTATGTCAGTTCCAGTGACTATTGGTCCAATTGTTCCGTTATATAATGTTGGTGAAGGAATTTCTCGAGAACATGCTTTAACAATACCAGATAGAAATACGAATGGAGTTCATACAGTCTACAGAAAATTAAATGAGACTAATCAAGGATTGATTGAAAATAGTGGAACAAATGTGAGCAAAGTTCACAACCGGAGAATCAGAGCAATTGATTAACATTTCAGAAAGATTTGTTGAAACTCCAAAGCGAGGTATATATATAGATCCAAAGTGATTGTTATAGATTGAGGAGAAAGTGACACCTACATCAGGAGGGCCATAAGTGAAACAGGTGAAAATTCTCAGAAATCATTAGGTCCCTCCCCAGAAGAATTAGATGAGTGGATAAAAGAAATAGCAAACACAAGGAGATGATGGACGGAGCGCTGAAACTTTTCAGACACTCACCCCCAGTCACAGATCTGGGTTGAATCCATCATCGTTCTTTAGCTCACTTCGCCACCCCAGTTCAGACACAGCTATATGCAAATCAGTCTTGACCCTGTGCCTCATGGGAACAGTCCAGCCTGAACTGCCAAGCCATGTCTTCCCTGGACCGGAAACAAGCATCCTGGGACCGGTTTCGGGCTAACAGCCCTCATCAGCCAAGCTAGCTTGAATCCAGTGGCAAGTGAGCAAGGGACCCACGTCTGGGCATACCCTGCCAACTTAGGGCGAACAAAGCAAACACAAGGAGATGAAGGACGGAGCGCTGAAACTTTTCAGACACTCACCCCCAGTCACAGATCTGGGTTGAATCCATCATCGTTCTTTAGCACCTGGTTGCAGTATACAGATTAATAACTCAAGTATAGATGTAAGTAAGTTAAAAGCAGATTTGGAAGAAATGATTCTTAGTACAATCAGCCCAGATAGATTAAGTAGATGTCAGGATGAAGAATTGCTTTTTATGTGTGAAAACATTACAAAGAAAGCAAGAAACCTACATGAACAAATTGCTGAAATCGCACAAATGTATGGAGTTGATATAGAGAAGTCTAAAGCCCTACAAAAAACATATAGATTAGATTTCAGTGATAAGGATTTGGGGAGTTTGAATGTTTCAGGAAAGCGTTTGCAAATTAAAGAGTTAATTAGCATATTAAAGCAATGGGGTGAATTAGATTGATGGAAAGGAAGATGGGCTAAAAGAAAGGAAGATACAACAGAGACTTCAGTGGCTTTACCATTGTATCCTGTGAGAGAGACAGGAGCAGAAATAGTTGATGCGACGATATATCCTATGAGAGAAGTACCAGGAGGTGGGTATGTCCATGTCCCATGGTCAAGGCAGGATATATTATCATTTACAAATGATTTCCCAAGATTGAGAGAAAAACCAGTGGAATGGTACAAACAAGTAGAAAGGTTTGTGAAGGTTTCAAAAGTTTTGTGGAAGGATGTGGATGGGAAGATCCTAAAACGGGAGCACCATCTGAAGAAGTGATGAAAAATTATAATAAGGTTATTACCTATTTGAAAGGGAACATTTTGCCAAAAGAAACAGAATGGGTAAGAATAGACAGGACTACTCAAGAGTTAAAGGAGTCAGTGCATGCTTATTATAAAAGGCTACTACAGGTGTTTAAACAGCACAGTAGTATTGAGAACATCACTGAGAAAGATATGGAACATTTTGTGTATAGATTTGTGTATGGATTAAGACCAGAAATTAGTGCTATGGTTCAGCAGCATTTAAATTGTTGGCAGAGTAAGACAATTGATTAAATTCTTCGTTATGCGAAGTATTGTGGTGCCGACATTGAAACGAGACACAAAAAGTTAAAGGAGAAATTAATGTTAGCTCAGACGAAAGCGGCGAAGAAAGGAGGATTTTTAAATACAGATTTACAGAAGCTTACCAAGGAAATGGTCAGACTACTACTGGTATGAGAGGTGTAGTGTCAAAGGGAAATACTGTGACTCAAATGATACCGATTCCACAAGGGAGAGGTAGAGGTAATAGAGATGAATTGAAGGTTCGCTGACAAAATATCGAAGTATAAAATATAGATGTTAAAAATATCGAAACAAAAATATAGACTGCAAAAATATCGACTCCCTATACTTAAACAGGTAAGGACAAAAATATTGAATCAAAAATATCGAAATTAAAAATATAGTTGTAAAAAATATTGATTTAAAAATATAAATAAAAAAATAATATATATTAAATATATAAAATATTAATATTATCTTTAACAAAATAAATGTAATTTAATATACATGTTAACTAAATATAAAAATAAACAATTTTAAAAAATATAAACACACAAACATAATAATTTATTCCTATACATATATTTACTTTAAAATAATTAACTATCTTTATTTAATTTTTAAACTTTTTAAATTATATAAAAATAAAATATATACATATATCAATAATTTAAAATAAAATAAAAATTCTATGATTTATTAAAACATTAAACTATTAAAAATTAAAACGTACATTTCGCAATACAATAAATACAACAGTAGGGAAAATGTTGGATAGCGGAATAATTAAATTTACTATTCCAACTCCAG
This sequence comes from Calotriton arnoldi, assembly GCA_963921515.1. Lineage (NCBI taxonomy): Eukaryota > Metazoa > Chordata > Amphibia > Caudata > Salamandridae > Calotriton > Calotriton arnoldi. Next base: position 1,187,806 of record CAWUFW010002787.1, on the reverse strand, counting down.
TGAATACAACAGTAGGTAAAGTGTTGGATAGCGGAGGGGTAAAAATTACTATTCCCACTCCAAAGAGTGCAACAGTAGGGAAAGTGTTGGATAGCGGAGGGGTAAAAATTACTATTCCCACTCCAAAGAGTGCAACAGTAGGGAAAGTGTTGGATAGTGGAGGGGTAAAATTTACTATTCCCACTCCAGTGAGTGCAAAAGTAGGGTAAATGTTGGATAGCGGAAGAAGTAAATTTACTATTCCAACTCCAGTGAGTGCAACAGTAGGGAAAATGTTGGATAGCAAAGGAGTAAAACTTACTATTCCCACTCCAGTGAGTGCAAAAGTATAGAAAGTGCTGGATAGCAAAGGGGTAAAAATTACTATTCCCACTCCAAAGTGTGCAACAGTAGGGAAAGTGTTGGATACCGCAGGGGTAAAAATTACTATTCCCACTCTAGTGATTGCAACAGTAGGGAAAGTGTTTGATAGCGAAGGGGCAAAAATTACTATTCCCACTCAAAGAATGCAACAGTAGGGAAAGTGTTGGATAGCGGAGGGGTAAAAATTACTATTCCCACTCCAGTGAGTGCAAAAGTAGGGTAAGTGTTGGTTAGCGGAGGAATTAAATTTACTATTCCAACTCCAGTGAGTGCACCAGAAGGGAAAATGTTGGATAGCGGAGGGGGAAAAATTACTATTCCCACTCCAGTGAGTGCAACAGTAGGGAAAGTTTTGAATAGCAGAGGGGTAAAAATTACTATTCCCACTCCAGTGAGTGCAACAGTAGGGAAAGTGCTGGATAGCGGGGGGTAAAAATTACTATTCCCACTCTAGTGAGTGCAACAGTAGGGAAAGTGCTGGATAGCGGAGGGGTAAAAATTACTATTCTCACTCCAGTGAGTGCAACAGTAGAGAAAGTGCTGGATAGCGGAAGGGTAAAAATTACTATTCCCACTCCAGTGAGTGCAACATTAGGAAAAGTGTTGGATAGCAGAGAAACAAAAATTACTAATAATATTTAAAGAATAGAAAAAATTTAAAAAATCATAAAAATAAATAAACAATATTAAAAAAATATACGATTAAATATATTAAGCATATAAAAAGAACACATAATATAAATTACATATAACAAAAAGCTACAAATATTATATAAAATAAATTAATAAATACATTTATAAACAATTATTTAAAAGGATCAAATATTAACAAACAAAAAAATTATTTAAAACATAAGTGTATTTCTTTTATTTCCTACCCTATAACACCACACCAACAAAAAAACATTTCTAAAGTTTTATTTAAATTTATTTCCATACTTAACATAGTTAATAATCAATTAAAAAAATATTATTAATTAAAAAAAACATTCCTTGAATACACATGCTTTAACACTATAATATCCACAACACACCCCCAAAATTAATTACACAATTACCATAATTAATTTCTAATCAATTAATTTAAATTAATTAATTATTAATTCATCAATTAAAAATAAATTACTTCCCACCCTTCCCACCATTTACACCTATAAACACCACAACACACACCTAAAATTAATTACACAATGACCATAATTAATTACTAATTAATTATTTAAAATTAATTAACAACTAATTATTAATTCATCAATTAAAAATAAATTACTTCCCTCCATTTACACCTATAAACACCACAACACACACCTAAAACTAATTACACAATTACCATAATTAATTGCCAATTAATTAATTTAAATTAATTAACAACTATTTATTAATTCATCAATTAAAAATAAATTACTTCCCACCCTTCCTACCATTTACACCTATAAACACCACAACACATACCTAAAACTAATTATACCATTACCATAATTAATTGCCAATTCATTAATTTAAATTAATTAACAAATGATTAATTAATTCATAATAAATTACTTTACACATTTAACACTATAACATCTCAATTAAACAAATATTAATAAATACAAAATATTCAATAAATGTAATATAATTAAATTACTTCCCACCCTATTCCCCTATAAACCCACAACCCGCTACGGAACTAAAAACGCAAAATTCAAATAAAAAAATGAATAACTACTAAAATGTTAACACATATAATAAAAATACAAACAATTCTTATACAAAAAAACATACATCACATACATATAAAATATATACTAAAATACATAACATTAATAAAAAAAATCGATATTTTTACAACTATATTTTTTGCAAACGATATTAAACACTTCGATATTTTAAACATCGATATTACTTACCTAAAATCGATATTCTTGACCACGATATTTTGTCTGTCGATATTTCTGACCACAATATTTCTACCTCGATATTTGTTCAAGTCGATATTTTTGCATCGATATTCTGTCTCTGCACCGAATTGAAGAAGAAATTTCCTTGTCATACGTGCGGAAAATTGGGGCATTGGAAGCTACGAGTGTATAACTTTACAGGTAAACAGGGGTGATACAGGAGTAAATGGAATGAATCAGATGCAGATGAATCAACAGAATCAGAATCAGCAAATGACAGTTGGTAGAGGACAGAATTTGCAGATACCTCAAGCTCCTATGCAAAATCAAAATGTGAATGGTCAAGTACAGAAATACAATGCGAATGTAGGTTTTCATACAAATGATCAAGTGAATTCAAATGTGCAGGTGTCTTCACAATATTTTATGCAGTGGGAAGAAAATGATTCAGATACATCTCAATGACGGTGCCTAAGGGGGGAGGAGGAGTGCGTACTTGGTGCATCCTTAGAGGTAGATCAGTCTGGTCCTTATGTGGATGGCGAGGTTGACGGAAATTCAATGACATTCCTCGTAGATACTGGTGCTACCCGTTCCACTGTGAGAACTGTGGAAATTCCCAATCTACCCCTCTCAGGAGAAAGTATCCAAGTTGTAAGAGTTTCAAACAAATTGATTAAGACCCCAGTAACTAAACCAATGAAAGTGCATATTGGAGGATTTCAATTATTACACCGATTAGTGGTGTGTGACACAAGTCCAGTTAATCTATTAGGAAGGGACTTGCTGTATAAAATGAATTGCTCTGTATATTGTACACCAGATGGAATAGCATTTCATACAAAAGATGAAGACATGGTCTTTAAAATGGCAAGGCAGGGAACGGAGGTGAAAGATTTATATCCTCTATTTACAGCGCATGATTTGCCTGTTGAATTTAGAGATACATTATTGACTGATGCGTGGGATTTTTCAGGGAAAGATATTGGATTGATGAAAGGAGTAGCTCCAATTCAGATTAGAGGTAAACCAAATGCAGAATTTCCAAAAACGCCAGCTTACAAAATGAGTTCTGAAACAATTGTAGGAGTAACACCTGTGATAGAGATGCTGATTGAACAAGGTATCCTAAAGGAGATTCTAGGGAGTCCATGCAATTCACCTATTATGGGAATCTGCAAACCTAACGGAAAATATAGCATAGTGCAGGATTTACGTAAATTTAATCAGATAGTAATACCTTGTTGTCCAATAGTACCAAATCCAGCTGTGGTTCTTTATCAAATTCCTTGTGAAGCAGAATGGTTTTCAGTGATTGATCTATGTGAAGCATTTTTCTCGATACCTTTGCACCCGGAGAGCCAATATTGGTTTGCTTTCCGGTTCGGAAACCGTGTTTTGGCATGGTGCAGAGTTCCTCAAGGGTATACAGAGAGCCTCTCAATCTTCAATCAGATATTGAAGAAATGTTTGTAATCACTAGTAATGCCTAATAATTCCGTCCTTGTCCAGTTTATAGATGATCTATTGGTTGCATCAAAGACAAAAGAGGCTTGTGTGACAGATACAATTGCTCTACTGAACCATTTGGGAGAAGGTGGGCATAAAGTGTCACCAGCAAAATTACAATTCTGTTAAAAAAAAGTTCTTTACTTGGGTCACAAAATTGAGAAAGGAATCAGAAAAGTGTCACAGGATTGGATCAGTGCTATTATGCAAATGACTCCACTGAGAACACAAAAAGAAGTTCGAATGTTCTTGGGAATGGTTGGATATGGCAGGCAGTGGATCATTGGTTTTCCCTGATAGCCAAGCCATTACAAAGTCTGACGCACAAAGACTTGTCAGATCCTGTACATCTTGTTGATGAATGCATGAAAGCATTTCTTGGGTTGCGAGACAGTTTGTGTCGAGCACCAGCATTGGGAATGCCAGATTTTAATAAGGATTTTGCATTATTCTGCAGTGAACGAGACGGATGTGCACTTTCAGTTTTAGCACCAATGCATGACACAGCACGCCGCCAGTGGCATATTTTTCAGCTACTCTTGATCCTGTAGCTGCAGCTTTGCCTGGATGTCTAAAATCAGTTGCTGCTACTTCTATCAATCAATCAATTTGTAGAGCGCACTACTCACCCGTGAGGGTCTCAAGGCGCTAGGGGGGGGGGGTGCCGCTACTGCTCGAATAGCCAGGTCTTGAGTAGCCTCCTGAAGGTTAGTAGGTCTTGGGTCTGCCGTAGGAGGATGGGGAGGGTGTTCCAGGTCTTGGCCGCGAGGTAGGAGAACGATCTGCCGCCGGAGGTCGCTCTTCGGATGCGGGTGATGGTAGCGAGGGCCCGGTCGGCGGAGCGGAGCTGGCGGTTCGGGGTGTAGAAGGTGAGTCGTCTGTTGAGGTATGCTGGTCCGGTGTCGTGGAGTGCCTTGTGTGCGTGGGTGAGGAGCTTGAAGGTGATCCTCTTGTTGACGGGCAGCCAGTGCAGGTCTCTCAGGTGGGGTGTGATGTGGCTGTGTCGAGGGATGTCGAGGATCAGGTGGGCAGAGGCGTTCTGTATGCGTTGCAGTCGTTTCAGTAGTTTGGCCGGGGCTCCCGCGTAGAGGGCGTTTCCGTAGTCCAGCCTGCTGCTGACGAGGGCCTGGGTGACCGTTCTTCTTTTGTCAGTGGGGATCCACCTGTAGATCTTGCGGAGCATACAGAGGGTGTTGAAGCAGGAGGATGAGACGGCGTTGACTTGCTTGGTCATGGAGAGCGTTGAGTCGAGGACGAACCCCAGGTTGCGTGCGTGGTCAGTGGGCGTTGGTGCTGCTCCCAGGGCGGTCGGCCACCAGGAGTCATCCCAGGCTGAGGGGGTGGAGCCGAGGATGAGGACCTCCGTCTTGTCTAAGTTCAGCTTCAGACGGCTGTTCTTCATCCATTCTGCAACAGCTTTCATTCCTTCGTGGAGGTTGGTTTTGGCGGTGAGGGGGTCCTTGGTGAGGGAGAGGATCAGCTGTGTGTCGTCGGCGTAGGAGATGATGTTGAGGTCGTGTAGTCTGGCGACGTGGGCGGGCGGGGCCAGGTAGATGTTGAACAATGTCAGGCTGAGGGATGATCCTTGGGGTGCGCCGCAGATGATCTTGGAGGCGTCGGAACGGAAAGGGGGGAGGCGGATGCTCTGGGTTCTGCCGGAGAGGAAGGAGGTGGTCCATTCCAGAGCCTTGTCTCGGATCCCTGCGTTGTGGAGGCGTGTGCGTAGGGTGCGGTGGCAGACCGTGTCGAAGGCGGCTGATAGGTACAGGAGGATGAGGGCCGCAGTTTTGCCGTTGTCCAGCAGGGCCCTGATGTCATCGGTGGCGGCGATGAGGGCAGTTTCGGTGCTGTGGTTGCTGCGGAACCCGGACTACAGTTTGGGACACAGTGAAACGATTTTAATGGGACATCCGTTAAACGTGTATGTGCCACATTCAGTTGATATTTTGTTAACACGAACTCGCACACAGCATCTTACAAGCAGTCGGTTAACAAAATATGAACAAGTGAAAGTAGGAGCTGGAAATGTGACAGTGTCAAGATGTACAAATTTAAATCCAGCTACTTTGTTGCTGATTCCAAGTTGTGAAGTGGTTGTGGATGAAGCAGATCATGATTGTCTGGATGTTACTGAGTTGTGTACAAAACCAAGACCTGACATAGAAGATACACCATTACCTGAATCTGATCTTGTGTTGTTTGTGGATGGATCATGCTTGAGAGATCATGAAGGTACCTTGCGAGCTGCATATGTGATTTGTAAGGTGGCGAGTGTCGTTGAAGCATCATGGTTGAAAGGAGTGAGTTCAGCTCAGGTAGCAGAACTAGTTGCGCTGACAAGAGCATGTTGCTTTACAAAGCAAATGCGAGTAACAATATTTACGGATAGTCAATATGGTTTTGGGGTTGTCCATGATTTTGGGCAGTTGTGCTCTCAACGTGGATTTTTGACCTCTTCGGGTTCACCAATACGAAACGGACAGTGTGTGAAGGATCTATTGATGGCACTACAATTGCCAGCCCAAATTGGGGTGGTGAAATGTTCAGCGCATAAATCTGGTTGTAACTATGTCACTGTGGGCAACAGATATGCCCACAGTATGGCCGCAGATATGCCGACGAAATTGCACAATTTTGTGCTCAAAATTCATATACAATCAATGGGGAACATTTGAGAGATCGATCTGATCAAGCAAAATGCAGATTAATGTTCTCACCTGTTGAAACATGGGAAGAAATCAGAGAAATATAGGATGTATCTAGTGATGCAGAAAGAGAAGGGTGGATCAAAGCAGGATGTACACGCAGGGCAGATGATGAAGTGTGAATTTACACTGATGGAAGACCAATATTGCCAGATAGTCTGTTTATCTCAAATGGCACAAGTTTGTTATGGTCCTGCACATGTGGGTAGAGATGTTATTATTAGACTATTCAGACAGACTTGGTATAACCCCAAGAGTCATTGCAGAAAGTCTCTGTCAGAGATGCATAACTTGTCAACAACAAAATGCAGGGAGGAAAACAGTTGTTAGTTTGGGTCGAATTGGAAAAGCAGCAGGTCTATTTATGCGTATGCAGGTTGATTTTATTGCCATGCCTCCTTGCCATGGATTGAAGAATGTGTTAGTGATTGTGTGTCTGTTTCTGGTTGGGTCGAGGCATATCCAACAAGACAGTCTAACTGTTACTAAACTGCTTCTTAGAGAGATAATTCCAGGGTTTGGATTTCCAGTCTCATTAGAATCAGATAGAGGAACACATTTTAATAATGAAATAATTCAGATGATTTGTGTAGCATTACAAATTGAACAAAAATTGCATTGTGCTTACCGACCTGAGGCATCTGGAGTGGTCGAGCAAGTCAATGGGACAATAAAATCGGGACTAGCCAAGGTCTGTGCATCCACAACACTGAAATGGCCTGATGCGTTACCATTGGTGTTGATGAGTTTAAGAAGTATCCCAGACAAAAGAACTGGACAGCCAACAGTCCCAGCAAATCAACTTTTGAACATAACTGATGATTTAGTGATCGATTATTGCAAAGGATTGGCTGATGTAGTGCCTTCTGTGTCTCACCAGGTTGGGGAAGTCGCAACTACAGTTCAACAAGAACAGGCACATGACTTGAGCCCTGGTGAATGGTAGCTCATCAAGAAGCATGTGAGGAAGTCTTGTTTGGAACCTCGTTGGCGTGGGCCATATCAAGTGATTCTTGTGACAACAACAGCAGGTAAATGTAGTGGTCTGCCTAATTGGATCCATGCCAGCCACACTCGTCGAGTCCCGTTTCCACTTGAAAGTACAGAGTCAGTTGAAGGTGAACAAAGAGAAAGAAGAGAACCGGAACAGACTGAGAATCAAGTAAAGTGGGCGCAATCTACTGGGTCTCACAACAGTGCCATTGTCGATGCTGAAAGAGAGTTGATCCGTGAAAGAGACAGAGAAAAAGAAAAAAGGGAATTAGCTAAATGAAGCTTTGAACCGAATGAAGTAGACAGTGTTCCTGGAAAACAAACAAGAAAAGGTGATAAATGGACTAGAGGAGTTAAAAAAGTGAAATATACTTTGAACGAGAAGATTCCAATTACTGTTATTGAAATATCTAGCCAATCTGAACAAAGTGATACTGAAGAAGACGAAAATACAGTACGCAGAAAGAAAAGAACAAAAATCCCAAATAAGAAATACACAGCACCTGAATGGACATATTTGGCTGCTGGAACAAACAATTGGGAAAGAGAATTCATCGAGTTTTGTTCCAAAGACAACTCATCATATGAACCACCCTAAATGAACTGTGCTTAAAAAAGGTGCAGAAATAGAGAGAGGAGATTTGAAAATAAAGCTGTGACCAGAAGCTCAGCAAGTGTGTGGGGTACACAGATCTTGCTAAAATTTTCTTTTTTTGATTTCAAAATTTAAAATGGATAAAACTGAGACTGGTAATCAAAACCAAGGTTTATTTAGGCAAAGATATTTTAACGCTTGCTTTATATGTGTTCTTATAATATTGTTTGGTTGGTTAATACTAATTTAGGTAGTGCCTTATTTTATGTATCCCACTAATATTAATTCTACTGATAATTGTGTAAACACATTAATCGATGAGCAGAAGGTTCTTAAAGAAGATCCAGAGACTAATATTAAAAAAACTAACAGGGAGTGGCTTACATGAAGATAATTCTATTAATGACTTTTCGTTAAATGTTTTTACAAAACTTCTCTATGAGTACGTGGATACTATGGATGCAAGAGATTGTTATGTGTTCATGCAATTACCCTCGTCCGTGTTAGAAGGGGTGACTTATCATCACCTTCCATTAACATATGGAATTTCGTGTAGTGTACTAACAACTTTATTCTATGGCAAAGAGGAATTCCAATATTTTTATTCGAAATATGATTTCGTGTTTTTAGAAGTTCCTATTAAGAAGAATATGATGAACAGTGCAAGGAATGCAGAATATATGGGAGAATTTGTCCATACTACTAAATCAACAGATACTGTATATGCTTATTGAAATAATTTGACTTGTAGTTTACAAAGTGTAGAAATAGAGTTTATAAATACTGTAGAAGATAAGCGACAAGAGTTTAAAAGAAAGGCTGCAGAACAAGAGACTAAGGGGGTCATTACGATGGCGGGCGGAAGCACTACCGCCGTGCTGGCGGATGCAAAAACCACCAGTTACCGCCGGCACGCAGCAGTCCACACGCCCGCCCTATTACGATGCGAAAAGTCGGCCAAACACCGCCGGCAAGCCAGCGACACCGTCCGCCATCAAAGTGCGCCCGTACACGTAGCGGCGCAGCACAATTGACACACACCGTCCGACGAAATCACGTCCCGCCCGGCGTATAAATTACGATGCCGCAAACAAACGGCTCCCACGGCTAAGAGACACCGTACGACAAACCGAAGCGGTAACACGGACGCCGAGCACAGACACCGAAGAAGCGGCTCCCCCGAGCATGAATCCAGCACTGCAGGCCCTCCCTATGCTCTTGCTGATGCACCACCAAGGACGCAACGTACCGCGGAGACGCAGGTAGGCACACACACAACAAGTGCACGCAAACAGCGCACACAGTGCAAGGGCGGAAAAGCGGACAACCCCCACCCCCGCGTGTACACTACACATCCACCATTGCATCCACATATGACACACAGGCCAAATCGTAACATCTCGTAACACATGTGTACACACCACCTGGGACCAGGAACCAACGACCCCGTCACGGCCCCAAAGCGGCGATGACGCCGCCACACATGCGCACAACGCAGAGGCCAACCGCAGCGCCATGCATGCGTCGCACACAGACACAGGGACACAACCAAGCAGCACACACACCAGCCCCACCCCGAACGCACATGACACGTGACAGGCCTGCCACAGACATGTCCCCAACGCCCAATTCACGGACAACACCCAACGCCACACAACCGACGCACACATGTCAGTGAAGTCACGCAACAGCAGGACACACCCCAGTGTAACAAACATGGCGTAGCACACAGCGGCGGCAACACCAACTAGGAGAAGCAGGGCCCCTTCGGGAAGAGGAACGCCAGTACCACACTGAAACACCCATACCACCCTGCACATATGAACAAGACATATAAAACGGAACACCAAAGAGCCCGGGGACCGACAACAGGTGGCCCAAGAATAACATTCACACACAAGGCCCAACGCAGAGCGGAAAGGCAGCCTGCCGCCCACACAAGGGAGAGCAGACAGCACTGAATGACCTTCCATTCCAACTCCGAAACCACAGCCCTACCAAAGAAGCCGGTGAATACAGCCATTGTCCAAGAAAAGACCAACACAGGCATGCCGAGGAGACCGACCACAGGGCAGATAGCGCATATCACAGAAGAACACAACGGACGGGAAAGAAAAAAGAAAACACTCCCCCATGTCGGCCACATGCAAGTTAATTGGAAGGAGTCACACATCACTGACCTTGAACTGTCTGAGAAGCATGTGGGATGAGGGCCCGTGTCCTCCGCACAAGCCAACAGAACACAAGTCCTGTCTCCCTACGACTACACAGAGCTCACAGCAACCTCGGAGCGTGCACATTGCAGACTGCACACACAGCCGGAGCACGCCACCACAACGCACCGCTGCAAAATGGCAACCGCAACACACCTACCCAACTACGCCGGACAGGTCAAGCTGTACAAAACCAACCTGATACATATATTGGGATGCGATCTCCTGTCCCTGCTGAACGTAAGTTACCGACTGACTTACCGCATCACATTGTTCAGCTGCGTCATGCCCGTCTTCTACTGTCGGAGGTGTCCCTACCAGCATCCCGTGGAGATGTGCCTCTCCAACCCGGCATGTCTAAAGGCGGACCTGCTACCACTACTCCTCCCTCTGGACGCACACGACAGGGCCTGCTCTGCCTATGGGGGCATGGCGTATGTGGCCAACATCGCACCCGCACTGAAATGGGACCACTGTGCCTCCACACGACGGATCATCGAGAACAGCTACATCGAATGTCACCCAGCATGCCCCATCATGGTCCTCCAAGGGACAACTTACGAACAACACCTTGACAGCCACCATCCTCTACATTGGCTGGCAAACATGTACACCACCAATGACATGGAAGCCCTGCTGGACGGCATCGCATACCTGACAACCTGTAAATTCGTCGGACCACAACGCAGGTTCCCCGATTGACCTATGATGTCCAACCCCGCACCCATGCTTAGCTTCCGCACGGACTGGCCAGTCACCACCACAACAGCCATACCAAACGACCGGCAACTGTTACCACACCATCAACGACATCGCCATGACATCGGATATGACCGGGACATGCACACTGTTCCCCATCACATCCAGGAACACCGCATGCATCGTGGGAGGCAGTGGCATGGGGTCTGTGTATCGCACCCACATGGACGGAACTGCACGAACAACCAGGACACGACATGGATCCAGCGCCCATGGACACACACACCGCTCAGTGGACATGAATAGGTCGCCTGGAGACTGTGGGTGCTGCACCCTCCCACCCCCGCCCCGGGAATCCCATACCAGGACCTTTGCATGGACGACAAGTGCATACAACAACAACACGACCCCAGTGACTGTGATATGTCCAGTAACCACCACATTGCAACAACAAGTGGCACGCCGCTGCATGCACGCAAGCACATGCCCTGATGTCATCTCACATGCACGCGTGCATGAGGAACAACCGCAGCAAACCTGTCACATGGAACTGAGATGGACTGTGCCCATGATGCCAAGCGGTCTGGTAGGCTACATGTATACCGTCTGTGTCAAAGTCCGCAGCTCCGCAGCTATACGTAAATGTACATTAGCACAGCCTTGGCCAAGCAGATGTAACTCTGAAGCCCACATCCCACATGCAACAGCCAATCACATGTAACCCCACACCCTATCCCATTTGTAATCATGCTCAGTATATCCTCAACATGTATTCCGCTGCCAGTAGTGTCCACTATACTGCATCACAGAGGACAGAAGACTCAATATAATGTTTGAAACCAAAACTGTCTCCGCTGACTCATTTCACAAGTACGAATGAGAGAGGATGAGAGTATGTGAAGTACACGGCAGTCGTGACATGACCATGTAGTCCACTGGTATTGGATGTCAACGCAAATGAGTAGCACAACTGTGGAAGACACACATGTGTCGTGTGAAGTCGTATGGACGCAGTGCTCAGGTGGGTGGGTGTGACGGGTAGATGCGCACATGCCAAGTTGGAGCACGCCGTGTTGGGAGGGGTCATGAACAGTACACCACCGCTTCCCTGGGCATTGTGAGAGGACACCTGTCGGGGGGAGTGAACACGTGTGTGCACAGCAGCCGGGCACACGTACAATGCGGTACCAGGCGCACCCGTCAGCCCACCCTCTGTGGACAAGCTGGATCCTGTTGTGCGCCCGCCATGCCCCTTGACAAGGCACACACAGCCCCAGTCGACCAGGTGTAACCCCAACATAGTCAATCCGCACAGGCGATACAGGGCACGGGATGGCAGTGGAGCATGGTGTGTGAGAGGTCTCCTCGCGCTCCTCCTGGTCATATCACGCAGGCAATAGAACCTCAACGTGTAGCATGGCACAAGTCAAATGGAAGTGTAGGGGGACGCACCTCAGCACGAGCAGCACTGACGTCACGGGAGGTGGCTCGCACCATCCCATCCATTGCCCATTATACCAACCACGCCACATGCCATTGCGACTAAGTGCAAGCGCGTGCGCCACCACCCCCGAGCCCTCCCCAGAGAGGCCAAAGAGTGAATGTGTGGGCCATCAGTCACAGACGGACGCGGCCTGGCCGCAAGGGCAGCCACAGCCACTGGGTGTCGCAGGTGGCGGATCCGGGAAGGCGAAGACTGTGATGCATAGTCCATGCAGGCCGGGTCTCCATTTGGGGCACCACGCAGGTGGACGGCGTCCCGCCACACATCATACCCTGAGACAGCCCACTCGTGCAACTGGACCCACACATACACTCCTTGCCCTCTCTGGTGCGAGCTTGGGGCTGCCTGTGCAAGCGCTAGCCTCGCAGGTGCACATGCATATTGGGGAGCGAGGGGAGGACATGAGGGCTGGGGCGAAGATGACTGTATCACTGTCAGTGAGTACAAGGGATGACCCAGATGTGGAAAGGAAGAGACGTGTCCCGTGTGTACTGCAACTAGTCGCCAATCCAACTACCCCCATGTCCGGAATGTAAGCCCGCACCTAGGCCCGCCCATCCGCCACATCGAATATACCACCAGCACGACAACCTTCCCATTCGAAACACTGACTGGGGGTGGCGACCAGTGAACAATCATGTGTAGCCTACCCACGCGTACATGTGGGCCCTCCATGATCCATGTCACCTGCGGCAAAGTCATGACATGCGCAATGAGGGAAGTGAGGAGAGCTGTCCGCCCCACGCACAGAAGGTGCATCAGCTCCACAGACCCAGCAGCGAGTCCAGCAGGGGTCACATGTGCAGGGGCAGCTGTGCCTGGTGTGAAGGCACATGCATATAGACAGCACATCGACCAATGTGTAGTCTGCCCACATCTACAGTCCATCATCATGCGGACATAGGAATTGAACACAGGGCAACACATCTTAGTGGGTGCACCCACCGTGACCAACAATGCGCAATCATCGACGTACCCGCCCTGTGCATGGCCCCCCACCCAACGGAGGCACATCCAGTGCCACCATCCCACACACACAAGCCTTCCACGGAACATGCTGTGTCCAATGGTCAGTACAGAGTCAGCGCCCATCTGGTGGATCCTGAACAGGAGACACATGCACACACATGCCAGCTCCCACTATGTACGTCTGCCACCTGGCACGTGCAATGTAACCTCTCACCTGTGACGTGTGACTGCAAGCACACAGCCGTCTTGGCATGGGGCTGTCAATGTGGACACCTGTCAATGTTTCGGGAGGTGTGATCCGTACAGTGCTGTACATAGGGTGCAGTGCTGACACCTACTACTGTCTCATATCCCCTCGTGCCACAGGTCCCACTTGTTTTGGCCGCTCAGCCTGTGCCCACATCGTCTTCGTCGTGTGCCATACTCATCCAGCCTCGGAAGCAGTGCCATGCTCAGCAGACATTCATGTTGCCGCTTGACGAATATGCAGTCAGTCCCCATCAGCACGCCCCGCAAGTCATTGGGGCCTAGATCCCCATGTGCATGCACATGGCAGTGGTTTGTATCACTAGCCATTGCCATTGGTGGGAGACCTGTGTAAGTGTATTGTGGCCGTGCCGTCCCTGCTTGACAGCTGGGCTGTGACTCATGTGCTTGCTCAGTCATGTCAGTGATGTGTATGCGGAATTGCTATGTGTTGTGTTGCTTTGACATGTGTCCACTGCCATTTTCCCTAGGCGGAGACCGAACATTGACCGCCCATACCAATTGCTGGCGGACATGGACGATACTGAGGTCATTAGGAAGTTTCGGCTGGACAGGCCAACCCTGCATCGACTGTGTGCCATGTTGGAACCCCATCTCCGTCCCCGCAGGGTGTATCCGACAGCAGTCACCCCCACGGCTAAGGTGATGGCTGCCATGCATTTCTTCGCCACTGGGTCATTCCAGCACACAGTGGGCAGTGGAGGAGGGATGTCCCAGCCCATGTTCAGCAAGGTGCTGAGGGATGTACTGGCAGCCATGATGCTGTACCGTAACAGGTACATCCGCTTCCCCAGGGCTCGTGAATTGGCGGCAGTGAAGGGTGCATTCTATGCCCGTGGCAGGATCCCACACGTCGTTGGAGCCATTGACTGCACACATGTTGGCCTTGTTCCACCACAGGCCACTGAGCACCTGTACCGCAACAGGAAGCACACGCACTCCCTGAATGTGCAAGTGGTGTGCCTTGCGGACATGGTGATAACCCACGTGTGTGCAAAGTTCCCAGGCTCGGCCCATGACGCACACATAATCCGCAACAGCATCTTGCCACGACTGATGTCCAATCTGCAACAGGACCGTGGCTTTATTGTCGGTGAGTATGTGGAGTGGTGTAGCGTGCTGGCTGTGCGATGCTGTCCCCTGTCCAGTTGGAATAGCAACGGTTCTCTGTGTCCCTCACACCCAGGTGACTCTGCGTACCCGAATGGGGCATGGCTGCTCAGTCCATTGAGGAATCCTCGCACCCCAGCAGACGATCGCTACAATGAGGCACATGGGAGGACCAGACGTGTGGTCGAGCGTACCTTTGGCCTCCTCAAGTCCAGGTTCAGGTGCCTGGACCGCACCGGGAGTGCACTGGCGTACTCCCCACAGAAGGTGTGCCAGATAGTGGTGGCGTGCTGCATGCTGCACAATCTGGCCATTCGGAAGCAGATCCCCCTCATCGTGGATGACGGAGATCAACCAGGGCCCCAGCCCGCAGACCAGGACAGCTCGAGTGAGGAGGACAGCGGAGAGGATGAAGCTGTGAATGTGCGCCAGCAGCTCATCGCCAGCTACTTCACTTGACGGTGAGTGTCCATGTACGACGGCTGATGTGTCTGTATTTGTGCAGGTGTGTGTGTGCTGTGTCAGGGTGGCCTTTTGTTCACTGCGTGCTGTGTGTCAACGCTCCATGCCCAGGTTAGTATGCCACTGATGGTGGCTGTGGCATTGTGCCCTATTGCTCTGTGCGATGTGTGTACATTGCTTGTAGTTGTTGACATGTACTGTGTGATGGGTGTGTGACACACTCATTGAATGTGCTCCTGTTCTGTCTCCCACCCCTAGGTCCCTACAGGTCCCTCCGGTTCCATTGCCATGCCACGCATCAGGTGCCGTTCCGCTCAAGGTGGCCGTTGTATTCCGTACAATTAAAACACAGGGCACAGACAGCAGTTTGTGGAAAAGGTGCATTTATTTCAAACTGTGACATGTGATTGTGTGTAAGGTGATGACAAAAGTGGTGCGTGCAGTGACAATGAGCTGTCGGTCATGGCTGCGAGATGCTCAGGGTGTACCCACTGGTTCTATGTCCATAGTCCAACACACACATGCCATCCAGATGGCTGTGTGGAGTGGGATCGTAGTCCAAGTCAATGCAGTGGGTGGTCAAGGAAGGCTGGCTGGCTGCCTCACTTGCGTTTGGAGCGTGCGAAGTCCTCCCGGGAGATCGGTTTCCACTTCGGACGGCCCCTTCCACGTTTGCGAGGGGGTGCCTGCTTGCGACCTGCTGGTGGTTGAGGTGTGCTCACTGGCTGTGGACGCAGGGGAACTGGACACTGCTGCTCCACCCTGCGCCCCGGCAGGTGGTGGCGGAGGGGAGCTGCTGTCCCTGGCTGTGACCTCACCGCCACCACCAGCTGGCCCATGAGGTCCACGAGTTGGCCCATACGGGCGTCCATGGACCTCAGCACCCCCAGCACCTCACGCGTGTCTGTAGCAGACCTGGCCCATTGTCCTTGGGCCTCTTCATAGGCCCCAAGGACTCTGGCCATTTGAGGCAGGGCATGGCTCCCAGGGGAGACTGGCGTTTCCCTGACCCTGCTCCTCCTACCAGTCCTGCTGCCACCGGCCCTGCCCACTAGCCACATTGCTCACCACGGTCCTTGTCCTGGCTCCCAGGGTGGATCCAGTCGGCCGGGCCACCACCTGCGCTGGGGCTGTGGCCAGCGAAGACGTGGTGGCGGTTGCGGCAGTGGTAGTGGCCGCAATGACCGTGGGTGTGGCCGCAATGCCCGTGGGTGTGGCCGCAATGCCCATGGGTGTGGCCGCAATGACCGTGGGAGTGGCCGCAACGACAGTGGCAGCAGGGGGCTGGGAATGTTCAGCAGCCCTGGATGATGGGTTGGTGGGTAGGAGGGGTCCTGGGGAGCGGCTGGGCCCTGCCACACTAGATGGGCCTGCTTGGTGGTCCGTGTCCGAAGAGGAGGACAGATCCTCCACATCCGTGTGTCCTCGTTGGGGGCTTGTAGGCTGGCTGTGCTGGCTGCTGTCTCCATCCCCAGCATCCAGCAGTTCGTCACCTGTGGAGAGAATGAGATTTGTTATTGTGTTGCACCTGGCGAAGTATGTATTTGTCGTCTGACATTAACAGTTCGTGCAATCTCGTACATGGGTTTCCCGGAGGCGTGTGTGTGGCTGTACCATTTGTAGTTGTGTGTGCTTGGCAATGGGACTGTGTGCTGTGCACATGTGGCATGGGACGGATTGGCCATGCCGATGGGTGTGTTGCTGTGCCCCTACTTATTGTGACTCTGGTGTATGCGGGCTCCTGGCCCATCCTGGGTCTGGTTTGTACTTTGCGTTTGGGGTTCACATGGGACGCTTAGGAACGCATATGGCAACATGGGGGGCATGCCCGGAAACGCATTTGGGATGGAATATGCTTTTGGGGGTCAAATGGGACGCTTAGGACGCATATGGCAACATGGGGGCATGCCCCGGAAACGCATTTGGGATGGAATATGCTTTTGGGGTACATGCTGTGAGCCATGGGTGCCGAACGTGACATGTGTTGTGGCAGCATGACAGTGCATGGTCTGAGGTGTGTGCATGCCTGACATGCCCTGCATATTTGCTGTCTGTTGTGATTACTGGACATGGCATTGGTCGCATCGTTATGAGTGTGTGATGGTTGTGTGCCACCCGACGTATTGCAGTTGTCCCATCTCCTTGGTGTGCGTGCTGCCCTGTGCATCACTGCAGTGCTCGGGGGGGGGTGTGGCCCATGTTGTGTGTTGATGCTCACTGTGTGGCGTGCGCTTCATTGACTTCTGGCACATGGTTGGTCATGGGCATGTCTCTTAGCGTGACTGCTGTATGTGTGGCAGCTGTGCGGATGACATGCCTTTCATGAGACTGGGGCTGACGGATGGGATGGATGGTATGTTGTATGTGCATGGTGTGTCTGTGTGTTTGATGGGTTCAGTGGTGTTCGTGTGCATTTATGTTGTTCCGCTCTGTTGCGTCTAGTGTTGTTTGTCTTACATAGGCGTAGTTGTGGGGTGTGTGGTTGACAGGCAGTAGGGGCTACATGGACAGGACTTCAATGGTGTTTCGGTTGTGTGTGATGGGTTGCACAGTGGCTGCCGTGTGGTACTATATTCAGTGTGGCTTGTGCATGCAGACGTGGCTCCTTGGGTGTTGCTGTGTCTGTGATGGGTCATGTGGGGTGTGAGTCTGTGGTTCATGTCCGTGTGCACATTGTTCACTTGTTCGTGACAGTGGGCGGTGCTGCGTGTTCGTCTGCTACGTGACATGTCCCATGTGTTGGTCGTGTTACGGTCCTCATACCTCCAGTAATCCAACCCTGTCCAGTTTTCCACCTGCAGGTTGTTCGTGCGTGCACTGTACTGGATGCCACATGGTTCTAAGCGGGGGTGCTCCATGTTGCAGGTCTGTGGGGGGTGGGGGCGGGGTTGTGGGTCGTGGTGATGGCTGGACACCCACTGACACCGATTGTTGTGGACCGTGATGTCTACCTTTCGGCTGTCGGTGTGCACTGCGGTGGCTGACACGTGGGTGTGGGGTGTGGGGATGCTCCTCCTTGCTGTGCTGTGGGACTAGGGGCCTGGTGTGTGTTGTGCTAGAGCTGTCCACCCTCCCACCCACTGCACTTTGTGTTCCTGCCACTTACCTGTTACTTGTCGGTTAGTGCAGCTATGGCGGACACATGGGTGTGGTGGGTGCTCGTTGTGGCGCTTCTGGCATACTTGGGGACCTGTTGGTGGTTACGTGGCTGGCTGAGTGTACACATGCCCCCACGTATCTTACAGTTGTTCGGTTTGGGCTGTGTGTGGTGGTGTCTGTTGCATGTGTGTGTGATGTGTTGTGTATTGTGTGCTGGACATGGGGGTGTTTGTCCCTGGGAGCTGTGGCATGGTGGTAGTGCATGTGAGTACATAGCGGTGTGCTGGTATACATTAGTTTGTACTTACCAGCCTCCACTCCCCCTGCTAATCCGGCGAGGATCTCCGGATGTATAATGACTCGCACCTTCTCCTCCCACGCTTTGAAGGTCTTGAAAAGCGCGGGATTCCCTCCGCCAGTGACGGCAGCCAGCTCTCTGTTCTTGCTCTCCTTCTTCTTGACCAGGCTCTTGACGTCATTCCACCGTTTGTTGATTTCAACTCTGTTCCTGGGCAGGGTCCCGACTGCATTGACCTGGTCTACGATCCGGTTCCACATTCTCTTTCTGGTGGCTAGTGGTGTGTGCTGGACCAGGTTCCCATAGATTTGTGGGTGCACCTTGATAATCTCGTCGACCATGACCGTCAGCTCAATGGGCGTGAACTTGGGCATTCTTTGTGGTGCCATGGTGTTTGTGGTGCTGGTGCGGTGTGTGTTGTGTAATGTGCAGGGGGTTTGTGGTGCCGGTGTTTGGTGGTGGTGGTGGTGGTTGTGATGTGTGCGTTTCTGTGGTGTGCTGCTGTCCTTGCTGTGTCACTGTGTCCTCTCCTCTCCGGTTTGCAATGTTGCAAGGGGTTGTGGTCTGTGGGAGTGCTGCTTTTGTACTTACCTATGTGGGTGTGTCCTCATGGTCTGTTGTTTTCAGGTGTGTTGTGTCTGGTGTTCTGGCCTTTGTAGTTTTTGTTTGTCCAGGGGGGGGGTTTTCGGGATGTGTACTGTGCTTGTGTATTTGTGCGTGCGTTGCTGTGTGGACTTGTTGGCCATGTTGTGTGCGATTGTTTTTGTCAGCGGATGGTTTCTGTGCAGGGACGTGGGCGCCATGGCTTCTGCCGTGTCGATTCTCATCGGCGTTGTTTGCGCTGGCGGGCGGTATATTTGTAGTTTTCCCGCGCTCATGGCGGTGCGATCGTAATCTCACGTGCGGTGTGTCGGCCGTGAGGGCGGGCGGTTTTCTGTTGTCGTGCGTGTTTCCGTCCGTGGCGGGCGGTTTGACTCCCGACTCGGACGATGGCGGGCGGTATCTTGTGTGATTTTTCCGCCGATGGCGGTTTTCGGTTTGTGTCATCGTAATGGCGTGGTCGGTGTACAGACGGTGTGTGCGGGCGGATTTTTGCCGCTTTCATGCCTGGCGTTTTTTTTTACGCCGGGTATCGTAATGGGCCCCTAACATACCTCCATGGGCTCATAGGGAGGGTAATTACAAGAAAGGTGAGACATATGCTACAATCTAGTGAATGTGAACATACCTTCATAATTACAGGGTGTTGGGAACTAAGAGGTGGTACTGATCCAGTTTATCCTGGAGTTTATTATGTGTGTGGTAAAATGCTTATTATAGATTGACACAACATTGGTATGGGTGTTGTTATGTGGGAATAGTATTTCCAAAAATATATCATGCGAGTGAAAAACATGGAACCAATGAAAAGAAACTAATACGGAGTAAAAGAGGAATTAGTGCTGCAGAGCTAGTGGGAGATATTTTGGTGCATTAGTACGTTCAGTGGGAGTAGTTTTGAACTCACATAAGATTAGTAAATTGTCTACAGTGGTTGATCGTTTATCAACGGGTACTGCTGGTGGGTTTTTGATGATTGACACTGAAATGGTTGCGATGAGATCTATGGTTTTGCAGAATAGACTTGCTCTTGAGGTATTATTGGCAAAAGAGGGCGGAGTCTGTAGTATGGGGAAAATTCAACAATGTTGCACTTATATCCCTGACAAAAACAGAGACTTGGAGGGATATATTAGTAACATTACACATTTGCGTAATGATTTGCTGAATTGAAAACTGATGGCACGTGGGAGAAACTTGGTAAGGGGTTTTCCTCAGTAGGTAATTGGTTTTAAACCCTAAGTAATAGCTTGTTAGGAAAAATACTAACACCTATAATTGCTATTGCTGCTGGCATACTAATAGTAATACTGATATATAAATTCTGTAAGTGTAAACAAAAAGACACAAAGCGAAGAGCAAAAGAAAGGAAAAGAGACGAAATAGAGATGGAAGATAAAAACGGTGCTTATTATGAAGTACTGAGAGATATAGAGGGTGTGAGACTGAAACAAATGAGAATTAGTGTATTTTTAAACAAATCAGATCGTAATCAGATTATTGTAGATTGTGTGATGGCTTGAGTCGCCATCAGATGGGGGATTGATGAAGCATGATTTTTGCGAAATAATCTTGCTTGATCAAATCTGCTCATAACTGTGTTATTAACAAAACAATGACTGATGGTGCGAAAAATGATTAACATGTGAAATTTTCAAAAATACAACGTGAAAATGTGCAAGAAAAGCACAACACGTTTAGTAAAATAGAAGCTGCAACGTTTAACATGCAGACAGCATGGATACACAAAAATTTTACGAGAGAGACTTGAAAAAGTGTGCATTTTAAAAACTTACACGTAGAAATACAAAATAGTAATAATAGAAACGCTTACAGAAAATGTTTTGTGAAATGTTTATCCTTTCTTCATAACAAGAAAAAAAGATTATTATTAATGGCTTGATTATTGAATATTTAAATTATACTTATGGGTTTAACTAGAATAATGAATCTTTAATTATCGTTTCTTTGCAAGTTTCCTTCTTTTCTTAAAATAATAATGCATGTGTTTTATTCCCTAGAAAAACAACGATTTGTGCTTTTTTTACGAAGGCCTCAAACCCTGCTAGAGTAATTTTTCTTTCCCTAATGTAGGCCACAGAAGAATGTACTTTGTCCTTCATTATTTCTAAAACACTGATTTACTTGTTTTACTGTTTAGCACATCACTAGGATTTCCTTCCTACTATTAGAGTATTTCTTTCTATGAATAATTGTGTCAACTATGTTGCAAGCTGACGTGAAAGCGAGCGCGAGGACACGAAGAATCACAATTTCTTTTTCCTTGTTTCGAAGAGCGATGATGATATTCATTCTAACAAAGGACTTTAACAGAGAAATCCGGATGAACTGACTGAGACAAGGATCACCTCATAAATGTGACTAATAAAATCGTGTGTAACTGTGGAGTTGCAACTTTAGGGGTGTTGGGCTTTTAACATTTGGGGTATAATTATTACCGTGAGAAAGAACTTGGCAGTAGCTTTTTCTATGAAAAGAGAGCCTTTTGGTACTGTACTCTCTATGCTACTCTGGCTGGCTATTATCCTTGCAATTCCTGAGTGAAACTATCCTGATTATCTTGCATTTCATCCGCTGGTGATGTTGCTCAAGCTATACCTTTTCGGCCGAAGGGTTAGCTATTTTGACTTTTTGCACGCTGTGCATTAGTATTCTTTGATCTAGGTTCATATGAAATTCTGACTTGCATACTGATATTTGCAATGATTTATTCTTTTGTCTCATCTCTCTCCTCTCACACTTGTTGAATTTTGATGTATTTGTCATGAACTGTGTTTCCTTATTGTGAATTTACCTGTAATGACAGAAGAATGAAGAATTGATATTTCCTATCTACTTGTGTATTGACCATTCATATTTTGAAGTATTTAGATAAAAGAAACTTGATAAGTATTCAGAGTTTTTCATTATTAATGAAAACTAGACATTATGTATATTGTGACTACTGTTGCTAGACAGGCTTTTGCATCATTATATGTCCTCATTAGGGAAATAGCATCCGTCTCTTATTATCAAGTCCCTATTAGCTCTACCAAAGATCTAGCGGAGGACCTTAGGTGTTTAAGTGATTATTGAGTTTCCATGGGCCCAACTCTTAGATGTAATATAAAGTTTCATGCATGATATTGGAGATATTGAGAAGGAGTATAAATATTTTCACTGCTTCCGCTGGATCAGGGTTATGATACGATTCAGCGCGGCTGAGATATTCAGAATTATGTAGTTGCGGTAGCCGATTTGCGGATATCTTAAATCTGTCTAGGCATGTGTGTAGATCCAGTACCCGCAAATAATATGAATACTCGTGAGTTGTAAGATGCATTTCTCGCCACAAGTCTGCTAACTCCCTATGTGAAGTCCATTGTTGGAAACCCTGTGCTGTATTGTGGGACTGGAGGGGAGAGGTGGATGTGAGTAGTCTAGGGTGGTCTCCAAAATCATGTTGAAGTCACCTCCCTATATCCGTCGGGTCGCCAGGGCTCTGATTAAGTGTGTGGAGAGGGAGTCGAGAAACGGTAGTTGGTGTGTGTTAGGGACCTATATACTATCTATCGAGACATCCGTTCCATCTAGTGTTCCCTCTAGAATCGTGTACCTGCTGTTCGGGTCTATATTGTACTCAGGATGCCACCCATATCAGAGTGCTGCATGCAAGGGCTTAAAATGTCCCATAGAGCTGTCCACTCCAACATTTACATTCATGTGGGTCTCCTGTAGACATGCTATATGCGTCTGCCTCCTACACAGAAAGGAATAGCCTCTATGGCGTTTCACTGGGGATACTAATACCCGGACATTCCACTTCATAAAATCTACACCCTTGTTTTAGGAAGAAGCTTCTCTATCTTACTTTGTCAGTATTTTTCTCAGCACTTTACTATATGATACAAAGTGTAAACATTTACATTTTTGTATATGTTAATCTGACGCTGACCATAATGTTGCTAAGCTTTTATGTTTGTTTCTTTTAGGAGAGCTAACAAAATTGAAACATGAACATGAAATACACTTCAGAGAACTGACAAATAACTTGGTAAATAGACATTGCATCTTTTTTATAAAAAGCTGTTGCGAATTTTATTTGCCCAATGTTCAGTAGTTAATTACTAATTTTACTTTTTCATTCTACCTTTACCATTTGGCCTTGTTTTGTGTTTATCCTTGTCTTTATTTCAACAAGTGCTTAAGGACCAGATGAAACCCAATTTAAAAGGAAAAGATTTTTATTTTTATGATGCTATGAAACTTTTCCTTAAGCACAGATGCGCCTATCTTTGTTTCCTCAGTTGAGGAGCAAGGCCTTATGAAGCCTCATCATAGCAATTGGAAATCACAAAGGTTTTAAGTATCTAGTGACTTTACAATTCTTCAATAAATGCAGGAGGGACATGCTCAAGCTTTGAGAGACCTTACAAAACATTTTTGAGCATCACTGCGTTTCTGCCTCCTTTAGGACACTTGATTGAGAAGTAATGAAGGTAGTAATGAAATAAATGTGTATTGGGAATGTATGTGGGGTTAACCATTGCCTACTTATGGACGCACCTAGATGGATCCTCCCTGCCTAGATTAACTGGAGAGTAAAGGGGGGGGAACATGAGGAGTCTTTGATGGGGGAGGAACTTGCATCCTCACTAGCCATTGCAAAAATAGGGAAAACACTTTCCACTAACAGACTCCCAGTTAAATTATATATTAAATTATATATTCATACTTCGATATAATTCTGAATCGGATGATGGTGGTGTGTGAAGAATCTCTTGTGAAAGGCAAACTGCTAGGCATGACGTGAAAATCTTTAATTGTTCTAATTCCAAAACTGGGAAAAGATTCTGCTGATTGTAGAGTCCTATCATCCTCTTTATATCAATAATGTAGATGTCAAAACTCTTTGCAGCCATAGCAAAAGAATCCTGAAGGCGATAATACAATCAGTCATGTTTTATACCCTGCAGGAATACGATAATGATTTTAGAGACTACTTCATGTAAAATACTGGTTAGAATTTTACAATAGCCTCAATAAATATTGAAAACTCCTTCAATACTGTTGGATGGGAATTTCTGTTTTGTGTACTGGAACAGTTTAATTTTCGTCTGACCCTTACAAGCTGAATTAAACAAATCCAATCGTAACACAGTGCTAGAGTTAAGCTAGGCAGAGAGATCACCCAGCAGGAATTGCCTTTCTCACCTCTCCTTTATGCCTTTATAATGGAATCTTTGGCTGACATGCTTAGAAGAAATACTTTTGGACTGGGGAATAACAATGGAGAAAATGTACAGATGATGGGCCCAATTCACAAAGCTAAATATTCACATGTATATTTACTCATACTACTGCACCTGGGTGTAAGTCTACACTTTTTTTGCTTTTCACCATTTCTGGGTGTAGATTTACATCTAGGTATTGACTAACATGTCTCTGTCCCCTTAAACTACGGTATGGAGAGTCTCCTACAGCAGGATTTACAACTGTAAGGTTACTACTAGTAACTTTACATGCAGATGGAGATCTCTGTCACAGTGGTGGAAATCTCCCTTTGGGAAAGTTTAGGGAAAATTATTAAAGTTTATTATTATTAAAAATACTAAAAGTTTAATGTAAATTATAAAATAATTTAATATATTTATTATTAAACTAGAACAAATAAAATGTTACAGCACGTTCACTCATCAGACCTAATGTGTATTATTAACTTTTTTTATTTAAATATATTAATTTAATGTATAAATATTTTGTAAACAGTTTAAAAAAAATTCCAACCACATTTATTTTCATTTAATATGTTGTAAATTTTATTAAAAGGTGTTATAAAAATAAAAAGCTTTGCATACATATACATGTATATATACATACACATTTATACATACACACAGAATAAATTCCAATCCGATCAGGAAATAAAGGATGCGGCACAGCGGAGGAAAGCACATTCAATTATTGTGCAACCAACGCGTTTGCTTGACAAAGGCTTTCGCCGAAACGCATTGCTTGCACAATAAATGAATGTGCTTTCCTCCGGTGTGCCGCATCCTCTATTTCCTGATGGGATTGGGATTTATTCTGCATATTTCGATGGGAGCTGCTGTTGTCACTGGCACCGGCACCGTTTGGCTGGTAGAGCTGGCTAACCAAGCAGCAATTGGCGTGGAATATATATATATATATATATGTATATATATATGTATATATATAAAAATTAATTTAACGTTAGTCCCTCTGGGGATGAAAGTGAAAACACAGCAAAAATCCCAATCTAAAAAATATTTTCATTAAGAAAATGACACCAAAGCAATAAAAAATCCAATAAATAGAACCAGAGTCTTCATTTTTTAAGTTTAATGTTCAAAATAGCACCAAAAAGCATTAAGCGCCAACTGCGGTCATCTGGTTGCGCTTGGCTTAGACGGGGTAAGGTTTAAGGCCGACCAAGATGGAGAGAATGTCGGATACACAGACCAGGTACTTCCCAGTGAAAGGTTTTACCTTCAGACTTAGGGGCCGAATCCGATTCGGGCCGGAAAAAATACCGACCAACTCGGTACGGGATAATAGTCCGACCGACACGTACCGGCGTTGCCCGACCTGGGAAGTACGATGAAATGCATAGGAATCACGACCGACCTCATCGGAACTCAAGGCGAGCGACCGACCCGGCCGGAAACAAGCTATCCGGCCGGGAAACCACGCAGAATCGAACCGACCGACACGCATCAGGAAATAATCCGAGGCGAAACGTACCCGCGAACTCCGACCCGCGCAGTACGATGCAATGAGTGCAAATTCAGACCGATTCGATGACGAGCACAAGCCGTACGACCGACACGCATACCAAACCCAGCCGAACAAACACAATACTCCGCTGACCGACGCGTACGCCGCATATGAAACTGAGCTGAAACACAGCGGGAACGACTCGGGAGAGCGCGCACGAGACAACTGCAGCGTCCTGCTCGGTCATAAGAACGACTCCTACATGCACAATAATCACAAATGAAAAATACCAAAAAAAGGGCCAAACAAGCAATGACAAAGCCAATAAATACAGGGGGTGAAAAAAATGGAACAAGGACACACCCCCAACTCCACCTACATAAAGCCCACAAATCCCTACCATGATCCTTTGCAAATCCCACCGACCTGCCAGCACAGAACACCATCACACAGCAAACACAGACACACACACAGCTCATCCAACACAAAAGCCACACACCATTAGCACCTCAACAAATAGCACCCTCACACACACACAGCAAAACCTACACACACACACCCTCACTTGCACACACACACACATCAATCACCACCACCACCACCCATCACCATGCCCCTAAAGAAGAATCCAAAGTTCCTAGATAGTGAATTGGAAGTCATGGTAGACGAGATCCTGAGGTAGAGCCACAGTTGTTTGGCACATTGGTCCAACAGACCCCCATGTCGCATGAAAACCAAGATGTGGGCGAGGATCGTCGATAGGGTGAACGCACAATCACCATGTTTGCGCACAAAGGAAGACATCCAGAACAGGTGGTATGATGTGCGCAGGAGGAGTCAGAGACCTACTCAAGAAGGATTACCTCCTGAGCCAGCACACCGGCAGTGGCCCTCCTGCAAAACCAGTATACCTCAGGCCCTGGGAGGAGAAGGTGCGGGCCATCCTACCACCAGTGAGCGTATATGGACTAACAGACATCCCAGAGCCTGGTGAGTACACAACTAATATACACAATATTGTGTGCCAATACACACACATCACTCTCAAGGGACAGTCAAACCATCCACCCTAGCAAATCAACAGCAACCAAAAGATAATCATCCCAAGATGTGTATGTCAGTTAGATAAACACAATACATGCCATCTCATAGTGATATGTAACTGTGTCATGACATGTACAAACCTAACAACAAATAGAGCAAGGCAGTGGCACAAATATAACCAACAAACACTGCCTGATATTTTGCCACCACTAGAACACCACCTCACAGGGAAGCTCACTTAAAGGAAGGAATTCTGTGTATGCTGGTGAAGTTAGTGTAGCCAATAGCATGATGAGAGTTGTAGTCACAGATACTGCTCACCCTCACAATTGGCCCATCAACACCACTCTGAACCATGCTCACATCACAGGGAGTGGATAAGGACTGACAAGATGGCTGACACTGGCTACTGCTGTGGGGAGCACAAGGCCCTGCTGGGAACTGTGCACCAACAAACAGCACAACACCACTGCCTGACATCCTGAAAGCCAACTTGCACTTTCTGCAATGCAAGCACGTTGCATGGTGGGATATCTGGCTGGCTGGGAAGGAGGACTTACAGCACTGACCATAGTTACAAGCAGCTCACCTCACACACCCCCTCAACACAAACTCCACATAACCCACCTGGGAGAATGCAATGCCTCACATACCAAATGAAGATCCCACAAAGAACCACCACCCTGGGTAATGCTGTGTGAACCACAGGGACTTACCTGGGACTTGTAGCCAAACAAACGCAAGGACAACACTGTCAGCCTTTCTGTCAGCACAGGCACACTACCCCACAGGGAAGCAGAGTCCAAAGGAAGGAAGTACGGGCATGCAGGGAAGGGGGGTGTAGGCAATAGCATGATAGGAGTTGGAGTCACAGATACTGCTCACCCTCACAATTGGCCCATCAACACCACTCTGAACCATGCTCACATCACAGGGAGTGGATAAGGACTGACAAGATGGCTGACACTGGCTACTGCTGTGGGGAGCACAAGGCCCTGCTGGGAACTGTGCACCAACAAACAGCACAACACCACTGCCTGACATCCTGAAAGCCAACTTGCACTCTCTGCAATGCAAGCACGTTGCATGGTGGGATATCTGGCTGGCTGGGAAGGAGGACTCACAGCACTGACCATAGTTACAAGCAGCTCACCTCACACACCCCCTCAACACAAACTCCACATAACCCACCTGGGAGAATGCAATGCCTCACATACCAAATGAAGATCCCACAAAGAACCACCACCCTGGGTAATGCTGTGTGAAGCACAGGGACACACCTGGGACTTGTAGCCAAACAAACGCAAGGACAACACTGTCAGCCTTCCTGTCAGCACAGGCACACTACCCCACAGGGAAGCAGAGTCAAAAGGAAGGAAGTACGGGCATGCTGGGAAGGGGGTGTAGGCAATAGCATGATGGGAGTTGTAGTCACAGATATTGCTCACCCTCACAATTGGCCCATCAACACCACTCTGAACCATGCTCACATCACAGGAGTGGATAAGGACTGACAAGATGGCCGACACTGGCTACTGCTGTGGGGAGCACAAGGCCCTGCTGGGAACTGTGCACCAACAAACAGCACAACACCACTGAATGACATCCTGAGAGTCAACCTGAACCCACTGCAAGGGTGGCATGCTTCACCTTTTCCAAGGAATAACTGGCTCTCCAGGAAGGGGTAAAAAGCTAGGCGGAGCTGACATACTTTGTTCTGCCATTTCCTTCACTTAAAATAATAACCCAAAACAATAAGTTACCATAAAAAAACTTAAATAATAAACTAACAGAACAAGTTAAAATAATTGTCTAAAATAATAAAAATGCAGTAATATTTCATTAACGATATAATACAGTTATATATATGTGTGTTGAATCTGTTATGAAGACAACAGTCCTCTTTTCATGTAGATACAGTGCGAAGGCAGATAGTCCTCTTTCTATGTATATTGACAGGAAACATCCGCGTTGCACAGGAAGAAAATGATGACCGGTTTAACAGTCTCCAACGAAGAAATTCCAGGTAAAACTTCAATTAATCATTTCCTTGTAATGAGAAAAATATGCAGCGTTTCTTTGTAATAATAAAAGCATGTAGCCTTTGATCTCTGAAGAACGAGAGCAGTCTCGTGTCAGACGCAGCTTGTGAAGCGAAGTCAACTGATGCGTGAAGAGCGAGAGCAGTCTCGTGTTAAACACGTATTTTCGCTCAGGAACAATGCCTCTACACTGACAGGGAAGCGCGTGTCAGATTTCAAGGATAAACAGCATGCGGCACTTTCCAATGGCTAGGATGATTACACACGAATATAGAAACTTCCCAAACAAACCGGATCGTAAATCAGGCTCAAATACAGAAACGTGCCAAATAGACCGGATGAATCAGACATATTTTCTTCACATTTCTTGTGTTTAAATATGGAAGTTCATTATCCAAATGTTCCGTTTTGAAAATCGAGTCTTTAAAAATCTCGTAGTGCTTGTTTAAACACTAACTGTAGCTATTATCCTTTAATTATCTTCTGTTTGTTAGGTTAAAAGATCAAATAACTTACAGTTCAGTTGAATTCATATGTCTTCTTTCATCAGCATTGTCCAATCCTGATACAACACTTTTCCAGGGGTGGAGGTTAATCGTCCACAGTTGCCCCCTGCGCAACTAGCGTGAGTCACTCGTCGCCAAAAATTGTAGTAATCACCAAACAGTTTTAGTGGTTCCAGTAGGTTTATTTTCTCTGTATCCTCTTTACATGTTAACCTCCAGCAGACTCAAGGAAAAACTGTCGTCCACAGAACCTAGACATGACATCATTCTAAAAGAACATTCATGTCCATGGAAACAGAAAGACATCTCCACAAGATGGTTCTCTTTCCCCTCATTACTCAGGTGACAACTTTTACATCAACTTACAATTTGTGACACCAGTAAGCTTGCCATTTTCCCTGAGGCAGGATTTTACTCACCACTGGGGGCCTCAATGGAAGAAAGTGCCCACCCTTTCCAAAGCACTCCTTCTCCCCTTGTTGGGGAGGGATCCAGCATTTATGCCCTGGAGTCTCAGAGACCCCTCTGAGAGAGTCCACAGCGACAAGGGAGTCTCTACAGCGGAGGCCTGGGTTTTACCCCATTACCACTGGGAGCACAGCACCGCACACCATGTCCGGTGCGCTCGATGGAACTTTTGGACTATGCCCCCTAGGCGGAAACTATAACCTTTCTGTATGTACTGCGGTGCCCGAGCAACCTCTGGCCGATGACCGGTGGAGCTGTCCCATGCAGCTATAGAGGAGTTTGGCTCTGGTTCACACCTCGGCCGTCACCTACCCAGCCGGACTTCGGACACTGTTTTTCCTCATCTCCCCGTTGTGCCTCCTATACCCTCCCCCTCCTCCTCCCTCCATTATTTTCCTCTTCCTCCCCTATTCCTTCCCTCTCTCCCCTATTCTTCTCTCCCCTTGCCTATTTTTTTTCCTCATTATTATGCTATGCCTTTGTACTCATGTAATTCCTGTAACTACGCTCCAGTAACTGATGTAACTTTGTAACCATGTTCTGAAACAATGTTTTCTTCCTCATGTAAAGTGCTCTGATACCTCCGGGTCTAGCCAGCGCTATATAAAACTCAATAAATAAAAAAATGGTGGGATAACTGGGCCAGGTGGAGAAGGATGGCCGGATGTCCACCAAATACAACCAATGCTGGCCATGCACACACCTCAACATTCATATTGAAATGCCCCAGGTATGCATGACAATGTGCTACACCAATATCAACCTCTTACTGTGACAACTTAGGACAATGCAGTGTACATGCCCGCATCCAGAGGTACAGTCACAACTGTCAGGTGTGTGAACCATTGATGTCTGTAGAAACATTACATACAATGTGTGTCTCTTCCAAATACAGATGACGATGATGGGGACACAGCAGCAGGCGAGGAGGAGTCCCTGTCCCAGGCTCCGGGGGACACAGAGCTCACTGGTGTGGAACAGCCTCTGCCCTCCTCGGATGGCGAAGACCTACCTGGCACCTCCGGTGTGAGTCATCATGCAGCACCAGCTGGACCAACACCTGCACCCCCTGCACCCACCCCTCCAACAACTGCCAACACACAGACCACCCCCGCCGACACGGACAGACCAAGGACCACCGATGGCAACAGCACAGGGCCCCAGGCCCAGCGTGGAACAATGGACGACAACACCACTAACAACCCCCAAGTGGGCCTTGGGTCACCTGTGCGTGCCACCGCAGGTCCTGCACGTGTCGCCAGGGGTGGTGGGAGGGGTGGTAGACATAGGTCGCTGCTTGCAGAGGGGTCTGGACTGCATGATGACCCACAACTGGCACGCATCGCTGATGCGTACCAGGATAGCACCGGAGAGGTCAGACAGGTAGTGGGGATCCTCAAGGACATACAACAGCAGCAGGCTGCCCATCATGCCCGCTTGGACTCCCACATGGCCCGTGTGGAGACACACATGGCCCGTGTGGAGACACACATGTCGGGCATGGAGTCCAAGTGGGACACATTGCAAGAACTCACAGCGGTGCATAGGGACATATTGACATGCCTCCGCCAGATTAGCACCAACATGGCCACACCTCCCTGTGTGCCCACAACATCTGGTGCTGCAACAACTGACACCGCCACAGGGAGGGAGGAGGACTCTGGCGGAGAGTCCCCTGCACCGCCGCAGCCTGCACGTGAGGGTCCCCCAAAGAAGAGGGGTCGTCCGAGGAAGGAAAACTGAGAGGTTGATGGCCACGTACATCCCCAGGAAGCCAACACCTGTTCCGGAAATTCTCCTTTGTGTGCAAACGTTTCACCCTGTCGAATGCAACACTACTTTCCCACATGACATGGGGAGTTCAAGTTGGACTAATGTATCATATGACTGTGGACTTCACTCAGGACATTTCTGCTACCAAGACTTCCAACTCATCTGGGAACTTTGGATCACAATCCCAATGTACAGCACCCACCATCCTGTGCACTATACACCACACACATTTCTGTAAATAAAATCACTAGTACACCATACTTGCCACTGTTGTTATTCAAATGTGGATACTGTTATGGTGATGATGTTCTGCTAAATTACACTGTGTATGCTAACTGCTACAGCAAGTACAACACCGTCGTGTGAGTCATGGTGACGTGACACATATGAGGGCGACACACCACTAGGGCCACACAACACAGACACCAGGGCCATCGGACTCATCGCCCACAGTGATGTTGCCAGGAAATACAGTGGAATGCACAGACACCACACCTATTCAGAGTCTGTGTCAACTGGCCCACAGGTGCAGTAAGCAAATGTCAGTCAGATGTGTGACCACAGACAACACACATCCCAAAGTGAAGCACAGGTTTATTACACATTTGCAACATGTTGTTTCCACTACAAATGCAAGGTTTACCCACGTGGCAGTGGCCACACAGTCAACAAGTGCAGAAGATATGAAGTCCAGAGGTGTGTGGCACATCACTTGTAGGCCAACTACTGCTGCCACCCTGAAAGCTGAATCATGGTGTCGGGGGATCCAAGTTGACCAAAGTACTCAGTAAGCACCCTCTGAAGGACAGGCATGACACAGTTAAAATCACTGTAGAACAGGACAGTACTGCAATACTCATGCCCAATACATGTCACAAGACAACTACACAAAACCAAGTTAGCATATCAAAACTGTTGGTGAGTTCAGACTACCTGGAAGGACACATTGCTGCACGCATCCAGTCAAGTAGCACATGGCCACACTCAAACAGCACCAGAGCACCACCCACACATATCATGCAAACTCACGTCATTCACATTACATCTCCCTGGATACTCACATTCAGCTGAAGAAGTTGGTGATGAGCTGTGTGCGGACATCACCATCATCATCATCATCATCATCACTGGCATCGTGGTCCAGGCCAGGATCCTCCACAGGTGGCGGACGTTGGTCATCGTCATCCAGGATGAGAGGCAACTTCTTCCGCACTGCCAGGTTGTGTAGCATGCAGCAGATGATGACAATCTTGCACACCTTTGCTGGGGCATATGGGAGGGCCCCTCCTGTCTTGTCCAGGCAGCGGAAGCGGCTCTTCAGGAGACCAAATGTCCGCTCTATCACTCTCCTGGTCCGACCATGTGCCTCATTGTAGCGCATCTGGGCTGGTGTCACAGGGTTCCTGAGGGGTGTCAGCAACCACGGCATGTTGGGGTATCCGGAGTCACCTACGGACAGACAAGTGCACATTAGCTGAGTTGGAAAAGTGGGTGGAATACTACAGATCAGAACACACACAATGGTACAAAGTCAGTACACACCGACAAGCCAGGCACGCTGGTTCTGCATCTGTGCCATCATCCTCGGGATGCAACTACTCCTCATCACGTAGGCATCGTGTGCTGAACCAGGGAAACGGGCGCACACATGTGTGATGCTCATATCTGCTAAACATACCACCAGAGCATTGATCGAATGGTAATGTTTACGGTTCCGGTATGCCTGCTCATGTGCCTGTGGTGGTATCAAAGCCACATGTGTCCCATCAATGGAGCCAATGACATGTGGCATCCTCCCCAGGGCATAGAAGTCACTCTTGACGCCAGTGAGTTGTTGACGTGTTGGGAAATAGATGTACTGGTTCAGGCATCTCAACATTGCCTCCAAAACATCGCGTAGCACACGGCTGAACATAGTCTGTGACATCCCACTGGCAGTCGCAACAGTGTGTTGAAAGGTACCGGTGGCAAAGAAGTGTAGAGCTGCCATTACCTTCACCTTGGGGGTCAGCGCCGTAGGGTACGTCCGGCCAGGTTGCAAATGTGGTGCCAAGCGCACTGCCAAATCCTCAATCAGCTGCCTGGTGAAGCGGTACCGTCGGATGCTGTCACGTTCCACCATCGTTGCCAGGTCAGGGAATGGTCTATGGACAGCTGGAGCCCTGCAATGCATAGGTTGAAGGAAGAAAGATTGTCAGTCACCCCACATATGTGCCATTCATCATACTCAATTTCACATGATACATCATTACGTGACACAAGTACTTGATGTGTGTGCCGTTCTGTCGGACATAACTCGCACTTACATGGCCATCATCTAACTTCTCAGTACAACATGTGTGCACAACAGGTACCAGGTTGTGCTATGGGAAACCATTAGGCTGTGTCACAGTACCCATTTACTGCTGTCACGTCTCCACACACACACCACAGTGACATGTCTGGACAGATGCGCCACGGGCATCACAGATCATTGACAGGTAGATTCCCAGTGACCCTGTCTTGCCACATGGACACTGGCATGACATGGCGTATCATGTACACGTCAGAAAAACAAACATGACTCCCACAGGTAGTGGCCCCTGTCGCATCCGCAGGACAGACATGGACGCCAGTGACGCACAACATCAAAGTCCATGCACAAACAACGTTGATGTGGAGACTGTCTCCCATCGTGCACATGGAATCAGAGACATCGGAAACACAACATGCACACAGACTGTGGAGGGACATCACTATTGTGGCAATGGGTCATCCTGTGACGTACATGCCTTCACACATGGGACCCTGGGGGTATGTGACATGTCATACACATACACAACCTGGAAATGTGACCATGCCACATGCTCCAAAATGAACTGTTGCACATCACAGTGGTCATGTGCACAACACACCAAGGACCCTGTCCCCATGAACACATGCACAGCCTGGGTGTGGCTGCCCACAAGTGCCACCACAGAAACCACATGTTAACCCCCATACACAGAGAAGGAAATGCAGCCTTACATGCCTCAGGAAACAGTGTGGACTGGGTGTGGTGTTGTAGGTGTGCCCCTGGGTCTCTGGCAGGTATATGTGGCCGGCATCCGTTCACCAGTGACAAGCATGGTGACATATGCGACTGACCTGTACAGGTACGCGTTGTACAGCAATGGACCGATCGGTGTGCCCGGCCGGCCCATTGCATATGATGTGTGCGGGTACGCGTTGTATCCCGAAATACGCGTTGTACAGCAATGGACCGATAGGTGTGCCCGGCCGGCCCATTGCATATGATGTGTGCGGGCACGCGTTGTATCCCGAAATACGCTGTTGTACAGCAATGGACCGATCGGTGTGCCCGGCCGGCCCATTGCATCTGTTGTGTCGCGGGTACAGCGTTGTATCCCGAAATACGTGTTAGTACAGCAATGGACCGATCGGTGTGCCCGGCCGGCCCATTGCATCTGTTGTGAGCGGGTACGCGTTGAACAGCAATGGACCGATCGTGTGCCCGGCCGGCCCATTGCATCTGTTGTGTGCGGGTACGCGTTGTATCCCGAAATACGCGTTGTACAGCAATGGACCGATCGGTGTGCCCGGCCGGCCCATTGCATCTGTTGTGAGCGGGTACGCGTTGTATCCCGAAATACGCGTTGTACAGCAATGGACCGATCGGTGTGCCCGGCCGGCCCATTGCATATGTTGTGTGCGGGTACGCGTTGTATCCCCAAATACGCGTTGTACAGCAATGGACCGATCGGTGTGCCCGGCCCATTGCATATGATGTGTGCGGGTACGCGTTGTATCCCGAAATACGCGTTGTACAGCAATGGACCGAACGGTGCGCACACATTGGCTGGGCCCTGGCATGGCAACGGACGCATTTTCGAAGCTCCAACGAGTCTGATGCAGTGAATTCAGTTGGCCAGCCACAACAATGTTGCAAAATCATGGGTGTCATGAAGTTGAAGATTTGAAGGATGCTGTGGGCGTGTATTAGTGCTGCTATTCCATGGATTGGTCAGATTCAGAAGATGCAAACGACTTGGACCTATCACTTTGGACACATGGGACAGTATCTGCCTCTGCAGCACACATATAATGCTGGCTGTTCCCCTGGGAGCTCACTTGCCTGCACTACATGCTCCAGGACGACATCTGCCACCAACACTGCTGCTGTTTATGCATCCTCTGGCTCCTGCAATGGCACGTACTGTGGAGAGAGCCCCAGCCTTCAGCCTTGAGGAGAACCAGGCCCTGCTGGACAGCCTCCTTCCACAGTACAGCAAGCTGTATGGGAAACCAGGGAGCAGGTGAGTGTGCTGTCCACTGCCTCACTAATTGTGCATGTTGTCTGGACTAGCAGGACTTTCAGTGTGCACACCACTGGCTAGCATGCCCACTGAGTAGTTGTCACACCCCAAAGTGTGTAGTTACATGCACTGAACTGGTACAGTGCAGTAACAGTGCATTCCAACTAGGTTTACTTCCCATGCAATGATACCATGTAGTGACTGCTGGCAAACTGTTCATAGCCATTGTTGCACTGCCTGTGTACATCATATGCCCCTGTGATTGAGACATGTATATCCAACTGTGTGATGCACGTATATGTTGCAGGTGTAGTAATGGCCTTTTCACTTTGTCATCCTCACAGGTTGATGCCCACCAGAAGCAGGAAATCTGGCTGACCATCGCCCGGAAAGTAAGATCCGTGGGGGTCTACAGGCGCAGGATCCGCAACTGCCAGAAGAGGTGGCAGGACCTTCGTGGCTGGACCCGGAGGATCGCAAGGGTCCAGCTGAAGCTGTCGCCTCCTCGCAGGAGGGGCGGACACCGGACCCTGACCCCCACATGCTCCGGATCCTGGCGGTGGTCTTCCTGACCTGGATGGGCAGCTGAAGGCCAGACAGCAGCAAGGAGGGGGTGAGTCCATGACTGCACTGTGCACTTTGTCTGACATGCTATGTGCCCTCCTCTGGCCTGGTTAAACTTCCACAGTACATCAGTCATGTGGTCCAGGACCCATGTCCCTCATTTGTGACATGCCCACTTCTCCTCTGATATGCATATGTGTGGCCCTTATAGTCAGGAAATTGTGTAATTTGGGGACTGTGTCATTGCATTTAGCTTTGCTCAAGGTGGGGGGACTGCATTTGTTCCCGTGACTATGTTGTGCGATTCATGGGTGGGTCAATTGCTTACACAATGCCTAAGTTCTGACATGTAATCTGGGTGTAACTTTGATATGTGGTCCGCTTGCTGCTCTGACTCACCACATGTCCCTGGGGAATTTGGCACACACCCATGCTGCTGGTGGGAACAATGTTTGGGCCTCAGGAGTATGTGTATCCAGTGTGTCACACATGCTTAGCCACCTGCCTACTGTCCAGGACTCATCCCTCTTACAGGTGGAGCTGGACAGTCATGCCTACTCCAGGGCATACAATACACTCTGTACTCCCACTCCCGTGTATCATCTGGCATGTTGTGATCAGTGAAATGTACCCTCAGGTGTCTGCCTCTGTCTCATTGTGCTGTGTCTTCGTTGTCAGGACTACTGGTATGTTTATCGGTTAGGGCTCAGCATGCCATCTGAGATGTGACCATGATAGAGGATACTTCTGTGACTTATAGGTGTCTGATCACTTGACTGTGCACACAGGTGTTTGCGACTGTGACTTTCAGGCAGCTGTATTTTCATTCACAGCACACTGTGAGGTGCTCATGTTCAGAGAGTTGTGTTTCATGTCCCCCATATGTCCAGTTGGTATGACGTGGACAAATAGTAGTACAGATGATGTGGTATTTGGGGGATGGACATGTGCACTTGTCAGTCACATAACTTGCATTCCCCATGCCCTCGGATTGTGACACAGTGCAGACTGTTGTTGGCTGGCTGCCATGGCCATGTGACTTGAGACAGTAATGTATGACTTTGCACGCATTCCTGTGTCATGGAATTAAACTTCCTGAGACTGATCCTGCAGGGGAGTGACATGTGCAACATGCA
Organism: Calotriton arnoldi; assembly: GCA_963921515.1. Lineage (NCBI taxonomy): Eukaryota > Metazoa > Chordata > Amphibia > Caudata > Salamandridae > Calotriton > Calotriton arnoldi. Next base: position 1,149,974 of record CAWUFW010002787.1, on the reverse strand, counting down.
CCCCATTGTGGCATTGACTATCCGGCCATGGGTGCATCATGGTGTCTGGTGCTGGTATGCATCACATGCATTTCTATTTAGACTCTGGCCATCCCTTTATCCGGACACCTGCACTGACTCAGTGGCAAGAGATGTGATGTGTGCATGTTCACATACTTCACTGTGTTCCCTGCAATGTCCAACAACTGTGTAGGTGGTGCATGTGTCCACACTGGGGTCTTACCATCAGACAGGCACCAGACAGATGGGTGCAAGGGCAGGAGGGGTGTGAGTCCCATGGTTGACCATCAGACTGACAATTGGCTTCCCGAATCTGTGTGAGGACTTTAGGCAATGTTCAACTAAGGATGCCAGGGCTTGCTCTGTAATGTGCTGTACTTACTGTGGTGTGTGCGGTCAGTGCAGGTGACTGATGTTTGTCTGTTTCCCTAATTGTTTGCAGATACATCCACGGCCACAGGAGGGGACAGGTCCACGGACCAGGAGGAGCAGCGGAGCCAGACTGGGTCAGCATCGGACGAGTGGTCAGAGGGACCTAGTGGCACGGAGGGCGAGGGGAGCCACACCGAGGAGTCCTCAGCACCATCCACCTCAGCTGAGGACCACAGCAGCTCGGAGGATGACTCCCTTGTGGAGGCGGGTCTCAGCAGCCACCAAAGGCCAGCTAGTCTGTCTGACCCCGCCACCACCACCACCACCACCGCCCTCCCATTGGCTCCCATTCCTGAGGTCCGTGGAGGCTCCCGTGCTCGGGAGCGTGTCTCCTTCGTGCCAGGCACCGCACCCCCTGCCCCTGTGTCACCTGCTGCCCTGAGTGAGGAGTCTGTGTACCTCCTTCGGCAGCTCCATGTAGGGCAGACAGCAATGCTGAGTGTCCTCCATGCACACACCACTCTGTTGACACAGCTGGTGTCGTTCATGGAGGGCATCTCGACGGGTATGTCTGCCCTACAGAGGAGCAATAAGTCCATGGACTCCTCCCTGACGGCAGCAGTGTCCCTCCTCCAACAGTCCCTCACCCCTCCCACCTCTGCCCCATCCACACTTCCTGCCCCCTACCTGTCCAAAGCACATGCACACCTGCACAGTCACCCAAACACACAGACACGAGCAGCACAGACACACCCAAGAGAAAGGCAAGACGTGCACACAAGCATCCTCAGGGACTGATACCACAGACACGGGATGGGGAACACACACACACACAGGCATCCACATTCACTCCGCAGTCCTCCAAATCCTCTCCCTCCAAGACCACTTCCCTTGCCTCGCCTGCTACCCCACCTACACAGCAGATCTTCCTGTGTGACCTCGGCCTCTTCCCCTCCAATCCTGCTGATCCAGCATACCGGGGGAAGAGGAAGTCCACCCACACAGAGGGGAGTGCCCCTCGCCCCCGGACACCCTCCCCCAGGAGCAGGCAGACACCGGACCCCATTCGGAAGTCCCCCCGGACCAGGAAGAGCAAGACCCCACTACCACGCAGCTCCACCGCCCAGTCTCTCTCCTCCATCCCCCAGGCCACCACTGCACAGGTTCCCCCGCCACACCCTGCCCCAGGTTCCCCCACACACTGATACCGCATCCCCAGACTGCTTAGGCCCTCCCCCTCTGCCACTTGCTCTTCCACCCCCAACCCAGACGCTCTGCCTGTTAGTGGCACTGTTGTGGAGACCGGGTCCCCCCCCTCTGTCCTGCCCACCTCATCTGCCCACCCTTCCACTCCCTTGGAGTCATGCACTGCAGTGGAGTCCACAACCACCACGTCTGACTCGGGCACTGCAGTGGGTACCCAGTCCACTACATCAGTCCAGCCCACTGCAGTGGTTGCAGCACCCACACCAACTGACTTGTGTACCACAGTGGTGCCGGCCCCCCTGAGTCAGACACCTCCACTGCAGTTGCCGGTGACACTCCTGCACCCACCACCCCTTCACTGCTTCACTCTGCCATCCCCTGATCCTGTCCCTGCGGTGCCTGGCCTGCCCCTTGTATGCCCCTCCAAGGGGGATGTCCCCTAACCATACCAGTGCAGGCAAGCAATGTGTGACCAGTTGTCACTTCTCACCCCGTTGGGACTGTGATTTTGGACTGGCCATTGGCCTTAGTTTCTTTTGGACTTCCGTGTTTACCCTGACATTTGCTGAATAAAGCCTCTTTTTGTTTACTTGTGGGTTTTCTTTTGATGTACATGATGTGGATGAGTAGCATCCTGCATTTGCAGTTGTAATAGTGTTCACATCAGGAAAATGAAGTGTTGCAGTGATGGACTCCATGTGGTCCATGGGATATGTGTCCTGTTGTAGTCTGGATCTATGGCATCCTCTGCTGCAGTCTGAGGGTGTGATGTTCAGCATATGACACAGGTATGTACGTTTTGCATTTGTAAATTAACATCTTTGTCTTACACTGATGCACATCTGGTGGGCTTACCACTGTTCAATGTTCCGATTTCCCTGACTGTGCCCAGCTCCACTGGACATGCAGTTTTGCACATCAATGTCGAAGGACTCATCTGTGTATACAGTGCAACTTGCTTGACACGTGTTTTGTGTGTGTGCAGAAGACTGACGTGACACTCCCGTACCCAGGCTGATGTGAGCAGAGCCTTCTGTGTGTTGTGGTTGTTGACTCACTGACGGAGTGTTCTGCTGACATGTTTGGGTAGTGCACAGACAAGGTTTGGCACAGCGGACCTTCCACAAGAGTGGAGTGCCCTCATGGCAGTGTGTAATCCGGTGACATTGCGTGGGCCTGTGTTGTGTAAGCATGTCTGTGCGTGTTCCCTTCCCTTTTCCTACACAGGCTGTGTCCCTAGGGATGTTCCTGTTTGTGATGCTTGCTGAGTTGTTCTGTGTTCATCCAGCATCTTGGACCTGGTTTCTCCGTGATGTGGGTGCATGGCAAACTAATGTTCATGAGGTTGTCATACCAGGTTGTCTTTGTTGTCAGGTTCTGGGGATGTGGGCAAACGCAGATGGGACACATTCAGGATTCCCCTTGGCACTTGTTGTTTACACAAGTCATGTGATTTACAGTTTGTGGTAGCTTTCAGTGATTCTGACACGTTGTTTGTGTGACTGCTGCCACTCCTCAGGGTCAGAGCTGCAATGTTGGAAGTTGTGTACGTGTGTTCTTCGTGTGTCACCTTGGCTTCTTCGTTGGTGTGTGACTATGGCCAGGATCCCATTGATTGTGGTGGATTTCACATCATGCCCATATACGGCATACTGTGCTGTGTGTCAGACATTGACGAGTCTTGTTGACTGGCCATGTGTGATGGGTTTCTGCACCTTAGTTCCCACCACCACCCCTGGTATTGTCATGGGTGCATGTCCAATGTCACCAGTCCATGTGAGCTTCACTGCTGCACATTGGTGGAGATCAGGGTGTGTGGTGTTGAGTGTGTGCAAAAGTGAGTTGTTGCACGGCTAGACCCCTACCTCCATATTGGCCTTGGCTGGCAGGCCGTGCTGATTGATTGGAGCTTGTGTAGGTGTGATGGTAGTTAGTTGCTCAGGACACATGGCTGTGGTTCACAGTGTGAACGACATCTAACTTTGTCATCACAGTGGGATTATCATGGAGGCTAGTGTCAGCACAATGTGGGGTACCTGGGGGTAGTGCTGTGGTGGGTCTGTCTCTTGCTGTGTTAGTTGCTGTTCCTACAAGCTTGTGTGACATGTGTAATTTGTGCTCCCTCTCATCTAACAATGCCTGATTGCCCACATAGGGGTATCCGATCCATGAGTAACTTTTGTATGGCACTGTATACACATCTCTGTGGTTGGAATTCAGGACTCCTCATGTGTTGTGTGGTTGCCTGGGGACACTGGCACACCCCCCCCCCATCACCTGTTGTGTTTGATATGCAGTGTGAGTCTGCCTGTTTGTGTTTGTGCCTTTGCACCACTGCATTGGCATATCTTGAGTGTGCCATTGGCTGTATGTTGTTTGGTGTCTTTCCCCTGCTGTCCCTGGGACTCCTAGGTCATCAGTCAGCACAATAATCATGGTTTGTATGTCCCATTGCTGCCATGGTATGGTATGTGTTCACCTGACATCTACAGTCTCCACAGGATATCTACATTTGTGTGTCCATTGGTGCAGATATGTGGGTCAGCATTATGATGGTCACTTCTGTCATTGTGTTATTTGTGAATGTTGACAATGTGGGCCCCCATGGGTGATGTTTGTATGCACATGGCCAAAATGATGTTTCAGTGACACTGCACTGTTTCCTCGACCAATCTATGTTGCTATGGGACACAAGCACTACTATGCCACTGATGTGTTTGTTGTTGTGTGACCAGGATTCATCCATGCAGTTTGGCTTTGGCAGCTTTTACCATGACTACACTTCCCTTTTGGTCACTGTGGTGATGGGGCTTTAGGCCCCATTGCCACACTGTTCAAAATGTGCATCAGCTATGGACACCACACTTCCCTTTGGTCACTGTGGTGATGGGGCTTTAGGCCCCATTGCCACACTGTTCCAAATGTGCATCAGCTATGGACACCACACTTCCCTTTTGGTCACTGTGGTGATGGGGCTTTAGGCCCCATTGCCACACTGTTCAAAATGTGCATCAGCTATGGACACCACACTACCCTTTTGGTCACTGTGGTGATGGGGCTTTAGGCCCCATTGCCACACTGTTCAAAATGTGCATCAGCTATGGACACCACACTTTCCTTTTGGTCACTGTGGCGATGGGGTGTTCGAGCCCATTGCCACAGTGGCCATGGTCGGCTTGCATTGTGGAGGCCACACACATTTATGTGTGACACATGTGCTAGGGGGTCACATTGTATGTTCAATGTCATGTTCAGTGTTGTAGGCATTTGACACAGACTACACACACTTGTCATGGTGTTGGGGGATGTAATCTTCTGTCATTCCTTATGTGGGAGTATGCTAGTTGTGTCATGCATTACCCGTCCTATGAGTCGGAGTGGTGTTAGTGGTAGGCATCCATCCCCCATGAGTGGGGATGGTAGTAGTGACAGGCATCCAGGCCCCCTGAGTAGGGGTGGTGGTAGTGGTAGGCATCCATCCCCCATGAGTGGGGATGGTAGTAGTGGCAGGCATCCAGTCCCCCTGAGTAGTGATGGTGGTAGTGGTAGGCATCCATCCCCCTAAGGGTGGGGATGGTAGTAGTGGCAGGCATCCAGGCCCCCTGAGTAGGGGTGGTGGTAGTGGTAGGCATCCAGGCCCCCTGAGTAGGGGTGGTGGTAGTGGTAGGCATCCATCCCCCATGAGTGGGGATGGTAGTAGTGGTAGGCATCCATCCCCTATGAGTGGAAATGGTAGTAGTGACAGGCATCCAGGCCCCCTGAGTAGGGGTGGTGGTAGTGGTAGGCATCCATCCCCCATGAGTGGGGATGGTAGTAGTGGTAGGCATCCATCCCCCTATGAGTGGGGATGGTAGTAGTGACAGGCATCCAGGCCCCCTGAGTAGGGGTGGTGGTAGTGGTAGGCATCCATCCCCCCATGAGTGGGGATGGTAGTAGTGGTAGGCATCCAGCCCCCTATGAGTGGGGATGGTAGTAGTGACAGGCATCCAGGCCCCTAGTAGGGGTGGTGGTAGTGGTGGGCATCCATCCCCCATGAGTGGGGATGGTAGTAGTGGTAGGCATCCATCCCCTATGAGTGGAGATGGTAGTAGTGACAGGCATCCAGGCCCCCTGAGTAGGGGTGGTGGTAGTGGTGGGCATCCATCCCCCCATGAGTGGGGATGGTAGTAGTGGTAGGCATCCATCCCCCATGAGTGGAGATGGTAGTAGTGACAGGCATCCAGGCCCCCTGAGTAGGGGTGGTGGTAGTGGTAGGCATCCATCCCCCATGAGTGGGGATGGTAGTAGTGGTAGGCATCCAGCCCCCTATGAGTGGGGATGGTAGTAGTGACAGGCATCCAGGCCCCTGAGTAGGGGTGGTGGTAGTGGTAGGCATCCAGGCCCCCTGAGTAGAGGTGGTGGTAGTGGTAGGCATCCATCCCCCATGAGTGGGGATGGTAGTAGTGACATGCATCCAGGCCCCCCTGAGTAGGGGTGGTGGTAGTGGTAGGCATCCATCCCCCCATGAGTGGGGATGGTAGTAGTGGCAGGCATCCAGGCCCCCCTGAGTAGTGATGGTGGTAGTGGTAGGCATCCATCCCCCTAATGGTGGGGATGGTAGTAGTGGCAGGCATCCAGGCCCCCATGAGTAGGGGTGGTGGTAGTGGTAGGCATCGAGGCCCCCCTGAGTAGGGGTGGTGGTAGTGGTAGGCATCCATCCCCCCATGAGTGGGGATGGTAGTAGTGGTAGGCATCCATCCCCCTATGAGTGGGGATGGTAGTAGTGACAGGCATCCAGGCCCCCTGAGTAGGGGTGGTGGTAGTGGTAGGCATCCATCCCCCATGAGTGGGGATGGTAGTAGTGGTAGGCATCCAGCCCCCTATGAGTGGGGATGGTAGTAGTGACAGGCATCCAGGCCCCCTGAGTAGGGGTGGTGGTAGTGGTAGGCATCCATCCCCCATGAGTGGGGATGGTAGTAGTGGTAGGCATCCAGCCCCCTATGAGTGGGGATGGTAGTAGTGACAGGCATCCAGGCCCCCTGAGTAGGGGTGGTGGTAGTGGTAGGCATCCAGGCCCCCTGAGTAGGGGTGGTGGTAGTGGTAGGCATCCATCCCCCATGAGTGGGGATGGTAGTAGTGACAGGCATCCAGGCCCCCTGAGTAGGGGTGGTGGTAGTGGTAGGCATCCATCCCCCATGAGTGGGGATGGTAGTAGTGGCAGGCATCCAGGCCCCCTGAGTAGTGATGGTGGTAGTGGTAGGCATCCATCCCCTAATGGTGGGGATGGTAGTAGCGGCAGGCATCCAGGCCCCTGAGTAGGGGTGGTGGTAGTGGTAGGCATCCAGGCCTCCCTGAGTAGGGGTGGTGGTAGTGGTAGGCATCCATCCCCCATGATTGGGGATGGTAGTAGTGGTAGGCATCCATCCCCCTATGAGTGGGGATGGTAGTAGTGACAGGCATCCAGGCCCCCTGAGTAGGGGTGGTGGTAGTGGTAGGCATCCATCCCCCATGAGTGGGGATGGTAGTAGTTGTAGGCATCCATCCCCCTATGAGTGGGGATGGTAGTAGTGACAGGCATCCAGGCCCCCCTGAGTAGGGGTGGTGGTAGTGGTGGGCATCCATCCCCCCCATGAGTGGGGATGGTAGTAGTGGTAGGCATCCATCCCCCCATGAGTGGAGATGGTAGTAGTGACAGGCATCCAGGCCCCCCTGAGTAAGGGTGGTGGTAGTGGTAGGCATCCATCCCCCATGAGTGGGGATGGTAGTAGTGGTAGGCATCCAGCCCCCTATGAGTGGGGATGGTAGTAGTGACAGGCATCCAGGCCCCCCTGAGTAGGGGTGGTGGTAGTGGTAGGCATCCAGGCCCCCTGAGTAGGGGTGGTGGTAGTGGTAGGCATCCATCCCCCATGAGTGGGGATGGTAGTAGTGACAGGCATCCAGGCCCCCTGAGTAGGGGTGGTGGTAGTGGTAGGCATCCATCCCCCATGAGTGGGGATGGTAGTAGTGGTAGGCATCCATCCCCCATGAGTGGAGATGGTAGTAGTGACAGGCATCCAGGCCCCCTGAGTAGGGTTGGTGGTAGTGGTAGGCATCCATCCCCCATGAGTGGGGATGGTAGTAGTGGTAGGCATCCAGCCCCTATGAGTAGGGATGGTAGTAGTGACAGGCATCCAGGCCCCCTGAGTAGGGGTGGTGGTAGTGGTAGGCATCCAGGCCCCCTGAGTAGGGGTGGTGGTAGTGGTAGGCATCCATCCCCCATGAGTGGGGATGGTAGTAGTGACAGGCATCCAGGCCCCCTGAGTAGGGGTGGTGGTAGTGGTAGGCATCCAGGCCCCCTGAGTAGGGGTGGTGGTAGTGGTAGGCATCCATCCCCCCATGAGTGGGGATGGTAGTAGTGGCAGGCATCCAGGCCCCTCTGAGTAGTGATGGTGGTAGTGGTAGGCATCCATCCCCCTAAGGGTGGGGATGGTAGTAGTGGCAGGCATCCAGGCCCCCCTGAGTAGGGGTGGTGGTAGTGGTAGGCATCCAGGCCCCCCTGAGTAGGGGTGGTGGTAGTGGTAGGCATCCATCCCCCCATGAGTGGGGATGGTAGTAGTGGTAGGCATCCATCCCCCTAAGAGTGGGGATGGTAGTAGTGACAGGCATCCAGGCCCCCTGAGTAGGGGTGGTGGTAGTGGTAGGCATCCATCCCCCATGAGTGGGGATGGTAGTAGTGGTAGGCATCCAGCCCCCTATGAGTGGGGATGGTAGTAGTGACAGGCATCCAGGCCCCCTGAGTAGGGGTGGTGGTAGTGGTGGGCATCCATCCCCCCATGAGTGGGGATGGTAGTAGTGGTAGGCATCCATCCCCCCCATGAGTGGAGATGGTAGTAGTGACAGGCATCCAGGCCCCCCTGAGTAGGGGTGGTGGTAGTGGTAGGCATCCATCCCCCCATGAGTGGGGATGGTAGTAGTGGTAGGCATGCAGCCCCCTATGAGTGGGGATGGTAGTAGTGACAGGCATCCAGGCCCCCCTGAGTAGGGGTGGTGGTAGTGGTAGGCATCCATCCCCCCATGAGTGGGGATGGTAGTAGTGGTAGGCATCCAGCCCCCTATGAGTGGGGATGGTAGTAGTGACAGGCATCCAGGCCCCCTGAGTAGGGGTGGTGGTAGTGGTAGGCATCCAGGCCCCCCTGAGTAGGGGTGGTGGTGGTGGTAGTGGTAGGCATCCATCCCCCCATGAGTGGGGATGGTAGTAGTGACAGGCATCCAGGCCCCCCTGAGTAGGGGTGGTAGTAGTGGTAGGCATCCATCCCCCCATGAGTGGGGATGGTAGTAGTGGCAGGCATCCAGGCCCCCCTGAGTAGTGATGGTGGTAGTGGTAGGCATCCATCCCCCTAAGGGTGGGGATGGTAGTAGTGGCAGGCATCCAGGCCCCACTGAGTAGGGGTGGTGGTAGTGGTAGGCATCCATCCCCCCATGAGTGGGGATGGTAGTAGTGGTAGGCATCCATCCCGCTAAGAGTGGGGATGGTAGTAGTGACAGGAATCCAGGCTCCCCTGGGTGAGGGTGGTAGTAGTGGTAGGCATCCATCCCCCATGAGTGGGGATGGTAGTAGTGGTAGGCATCCAGCCCCCTATGAGTGGGGATGGTAGTAGTGACAGGCATCCAGGCCCCCTGAGTAGGGGTGGTGGTAGTGGTGGGCATCCATCCCCCATGAGTGGGGATGGTAGTAGTGACAGGCATCCAGGGCCCCTGAGTAGGGGTGGTGGTAGTGGTAGGCATCCATCCCCCATGAGTGGGGATGGTAGTAGTGGCAGGCATCCAGGCCCCCTGAGTAGTGATGGTGGTAGTGGTAGGCATCCATCCCCTAAGGGTGGGGATGGTAGTAGTGGCAGGCATCCAGGCCCCCTGAGTAGGGGTGGTGGTAGTGGTAGGCATCCAGGCCCCCCTGAGTAGGGGTGGTGGTAGTGGTAGGCATCCATCCCCCCATGAGTGGGGATGGTAGTAGTGGTAGGCATGCAGCCCCCTATGAGTGGGGATGGTAGTAGTGACAGGCATCCAGGCCCCCCTGAGTAGGGGTGGTTGTAGTGGTAGGCATCCATCCCCCCATGAGTGGGGATGGTAGTAGTGGTAGGCATCCAGCCCCCTATGAGTGGGGATGGTAGTAATGACATGCATCCAGGCCCCTCTGAGTAGGGGTGGTGGTAGTGGTAGGCATCCATACCCCTAAGGGTGGGGATGGTAGTAGTGGCAGGCATCCAGGCCCCCCTGAGTAGGGGTGGTGGTAGGGTGGTGTTGGTGGTAGGCATCCATCCCCCTATGGGTGTGTATGGCATTGGTGTTGGCCATCCCACCCCTATGGTTCTGCTGTTGCTAGTGTACGTTATTTGTGCATCCCTATGTGTGTGTGACATATTTCGGGTACGTGTAGTTTGTTTGTATTGTTGGTGTTTGACTTACCGTCTGCGCCGTACGCGTCCGTGCCGGTCCCGGTAATAGATGTAGAGTATAGGTAGGACCTGCGCAATGGGATTCATGCTTGGATCGTCTCATTCAGGTTTCTCGTGTCTTCGAGTCGTACTCGTAGCAGGCTTGTTCGTCTCGTAGCCGTGGATCATCTTGTGGCGCGAAACGGAGCTTATGTACGGCTCGCCCGGATGCTCAAACGTGCCGGACGTAGCGACGGGTTCGGCGCGTACGGATTGCGCATCGTACTAGTCCGGCCGGAAGGTGCTGTGTATTTGCTTCCGTGCGGCTCGATTCGGCGTTCACGGATCTGGCTTGGGCGGGGAACAGGAGCTGGATTGGGTGAGTACGGCTCGCTCAGAAAATGAGTTGTTATACGCATCGTACTTGTTCGTCCGGATGAGTGTACGAATCGGTCGGGGAACACGCATTCGGCTGGTATTTTTTCCGGACGAATACTGTTAGGTGCCCTACCGGCCGAGATCGGAATCGACCCCTTAGTCTCTGGGATGGAAGTCAAAAATCCTCTGTGGGTCAAGGCTGAAGGCTCTGGCTGAAGAGGGCTCTCCATACCGTCGGATAGCTGCTGGACGAGGCCTCGGTGAAGCTGGCTGACTTTTAGTTGGAAAGCTCAGAGCTAGAGAAATCTTAATTTTGCACCCAGAGGTGTTCCCTTGCCGGCAGGATACTTTTCACGCCTTCACCCACTGGATATTTTTACTTTTGGACTTATTCACTATTTTGGATCTCAATTTCTTCTAGCGGGAAAAGCTGCAGGCAGTAGCCAAAGAGGGCTCAACGAGGTCAGACAATTTCACTGCGAAGTTCACCTGGATTGGATTTGCTGCTGCTGAGAAGAATGTAGCAGGAGCAACCTGACTCTGTATCCCAAGGGCGATGCACCTTCTGACGGATCGGCTTGGCATATTGGTCCCGGTTCCCCATCAGTTCCCAGAGCAAAAAGTTGGCAAAATGTTTCTAAGTCTCAGTTTTAGGAAACTTCAGAGGAGTACACTTTGACACCAGCTAAGAGTCCAGTACCTTGGGGACAGCACTCAGGGGTCAAGACTCACTCCAGCATAGGCCAGCAGCAGGGTCTATGGCAGATCCAGCTGGAACTGGATGGCACTGGACATAAATGTAACATCCCCAGGACCCTCCTCAGAATACTCCTGGACCTGTGAAGAACCACAGGAAGGGCCTCTTGAAGCTTGTTGTGTCCCTGTTGCTCAAACAGGGGGGTGAGCCAACTGACCTTGGGAGTTACTTCTGGGGTCCTGGAATCAAGGCAATCAAGTCCAGTTTTCCTACTGGTTCTTCAGACAAAAGGGCAGTCCTTCTGGTTCTTCACAGGTCCAGGATTATTCTGAGGAGGGTCCTGGGGACGTTACATTTATGTCCAGTGCCACCCTGTAGGTAGGTGAAAATCCTGGCCACTCCCTAACCAGTGGGGTAAACGTTCCCTGGAGTGTCCCTACCAACTTTCCAGCACTTCCAGCGTGTTTTACTGTAACATATCCCACAGTACCCCCTCTATCTAAATCCAACATGGCAAAACCCTTCATTCGTTGTTTAGAGCTTCCTGTGCCCACTCAGAGGTGTGGCTAGGCTAATGGTCAAACCCTCCCTTGTGGTCACTCAAAACCAGTTCTGGGTCAGCTCCACCATCCCACTGGGTTTAGAGCCAATCAGAATAGGAAGACAAAGGGAGGCAGGCCTAGGTGTGAGTTACATCTGCCAGTGTGACAGTGTAGCCACACTTTGCAGCTCAGGAAGGAACTGGGCACAGCCCCTCAGGCCATCCTGCTTGTAGGAAAGTAGGATCTGCTTTCCTGGTTACCCCCACTTTTTGCTGGTGTTACTCTGTTTTCTGACTAGTCTGACTGGGATCCTGCTAATCAGGACCCCAGTCACTGTGCTTTCTCCCTAAATTGGACGGTGGGAAGTACTTTGGTACCTTCCCAATTGGCTTCTGGTGTACCCTAAGTCCCTAGTATATGGTACTAACGTACCCAGGGCACAGGTTCACCAGGGGTCTCCCATGGGCTGCAGCATGTATTGTGCCACCCATGACAGACCACTCAAACTGTGACTACAAGCCTGTCATAGCACCCTGTGTAAGTTGGTGTTAGCACCACTTACAACAGATATAAGTTCTCCAGTATTGGGGTATCTTTCATAGATTCACATGCTTGAATCATTCCCCGTCGAAGTGGGAGTCCCACGGTACATAAAAATAGCAATAAATATGCATAGAATAGCCATATCATAGGTAAATTAGAACCAGGAAGTAAAATAGTTAGAAGTCAATAGGAATTTTTTTTCCACTTTCATGACTCGTCCAAGTCATTATATATAGTCCAAACTACAGCCAATCAGGCGACAGCACCCTCCAGAATGTTCTCCCCAGAGGCTCAGGCTCTCAGATTTTCTACCGCATGTCGTGTGAAGGGAGTCTCCCTGAGCTCTGCTCAGTACTTCTTCAGGTTCTCTTCAGAATTTCTTCTTTTTATGATGTCTTCTTCAAAGAAATCTCTCTTTAGACCTTGTGAGTCTTGTGGGAAACTCCGGCTGTTTTCTGAAGACCCCCACAAGAAATGCATTTACTGCTTGTATCCGGACCACCAGGTGAGAGACTGCAAGATCTGCAGAACTTTCCCTCAAAAGACTTTGAGGGACAGAGAGGGACTTCTACTTCTGTGGCTACAGAAGATTAAGGACCAAGCCAACCCCTTATCTGAAATGGAGAGTGTTTCCTCTGTCAGATCAGCTTCCTCTAGGAAGAGGGCTAATGAGACGGATTTGTCTTCTCCTGGGGCTAAGGTGTTAAAAAAACAGCACACCTCAAAGACTGCTGGGTTGCCTTCCACATCTAAAAAGGCTCCTCCACCTCCTAAAGGCAAAACTCTGCCTTCTTCACCCCCGAGAAAGACTGTGAAAACTCTGGCTTCAAAACCCATTTCTGACAGAGATTTACCTCAGATGCGGGGTCCCTCGTCGACGAGCTCGACGGCGATGTCTTCGTCGACGAAGCCTGCCGTCGCTGCGACGACGTCTACTGCAACTTTCTCGTCTCCAAAGCCTCAAATGATAATGTCGTCGCCGTCCTCGCCGTCGACGCTGGTGTCCGTCTCCGTGAGACCAACCACGTCAGTCACTTCTTTCTCCTCGTCGTCGATGAAGAAGTTGAAGACTGCCGTCGACGCCCCTTCGTCGACGAAGAATAAAAAAGCCTCGTCGACGGCCGCCTCGTCGACACCCACCTCGTCTACGGCCGCCCCGTCGACGGCTCCCCCGTCTACGGCTGCCTCGTCGGCGCTGCAGCTGTCCTCATGCACTGATCTGCAGGTTTGGTCTTCGTCTACAGCCACGGCATCCTCAAAGTCTTCTACGATACCATCTACGCATTTGCCACCGTCTACAGCAACGCCTTCATTACTTCAAAGACGCAATTCTTCCTTGGAGGTCCTCTCTCCGATTCACACCTCCCCAAGTAAAGTTCCTCTTGCGTTGCCCGAGCAGTTATTGGATTATGGGGCCGATGAGGAAGAATCTGATGAGGACGATAGATTTCGTACTGCCAGGAGCCCTTCAGAGCTCTTCATTAAATACCAAGATGAAGGCGACTATTACCCTGAGACTGCTGCTTCAGCTCCACAGTCCAACCCTACTGCACAAATGCCTCTGTCTCTTCTAAACAACTTGCAGCACATGTTGGATGACTATTATCGCCGATTTCCTCCATCTGAATCGGTTTCTTCTGTACCACCAACACCCGTTCCTCATTCTTCATCAGTGCGGAGGTCGCCCAGACCAGTTTCTCCGGTGGCTTCGGTGTCCCCTCACCTTCAGGAAGCTCACACCACGGACGATGACAGAGAAGAAGGAGAATTGGATGACAGATCACTCCTTACGGAATGGGATGAGTATCAAATACAAACTCCGTCTCCTTCTACTCCTGCTCCTGTTGACTCACCTCCAGTCGACATCGGAGGTTTTCATGTTCTCATGGAGAGAGCGGCACAACGGTTCCTCCTTCCTATGGAAACCAAGAAGGATGATTGTTTTCTTTACGATTTTAAAGACCAGCCAAGGAAACAAGTACGAACAATCCCTATCATCGACTTTATTTGGCAGGAAGGACTGAAAGTCATGAAGACTCCTGCCTCCATTCCTGCGGTCCTGCCTCGTCTCGAAAAGAAATATAAGGCACCGGATAATTCAACAGCATGTCTGATAGGTCAGCCTAAGGCAGATTCAGTTATCTCCCAAGCAGCACAACGCCGAGCACGGAATCCCTCCTCTCCGTTGTCGGCTCCCCCTGATCAGGATGGGAGACGTCTAGATTCCATTGGAAAGAAGGTTTCGACAATGGCGGCCACTACTGTCCAGGCAGCCAACTCGTTGGCCATCTTAGGCCGCTACGATAGGCAGATGTGGTCGGACATCTCTCCCTTCGTCGAGATGTTACCTGAGCCCTCCAAGTCAGAAGCGCTCAAAATCCTCCAGGAGGGAGAACGAATCTCAGCTGAGATTATTGATTCTGCTGTGGATGTTGCGTCTACAGGTTTTCGGCAACTGGCAGGTGCTGCGGTCCTCCGGCGACAGGGCTGGTTGAAATCCACCTCATTTCGTCAGGAAGTTCAGACGAAAATCATTGACATGCCCTTTGGCGGAGAGTCTCTTTTTGGTCAGCACATTGACAATGCCCTCCAAGCCATCAAGAAAGATACTGAGACGGCAAGATCTCTCGGTACTCTTCAGTTTCGGAAACCACCTTTTCGAGGCGCTAGGGCTCGTGGATCCTTCTCCAGTCGAGGAGGCTATAACCAATCGAGACAATACCAGTCCTATCAAGGTAACCAACGTTACTCTTCTCAAAGACAACAATCCTTCAGGCAGCAACCAACTACATCATATGCACAAAACAGAAGGAAGTCCTCATACCGCAGACGTGATACATCTAAGAAGCCGTGACAACTGTCACCTGCCACCTGCTCTACCGCTCATTCCTACAAAAGTTGGAGGAAGGATCTCCCATTTTTACTCAACCTGGTCTGCTATAACCACAGACAAATGGGTCTTGGACATTGTGGCCAGAGGCCACGCTCTAGAGTTTGTCAAACTTCGTCCGAATTCTCCTCCCAGACACCCGCCTCCAGCTCATCTCACAGAGCTTTTTTCCCAAATAAATCTGATGATAAAGAAGGGAGCGATCGAAGTGGTTCCAAAATTACAGAGAGGCACTGGTTTCTATTCCAGATTTTTTCTAATAAAAAAAAGCAATCGGGAGAATGGCACCCCATTCTGGATCTTCGTTCCTTAAACAAATATCTCAAAAAAGCAATCCTTCCGGATGTTGACTCTCCAAGAAGTCCTTCAGCTCCTCACTCCGGGGGATCACATGACCACCCTCGACCTCCAAGACGCTTACTTTCATGTCCCGATTTTACCCAGACACAGAAAATTCTTGAGGTTCAGAGTGGCTGGCAGGGACTTCCAGTTCAAAGTCCTTCCCTTCGGACTACGTTCCGCGCCCCGTGTCTTCACCAAGGTCTTGGCACCGGTGGCTGCACACCTTCGACAAAAGGGAATACAAATATTTCCGTATTTAGACAACTGCCTTATCAAGGCGAATTCTTTCACAGTCGCAAACGGCCATACTCAGAGATGTCTGTCCCTTTTCCAATCTCTGGGTCTCGCCATCAATCTAAACAAGTCTCAACTCATCCCTTCGCAAGCAAGAACGTTCTTAGGAGCCACCATAGACACTCTACAGACATGAGCCTTTGTCTCAAACGAAAGACAACAAAAGCTTTGCAAGCTTGCCCAACTACTACGCTCAAAAAGGTGCGTTTCTGTCCAACAGTTCAAGTCACTTCTGGGGATGCTCTCATCCTGCATTCCTCTGATCCCCAACTGTCGTCTCAAGATGAGACCCTTGCAAGAAGAGCTCAACAAACAATGGTTACAGGTTTCAGGGTCCTTCGACGATCTCATCCGCATCACACCTCAGATACGAAAAGCGCTACTCTGGTGGACTTGCAAAAGGAATGTTGCAGCAGGCCTCTCATTCCTAGTGGAGGTTCCAAGTTTCGTCATTACCACAGACGCCTCCCTCGAAGGGTGGGGAGCGTACCTTCAAGGACTCACAGTCAACGGCAAATGGGATGCTCAACAAAGGACTTGGCATATCAACCTTTTGGAGTTGCTAGCGATCTTCCTAGCTCTAAAATCTTTTCGCACCATCATTCTCGGAGCATCAGTGTTGATCCGGACGGACAACACAACAAGTATGCACTACCTCAACAAACAAGGAGGGACAAGTTCCACTTTGCTGTCCCAGCAGGCCCAGCAAATTTGGGATTGGGCGATCCAGCATCAAATAACTCTGGCAGCGGTCCATGTCCCGGGGGTATCCAACATCCTCGCGGACTCCTTCAGCAGGTCGACGACGTCCAACCACGAGTGGGAACTCCATCAACCAACGTTGGATCGGATATTTCAGGAGTGGGGTCGACCCGAGTTGAACTTGTTTGCGACCAGTCTGAACCGCAAATGCCCATTCTACGCAAGTTGGCTTCCCCAACGGGACTCGTGCGGGTATGCGTTTTTGATGAACTGGTCACAGATCTATGCCTACGCTTTTCCGCTGATACCGTTGGTTCCCAGGGTACTCCGGAAAATGAAGAAAGAGCCTTGTCGCCTACTTCTCATAGCTCCCAGGTGGCCTCGCCAGTTCTGGTTTACCGAACTCCTCCTTCTATCCGAATGCGATCCCATTCAGTTGCAACCAATACCGAATCTCCTGTCCATTCACAACGGACAGATCTGCCATCTGGATCCTGCATCTCTGCGCTTAGCGGCCTGGCGCCTGAACACCTTGAATTTGCTCACTTAGACATTCCTTCAGAATGTAGGGAGGTCTTAGCTAACGCTAGAGCGCCCTCCACTATAAAAACCTACATGCTCAAGTGGAAGCGTTTTTGCCTGTGGTGTCAAGCCTCCAACATCCACCCAATCCATGCAAAACCAGAACAACTTTTGCCTTTCTTTTTACATCTGGCAAAGTCAGGACTTTCCCACTCTACTCTTAAGGTTTTCTTAGCGGCTATCTCAAGATTCAGACAGGATGGTTCTCATTCTCTTTACTCCTCAAGGATCATTCAGCAATTCTTCAAAGTATTGTTTCGTATGTTTCCTCCCATCCGTCTCCCACCTCCATCCTGGCATCTTAACATTGTTCTGTCGCAACTCATGCGACACCCTTTTGAACCTATTAATAGGGCCGATTTGAAGTTTGTCTCGTGGAAGATGTCTTTGCTGTTGGCTCTCACATCAGCCAGGTGGGTCAGTGACATTCAAGCCTTCACTATTAAACCGCCTTTCCTTCAATTCACCAGGGACTCGGTAGTGCTCCGCACTAACCACATTTTTATGCCTAAGGTACCTTCTGATTTCCATCTCAATGAACCAATCATTTTGAAGACTTTCTTTCCCAATCCTCAATCACCTGCGGAAAGGACTTTACATACTCTTGATATCAAGAGATGTCTAAAATGTTATTTACAAAGGACATCCTCAATACGTAAATCTGATCAGCTTTATATAGCCTATGGAAAGATGCGTAAGGGACACCCAATATCCAAACAGTCCATTCCTCATTGGATTTCTGCTGCGATCTCTTTCTGTCATCAGCAAGCAGGTAGACCTCTACAGGCAACTCCGAGAGCACATTCTACTAGAGCAATCTCTTCGTCTACTGCTCTTTTTGCTGGTGTGCCTCTTCATCAAATATGCCGAGCTGCAACATGGTCCAGCAGGCACACCTTTACCAAGCACTACTGTCTGGAAGCTGCCAGCAATGCAGACACGTCTGTGGGACAAGCGGTTCTCCGTAATCTTTTTAAATAAGGTGAGCCTCTGTTCTTCCCTCCTCCTCATTGATGGCATTTATATGTACATATCTATTTATATTTATATATTTTATATATTGTTACATTTTTACAGATGTTTATGTTATGTGGTTTTGGGAATATCGATATAGATATACATATAGATATGTATATCTTTCTTTGATGATCTCACAAGCATTATTGTGGAATTACTGCTTTCTACTGATTCAAGCATGTGAATCTATGAAAGATACCCCAATACTGGAGAAGAACAAAGTTACTTACCTGTAAACTGTGGTTCTCCAGTATTGGTATCTTTCATAGATTCACATGCGACTCACTCACCTCCCCTCAGAGGCTCTCCTAGGCTCTATTGCTCTTATATCACACTTGTGCTGGAAAATCTGAGAGCCTGAGCCTCTGTGGAGAACATTCTGGAGGGTGCTGTCGCCTGATTGGCTGTAGTTTGGACTATATATAATGACTTGGACGAGTCATGAAAGTGGAAAAATGTTTCCTATTGACTTCTAACTATTTTACTTCCTGGTTCTAATTTACCTATGATATGGCTATTCTATGCATATTTATTGCTATTTTTATGTACCGTGGGACTCCCACTTCGACGACGGGGAATGATTCAAGCATGTGAATCTATGAAAGATACCAATACTGGAGAACCACAGTTTACAGGTAAGTAACTTTTGTTCTTTTCTTATATCTGAGGTCACTGCACTTAAAACCTATAAGTCACCCCTAAGGTAGGCCTTTCAATCCTGAAGGCAGGGTGCAAGGTTATAAGTGTGAGGGTGCCCTGCACGAGCAGGAAAGCCACTACAAACAGAAACAGCGGAGTCGATTCTCCAGGCTTTGTAAGTGCGGTCAACCATTTTGATACATATAGTGGCCATGCCTCATTACACAAATAGCTAACTATGTATTGGCTGTGCTGAACCTGGGCATGTTTGGAATCAAACATGTTTGAATCATACCCCATCATATGGAGGTATGATTCCATGCACCAGGGGGCTCCTCCAGGAAGCCCCCAGTGCTCCCGGTAACAGCCTTCCAGGGTCTGCCAGCAAGCAGGTGTTGCTGCCGACCCCAGACACGATTCTGCTGCTGAGCTGAGCTCGAGCAGGGGAAGGTATAACAATAGGTTTCCTGTCACAGGGAGGTGTGACCATCTTCCAGACAGGACTTAGTGTATTGGGCTGGGGGCGCTTGCCAGCGCCACCAGAGTGCTTTAAAGGGCACATTTGGTGCCCTCCTTGAACACTCCAGTTGGAACCAGTTCAGGGAGCCCTTGGCTCCCGCTCTGGTGCAAAAACTGGACAAAGGACCTGGGAGTATCCTCCCTTCTGTCCAGCCCCTCCTCTGGGAGGAACCCTTGAATCGTCCCAACTCTTTCCCTAGGGTACTTTAGGGCTTACCACTGGGTGGCTCTTCACATTCGTCGTGGACAAGATTCAAACCCGAAACCACTTCAGCTTCAACCGTCTGGGCACTTTGGACTACACCTGGAACCGAGACTGTATCAAGGAAGACTCCTGTGCTTGTGCTTCATCAAGGTTCCTCTCCAGGCCTATGGGCATCAAAGACACTCAAAGGAATCTCCCTTGGAGTAAAGGATCACTTCCCTGCATATGCAGGCACCGCAACATGGCTGACTGGTCTGCTGCTCCTGACGTCCTACGGACTCCGAAAGGCTCAGCAGCACAGGTGGTGGTTCTCCAACTCCCTCGAGGCCCGACCTGTCCTCTCAGCACGTTTGAGGCCAGTATCCCTCGTCGAAACCACTGGAACAGAATCCCTGTGCACTGCGTTGACTTGCCATTGTCAAGGCTTGTTGACTATGTACTCCAGAGATCCTCAGGGGTTGAAGAAGCTCCAGCCTCCAGCATCTCTCCCTGCCAAGATCTTCATCCTCACTGCATCTTCTGCACCATGGGCCTGCCTGCATCTTTGGTGAGCTGCTCGAGTTCTTCTTGCGACTCCTGTGCCTTTGGCCTATGGATCCTATGGAGGGTCTTCTTTGGCTTCAGTGGGCTCCCCTCCTTGCTCGAGGCCTGCTCTGACTCTCCTGCAATTGGTGAGTCCCTTGGACCTTGCTGGTCCCATAGTTGTACCTTCTTCGTTTACCACATCTGTTGCTGCTGCCAAGGCTTGTTGGTGCTCCCGCCGGACTCCAACCCCCTAGTTCCTGACTTCCGACGGGGGTTGGTCATGGGGGGGTGGGCATCTCCACTACCTGGAGAGGTCCTGGCTAGCATATCAAAGGGCAGGAAGCCTTTGAGGCTCACCATTCTGAATGCTGTTCCTGCTTGGGGGTAGGTGTGAAGCACCTCCACCCGAGCAGCCTTTGTCCCTGACCCACGAGAGCAAAAGGGCTCCAGGCCTCGAAAAATCTACTCGCCCACTCGCAATTGCGAGTAAAATTTTATCAGGTCGAGCTATTTTTGATGGGAGGAAGACGGCTGTTACAGATCCACACTCGGTGTGTGTGTGGTATGTTTACCATCTACCCACTGCATTCAATATTGAATTCAGTCAGAAAATTACAAGACAGCTAAAGGACAGAGAGAGGATCTGCCTAACAGGGCAATTTCAAGATCTGATAGCCCAGTAGAGAAGGAAAAAAACAACAAAATCAGGACAGTGTTGGGTCTCCCTCTACTGTACCCTTGCATTCTCCAAGAAAGGACACCAGAGAAGGGAGATCCAAGGAGAAAAAGTGACACCGGACATCATCAGCACCATTCCAGACACTCCCGTCAGTTGATGTTGAGACAGCCCCTGGCACTGACGTGCTCGCTGTCGAAGGATGGATCCAGAGCAGCAACCAAATGGACGGTAAAGAAACATTGATCAAAGGCAAACCTTCGCAAAAACAATTGATGGACAGAATGCAGAACAATGTCGTACATTCACCCCAGTACAGAGATCTGGGCCTAAATCCATTGTTTTTTTGCTCACCATGCCATTCCAGTTTGGACCCAGCCATATGCCAATCAGTCTTGACCCTGTGCCCAATGGGAACAGTCCAGCCCGAACTGCCAGGCCAGGTCCTCCCTGGACTGGAAACAAGCATCCTAGGACCGGTTTCGGGCTTTCAGCCCTCATCAGCCAGGATAGCTTGACTCCAGTGGCATGGAGAGCACGGGACCCACGTCTGGGCATACCCGTCCCACTCAGGGTGACAAATGCAAAAACAACAATTGATGGACAGAATGCAGAACAATGTCGTACATTCACCCCAGTACAGAGATCTGGGCCTAATTCCATCGTTTTTGCTCACCATGCCATTCCAGTTTGGACCCAGCCATATGCAAATCAGTCTTGACCCTGCGCCCAATGGGAACAGTCCAGCCCGAACTGCCAGGCCAGGTCCTCCCTGGACTGGAAACAAGCATCCTAGGACCGGTCTCGGGCTTTCAGCCCTCATCAGCCAGGATAGCTTGACTCCAGTGGCATGGAGAGCACGGGACCCACGTCTGGGCATACCCGTCCCACTCGGGTGACAAATGCAAAAACAACAATTGATGGACAGAATGCAGAACAATGTCGTACATTCACCCCAGTACAGAGATCTGGGCCTAAATCCATCGTTTTTTTGCTCACCATGCCATTCCAGTTTGGACCCAGCCATATGCAAATCAGTCTTGACCCTGCGCCCAATGGGAACAGTCCAGCCCGAACTGCCAGGCTGGGTCCAAACTGGAATGGCATGGTGAGCAAAAAAACGATGGATTTAGGCCCAGATCTCTGTACTGGGGTGAATGTATGACATTGTTCTGCATTCTGTCCATCAACTGTTGTTTTTGCATTTGTCACCTCCGAGTGGGTCGGGTATGCCCAGACGTGGGTCCCGTGTTCTCCATGCCACTGGAATCAAGCTATCCTGGCTGAAGAGGGGTGAAACCTCGAAACCGGTCCTAGGATGCTTGTTTCCAGTCCAGGGAGGACCTGGCTTGGCAGTTCGGGCTGGACTGTTACCATGAGGCACAGGGTCAAGACTGATTTGCATATGGCTGGGTTCAAACTGGAATGGCATGGTGAGCAAAAAAACGATGGATTTAGGCCCAGATCTCTGTACTGGGGTGAATGTATGACATTGTTCTGCATTCTGTCCATCAACTGTTGTTTTTGCAAAGGCAAACCTTCACCAGGGATATTATCATCAGTGTGCAGGGGAGTACTTCCATATCTGAACAAGCCAAACCTATTGTCACACTGCCTCAGCTTTTGGAGATATCACCTTGAGAGACAATATCTGAAAGAGACACGTTAGTGACAGATTCCTTACCTTAGAATATCCCCAGGCGTCAGGCTGGATCCGGAAAGTTTTGCGTAGCAGTACCCTTTGCGCTGTCGGTAGGCGGCGTCCGTGCGGTTCCGCGTCCGTCGTCGGGCGTCGTGATCGCCGGGATGACGTCGCGGGCAGTACTTAGGCGCCGCCCCTGCGCGCTGGACGTCAGTTCTTCTTTTTCCGCGCCAGCAAGCGCAGATCCGGGAAGAGCAGTGCCCTGGTCATTTTTTGACCATACTTTTTGGTGAATTTTTTCACTGTTTTTTCCATAACTTTCAAGGTGTCGTAGGGATGCCCGGCTTCAAGCGATGCGGCGCCTGTGCGCGGATGATGTCCGTCACCGACCCGCATTGGGAGTGTCTCTTCTGCCTCGGCCGAGGCCACGACACGGAGTCTTGTCCCGAATGCCAGGCCCTCAACCCGAAAGCTTTGCGAGAGCGGTCTCGAAAGCTCCTCGAGGCCCGGCATCTCGGCTCCACGGAGGCCCCGGTCGCGTGAGAGGTCCAGGGGTCGCCGCGGAGTGCACACCGGTCGTCGGCGTCGAAGTCTTCTTCGTCCGGTAAGTCAAAGCACAAAAAGTCCAAAAGCATCATCGCTCTAGGACTTCGCCGCCGGTCTCGCGACTCGGCTGAGGCCCCTCCCGGCACCGTCCCCGCCCCGCGGCCCCGGACTTGCTTGTGGAGTCGCCCCCGCCATACCCGCCCTTCCCGGGTTCGGGGGCGTATCCGGCCAAGGTACAGGAATTCCTGTCGGCCATGGCCCGCCTCTTCGGGCCTTCAGGCCCCTCCGGTGCGCCTTCGGGCCCCGCGGGCCCTGATGGGGTTGCTCCGGCGCCGCCGACGGCTCCGGCCCCGGCGTCGCCCGTGCCTCCAGCCTCGATCCCGGCTCCGGCTTCGGCCCCGGCCTCGATCCCGGCTCCACAACCCCCATCGACGCCGGTCGACCTCACGACACCTCCGCCGGCGCCGATGTCTCCGGTGCCGTTCTCGACGCCGCCCTGGGCTCCGGGCGGCGTCGTCCCCCAGTTCCTTCCGGCCCGGACATGGACCCGGAGCGACGCCGCCGACGCCGGCTCCGGCGCCAATGGGACCTTGGGTCCCAACTGTCCCTCCTCCTCCTTATTTTGAACCAGAGGAGGACCTGTTGGACTGGGAGGGGTCTGATGACCCTCTGACGCGACACTGTCAGTATGATGAGGACTGGACAGAGAGTCTAGGGGAGGCCAGTGGTCTGGATACTTCCCCTGACACTGGCATGCTGTCTCCTCCCGTGGCTACGGAGGAGGGAGCCAATTTTGGTACGGTGTTGCGTAGGGCAGCTGGGGCCTTACGTCTCCAACTCCCTACTTTGACGGTCAAGCCTAACATCTTGACAGAGGTGCTTCAGCCGGCAGCCTCCTCTGCGGAGACTGTGCTGCCGCTTAACGACGCCCTCACTGACGTTCTTTGGGCGCCTGGTCCAAGCCCAACACAGGGGCTCCTGTGGATCGGAACGTGTCACGACGCCATCGCCCAGCTCCGGGCGACCCCTGTTTCTCTCTGTCCACCCCACTCCTGAGAGCTTGGTTGTCCAAGCCTCCGCTTCCCAAACCGCCTTCCCTACCGCTCCTCCGGATAGGGAATCCAAACGCCTGGATCAGTTTGGGAAGAAAGGTTTTTCTTCCTCCAGTGCTGGCTTGCGGTCCGTTAACACCGCTTGTCTTTTGGGCCGATATACCCACTCCCTGTGGGATTCGGTGGCGGATGTTTTGCCCCAGTGTCCTGAGGAGGTCCAGGCACTGCTTTCCCGCGCCATTGCGGAAGGAAGGGATGCGGCCAAATACACTATCCGTTGTGGCCTTGACACCGCCGACTCGCTGGGCAGGTCTATTGCAACGACGGTGGCGCTCCGACGCCACACCTGGCTGAGAACCACTGGTTTTTCAGGGGATGTCCAGAATACTCTCATGGACATGCCCTTTGATGGAGTCGGTCTTTTGGGTCCAAAGCAGACCATGCGTTGGAGCGCTTTAAGGACTCACGGGCTACTGCCAAGTCCCTGGGCCTTTCTGCTACACGCCCTCCGCTGACTTCTGCTTTTCGCCCCTATCGTGGCCACGGTAGGGGCGCCCTTCACGTCAGCAGCCCAGCCACCGGCCCGCGCAGCAGGCGTCTTCGCGTGGCCGAGGACGTGGATTCCGCCGTGGCGGATCGGGCAACCAGCGTGCGGGTCAGGCCACCACCTCCAACCCGTCCGCGGCCTCCAAGCCCTCCTAGTCCCTCCTTTCAGGTGCACGGCACGCCAGTAGGGGGCAGGGTCCGCCATCACCTTCCCCACTGGCGCACCATCACCTCGGACAGGTGGGTCTTGGACATTGTCCGAAGGGGCTACTCCCTCCCCTTCGAGACCACCCCCAGCCATGCCACCTCAATTCCACCGCATGTCAGGGGATCACTTGGTGCTTCTACAGAAGGAAGTCACGGCCCTCTTGACCAAGAGGGCCATCGAGCATGTTCCGACCCCAGAAGTAGGGCGTGGTTGCTACTCCCACTACTTTCTGGTGCCCAAAAGGACAAGGAGGACATGCGTCCTATCTTGGACCTCCGGAACGTCAATCGCTTCCTCCGGAAGGAGAAGTTCAAGATGCTCACCTTAGCTCAGGTCTTGACTGCCCTCGACCCTGGAGACTGGTTGGTAGCGTTGGACTTGCAGGACGCGTATTTCCACATCCCCGTCCTGCCGGCCCACCGGCGTTACCTTCGGTTCACGGTAGGCCCCGAGCATTTTCAGTTCACCGTGCTCCCTTTGGCCTTACCAGTGCCCCTCGGGTGTTCACGAAAGTGATGGCGGTGGTCGCAGCTCATCTGCGCCGGGCAGGGGTTTCAGTCTTCCTCTACCTCGACGACTGGCTGCTAAAGGCGGGCTCGTCCCAGGCAGTCGTCTCCCACCTCCAGACTACGGCCGAACTCCTGCACTCGCTGGGGTTCTCCATCAATGTGCCGAAGTCGCATCTGATTCCTTCTCCACAGCTCCTTTTCATCGGAGCAGTTCTGGACACGACGCAGTTTCGGGCCTATCCTCCCGAACGGCGAGTCCGGGATATTCAGGCCATGATTCCGATCTTTCGGCCTTTATCCTGGGTTTCGGCACGGATGACCCTGAGGCTGCTGGGCCTCATGGCCTCCTGCATCCTGCTGGTCAATCATGCCAGATGGCATATGCGGGCTCTGCAGTGGGACCTGAAGTTCCAGTGGGCGCAGCACCAGGGCAACCTGTCCGATCACGTCCAGATCTCGGAGGGGACTGCAAGACAGTTGCAGTGGTGGCTCTCGAACCGGCAATGGGTCATGGGCAGATCCCTCTCCCTTCCCCAGCCAGAGCATACAGTTGTGACGGACGCGTCCCTTCTGGGATGGGGCGGTCACATGGGAGAGGCGGAGATCAGAGGCCTCTGGTCTCCGGCGGAGTCCCGGCTCCATATCAACCTTCTGGAACTCGGGCGATCCGACTTGCACTCAAGGCATTCCTTCCCTCTGTCAAAGGGAAGGTAGTGCAGGTGTTCACAGACAACACCACCGCCATGTGGTACTGCAACAAACAGGGCGGGGTGGGGTCTTGGACCCTTTGTCAGGAGGCTCTGCGCCTCTGGACATGGCTGGAACATCGGGGCATGTTCCTGATGGTTCAACACCTGGCAGGTTCCCTGAACGCCATGGCGGACGAACTCCAGCCACAGGTGCATGATGGATCACGAATGGCGTCTTCACTGGAAGTGGCGCAAGGACTCTTTCTACAGTGGGGAGAGCCTTGGTTAGATCTATTCGCCACCGAAGAGAACGCGCACTGTCATCAGTTCTGCGCGTTGGAATTTCCAAGGCGGCACTCGCTCGGCGACGCTTTTCGTCGCGAGTGGAGTTGCGGTTTATTGTACGCCTTTCCGCCTATACCACTTCTACCCAGAGTGTTGAAGAAGATTCGGCACGACCGGGCCCAAGTCATTCTTGTGGCTCCGGACTGGGCTCGAAGAGTTTGGTATCCCGAGCTACTCAATATGAGCATAGATCCCCCGATCCGTCTGCCTCTTCGGGAGGATCTTCTGTCGCAGCAGCAGGGGACGGTCCTCCACCCGAACCTGTCCAGTCTACACCTGCTTGCGTGGAGATTGAGCGGCGGCAGCTGATTCCTTTCGACTTGCCTCCCGAAGTTTGTGATGTGATTCTGGCAGCCAGGCGTCCCTCCACTAAGGTGGTATACGCCTGCAGGTGGAACAAATTTGTGGCATGGTGCACAGCAAAGGCTGTGAATCCCCTTTCTGCCCCTCTTTCTGAGGTCCTTCTGTTCCTTCTCTCTCTGGCCCAACAGGGTTCTGCCCTGGGTACCATCAAGGGTTATCTTTGTGCTATCTCGGCCTTCCTCAGGCTCCCTGATCAGCCCTCCCTTTTCAAGTCCCCTGTTGTTAACAGGTTCTTAAAAGGCATTACTCACCTCTTCCCTCCTGTTCCGTTTGTGATGCCTCAGTGGGACTTGAACTTGGTTCTTACCTTTTAATGTGCGCTCCCTTTGAGCTCTCTGCATAACTGTCCTCTTCGTCTTCTGACTCTGAAGACAGCCTTTCTGGTGGCCATCACCTCCGCTCGGCGGGTGAGTGAGCTCCAGGCTCTATCTTGCAAACCTCCCTTTCTTTCTGTTCATCCAGACAAGGTTGTTCTTCGGACGCGTCCGTCCTTCTTGCCAAAGGTGGTTACTGCTTTCCACATTGGGCAGACCATCACTTTGCCCACCTTCTTTCCGCCTCCGCATCCTTCTAGAGAGGAAGAGAGGCTTCACCGTCTGGACCCAAAACGTGCGCTCTCCTTCTATATCGACCGCACAAAACACTTCCGGGTGGATGACCAGCTCTTTGTTGGCTACGTGGGCGCCAAAAAGGTCGGGCGGTGCACAAGAGGACCATCTCCCGCTGGGTTACCTTGTGCATCAAGACCTGCTATTCTTTGGCTAAGAAGGAACCTCCTGTTGGGCTGCGTGCCCATTCCACCAGGGCAACGGCTGCTACCACGGCCTTGGGCCGCGGTGTTCCGCTGCCGGTTATCTGTCAGGCAGCTACGTGGGCCTCGCTGCACACGTTTACAAAGCATTACTGCCTTGACAGTCAGGTCCGGAGGGACGGCTTCTTTGGCCGTTCTGTCCTCCAGGACTTCCTTGTCTGATCTTTGTTCGCAGACCCACCACCGGGCTGGTATTGCTGGGGTATCTATTCTAAGGTAAGGAATCTGTCACTAACGTGTCTCTTTCAGATGCACAAGTTACTAACTTGTGTAACGATATATCTGTAAGAGACAGTAGTTAGTGACAGATTCCTTACCGCCCCACCCATCCTCCTCGTTCTGCGAACTGATTTCTAGGGTTAAGGACATCCCTTTCAGGGCCCTAGTATTTTTCAGACACCTATGTCAGCTTCTTGCATGGCTCTGCGTTCCTGGCGCGAAAGTCGTGTACAGAACTGACGCCTGCGCGCAGGGGCGGCGCCTAAGTACTGCCCGCGACGTCATCCCGGCGATCACGACGCCGACGACGGACGCGGAACCGCACGACGCCGCCTACCGACGCGCAAGGGTACTGCTACGCAAAACTTTCCGGATCCAGCCTGACGCCTGGGGATATTCTAAGGTAAGGAATCTGTTACTAACTACTGTCTCTTACAGATATATCGTTACACAAGTTAGTAACTTGTGCATTGAAGGACATCTGCCAGGACTCCATTGCCGGATTCGCCTTCATCTCACACCTGTACAGATATACCAACATCTGATAGAGACTTCTAGCTGCACATACCTTACCTCTAAATTCCCCAGGCTGGATCTGGAAACTTTTGCGTGAGCACTAACCCTTGCGTGCTCCGTCTGGTGGCTCCATGTGGCTCCGTATGATGTTTTCGGTGTCATTAGCAACGATTATGATGTTGTGGTCACCTATATAGGCGTCACCCAGGTGCGTGGACGTCAGTACTTTTTGTTGACCAAAACTTTTTTGGTGTGCCAATGGGTGTCTTCTAGGATAACAGGGTTTAAACCGTGTGGCGCCTGTCACTGCGCCATGTCGGTAACCGACCTCCACCTCGTATGTCTTTGGTGTCTTGAGCGAGACCACGACTTGAAGTCGTACTTGGACTGTCGGGCCATGGCTCCGAATGCCTTGCGGGATCATGCTGTGAAGCTCCTTGGGGCCCGGCAGTCGACACCAGCCAGCGAGACTCTGCAGGTATCCCGGTCACGATCGAATAAGAGGAGGTCGCGGGACCGCTCCTGGAGCCCCAAGTCCTCTTCCTCCCTCTCAAGGTCTTCGGGACACTCGGGGAAGAGACTCAAGAAAAAAAAGAAGTCTAGCAGACTTCATTTTCGCCTTAACTGTCGTCCATCGATGAACAAGGTAAGGACACCAACGCTCTAGGCACGGTTCTGCGGAGCTGGAGCCAGGAGCCAGGGTCGACTCCGCGCCTCTCTCCATTTCTGGTAGCTGGAGCAACCCCACTCAAATAAAAGAGTTTTACAAGATCATGCGCCACATATTTGAGTGGGCCGACCCCTCTGGTGAGCCTTTGGGCCCAACGGGGTCGTAGGGGCCCCATCGGATTCGATGCCGTTAGCTGCAGCCACGGTGCCGGTGGGGCCTTGTGGATCCGATCCCGGATCCGGGATGACGGCAGTCATACCTACGCGACCTTCCCCTGCGACGGACCCGAAGTCGGTGCTTTCGGTGCCGCCGGCGCCCACCAGCGGTGCCAGCCCCATCCTTATTCAAGAGTTGGATCGGCGTCGGTAGAACACAGAGGTTCTATGTTGTCGCCTGGTATTTTCAGATGCATCACTTCGGGGATGGGGCGGACATCTCGGAGAGGTGAAGATCAGGGGACACTTGTCTCCGTTGGAGTCGGGGCTTCACATCAAATGGTTGGAGCTTCGGGCGAACCGGTTGGCATTGAAAGCATTTCTTCCCTCTGTCAAGGGGAAGTTAGTGCAGGTGTTCACTGCGAACACCACTGCCATGTGGTACTGCAACAAACAGAGCGGGTGGGGTCGTGTACCCTTTGTCAAGAGGCCCTGCGTCTGTGGACATGGCTGGAACAGCAGATTATAACACTGGTGGTTCAACACCTGGCAGGTTCTCTAAATGCCAGGGCAGACGAACTCAGCCGACGATGCCTAGCGGATCACGAATGGTGTCTCCAGTAGGCCTGGGTGGTGAACTCCGCTCCGTTTGCGGAGTTTTTCGCACTCCGCGCAGCTCGTGGAGTACCCAAAAACTCATGGAGAAGAGTTTTTTCCCCGCTCGCACTTGCCAATGGTAAGTTGGCAAGAGCAAGCGAGGAAAATCAATCGCTAGACTGCTTCCCAGTGAGATTTCTCAATCCGGGCGTTCGCGGATGGTCGCTACCGCTCGTGTTGAGAAACCGGTCGTTCGCGTTGAGGAAGCTGATGCTCGAGTAGAACTTCTTTTCTACTCGAGCTGCAGAAAGAAGCTGCGTCCTCTTGCGCTGCACGTGATGCCATTCATGCTCATTTTACAGCACGGGACAAACACCTGGCTGGTAACGCACTCTGCCGCTTGTGGAACTTTCAGCAGTGGGGAGAGATGTGGTTAGATCTGTTCGACTCCGAAGAAAACGTACAATGTCGGCAGTTTTGCACTCTGAAGTTTCCAAGGCTGTTATCGCTCAGCCACTTTTTATCGCGAGCAGAGCTCAGGCATACTGTATACCTTTCTGCCCATATCACTTCTGCCCAGGGTTCTCAAGAAGATCAAGAACTACCGGGCCAAGTCATTCTTGTGGCTCCGGACTATGCAAGGAGAGTCAGGTACCCAGAACTTCTGAAAATGAGCATCGATCCTCCGATCAGACTGCCCCTTTGGGAAGATCTTCTGTCGCAGCAGCAGGAGAGGATTCTCCACTTGAACCTGTCAACTCTCCGCCTACATGCGTGGAGATTGAGCGGTGACAGTTGATAGTTTTTGACCTTCCTCCTGAAGTATGTGAGGTTATTTTGGCAGCCCTCCACTAAGATGGTATGCGCCTGCCGTTGGAAAAAGTTTGTAAAATATTGTACAGAAAGGTCTATTGACCCTCTTTCTGCTTCTTGTCTACAATTCTTCTTTTCATTCTTTCCCTTGCCCAGCAGGGCTCTGCATTGGGTACTCTCAAGGGTTATCTTTCTGCTCTGTCCGCTTTCTTGCAGCTGCCAGACCAACTCTCTTTGTTTAAATCTCCTGCTGTAAATAGATTCTAAAGAGGGCTTGTACTTCTGTTTCCACCAACGCCCTTTGTAATGCCACAGTGGGAGCTTAATTTGGTTCTCACTTTTCTAATGTGAGCTCTTTTCGAGCCTTTGCATAATTGTCCCCTCCGGCTGCTTACCATCAAAACAGCCTTTCTGTTGGCAATAACATCGGCCCGGAGGGTGAGTGAGTTGCAGGCATTGTCATCCAAGCCTCCAAATCTGATGGTCTTTACAGATAAAGTGGTGCTTCGCACCCGGGCTTCATTCTGGCCTGAGTGGTGACCCCATTCCATCTGGGTCAATCAGTCTTGCTGTCCACCTTTTTTGCTCCCCCTCATCCCTCTAAGGAAGAGGAGCGTCTCCTTCGTCCGGACCCAAAAATGCATTGTCATTCTACCTTGACCGTGCAAAAGAGTTCCGGGTGGACAACCGACTCTTTGTGAGGTACGTGGGAGCTAAAAAAATGTTGGGCAGTGCAGAAATGGACCATTTCTCGCTGGGTCGTTCTCTGCATTAAGATCTACTATGCCCTGGGTACGAAGCACCCCCATGAGGGCTTTCAAGCTCATTCTACTAGGGGAAAAGCTGCACCCATGGCGTTGCCTCGGGGTGTCCCAGTCCTGGATGCCAGGCAGCAACGTGGGGATTTCGGCACACGTTTGCCAAGCACTACTGCCTGGACAGTCAGGTCTGCAGGGATGGGCATTTCGCCCGTTCGGTCTGCAAGACTTTTTAGTGTAGAAAATCTATCTGCAGCCCACCAACAGGATGGTATGGCTTGGGTATCTATTCAAAGTTAAGGAATCTACAGCCAGAAATCTCTATCAGATCAACAAGTTACTTACCTTTGGTAACGCATTATCTGGTAGAGACAATATCTAACTGCAGATTCCTTACAGACCCACCCATGCCTCCCCGCTCTGCAGACTCATTTGCTATTGCTAGGATTGCTCCATTTTTCAGGGCCCTAGTTATGACACACAATCAATTCAGTCACTTCATTACTCTGTGCTTCTGGTGCGCAAAAGTGAAAATTACTGACATGCGCGTGCCTGGGTGGCGCCTATATAGGGTACAGCGGCGTCATAACTGACGCTAACGACATCAAAGACGACACACAGAGCTGAATGAAGCCACCTGACGGCGTTCGCAAGGAGTTCTGCTCACGCAAAAGTTTCTGGATCCAGTCTGACGCCTGGGGAATTCAAAGGTAAGGAATCTGCAGCTAGATATTGTCTCTACCAGATAATGCATTACCGAAGGTAAGTAACTTGTTCTTCACTCCCAGCTTCTCCATTGCATACCTCCCTTGTGAATGACATAGCAACACACTACAAATGTGCTTATTAGAGTGATGAACAAACTGTATATTCAGCTAGAGGTGACACACACTACTGTTTTCATCATTATGGAGACTTTGCAGCCAAGAGCCACTTGTTGACCTACATTGCCTCTAGTCCTAGGTTTTGCGGAACTGGCACAGGAGATGCTTCTTTCTCTGGCAACCAGCAAAATTACGACTCGTAGGCTACTTAAAAAATATGAGCTTTCAGGCCAGGATACTGTATATCTCCAACAGGAACCAAAGCTTTGCTTGTTCATTGCCTCGGTAGTGGGAAAACGACAGGCATCTGCACCAAAGATGCCTGTGTCATCTTACAGAAAAAACAAAATAATAGATGTTGCTAGCCGAAAGGTTTAAGGATCTGCTGCGGTTGTTTTAAAAACAGCAAGTGAATCTGCTGTGCTAGGCAAATAAGATAGATCACGCAGGGAAACATTGTAATCTTTTGCAGATGATTTACCAAGGGACCTCTGGCAAGATTTTTTTAGAGGTCTTCCAAGAGGGTCAGCTGGTCTCCAATCAGGTGATAAGTGCAACTGTTGATATTGCAAACCTAATGGCTACCCAGTAGTGCCATGGAAGATTCTTTCTAGAGTCACGCCTTTAGCAGGGTGCACTAGCCTTCAGGCGAGGGTACAGAGGCATGAGCCTTGTACCCCTACAGTGTCTAAATCCATTCTTAGACAGTGTAAGTGTAGTAAAGCCATAAAGAGTATATGGTCTGGGAGTTGGTCATTACGAACTCCACAGCTCCATAATGGCTTTACCAAAACCTGGGAAGTTTGGTAGCAATCTTCTCAGCACATTAAACCCACACTGATGCCAGTGTGGCATTTAATGTAAAATGCACTCTGATGGGATCTTAGACATGCCCCCTGAAAAAGCATTATCCCTGGTGTGGTTCCTGAATGGCTGCCTGCCATTTGCCACCACCAGACAGGTTGCTGGACCCCTTGGTAGGGAGCCGTTGCTCTCTGGGTCCAGAAACAAAGCCCATCCTGGGCAGAGGTGTCATGCTTCCTTCCCCAGGATGGGCTGGGTCCACGAACGGGAAGCTTCAAAGGCCTGCCGCCTTTGTAAGCTGTCCCTGCCTTTTGCTGCCCCCAGCAACTGGCTCCCACCGGTTCTGCCACCCACTATGGCTGGGAGAATCCACAGAAAAACCAAGCTAGAAGGAGAGGTGTGCCCATCTTTGCCAACCCCACCACTCAGATGGGGTAGACGAGGTGAAGCACACATCGCAGTCCCTCCATCTTGAAGATGAGGGGACCCAACCATTGAGGGGACCCAACCATTTAGGAAGAGGCTCATGCTCCCCTCCCACCACCCACTCCAAGGAAGGGACCCATTGGTCCCAACCTGCGCACTCCTTTAAACGCTCCTAAATTTAGTCTTATGGGGCGACCCTGAACCTTGCCTCCTCAGACTCGAGGAAGAAAGAAGAAGGACCAAAGAGCCATGCTGACCCAGGAAGAAGAGGACACCAACTGCTTTGGCCCCAGCCCTACCGGCCTGTCCCGACTCCGACCTGACTACAGCCAAACCCTGGTGTTTCCCGCTGCCATCAGTCAGCAGCCCCCCAAAGGACATGCCCTGCAACTATCTTTAAGACTCTGTCTCCTGTGAGCTCCGGATTTGCTCAAACGAAGACTCATCCAGACGGCTCTGCGATATTGCACCACTCTGCACCCGACGGCCCGAGTTCGAGTGGCCCAGCACCACGAGGAGGTCTCCACAGTGATCCTGACCTGGGATCTGGTGATCCCCGACCTCTCTCAAGCTTCAAGCCGACGCCTGAAGCCTCAACCTGAAGGGTCCCCCCGACGGCGACCGGAGCAGGTAAGAAGAACCTGATGTCAAAAGACACCCCGGCACCCGACGCCCCATGGCCTTGGGTGACCCAACCGACGGGGTCCAGGCATCCCCCAAGATCCTTACCTCTCCAGTGCGTGGTCGCCTTCAGGAAGCCTCCCTGCCCGAGCCTGCAGCATCTTTGCCGAACCGGAGATCTCCATTGGAATCCACAGGGTCCCCAATGCCTCCTTGGCACTCTGCACCTAACCGCCCCTGTGCTGCTAGTGGTGCAGCTCCTGTGCTGATTGTTGACCCCTGCAGTGCTGATCTCTCCTCTATGAGCTTTGCTCCCACAGCCAAGTGGCCTGCTCGCAACCAGTCCCTGACCCAAGCCCCCCTTCGCCCAATTGGTTAACATTGGGCCCCTGCACTCTGCACCCGGCCGCCCTAGTGCCGCTGGTGGTGCAATTTGAGTGCCTACCTGAACCTTGAGAAACCTTGGTTCTAACCCCCAAAAACTATTCTTGTAGGTCGTTTACTTACCTGCAAGCCGATAACTTTCTTTTCCCCATAGGAACCAATGTTGCAATGTTTTGTTCCTAAAAATGTTCAATTGACTTTGAACGTTTGTATGAAAAGAAAGGAAGTGTACTTTAGTTTAAGAATTGATGCACTTACCTGTAAGTAACTCCAGCCAGGGTGTGATATCTCGGCATATCACCTCCAGATCTAAAAGTAACTGAAAAGTAATCCAAGAGTAATCAAAAGTAATCTCACTGTATTTTGAACTGTTTTAAAAGTAATGCTAAACTGTACACGATTCCAATACAATCCACAATTGAAGTTCTGTGTACAGCTTTGCATTTGAAACTGTTCTTACTTACCTGTGCCTTGTCCTGCTTGGTTCTACAAAATAAAATACAAGTATATCTTTTTATACTTACCTAACTGGTCTGGATTCAGAGTGTGTGCCATCAGTCTTGAGTGAGTGAATACAATAAATGCTTAACACACCCTCTGGATAAGGCCAACTTCTCCCCCACACTACCACAAGGAGAGCTGTTAGTCTAATTTAGCCTCTGCTATACCTCTGGGGACTCCCTGGACTCTGTGCACACTATACCTTACTTTGGTATAGTATATACAGAACCAGCTTGCTACATTGGTGGATCAGCGGTGGGATGTAAAGCCTTGCATTTATTGGACTAACTTACTCAACCTCTGATCACATGCCAAGAATCCAAAATTTTACTTTAGTACAATTCATTTTTTGAATTGACTATTTTTAAAATGTCTAAAAGTTTTGTTAGGGCCTTGTGTTAAGTCCCTGTAGTAAATTTTGTTTAGAAACTTAAAAGTCACTGAAGTTAAGGGGGAAGTACTTAGACTTGTTGTAGGTCTTCTAAAAAGAAGCCCCACTTTATAAAACAATGAGCAACCCAGAGAAGATGGCTGAGGAGCACAACCTCACCCCTTACTCCAACCTAGAGCTTAGAGAGTTAAGGCTTCTCTGTAAAGCTAAGCAAATAAGAACTGGGTCCAACCCTACCAGAATACAACTCCAGGAGTTCCTGGCAGGGTATTCAAGGGACCACCCCACAGAAGAAGGTGAAGACCTTCATGAGAATGGGGAAAGAAGTGAGGATGATGAGGTCTTAAATCAACCACCTCAACTACTTAGGCAGGATGGGAACTTTGTGTCCTACCCACCACATCCAAGAGGTACAAGGTCTTGCTCCTACAGAGGTAGGGCTAACTCTATACCAGACAGTGAGGACAACTTCACTGAGGAGGATCTAGTTTTAGCAAGGATGACCAAAAGACTAGACCTAGAGACTAGGCTCCTAGCTCTAGAGAAAGAGAGAGCAGAGATGGGCCTAGGATCCATCAATGGTGGCAGCAATTTAAACAAGCATTTACAATGCAATAGGTCTCACATTTGTGCGAATTAGAGCTATTGGCATTGTAAACGACAACGTCAGACGTGCCAACTTGTACGAAAATTGCACAGTCTAAGGAGGTGGCGGGGCCTCTTGCCAGAAGTACCTAAGAGGCACCTTTTCCCCCACCCTGTCCCCGAGCCCTCAACTGGAATTTTTTTTTTTTTGTATTCAAGTGAGGTGATTGCCGCTACTGCACGAAGGTTACTTATTTATGTCATGGCATCTATGTTTTTTAATGTAACCTGTGGAAAATGGTAGTTTTTTTCTGGGTCACACAGATTAGAGTATTACGTCCTGTGATGTGAGATGTTGTGTGATGTAATATTCAGAGATGTTATTATTATGCCAATTGGTGGTTCTAAACCTTGAAAAAGTGCACTTCTTTCTGGTACTGCAGTCACTGAATGATGATAAATATGCTTTGTGCAGAAAGAGCAGTTTGCTGTTAACACGCAAGGGTCACTACTCAATTAGAACGAGGTAGTGACTTGCCATGTTTTCTTTTGCGAAAGAGAAGCAGTCTAATGAAGAACACATGCTAAAATCAAAGTGACGCACTTGACAGCAAATGCAAGCCAAAGTGTGTTCTCTTGTTGCCTGGCAACACAGTCAGCCATGCTTCCCTCTACCAGTTGACAACTAGTCAGAGCTTGTTAGCGTTTGTTTCTTCGGGTATTTGCAAGATGCCTAGAAAAAGGAGTTCTCTTGTCTGAATTACTTATATTCATATCTTTTTATTTTTTTATTTCTTTATTGGTTTTTACAATTTAACAACCACAATGATTCACATCATCCAAAAAGGAGCCTAAGCATAAACAATTTGACATCAACAAAATATTCAATGGTTAACTATGCCATAGTCAGTTGCACATCTCCAGCATACGTGCGTATCAGGTCATTGTAGTGACAGTTAAGGGCCTATGTGTTTTT
Organism: Calotriton arnoldi; assembly: GCA_963921515.1. Classification (NCBI taxonomy): domain Eukaryota; kingdom Metazoa; phylum Chordata; class Amphibia; order Caudata; family Salamandridae; genus Calotriton; species Calotriton arnoldi. The sequence goes on along the minus strand of CAWUFW010002787.1, from coordinate 1,113,504 downwards.
CTTGCCCCAGGCATCTGGCAGGCCAATGTGTTCAACTGGCGGGGTCTCACTCATTGGAGACTGATTCTATAGATTGTAAATAGGCACGGAAGGGTGACCAGATATCCTTGGGCGTGAGGCAAGGGGCTGTAGGTGTGCATACTCATCGCCCACCTTCTCGCAATGGCTCATACTCCCCAGCCAGTCCCCAACCACCGGTGGATGGGCGCTCCCCCAGTGTAATGCGTTTTCCCGCTTGCCCAGCAGTAGCGCCAGGGAGACCAGCTGGCGGTAAGTACGTGGTATACTGAGGGTATATCCCAGCAGTGCCATTAGTGGGTTGGGTGTGAGGTCGCTACCGGTCATGGCTGAAATGTGTTCAAACGCTGCCACCCAATAGGCGTGTACAATTGGGCATGTCCAAGTGAGGTGTGCAATGCCCGCTCCCTCCTCTGTGCATCTATCAGACTTAGTGTGATCGAAGGCTGCAATCGCAGCTGTTGACAAGTAATAACGGTGTAGGAATTTAAAATGTAGGAGTTTGTGTCGTTGCTCTGATGTACGCCGTGTTTGTGTACAAAAGTATGCCCACATTTTATCTGTAATCGTCACTCCTAGTTCCGTTTCCCATGTCTCTCGCACCCGCCCAGTGGTGTCCGGTGTCAGTGCAATGCATGCTCAGTATATTCTTGAGGTCATGTGGGCTCCTCCAGCATCCGTCAAGGTTAATCTTAATGGAGGGAAGTCTACCGGGGGCAATGGGTATATGGAGATCAATGCTCTCAAGGTGTTACGTAGTCGTCTAAATATGAAACAGTCCATTTACGATACGTCCCCGTCCCATGGGGCCTCGACCAAAGGTGTGACATGTCCATTTGGGAACAGGTCTCCCGTCATGTGTATATTGTACCGACGTAGCGCACGTTGCACTAATTTCTCCCGAGTAAGCTGGAGCCAAGGGTTGTCGTGTACCGGGATGGAGTTAGAATAGAGGCCCCCCACCCCCAGTATGCGTCGCAGGCGCCGCCATGCCCAGCACGTAGTGGATACCCTCTGTATATCCTCGGCATCAAGTGGTATGCCCTTAGGTAAGATCTGAGAGTGTAGAATTACCTCCAGTAGCGCGCGCTACGGGCGTAGGTAAGGTATACGGGCATCCGGGTGGTATCAGCTGTATGTGTATTGGCACTGTGCTGCCAAGTAATAAAGGTGCAGGTCTGGGACCCCAAGTCCTCCACGCTCATGGGGAAGTGTGAGCGTGTCCCACCGAATACGGGGGCGAGCCCCTGCCCAGACCAGTCATATCAGGGTTCAGCGGAGTGTGCTGAAGAAATGTTGGGACAAGGGTACAGGGATGTTGAAGAAAAGGTACAAGTAAACGGGGCAGGACAACCATTTTTATAATGTAGACACGTCCCGTCATGGATAGAGGAAGTCTGATTAAGTGATCCCATTGCATATTAAGATCAGCTAGAGCCTGGCCATAGTAACGTTGTATGACTAGCTCCTTGCTTCTATGGATGTGCATTCCCAAGGATTTGGTGCCGTCTACGGCCCATTTAAGGGGAAGCTCAACCGGGGGTGGATGAATCGCCTCTGTGAGTGGGAACAGTTCCGATTTAGCCCAATTTATGCGGAGGCCTGAGAGCTCTCCAAATCGCGCTATCTCCTGCATAAGGGGGCAGAGATTGAGATGGGGGTTTTGGATAAATAACAAGATGTCATCTGCTTATAGCGACAATAAAAGGTGCCCATGGGTGAGCTGCAATCCACGATGCAGATAGCGCTCCTGCATCGCTCGGACCAATGGTTACATTGCAATGATGAATAAAAGGGGGGACAGTAGACACCCCTGCCTGGTTCCGTGCAAAATCGGGAATGCCTCCGACAGGGTACCATTCACCAGTATCCGGGCCAGTGGGTTGGTGTATAGGAGCATAATTAACGCTATGAAGGGGTATACCAAGTTTACCCAGAACAGCCCTGAGGAAAGGCCATTCAAGAGAATCAAAGGCGTTTTCCGCATCCAACAGAGCCTCTGCAGCGGGGATGGAGGGGGAGATGTTATTAAGCACTGCAAAAACGGTTCTGAGATTAAGGGAGGTGAATCTATGTGGCACAAAGCCGGACTGGGCAGGGGAAATAATGTGCTCCATTAGCAAAGCCAGCCGGGTCGCTAATACTTTCGTCAGAATATTATTATTTTTCATCAAATCCAAAACATGACACAGCACTCTCCTGGGGGTTTATTTTCAAAATGCTTTATACACAAGCCATCTCCTCCTTCACCTACGCGTTTCAACCAACAGGTCTTGGTCAGGGTAGATAGCGTTAGTCCATCTACGCTTTCACCTTTTTATACCAATTACCCATTTTGCCAGTTATGATGCATTATGGGAATGGTAGTTAAATAAAAAAATATACAAAACAAATAATGTATACAAACAAATAAATCACAATATTCGGTCCTTGGTATCATTAGAATCACTGTATGTTTCGTGACCCAGCTCATATGCACGTCTATGAACGCTTGTTAATTACCAACACTATTCTCTATATGTCAAGCATGGTAAATGTTGTGTGATTTGGACAACTTATCTTAGTGAAGGGTCCACTCTATTATGCTTGGCTGTTTGCTCACATGCTGTAATATATGACTTAGTGTCCGTAGCTACGCAAAATGATTGCATGGCTCAGTGCCCTCGAAGCAATCTACTGTGTGCGACTTGCTGAACTAATAGCTCCTAACAGCATCATGTCTTGTTTACATTTATTATGGCTTAGTGCCCTTGTTGGGTTGGCATTTATTGTTATGTGCTAACTTCAATCTACTCTGGGTCATTAATAATATCTTCTCGGATTCCTCACATATTCTGTGTCTCCATAAACTCTATCCAATGGTTTTTTTGTTCAGAAAATTTCTAGTTCAGAAATGATGCTTATTCAGATGCTCAATCACTCCATTCCTGAGCAATGGTTCAGTTAGTCTCTTCAGGTAGTTCAATTTCAGAATGACGACACTTCTGTTTCATCTCGTTATAGGTGTATATACATTTCCTCGTCCCAGTTCAGCCCTGTTGGAATCTTTGTTTTAATTCTAATTATCAGTCGTGATTCCAAGCGTCTTAACTTTAAAGTCCTGTTTCCCCCTCTTTCATGTGCTGGCATTGTCGCAAGACCTGAGTATGTCATGTCCATCCAAGTTTTGCCTTCATGCGTCATCATGTGCTTAGCCAATGCGTATGTCATATCTTTGTTTTGCGTTGCCCTGATGTGTTCCAGAATCCGTTTTTTTAAAGGACATATCGTGCTTCCTATGTAGTGTTTGCCACATGTGCACTCTATGAGATATACTACATAGTTAGTACCACAAGTGATGGTTTCATTGATGTCAAACGTCTTGCCTTGTGGGTCAATGATTTTCTTTCTGTTCCTGCCAATTTTGCAAGCTTTGCAATGGCTGCATTTACTGAATCCCTTCTGCAGTCCTTGCAACCATGATTCCAGCTTTTTTAATACGAAATGGCTATTTACCATTTTGTCTGATAACGATGGTGCCTTCCTGTAAGTTATTTGGGGTCGATTTCCCAATTGTTCACCAATATCTGGGTCTTTGGTTAGTATGTTCCAATATTTATTCAGGACTTTGCGAATTTTAAAGCTTTCTTTGCTGTAGGTTATGACCATTCTTATTGGCTCTTTTTTCTGTTCTCCTGTGTCTTTGTCTTTTTTATATTCTTTATTCACCAGGGTCTTAGCACGCGTGAGGCATCTTGCTTTCTTCTCCCCATGGTAGATATCATTATACTTGTAACCTCTTTGTAAAAATCTTTGTTTAGAATATTATTATCTAGGTTTAGTAGTGACAGTGGTCGATAGGTCGCACAATCGCCAGGATCTTTACCAAGTTTCGACAGTAGTGTCAGGACCGCCTCCCGTAGTGTAGGTGGTAAGGTTCCAGTCGATATGGCCTAGTTACATAATGCCAGGAGGTGCGGGGCAAGTTGTTGCCTAAAAGTTAATAAAAGGACCCTGTTACGCCATCAAGACCGGGGACTTTGGACCCATCTAAGGCATCAATGGCCTGTGTCACTTCCTCCAGGGTTAGTGAGTTGCACAGGAATTGCCTCTGACCTTCCGGGAGCCATACCATTGCAATGTCAGCAAGATATGAAGAGATTGAATCCGGGTCATGAGTGGTATGTGTACAGATCCTGATAATAGGTTTGAAATCTATCCATGATGCGCTCGCCTCCTATAACAGTTCCACCGTCCACCGTTCAAAGCTCGGCTACATACTTTTACGATCTATTGGGGCGCAGCTTGCAAGCAAAGGTGCGGCCCGGCCTCTCACCCTCGCCGTAGCGACGTGCCTGAGCATGTTTACCCATTTGGGCGATTTCTGTCTCAGCTAGGTTGCTGTATTCGCCCAGCAGTTCCGCCTGTTCATGCAACCAAGAGTCCCCGTCGGCTATTGCTTTGAGCTCCAGGTCCCATATTTTCCCCTCCACTCAGCCCAGCTGTGTGCGGATTTCCCGGAGGATGCCCACATGTTTGGAAATGCACACTCCCCGGACAAATGCTTTAAAGGCCTCCCACAGGGTGGCCTGTGTGGACACGGTTCCAGAGTTAAGCGCAAAGTATTCCAGAATGGAGCTCTGCAGCTCGCTATGGAACACCTGGTCCCAGACCGCTTCGCCGTGGAAGTGCCAACTGCGCTCAAGGCGGCATCCATGCGGGATCTGGAATTTCATAAGTATGGGGTTGTGGTCCAAAAGTGCTCGTGGGAGCACAGTGATCTCAGAAACCCACATGGGTGCGGCAGCCGACACGTACCAGTAGACTAGTCTCGACCAAACTGAATGTGGCGCTGAATAAAACGTGAAGTCAGGGTTGGTGGGGTGATGGGTCCACCATGCGTCATGCAATGCGTAGGTGTGAATGATATGCCGAAACACCACCCTAGCCCAGGGTTTGTCTGATGCTTGTGTACTAGTGGAGCCGAACCTGAAGCAGCGTGGCATGTTCAGGTCACCACCTATTATTAAATGGTCCACCTCAAAGCTGTTTAATCGGCAGTAGAGATCCTGGAAAAAGTCGGGGTCATCAATGTTTGGAGCATAAACGTTTGCTAACATTTAATATTCATATCGAAAGTATGTGTCACACTAGGCCATAGATGACAATTAACAACTAAGCGTGTTTACTTTGTTAGCAGATGAATATCTGTAGTGTGTACTGTGGAATTGTACTTAATATTATTACTTAAGCGTCAATTATATTTTTTTTATGACGAAGGGGGCTGTTTCCGGTTAAAAGCTACAGTCTTCCAGGATCATGAAACTAAAGTATGCCATGAGATGTTATGCAAGCATTAATGCCCACAGCATTCAATAGAGAAAACTCAAGACAAGCTCACTTTAAACTTTATTTAAAATCGGTTATCAACGAAATAACGAACCAAGGGGAGTTGTAACATGTGACAGCGGAGTTGCAGTGTGGGTGAGCAGTGCTGCGTCTATTCATCCTCGCTGCAGCACCAAGAAAGGGTAAAAATGTTGTCAGGCAACCACTGCTGCGTCTATCCATCTGCGCTGCAGTACCAAGAAAGGGTGTAAGAGTTATCCGGCAACAAAAATTGTTGGAATTAGCTTTAAAAAATAGAAGCATGTTAATGTCATGTAACATTACAGGAAATGTTAACTAATGTCTGTGAATCCGTGCGTACCACACAGACAAGCCTACAAGTTTGCACGGATTCAGAGGAGGTGCAAGTCTTGCACAATTACTGTAATTCTGCCCCAGAACCTCCTACGTCTTCACTCATTCATGTAGACGACAAGTGCACTAGAAGTTGACTGGTTGAGCAAGCTGAATGTATCCGTCTGTAATGCAACTGGTGCTTATGTAAATCGCTCTGATACCTCCGGGTCAAGTTTGTGATAATTAAAACTCTGGAAAAAGGAAGGGAAAAAAAAGCTCTGAGCATGTTAACGGATATATTCCAGCAACCAGAGGCAGAGTGTACCACATAATCATGGAGGTAATAAATGGCCTGGGATCAGATGAATTTCACACCGGATAAAGAGTCAATGCTATGGCCAAAAACACAAAAAGCATTCTACGCAGCTGTATGTTACAGAGCTAATCCAAGCATTTCGCCAGACAAACCCTGTTATCTGTGACCAAATCTCCATGAGGCAGGCGCCGTGCTCACAGCTACCACGCTGATCAAAGGCACCTGGAACTGGAAGCATGGCATTTTGCAGAAGAAATTAAAGGAAAGTTATGCGTGCGGCTGCCGTGCTGGGGTATATTCCAGCAACCAGAGGCAAAATATACCACGTAATCATGGAGGTAATAAATGGGCTGGGATCAGATGAAACCCACAACGGATAAAGACTTGGGGCCAGATGTACGATGTGAATTTGCATGCGCAAACGGGTTTGCGAACCCGTTTGCGCATGCAAAATCACTGCTGGCATGTACAATTCCTAAATAGCGAGTCGCAATTTATTTGCGACTCGCTATTTAGGAATTGCGAGTTGCAATTAGGAAGGGGTGTTCCTCTCCTAATTGGATCCGCAATTCAATGTACGAATGTTTTGTGACCGCTATTGCGGTAGCAAAACACTCACAAATTACCACCCTCTTCAAGAGGGTGGTAATGGGGTCGCAAAAGGGAAGGGGTCCCCAAGGGGACCCCTTCCCCTCAAGGGGACCCCTTCCCCTTTGCAAACGCAGTGGAAAATATTTTTTAAGGGCAGGCTCTGGTCCCTAGGGCCACTGCCTGCCCTTAAAAAATGAAACGAAAACATTTCGTTTTTTTCTTTTTTAAATGTATCCCGTTTTCCTTTAAGGAAAACGGGCTGCATTTGGAAAAAAAAAACTGCTTTATTTAAAAGCAGTCCCAGACAGAGTGGTCTGCTGAGCCCAGCAGGCCACCATACCTGGAAGGGCCTGCCATTCCCAATGGGGTCGCAAATTGCGAGAGGCTCATTAATATTCATGTGCCTCTCTATTTGCGACCCCATTGGGAATCGCAAAACAGTGTATTAACACTGTTGTACATGCATAATAGCGCTTCGCAAATTGCGAGTCGCAACAGACTCGCAATTTGCGAAGCACTATTTAGCGCGTCGTACATCTGGCCCTAAATGCTGTGGCCACAAACACAAAAAGCATTCTACACACATGCATTTTATAGAACTAATTGAAAGCATTTCCGAGACCTAATCAAAGCATTTCCCCCGACAAACTGAGTTATCTGTGACCAAATCTCCGCGAGGCGGGCGCCGTGCTCAATGCTACCGTGCTGATCAAAGGCAACTGGAAGCATGGCATTTTGCTGAAGAAAGAAAAATAAAGTTATGCATGGGGTGCCATGCTGAAACTTGAAGCGCGGCAGCCGTGGATTGCATTTACCACAGTTAATTATTCTTTCAGAAAGCAAACATAATGCAAAAGTCAACTATTCCAGTTAAAACGCGTTTTTCCTTACCTGTGTTTTGCGACGAGCGGCGGCAGAAAGTAATAATAAAAAAAAGAGTTCTCCCACACAACATCTGAAGAGGGAAAGTGTAAGGAAACTGTCATTGGCCGGTGCACCTCAGCCTTGAACAGTCTTGACGTATGGGCAAAGTGAACGAGTTAGGAGGCAGCAAAGAAAGCAACACTGGAGTGAACCAATGGTAAGTAGCAGGCGGGAAAAAAGTGGTGTGGATTACAGCAGGTCCTGCAGGCAGCGCATGCACATTGTGTGCTCGACCTAAAAACCAAGAAAAGGAATGATGCTATGATCATAAAATCCCCAAAGGGATTGTCCCTAAATTTGAGGATGGTGATGAAATCACCAAGTAGTTCACAGCCTTTGAGAGGGTTTGTGAGGCCAGAAAAGTGAGGAAGATTAACTGGGGGCACTTCTTTGGGAACTGTTCTCTGGTAAGTGCAGAGACAGACTCATGACCCTTACTGGGGCAGAAGCAGAGTCCTATGAAATCATGAAGGGCACCCTGATTGAGGGATTTGGACTCACTACTGAGGAGTACAGAATTAAATTCAGAGATCCTAGAGTCATTCCTGGGTAGAATTTGTAGACTACTCAGTAAAAGCACTAGGTGGCTGGTTGACTGGAAGTAAAGTGCAGAATTGTGAGAAACTTTATAATGTGTTTATAAAGGAACACATTTTAAGTAACTGCATCAATGAAAAGTTGCATCAGTACCTGGTTGACCTAGGTCCAATTTCTCCACAAGAATTGGGAAAGAAGGCAGATCACTTGGTCAAGACAAGAATGACTGGGGGTGACCAAAAGAAAGGGGTTACAAAGCCTCCCCAGGGGAAAGAGGGTGAGAAACCCAAAGACAAAATACAAGACTCTTCTAAAGGCTCCCAAAATTTCTGGTCGGGGGGTCAGCCCAAGATCTCTTCCCAGCCCACTAGTGGGTAGAAGGGAATTGTTTTTGATCCTGCTAAGGTCTGGTGTTTCCACTGTAACAAGAAGGGACACCGAACTGGAGATCCTGCCTGCCCCTACAAACCAGCCCTAGTCCCCATCCAGTTTCTACTGTTGTGGCAAATCAGGGTCCAAACTGAGGCTGTTTTAGTCTCCAAAGGGGAGGGAGGATTAGCCACTTTGGCTGTCTAGCCCCCTAATTTAAAGAAATATCTGCAGTACCCCTTAGTGAATGGGACTAAGATAGAAGCCATGAGGGATACAGGTGCTAGTGTCACCATGGTGAGAAACACACTAGTTTCCCCAGAGCAATACCTAAATGGAAAGACTTTTCCAGTTACCAATGCTGTGACAGTGTTACCACTAACCATGCCATGTCTATGGTGACATTAGAGGGGGGGTTGCTGGCCTGAAACAGGTAGTGGTCTCTCCAAAACAAACAGCCGCCTGTCTGCTTGGTAATTATCTGGAAACCTCAGCATGGGCTGAGCTAAAAAGAAAGACACATGTGGCCATGCTGCAAATCCCTAAGATAGTGTGTGAGAAAACAAGAACAGAGTGTTTAGCACAGAGTGAAAAAGGAGAGTTGGAGCCTGAAATGATGGCCCAACCTCCCAAGAGAAAAGGTAGGAAGACTGGTGAAACAGCTTCCACACAGCAAAAAGATCAGGACCCCTCTCCTCAGGGAGAGGACTTGTCAGCCCCAGGGGGAACTGAGCCCATGGAGCTTCAGCCTTACAAGGTAGAGCTCTTGGGCCCAGGGGGACCCTCTAGGTAACAGCTATGCCTTGGGCAGCAGGTCTGCCCCACTCTTGAAGGCCTGAGGCAGCAAGCTGCTGCACAGGAGATGTCAGTGGCTCCAACAAGGTCCATTGGGAGGAAGGACTCCTGTACCCTGAAGCTAGAGACCCCAACCCTGGTGCCACTAGGAGAGTGGTAGTACCTCAGGTGTACAGAGAGTTTCTATTCACACTAGCCCATGACATCCCCCTAGCTGGACATCTGGGTCAGACAAAAACTTGGGAAAAACTTTTCACCCACTTCTATTGGCCCCAGATGTCCCAAAAAGTGAAGGAATTTGTCAGCTCCTGTGTCACCTGTCAAGCCAGTGGCAAGACAGGAGGACACTCATAGGCCCCCTTAACTCCACTACTAGTGGTTGGGGTTCCCTTTAAGAGGGTAGGTGTGGATATAGTGGGTCCACTTGAGCCTCCCACTGCCTCAGGAAACAAATTCATACTGGTGGTAGTGGATCATGCCACCTGGTATCCTGAAACCATTCCCCTTAAGACTACTGCAGCCCCTGTAGTAGCCAAGGCACTCATTGGTGTCTTCACCAGGGTAGGGTTTACTAAGGAGTTAGTATCAGACCAAGGTTCCGGCTTCATGTGTGCATACTTGACACACATGGGGATGAGTGTGGAGTGGTCTATAAGTTCACAACACCTTATCACCCACAAACCAATAGCCTTGTTAAAAGATTCAGCAAGACATTGAATGGCATGATAATGAGCCTCCCAGAAAAACTCAAAAGAAGATGGGATGTCCTGTTACCCTGCCTACTGTTTGCCTACAGAGAGTTGCCTCAGAAAGGAGTAGCGTTCTCACCCTTTGAACTTATGTTTGGCCACCCTGTAAGGAGACCACTCTCTCTTGTGAGGGAAGGTTGGGAGAAACTCCATCATGTACCACAGCAAGATGTGGTGGGCTATGTACTAGGCCTTTGTTCCAGGATGGCTGAGTACATGCAGAAAGCATCCAAACACTTGAGGCCAGCCAGGAGCTTCAGAAGCTCTGGTATGACCAAAAAGGTGCCCTGGTGGAGTTTCACCAGGACAACAGGTGTGGGTTTTGGAGCCTGTGGCACCAAGGGCCAGCCAGGACAAATGGAGTGGCCCTTACCCTATCCTAGAGAAAAAGAGTGAGGTCACCTACTTGGTAGACCTGGGCACTAGCAGGTCTCCCAGAAGGGTGATACATGTGAACCTCCTAAAACTCTACTGTGACAGGGCTAATGTAACCATGCTGATGGTTACTGATGAGGATCTGGAGACAGAGAGTGCACCTCTCCCTGACCTCCTCTCTTACAGCCCCCATGATGGGTCAGTATATGGAGTGGTCTATTCAGACACCCTCTCTGCCCAAAAGCAGGCTGATTGCAGACAAGTTCTGCAACAGTATGCACAGCTCTTTTCCTTGACCCCTAGTCAAACTCCCTGGTGTACCCATGATGTGGACACTGGAGACAGCTTGCCTGTCGAAACCAAAATCTATCGCCAGTCTGACCATGTCAAGGAAAGCATCACAGCTCAAGTTAGCAAGATGCTGGAGTTGGGGGTCATTGAGCCTTCTGAGAGTCCAATGGCCAGCCCAGTGGTCCTAGTCCCCAAACCTCATCCACAGGGTGGAAACAGAGAAAATAGGTTTTGTGTGGACTACGGATGCCCCAATGCTGTCACCAAGACAGATGCACACCCCATCCCCAGGGCTGATGAACTGATAGATAAGTTAGGGGCTGCCAAATACCTAAGTACCTTTGACTTAATTGCAGGCTACTGACAGTTTGGCATGGCCTCTGGAGCAAAAGAAAAGACAGCATTCTCCACACCCGGTAGGCACTTCCAGTTCAATGTGATGCCATTTAGTCTAAAGAATGCCCCTGCCACTTTCCAAAGGTTGGTGAATCAAGTCCTTGCTGGATTGAAAGGCTTCAGTGCAGCTTATCTTGAGGATATTGCTGTGTTGAGCTCTTCCTGGCAGGATCACCTGGTCCACCTTGGGAAGGTTTTACAGGCCCTGCAAACTGCAGGCATAACTATCAAGGTATCCAAGTGCCAAATAGGGCAGGGCACTGTTGTGTACTTGGGCCACCTTGAGGTGGAGGCCAAGTCCAACCCCTCGAGCCCAAAATCCAGACAATTCTGGATTGGGAAGCTCCAACAACCCAGACCTAAGTCATGGCATTCCTTGGCTTGACTGGGTACTACAGGAGGTTTGTGAAGGGGTATGGGTCCATTGTGACTTCCCTCACAGAACTCATCTCCAACAAGATGCCCAAGAAAGTGAACTGGACAGTTGCCTGCCAAAAGGCTTTTGACACCCTAAAAGAGGCAATGTATTCAGCACCTGTTCTCAAGGCACCAGATTAATCCAAGCAGTTCATTGTGCAGACTGATGCCTCTGAGCTAGGGATAGGAGTGGTCCTTTCCCAGACCAATGATGATGGACAAGACCAACCTGTTGCTTTCATAAGCAGAAGGCTACTCCCCACGGAACAGCGTTGGAGTGCCATTGAGAGGGATGCCTTTGCTGTGGTTTGGTCCCTGAAGAAGTTGCAATCATACCTGTTTGGTACTCACTTCCTAGTTCAAACTGACCACAGACCTCTCAGATGGCTGATACAGATGAAAGGAGAAAAGCCCAAACCTTTGAGGTGGTCCATCTCCCTACGTGCAATTGACTTTACAGTGGAACATAGACCTGGGACTGCCCATACCAATGCAGATGGCCTTTCCAGATTTTTCCATTTAGACAATGAAGACTCAACTCAGCAAGGTTAGTCTCATCGCCTTACGTTTGGGGGAAGGGGGGTTGTGTAGGAAAGTAGGATCTGCTTTTATGGTTACCCCCACTTTTTGCCCGGCGCTATGCTGTTTCTGACTAGTCTGACTGGGATCCTGCTAATCAAGACCCCAGTCTCTGTGCTTTCTCCCCTAAATTGGTATGGTAAGTAATTAGGTACATCCCAGATTGGACACTGGTGTACCCTTATCAGTCTCTAGTATATGCTGCTGAGGTACCCATGGCATAGGTACACCAGGGGTCCCCCATGGGCAGAAGCATGTATTATGCCACCCATGAGGGACCACTCAAACTGTAACTACAGGCCTGCCATTGCGGCCTGTGTTAGCTGGTGCTAGCACCACTTACGAAAGATATGGGTTTCCCTATATCTAAGGTCACTGCACTTAAAACCTGTAAGTCACCCCTAAAGCAGGCCTTTCAATCCTTGGGAAAGGTTAGTCTCATCCTTTTTCGTTTGGTGGAGGGGGGTTGTGTAGGAAAGTGGCCCTTTTTGTATGATTACACCCCACTTTTTGCTTGACATCTGATGCAACTTGACTTAATGTGCCCTTGGTCCCTGCCAATCAGGTTCGCAGGGCCTGTGTTCTTTCCTAAAACTGTACCTTTGTACCCACAATTGGCACATCTCTGGCCACAGGTAAGCACCTTGTTAAAGGTACTATGGGTACCAAGGGCACTGTGACCAAGGAAGGCCTCTAAGGGCTGCAGCACCTATTGTGCCACCCTTAGAGACCATGTACCTTAACACTCGCACACTGCCATTGCAGGCTGCGTGTTTTGGTGCAGAGAAAAGTGAAGAGTCGACATGGCACACATCCCTGTGTGGCATGCCTGCAACCCACTGACTATCGCCTAGGTAAGTCACCCCTCTAGCAAGGTGCACTAGCCCTCAGGTGAGTGTACAGAGGGATGAGCTCTGTACCCCTACAGTGTCTAAGTCCATTCTTTGACATTGTAAGTAGAGTAAAGCCATAAAGAGTATATGGTCTGGGAGTTGGTCATTACGAACTCCACAGCTCCACAATGGCTTTACTAAAACCTTGGAAGTTTGGTAGCAAACTTCTCAGCACATTAAACCCACACTGATGCCAGTGTGGGATTTAATGTATAATGCACTCAGAGGGCATCTTCGGTGCACGCGCGGGAGGTGTACCGGCGCACGTCTCAATGAGGACAGGACACCACGAATCTGGTGTCTAAAGCCCAAAAAACCAATGGAGTGAGTTTTATCCCATAACTAGGTTACCACTAGGATTGGCGGGACTTCGCGCTCGCTTCCAAGAAGTGTGGTAGGTAGGAGCCTCATTGCCCACCACCACGTGTAGATAGTATAGTAACACAAGGTCCTGATGAAATGCAATGGATCAGTATTGACCACGATGCATGAAACATGTCGACCACACGATATGAGATGAGCTAGGCTCCACTGGACCAGAGAGCAGCCACTCTGTTTTTAAGAAGGTGGATTACCAGCCGAATAAAGAGTTTATGTGGACTATCCAACCTTTTTTAACGTCACTCACCTGCACCACATCTACTCTGTTTTTTAGGGCCCTCACACCCACGCACCAAACGGCAGGAACTAAAGATCTCCGCTAAAGTGCCCCTTTAAGGGAGCCCGTCGGGTATTGCAGCGCCGACCCGACAAGGAGCAAGTCCATATGATGAAGCATGACACCTAGCTTGCTGGGTGTGTGAGGACTCTAGTTTCGACAAGGAGGACTTCCCTCCTTCTATCTCTTGATCACGTTGTCCGATTAGGGGAACAGCATATCTTTCTTGTTGAGCATCTTAGACATGCCCCATGAAAAACAACCAGCCCTGGATGGCTGCCTGCCATTTACCACCACCAGACAGGTTTCTGGACCACTGGGTAGAGAACCTCTGCTCTCTGGGTCCAGAAACAAAGCCCATCCTGGGCAGATGTGTCATGCCTCCTCCCCCAGGATGGCCTGGGTCCACAAAGGGGAATCTTCATAGGGGTCCGCCTTTTTAAGCTGTCCCTGCCTTTTGCTGCCCCCAGCAACAGGCTCCCACCGGTTCTGCCCCCACTTTGGGCGAGAGAATCGACGGGAAAATCAAGCTAGGAGGAGAGATAAGCCCACCTTTACCAACCCCACCCATCAGGTGGGGGAGGCGAGGTGAAGCACACATCTCAGTCCCCTCCATCTTGAAGATGAAGGGACCCAACCAATTAGGAAGAGGCTCATGCTCCCCTCCCACTGGAAGGTGGCATAATAGGGGGTGTACCCACCCCAAGGAAGGGACACAATTGTCCCAACCTGCACACCCCTTTAAACGCCCCTAAATTTAGTATTTTGGGTGCCCTGAACTTGCTTCCTCAGACTCGAGGAAGAAAGAAGAAGGACCGAAGAGCTGTGCTGACCCAGGAAGAAGAGGGCAGCAACTGCTCTGGCCCCAGCCCTACCGGCCTGTCCAGATTCCGACCTGACTACAGTGAAACCTCAGCGTGTCCCATAGCCAGCAGTCCCCCAGAGCCCGGAGGACCTGCCCTGCGACCATCTTTAAGACTCTGTCTCCTGTGAGCACCGGATTTGCTCAAACAAAGACTCACCCACAGAATCCGGATCCAGGATTCCCTGCGATTTTGCACCACTCTGCACTCGACGCCCACTGCCCGAGTTCGAGTGGGCCAGCGCCACAAGGAGGTCTCCCCAGCGATCCTGACCTGGGATCTGGTGATCCCCGACCTCACTCAAGCTTCAATCCGACACCTACAGCCTCAACCTGAAGGGTCCACCCGACCAGAACTGGTAAGAAGAACCCAACGCCAAAAGACACCCCTGCACCTGACGGTCGACGGCCTTGGGTGACCCAACCAACAGTGTTCAAGCATCCCCCAAGATCCTAAATTACCTCCCCAGCCTGCGATTGCCTTCGGGAAGCCTCCCTGCCTGAGCCTGCAGCATCTTTGCCGAACCAGAGATCTCCATTGGAATCCACAGGGCCCCCGACTCCTCCTTGGCACTGTGCACCCGGCCGCCCCTGTGCCGCTGGTGGTGCAGCTCCTGTGCTGAATGTTGGCCCCTGCAGTGCTGGATCTCCCCCAGGAGCTTTGCTTCCACAGCCAAGTGGCCTGCTCGCAAGCAGTCCCTGACCAAGAGCCCCCTAAGCCCCTTTGGCTAACACTGGGCCCCTGCACCCGGCCGCCCTAGTGCCGCTGGTGGTGCAATTTGAGTGCCTACCAAAACCTTGGGAAACCTTAGTTCTAACCCCCAAAAACTATTCTTGAAGGTCGTTTACTTTCCTGCGAACCGATAACCTTCTTTTCCCCATAGGAACCAATGTATGAAAAGAAAGGAAGTGTACTTTAGTTTAAGAATTGATGCACTTACCTGTAAGTAACTCCAGCCAGGGTGTGATATCTTGACATATCACCTCAATATCTAAAAGTAACTGAAAAGTAGTCCAAGAGTCATCGAAAGTAATTTCACTTTATTTTAAACTGTTTTAAAAATATACGATACAAACCTGTAAATGATTCCAATACAATCCACAATTGCAGTTCGGTGTACAGCTTTACATTTGAAAGTGTTCTTACTTACCTGTGCCAAGTCCTGCTTGTTTCTAAAAAATAAAATAAAAGTAAATATTTTTATACTCACCTAACAGGTCTGGATTCTGTGTCCGAGTGTGTGCCATCATGCTTGATTGAGTGACTACAATAAATGCTCAACACACCCTCTGGATAAGCCTAACTGCTCGCCCACCCTACTACAAAGGGAGCTGTTAGTACTTGTCTAATTTAGCCTCTGCTATACCTCTGGGGACTCCCTGGACTCTCTGCACACTATACCTTACTTTGGTATAATATATACAGAACTGGCTTCCTACACTTTGCCCATGAATAGTCCACTCTTTGTGCTGGGTGTGCCCTTTGGCAATGCCCTGCATCCAGTCTTCTTCCAGGAGAACTTGCTTCATATGGCCATTAGCTGTGCCCTTCCAGCTCAGTGCAGGTCATGGCCATTTTTGATTTCTAAATTGGATACCATCTGAAGTTGATTTTCTTTTCTGGATCTGTTGTTTAAACAAGCATTGCAAAAGGCAATAGGTTACAGCTCTAAAGTGCTGAGTGATTGGTTTTGCTTAAACTTGTTTTCCAGTTGCATGCTTCATGACACATACAAATGCATGGCCGGCAAACTTGTAATGGGTTTTCTATTAAAGAAAGCCCATTCCAGGGGGGCGTGGCTAAGACCCGACAAGAAATGGCCGCTTGAGCCTTCGGCTCCGTGAATCCTGTCTCCCCTCCGTATATCCTGAAGGCAGATCCGGCTTCCCGGGGTGGAGATCACACCTATGTACAAGCGGGGGCTCCGAGGCTGACCCCCGCCGCTCAATAACGTCCAGGGCCGAGGTTCTGGGTCCCGGAAGAAACGGGCCTTCCCGCGACTCGCGGCCGGGGGCTAAATGTGAAAGTCCGGCCGCCGGCAAGAAGGCGGAGACGCGCCCTGCAGTCCAAGTGGAACCCGCGCGATAATAAACCTGCGGGCGGCAACGGAGATAGGGCAAGCTGGCGCTACAGCCCGGGATGTGTCTCGCCTGATTGCGGACCAGAGGGAATAAAAGGTGCACCGTGGCACAGAGGTACCGGCGTTTGGTGGCAACTGGTGGGGCCGTGAGAAAACCCTGAGACCCTCAGAAAAGGGGATAGAACGAGGCAGGCCCCAGGAGAGGCGACAGTGGCCAGCACCCGACTCACACATCTCATCACCTCCTCTGCCCCTTTCCCCCCCCCCCAGACGAATGAAAACGGGATTCGGAGTCAGGCAGTGATCCTGCTGGGGGTAAAGAGGGGACATCATCCAACGGTCCATACTGAGGCCCGGGTACCAGCAATAGGAAGGGGTGGACATACACCCCCAAAGCTTGCCTACCCTCAGCCCGACAGTGGATGGGACCGACGTGAAATAGAGCTGTGTGGCGGACCGAGGGTGCACGTTTACACCCAGAGGGGCTGACCTCCACGGACCGGCCGGTCCAGCCGGAACAAGGGGGGAGGTGCCTTGCGTCCCAACTGGAGATTGCCTGAGCAATCGGCGGACGACGGACAGTAGCCAGAGCGCGCCGCCAGGCTGTGTGGGCCCACAATAACTCCAGACACAGAACCAAGCGGTGCAACGGAGGATTGACCACGAGTCATAATGGCAGCAGAGAAGGGAAAAACCACAGGTGCAAGGGGTTCGAAACCGGTGCAAACCAACAAGCTGGACCGCTATGCCCTCCCGAAAGAAATGCTCCAGAGCAGACAGTCTGGCGGTGGCGCGAGCGGAGACCTCGGAGGTGAGGACCAGGAACTGTCCCTAAAAGACGTTATGAAGGCAATCACCACTGGCCAGACTGCGCTGGAACACAAAATGGACACCATCGCCATTGAGGTAAACCTGATCCGGGCTGATCTCACTAAACTTAATGGTAAAGTTAAACAGGTTGAGCTCACCACGGCCAGTTTGGTAGACGATGTGGCCCTGCTCCAAGGTGAACTGCGGGACATGCAGGCATTCCGGAAAACCACGGAACTTAAGCTGGATGATTACGAAGGACGCCTACGCCGCAATAACCTGCGCATTTTAGGAGTACCGGAAAAAGCAGAGGGGCAGACACCTGACCTCTTCGTAGAGGACCTGATCTTGCAACATCTTAAACCTAAGGGCCTGAGTAAGTTTTTTGTTATTGAAAGGGCTCACAGAGTCCCAGGGGGTCGCCCCAAGCCGGGAGCCCCCCCACGTCCAATGCTGGCCAGAGTGTTAAACTTCCGGGACAGAGACGTAATTCTTCAAAATGCCAGAATGGGGGCCGCCCTACGCTTTGAGAATGCCGACATTTCCTTTTTCCCGGATTTCACGCAACGAGTTCAACGTCAAAGACGGTCCTTTACCACTGTGAAACAGAAACTTAGGGAAAAGGGACTGAAATACTCCATGTTATTCCCAGCGCGCCTTCGAGTAGAAGCCGAGGGGAAAATCTGGTTTTCGAACAACCTGAGGAGGCGGCGGACTGGCTGGAATATCAGGCGGAGCGGGCCTTGCGAGATCGAAAGGATGGGGAGAGGCGGCCTCTCAGGCCCGCATCTGACGAGAAGGACCTGAACTGGACTCCCTGCCAGTGTAGACGGGACATCGAGGTTGGCTGGGACAGGTAACGGCGATAAGGCGGCCGGATCCCGGGGAGATGCCTCCCCGCTAAGAGACAATTTTTCGGACCTATTGGTGTGTATCCCACGTAGGGAACTTGTTAATATGTTACACTCCCGAGGGGGGGGATGGGAACGCGGGCTGTCACGTCCTCACATTATCTAATATTAGGTCTTTATTGGGGCGACAGGCACTCTGCAAGTTTTTTCTCATGGGCAGTTCTGAGCCCAGAGTGCAGGGAAGCGGGGTGGGGGGATGTTGGGGGAAGGGGGGGTTGGGGGGTTTGTTTATGCAGTCGCATAGTTATTACATCGGTAGCCCATGGCATACAGAGTACGGAGACACCTGCCCATAGCAACCTAAACCACGAACGTCATGGGGGATAGGAACGTTAAAATACTAAGCTGGAATGTCAACGGACTTGGGGACAAAATTAAGCGCAGCGTGGTACTCCAATATATCAAACGTCAAGGTCCAGACATCGTACTCTTACAGGAAACTCACCTGGTCGGGAATCTCTGTAGAGCTATGCACAGGGGAGGGTACAAAATGGTCGTACACGCAGGATTCACCTCGGGCTCCAGAGGGGGGGCATCATGTTTAAAAAAAATCTTCCCCTGAATGTGGAATCCACGTGGACGGATGTGAGGGGCAGATACGCTGGGATTTCGGGCACATGGGAAGGCCGCTCTATTACACTAATGTCGGTCTATGTGCCCCCGGGGGTGCAGGGCTCCACCTTTGCCGAACTGGGCTCCGTCCTACTTACTGTACCGGATGGCCTCCTGGTCCTTGGAGGAGACTTTAATGCAGTAGTATCGGGCATAATGGACAGATACCCCCCAGGGAGATAGGAGCGTCTGTACGCTGGCTGCCCGAATTTCTTGACACTATGGGGTTAGTAGACGGCTGGCGAACACACCACCCAGACCAGATACAGCACACCTTCCACTCGGGCGTACATCATAGCCTTTCCCGTCTAGATTACTGCCTGGTCCCTGCAGCACAAGTCACGCACATACATGAAATCAGACACTTAGCTAGGGGCATTTCAGATCACTCCCCGATGTGGATACACATTGTTCTCAATCAAGTGGCAGTGGGTAGACTGGCTCCAATTAATCCATGGTACCTTCGAGACCCGAAACTCCGTAGTGACCTCCACAAGGCCATGGACGAGTACTTCTCCGACAATGTGGGGTCCGTATCTTCATCACAGTCCCTGTGGGAAGCGTTCAAGGCCGTGATTCGAGGGCAGGCTCTGTCTTTAATCGCGGGGTCGAAGAAAGATAAACGGAAAGAAGTCCTCGCTATAGAGGCGGACATATATAGGCTGGAAGGCGACCTAGAATCCTGTGTGACACCGGAGAAACTCCATTTCCTAAGCCTGAAACAACAAGAGTACAAAGCTCTAGTTACAGATACGGCCAAACTCCTGGGTAGGGAGCAACAAAGTAGAATCTACGAACTAGGGGATAAAGCAGGGAAGTTAATAGCATGGTTGGACAAAAAAGAATGGGCAAGTAGATTGGTCCCGGAGCTTAAAGTCGAGGGCGACATATCCATCACCGAACCTCAAGAAATAGTGGACAGATTCGCCGCCCACTTCCAAAACATTTATACGACAGTAACCCCACACACTGAAGAAGACTCACATGACCTCCTTCGAGATATCAGGCTCCCATGTCTTTCCTCAGCAGATCGCGACTTTATGGATAGTGACCTAACCACAGACGAAATTGCGCAAGCAATTCGTTCATTGAAACTCGGGCAAGGCACTGGGACCAAACGGTATTCCCATTGAACTATACAAACTGCGGCCCGACAACCTTGCACCATACCTAAAAGCGATGTTTGAAGAATCTAGAGACTGCGGGGGACTGCCAAGGGAACAAAGAATAGCAACTATCGTTACTATACATAAGGAGGGGAGACCCAAGACGGACTGCTCTTCCTATAGACCGATATCTCTACTAAATGCCGAACCCAAGATCCTGGCTAAGCTTCTGGCAAGTCGCCTGCAAAAAGTAATCAGCGACTTGGTGCACCCAGACCAATCAGGCTTTATGCCTCACAGAAATACTGCCCTGAACATCCGTAGGATTCACGGAGTGTTGGGTAGAGCGGCCACCATCCAGGAGGCGGCAGTGGTGGTGTCCCTGGACGCAACCATGGCGTTTGATACGGTCGAATGGCCATACCTCTGGGCGGTCCTGGCAAAACTGGGATTTGGCCCCAAATACATACAGTGGGCTCGTCTCCTATATCAAGAACCACTGGCCCAGGTAATGGTCAACAACAAACTGTCGGCCACGTTCCCACTCAGCCGTGGAACCCGTCAGGGATGCCCACTCTCGCCGCTGCTCTTTGCCCTCGCTCTGGAACCACTGGCTACATGGATCCGACGGGATCCCAGGATACGAGGGCTGAGATGGGCCCCCGACCGGGAGGACCGCATTTCACTCTACGCAGATGATATTCTTCTCTATCTGGCCTCCCGAGGAAATCCCTAATAGTAGTGTTAGATATCCTGGCAGTGTTCGGGAGATTTTCTGGATTCACCATTAATTGGGGCAAATCCGTACTGCTCGCCATCCAGGGGAGCCCCCATCCTCCCGAGAGACTGCCCACTCCGAATTACTACGGAGGGCTTTAAATACCTGGGTATTTTTATCTCCTTTGATCCCGCGGCCCGATATGCCCAAAATCTTCTTCCACCTCTGCGTAAACTCAAACAAGATATTGCTAACTGGAAAGCACTCCCCCTCTCCCTATTGGGCAGAGCGGCCCTGTTTAAGATGATGTCCTTACCCAGATTTCTTTACGTACTACAAAATGCCCTAGACCCGGTACCTGCGCACTTCTTCAGGGAGGTAGAGAGACTTCAGAGAGAGCTGCTCTGGGACGGCAAACCGCGTATCGCCCTAAACAAATTGACACTAAACTGGTACGATGGGGGTATAAGCCTCCCGGACATTAAAAAATACTACTGGGCAGCGCACCTTGCGGCCATCAACCACGGTACTTACGGGAGGGGCGACGATCCTGGCTATGGTATGGACAAATGGCTCCTCTCCGGAGGCAACTATAACAGGGCACTCTATTCGCGGCCAAAAAGAAACAATCTAACAGGCCCCACTAACCATTCGGTCCTAATCTGGCATGAAGCAACCAACTCCATGGGGTGGGGACGTAAACTGACGTTGGCAACTCCACTTTGGGATTCTGAATTACTGGGTAGTCTATGGAGGTCGAAGGGGTTCGATAAATGGGACCTCATTGACATTGCACGAGTCAAAGACATCTGGGGAGAAGGGGGTGTTAAGTCCTTTACCACACTACAGGCGGAGTACGGCCTAGCCGATACTGAATATTTCAGATATGCTCAAATCCAGCATGCGCTCCAATCGCGTCTGCCCAGGGGGGTGGCACCCCGGGAGGCCTCGCCCCTAGAGGACAGAATCTTGGACGGCCATTTACCAACAAAGACGATCTCCTTAATATATAAAAAGCTGATAAATAACACGACGGATCCACTCCAGACATTAAGGGAAAGATGGATGGGAGATGGCATCGAATTAGATGATGAAGACTGGCGGGAGGCGGTGTCCTCACCTAGGGTGGTAGCCATACCGGCACGCCTGAGACTAGTCCAGTTAAAAATACTTCACCGGGTCTACATCACCGGGCCACGCCTGATCAGAATGGGGGCAGCGGATGGTGGGGAGTGCAGGAGAGGTTGTGGTCAACTAGGAACCTTCCTGCATATCATATGGGAGTGTGAACACGTTAGTGCCTTTTGGCGCGGGGTACATGAGGTAATATTTGCAGTATTGCACATCCGCCTTTCGATGGAGGCGAGACGCTGTCTTTTAAACATATGGGAACCCACAGACCTGAGCACTCACCAGACACAATGGGCCACCCTGGGGTTCATGATAGCCAAGAGAAACATCGCACAGCTATGGGGCGCTGCTACACCACCGACCCTGGAGGCCTGGGAGAGGGACCTAGATTGGTGTATGTTTCGGGAGAAGACGGTGTATACCACCAGGGGATGCCCCAAAAAGTGGGTCCGAATCTGGAGTCCATGGAACGACTTTCGCGGAGGAATATGTGTGCCACCTGTTAGAACTGATCCCAGTGTCTCCCCCCAAGCGGTGATTATCACCTACGATGTTGATATGTAAGCCTTCTCCTTTGTACACAATTGCTATTCAGTAATGGGCTGTGATCTCTGTAAAATATATTTGAACCGATGTATGTTTTAATAAAAAGAATTATAAAAAAAAAAAAAGAAAGCCCATTCCAAGAAGGCAATCGATGTTTATGCATGCATCATGACACGTCTTGTGACCCATGTATACACATCTGTCATAATGTAGGCAGCCAATTTTAATACATTCATGGGTCTAACATGACGATCAGACATATTAGATCATTAAATGAAAAAAGGATAAAAGAAGTCACACAAAAGCATGACAAAAAGGCTGGATAGTGCTTTCCAGTATCCAGACCATAGTTAAAAAAGAATAATAAAAGCAATTGAACCAGGGATGAAGAACGGGCCGGCAGCATTTGGGGGAAGGAGAGGTGATATATGACATGCGTCCCATTAAACACAGAGGCCCCGATTCACAAAGGTGAAGTTAGACCAAAGTCTAACTTGAACCAAAAGTCTTACTTTACTACTTTTTTGTATTCACAAGGTACTTACAAGTAGTATCTTTACACTTGCGGATGTTCCGCCCCAATTCCGGATCCTCAGCCCCTAGTGTGGACCCTCCTCAAGCGTAAATATACTACTCGCAAGTTTGTTTGAGAATACCGAAAAAAAAAATTAGGTTAGACTTTTGGTCTAAGTTAGACTTTTGGTCTAACTTTACCTTTGTAGAGGGGAATTAGTGGCTATATCAGCGGCTGATAATGTAGAGCGCAGGCGTAAGAGGGAGGATCTCACTCAGAAGACCCGGGAATTGGAACAGATGCACCAGCGGACGGGTGCACCCCGGAGTTGGCGGCAACTCCAGGCTATGCGACGGCAGCTTGCAGCGATAGATCAGGACCGTGCGGAATTCGCAGCTCTCCGGCTGCGACATGCATATTACACAGGAGGCGACCGCTGTGGTCGTCTACTCGCCCATAAACTCCGAGAGACTCGTCAGAAACAAGGGGTCCGGGAGATACAGAGGGACGATGGGAGACGAGTCACAGAGGATTCTGAGATAGCGGAAGCGTTTCGGGACTTTTATGCCCACCTCTATGCAGGCTCTCACCTGTCGGTCGCTGATGGAGCGGCCTTTATTGACCCAATCGGCTTGTCGACTCTGACGGAGGCGCAAGCAGACTCTCTGGACAATGATATTCGAATAGAAGAGGTCATAGCCGCCATTACCCGTCTCAAACTAGCTAAGGCCCCAGGTCCGGACGGCTACTCTGCCATATTTTATAAAACGTTCTGTGCTGCGCTGGCCCCAGTTCTCACTAAGCTTTTCAACTCATTCGCTGACCCTGGAGCGATCCCGGCGGAAATGCTGGAGGCATCCATAGTGGTCATACCGAAGCCAGGGAAGGATAAGACCACCTGCGGGGCCTACCGCCCCATATCCCTCCTTAACATTGACCTTAAGATATACACTGGGATATTGGCCGCAGTTCTTTCCCCCCACATGCCGGGCCTGATAGACCCGGATCAAGCAGGCTTCATTCCCCAGGGCCAGACCAGTGACAATACAAAGAGGGCCCTCCATCTTATTGAGAAAGCCGCTCGGACAAGTGGGGAGTATATGATGCTTGCCGTAGACGCCGAGAAGGCCTTTGACAGGGTCCACTGGCCTTATTTAGAGCAGGTCCTTGCACGGGTGAGCATTGGGGAGAAGTTCCGTACACACATCTTCAATTGCTATAAATTTCCCTTAGCCTCTGTCCGTGTTAATGGCCATACATCGTCTCGGTTCCCCATAGAGAGGGGTACACGTCAGGGATGCCCCCTGTCACCCCTTCTTTTCGGATTTTATATGGAGCCTTTAGCCCACCGCCTCCGACAGCACCCAGCGGTTACCGGGATCAAATTTGGAGGGCATATTCACACGGTCAGCCTGTACGCTGACGACGTCCTGATCTCCTTATCGAATCCTCTCCATGCATTGCCGGCATGTCTCACAGAACTGGATTCGTTTGCACTGGCGTCCGGGTTCAAAGTGAACTTGGACAAATCGGTGGCACTAGACCTCTCGCTGGCGCCCTCTACTCACGCGCACCTACATCTATCCCATCCAATGGGCAACCGACACGATTTCTTTAGGGGTTCAACTGGCCCCTTCCATATCGGACACGGCGACCATTAACTACGCCCGGTTACGGCGGACGATCCGTGGGGAGCTGACCCAATGGAAGCATTATCCACTCTCTTGGCTTGGCAAGATTGCGGCGGTCAAGATGACCATCCTTCCCCAGATATTATATGTGTTTCAAACCCTACCTCTCAGTCCCCCACAGGGGTGGATAAAACAGACCCAGTCCGAGCTGGCCCAGTTCATATGGAATGGCCGCAAACCTCGGATTAAGCAGGCGCTGACAGTGCTCCCACCGGAAAGCGGGGGTCTGGGTATCCCAGATCTGCAATTGTACTTCCAAGCAACTCAGCTACGCCACTTACTCGAGTGGAGCAGAAGGGAGTCGGAAAAACACTGGTTGTTTCAAGACCAGGCAGTGGCTGCCAGACCGCTACAGGGAATTCCCTTCTTACGTAAAGCGCACAGACCACCCAACTTATACGCCTCACATATCACCCGGGCCCTACTCGAAACATGGGACCATACCAACACCAAACACAACCTCACTACCTATCCCTCGCCGCTTACTACGTTACTCGGGAATCCTGACTTCCAACCGGGCATGGATGTAGCAGCCTTCACCAGGTGGAGATCCTCAGAGTGTCGCGCTCTGGGGCACCTCTTCGACGTGGACGGGATCATACCGTTTCATCAGATTAGGCAGGACTATGGGCTGCCCGAAACTGAACGGCTTCGGTATTATCAGATCCGGCACTGGGCCTTGCACACCCAAGTGAAGCCATCTGCCAGCAGACGATTGTCTACTTATGAGAGGTGGCTTATCACGCGCACTTCTGATAAAAAGCTCATTTCGGACTTATACCAGATGCTGCTCGCCCGTAATACACATCTGTATAACGCTAGCCGAGCTCGGTGGGAGAGGGAATTGGGCGGATCACTTAGCCACAAAGAATGGGAGGGGGTTTATTACCGGGCCCGCCACTCTGCATACCACATGGGGTTAACCGAAACCCTCACTAAACTAGTGACATATTGGTATTATACCCCGGAGCGACTTCACTCGATGGACCCTACTCAGGACGCGCTCTGCTGGCGGGGCTGCGGGAGGGCGGGCACCTTAACACATCTATTATGGGATTGTACACAAATTCAGTCATACTGGACTCAGGTCCTAGACGAGGTGGACCAACACCTAGACACACAAATACCACGCTTCCCGGCGTACGTCCTCTTGGGTCTCCCAAACCCCTTGACTTATCCCCTCAAGTCCCGACGGGGTAGGCTGATGGCGATAGCGCTGGGTTCAGCGATACAAAACATACTGATACACTGGCATACCCCTCAACTCCCTACTTTCACAAACTGGTTACACCGGCTGTGGCACGTTCTGGGGATGGAGAAGTTGATGCTGACAGCCGCTGGGAAGGGTTCCACATTTAATGAGCTCTGGCAACCCTTTTTGTCTCTCCTATCTGTTGAATTCAGGGAACTCACCTGTCCCAGGTATCTTCGTCTTTTACGACTCTCTGACTCACAAGTGACCGGAACATAATACGGGTATTTCACTCACAGGACTTAAACACTGATCATACAAACTTCCTTGGTGGACAGGGGACTGGGTGGGGGGAAAGGGTACAATAGGTTTTCTTCGTTTTTTATTTTTTATTTTTTTTAGTATTTTGTTGTGGCTTATTATGACTGTGAGCTTGTCCCTCATTGCTCTGATGATCCAGCTGTTAAGGTGATTGAGGGGCTCCCATAGCTGCGAGACAGCCACCGCTAAGTTGTATGTAATGTATGTTTAAAAACTCAATAAAAGATTTAAACCATAACTTTACCTTTGTGAATAGGGCCCAGAGAGCGGGATGTGGGACAGACAGCATTGGGACTACGAGGGAGGAAAGCCATCAAATCAAAAGTGGGATAGGCAACAGAGTCATCCAGTCATGAGTAAGGGGCTGACGCAAAAGCTACTCTTTATTAGAAGCAAAAGGTGTGAACTAAAAATATATTAATTTAACGTTTGTCAGACTTTAATGTTGAGCTTTATATAATAACAGTATTTTGGACCATTTTTACCGTCCATGACAAAAATGTAATTAGTTTACTAGGTAGAGTCAGCTCGAGGCTGCTGAATCCAATGGCTTGTTTAAGAAACCCTGTTACTGCACCCTTGCTGCACACTCCACAGAGACTACAGACATTCTCACTGCTATTGACATTTTATATTAGTTTGAGTATTTCTATTCATTAGTATCCGTTATGTCTTAACTTGGGGTTAAGACCCCAACACATATAAACAAACAAACAAAATATAATTAAAACTGTGCAATGTTTGAAAATTAAAGTGTTTCCTGGTCGACTATTAATCGAATGGAAAACCCTTACTTTGATACACATCATGGTTTATATACACATGATTTATCTTTTGGCAAGAGATAACTTTTTATTTGGAATTACAATCTTTAATCCAGGAGACAATTCAAGAACTTTCAAATGAAAAAGAACGTGTAGAAATTTTGGTTGAAGAACTGAAAGAAAGTCAACAGGATCTAAAGAATATCATCAGAGTCAAAGAGGTCTGCATCTTTTGAAACTTTCACAAATAAGATATACTTCCAATATGTGGGCATGAAGTAATAGAAGAGCATACGTATATCAGTGTTTTCTTATCCTATCTACTATTGTCATTCGTACCATTTTGAACATTCTTATTCATTTTACAGTTGAGTTGTTCTGTTGCTTTTGAAAAAATATTTCTCCTACATTCTGACTCCTCTGTATTCTGATTTTGAATATGTATACGATCATGCCATTAAATTATTTGAATCTTTGTTCTTGGTTAAAATGCTAATATGTACTGTGCACTAGGAGCAGCCTCCATCCCCGTAACCCGAAAGGCCACCTTTAGTGGAGACTGGGAAAACTGTATATACCATCCTCTTTTGAAGTAACTAACCAAGAACAGGTGAACAGGCACTCTACCAACAATATCTGGAGTAGAGCTATAATTTAGTGGTTACTAGGTTTCAAACCTAAAGACCATTGCTCGCTTAAGGAAATGGTTGCAGGTGAGGTTCAGTAATTTTAAGTTGTGGATGGTACCTATGAATTATAGAATAGCACAGGTCGTCTACTGTGTCTTTGTTGACTTTTCAACAGCATTTGACAGAGTGGACAGACCAACACTTTGGTGTAAGCTAAAAAATTGGGAATCCCGGTTAACTTATTACATATAATTGTGTCACTCCACTCCGAAATCTGGTGCCAAGTTTTATTAGGGAAAGAGAAGGGCCTCACATCCCCAATTAAAACATTGAATGGCCTAAGACAAGGGTGTCTTTTAGCTCCTTTACTATTTTCCCTTTACCTTAGTGATCTCCCAGATTGATTTAAGCAGATAACTAATTTCCCTCCGAAAATATCACTACATAAAATTCATACTTTGATGTACGCAGATGATGTGATTATCCTTGACCTTACTCCGTTCGGCCTCCAAAGGAACTTGCATGCACTTGCGTCATATGCAGAACAAAATTTTTGGTCCCTAATATAACAAAGACAAAAATAGTTCCTTTTCGAGGAAGTAAAAGATACGTAAACTATAACTGGACCTTAGGAGGACAACCGTTAGAAATAGTGAATGAATACATCTATTTAGGTGGTATTTTTTCGCAAACCTTAAAAATCACTCCCATCTTCAGCACCTGGCCTACAAAGCTGATGTTCATGCCGGGCGCTTCAAAGATTATACTCTTCTACTGGGCATAGGCACTTTTCAACCCTTTTACAGGTCTTTAGCATCAAGATCCCTCCAGTTCTTTCATACGCTCTTGAGCACATTCCCATAAATCAATGGCATTCAATACAACTCAAAGAAAGTAAGATTCTTCGGAAATTAACCAAAATGTCTCAAGCAGTACCTGTGCAAGCCCTGCGCCTCGAGTTTTCTCTAACAAGTACATACGCTAGAGGAATCACTAGTATCATTCGATGGGCGTATAACATCTTACATGCCGAACAAGGTTCTCTAAGAGCTCTATTAAAACTGGAAATTTTTGAAGAAGGATCCTCAAAATACGTCTTTTATCGAAACTTAATGTTTGCACTGAAGTTGTCAGAATGTACAGTTGATCTGTTGAAAACCTGGACCCTGGCACATTTGAAACTCTTTTAAAACACTTGACTCCAAGGATAAGTTATGATCTCGACTTCCAGCACTGTACAAAACTGCAATGTTATAAACAATATGCTGAGTCAATTGAATTCAAACAAAGGCAACAATATCTTACTTTCACTCTAAGACATGGTGCCCGGCGTTGTATGGTTTTACTTCGGTTTGGGATCCTTCCTCTTAATTCTTTTACCTGTAAATGGACAAATAACAATAATACCAGCAGCTTATGTGACCTCTGTAAAGGAGGAGTTCAAGATCTGACGCATATTTTGTTTGTTTGTCCTAACTCCACAGTAGTTTGCGCTAGAAAGCGATTTTTAAAACCAATTCAAACAAAGTGTAACTCTATAAGTGTACAGAGTTTGATCTCCATTCTTAAATTACCTCCCAAAGAATTTGTATGCTATAATCTGTTTAAATTTTTTAAATCTTTTTTAAACTTGTATTAGGATAAGCGCTTACAATTTTGCTACTTATAAATGTAATTTTATCATTTTATCATCTTATTTGTTGTTCTCAGTAGAGAACTAAATCAAATAAATTAAATTTGATTTGATTTGAACTGTCCTTTAGCAAAGGTTATTAAGTGAATTAATATGGTGTTCTTATGATGCATG
Source organism: Calotriton arnoldi (assembly GCA_963921515.1). Classification (NCBI taxonomy): domain Eukaryota; kingdom Metazoa; phylum Chordata; class Amphibia; order Caudata; family Salamandridae; genus Calotriton; species Calotriton arnoldi. The sequence continues at coordinate 1,084,237 of CAWUFW010002787.1, read as the reverse complement.
TTGGCCATTGGCAAAAGTATCCACTGGATGCACGGGACAGCAGTCAACCTCATCCTGTTTCCTTCTAGCATAGTCTGTTGGGGCTAGTCCTTAGTGGTTTCCAGTAGGTCAGCTGGGTGTGGCTTTTGGCCACACCTATTCCACACGCGTCCAGAAACCCTGCAAATGGCCTTTGACCCTCTATAGTCGGCTCTGTGCGATGGATGTGGACTTATGATGCCCAGCTCGTAACCCTACTCTATCAGAACCTGCTGCACATTTTCTTTAGCTGTGCCCAGTTGCGTATGGGTGTTGGGCTTGTATGATCACCTTCAATTTCTACATTTGGTAGCACCTACAGCTGATTTAGTATGGAGTGTTTGGTGGTCAAAAACACATTAATTTATAGTTTGTTAGATTCTAATTTTGCTTCATATATAACAATTGTGTTATGGAACATTTATGTAGTCCCTGCCAAAAACATAATTGGCTCACTCATAGCAACATCGTCAGGGCATTTACTCCTCGAATATTTAGACGTTATATTTTTCAATAATTGTCACTTAGTTCAGTTTTATATTGTAATCTGTGCAAAGGCTGTTATAATGTTGTAGGAAAGTGCCACTTTTTGACGTGGTCACCCCCACTTTTTGCTCACTGATACTGATGTTGTTGATTGGTAGTGCACTGGTTCCCTGCTAACCAGGCCCCAGTGCCAGTGCTCCTTCCCTAAAAACAGGACAAATGTTCAGTTGTAACCCAATTGGCAAGGGCTTTAGCACCCCTGTAAGTCCCTAGTAAATGGTACCCCTGGTACCCAAGGCACGGATACTAAAGAGGGTCCTTAAGGGCTGCAGCACATATTATGCCACCCTAAGCGACCCACACACAAACTGCATGCGGAATGCCATTGCAGGATGTGTGAAATGTTGCAAACCACTCTGAAAACACGACATGTCACACTCCCTCTGTGCCATGCCCCACTACACTGCTTGTACTATATGTAACAGGTAGTAAGGAGGACAAGGGTACCCCAATATGTGAACCGGGGGTAGTAAACTGTTTAAGGAAACAATGGCTCTGATGTGGCCTAAAGGTCCAAGTCGAAGTGACCCTGTGGGGGGCACTAAAGGTAGAGGTTAAGAACTTAGGGGGTCATTAGGATGGCGGTCGGAAAATCACTCCAACCGCCATGGTAGCGGGAAAACACCGCCCGCTCGGACCGCGGCATAACCGCCGGTCCCATTAGGATGCTCCACAGTCGAAATCCGACCGCGGCGGTCGGATCGCGGCATCTAGCATTGCGGCGGTTGCTGCTGCCAGCAGCACCGCAGCGATGTCCATAAGAGCATGTCCTGCATATCCCTGCACTGCGTGGCAGGCACTGCACAGTGCCTGCCACCTGGTACAGGGACATGTAGGGGGGTAGCATGGGTACCCCTCAGTACACCCCCACAAACACAATGGGGGCCTGCAATGGGTCCCCGGAGACATTCTCCGTATGCCTTTTCATGGCGGTTCCACTGCCGCGGAAAGGCTGGCTACCGCCGGCATCATAATCATGCCGGCGGAGCCTGGCCCTGCACAGGCCCCATTTTAGCGGTCCAGCTCCGCCCGCCAGGCAAGCGTGCGGCCAGCTACCGGCGGAAAAGTGGCGGGCGGAGAATCGCACCGCCGCGGTCGTCACCGCCATGCTAATGGGACCGGTGGTTTGTAGTGCTGCGATCGCGGGCGGATGACCGCCACTGGCGGCAGTCATCCGCCCGCCATCCTAATAGACCCCTTAATTCTTAAATGAGAGCAGTAAGCAATATAAGAAGGGACATGTAGGTCAGTATATGACAGGTATTTATTCCACAACAATAGTATTCAGGTGCTCACACTTTAAGTGACAGTAGGCGTGACGTGATAAGTGAGGGTGAAGTTAAAATAAAGACATCGCATTGACAAAAATGACAGAAGCTCCTTTAGAAAATTTTAACAGAGTAAAAGGAGTTCATGTTGTAGGGGATCGACGGCGTTTCGAACTCAGTTATTTGAGTTCATCTTCAGGACATACATAGGTGAGCAAGCTGAATTAAAAGGAATCCTGTGAATGAAAGTATCCGGGGTTCCAAGGCGTTTCTAAGAACTCAGGGCTCCTAAGTGATTTAAGCCTCAGAGACTAATGTTTAGGGAGTGGATCGGAAAGGCAGCTGGCCGCCGTGTGGCATCGCGCAGTGCCGGGGAGTTATTTCTGTAGATAACAGGGCAATGAATGGGAGCCTGTGAACAGAGAGCAGAGCGAGTCCTGCTGCTTCTTTCGTCCGCGCTGAGTGTACTATATGTAAGTCACCCCTACGTCAGGCCTTGGAGCCCCAAGGCAGAGTGCATTATATTACATGGGAGGGCACATCTGCATTAGAAGATGTGTCCCTGTAATGCCTAGTTTCTTTACTAAGCAGTGCAAGTGATCAGGAAGCCACCTTAAGGTATGTACTGGGCACTGGTCATTACGAGTTACCCAGCTACGTAATGGCTTCACTAAAAATACTGATATCTGATAGAGACATCTAGCCGCAGATTCCTTACCTTAGAATGATCTTCAGGTGCCAGACTGGATCCGACAAATTTTCTACAGCAGTACCTCTGCGCGTCTGTTGAGGGCATCGAGCGACTCCGTAGGCACATCTTTCGCCAAATGTGACGTCGACTGAGTCCATATAAGCTGTCCCCTGATGTGATGACGTCAGTTTCTTCCTTTCCGTGCTTACAACACGGATCCGGAGAGCGGTGCCTCTGGCCGTTTTTTGGCCTATCTCGACTTTGGTTGACGAAACAGTGTGCTTTTTTCTGGATGTCCTCAGGGTTCAAACCCTGTGGGTCCTATGGACGGCACATGTCAGCCACAGACCCTCATAGTATTTGTATGTGGTCTCTTTGTGAACACCATGATTCTGAGGAGTGCCACTCCTGTCGCCAACTTAGGCCGAAGGTGTTGCAGGAATGCCGCATGAAGCTCTTGGTGGCGCGGTTGTCGCAGACTCCACGTCGTTCGCGGTCACCTTCTTGTTCCAAGGATCCCTAGAGGGCCCACTCCAGAAGTCCTTCCCGCGAGCGTCCTTCGACCTCGATGTCCAAAGGTAAGTTGCAACAGAAGCGATCAAAGTTGCGGCATTACCGACTTTGCCGCGTACATGCAGCGTCTCTGATGCCTCTCCCCGTCCTATGGTTGAGGAGTCAGGGTGAGAGTCTACCCTGCGCCTTCCAGTGTCATGTAGTTCCCACCAATACATAGGACCTGCGCGTTTGTGGACAACATACACTTTGGGTGAGGTGATTAGACTGATTCCAGGCACCTCTGCAGTATATGTTGGCCTAGAGACGAGCTAGCTCACAGTGCCACCCTAAGCCCCCCTAACCAAGCAGTGAGCGAATGGCTTCTAGCAACCACTGAACATGACAACCCTTGTCCCCTCAGGGATCGTGGTAACAGATCTAGAAACTTTTCGTGCAGTCTCTCGTGCACTCTTGTTCTCAAAGAAATATACAGAGACAAGACAATGGAACGTTTTCAATATATTTATTGAACCAATGTTATTCTCATATAAAATACATGTGCTGCGATAATCAGTAGACAGAAGCATATGAAGGTGATTACAAGCACCAAAATAGTAAATAACAGATATAATTCCACCATGGTGCTAAAACAGTGTATATATGCTGGCATAAAAGTCAAGATGGTAATCAGGCGTACTCCTACTATGCAATCCCTACTCTGTGTGTCTAGAGTGTATGTAGGTGTATAGCCAAGAATCCCCCCTGGCATGATCCAACCCCATTACCTGGCAGGAGAAAATGTAGGACCCCGTCTTTGTGACGAGCTGGACACCCCTCACGGAGATGTTAGGCAATTGCTTGCCGATGTCTCAGCATGCAGGGACCCTTCGACAGCAGCTGAAGTGTCTCCTCTGCTAGCCCCCTGAAATGCTTCTTTATTTATAATAAAAAGGATCCTTGCAATGTATATGCAGATTAGTGTTGTTATGGGTATGCAAATAGCCCCATTACCCCGTGGATGAACATAGAACAACATGTGCACAATGTGCGCAAAGGCCTTGTACTCAGTGTTCGAGGCATCATGATAATGTTGCGCAAAGCCAGATGTGTAAGCAAAGCAGTTTCAGAGAAACTTATCCAACATTGTCACACATGCAAATATGTTAAAGAAGTCACAGTAAAATGTTATTGTGCAGAAAGAGGACAGTGCAAAAAAATGTGCAGCTTTGCTACATGGGCATAACCCGGGCACATAACACCAGTATTCCCTGGAGTCGGGGAACTCTGGACCAGATGAGGAAATATTTTTACTCCCTTCATGCCATCTTTGGATTCTCGCCTCTCTCTGGTGCACGTCTCAGCCCCTAGGAGGCCAGAAGAGCCTCCACTGAATCCACGCCGGTGGGGTCTCCCTCAGCGTCAGTGAGGCCCTTTGGATCCGTAATCAGATCCGTGTCGGCTTCGGTGCACAGCCCTTTGGGGTTACCACCTGCGATGATTGTACCTGATCAGCCAGCTCCGACATGGACAGCGCCAGTCAACGCTACTATATCTCTTCTCTCCGACGCCGAGGCGTCGCCACATTAACGCCGGACGGCATTGGGGTGGTGTCGGCAGAGTGGTTCACCTCGAGCTACCTTCCTTCTTCTGAGGAGGAGCCCCCTACTGTTACTCCTTCAGGACACCAGTGTTTTGGAGGAGACGGAGATGAAATGGGGCTTCTTCCACCCAATACTAACACTGCTCAGCCTCCTCTGGAGGTTAATTGGATATCTGAACTGGGTGAGGCTAGTGGGCTTGAGTCTTCCCCTTCCTTAGGCTTGTTTTCTCCTCCTGGCCTTGCTACTGAGGCTAGCTCTGCTTTTGCTGAGCTTCTGAGTAGGATAGCTGTGGTTCTGGAGCTCCCTTCTGTGGAGGTGGCCATTGACACCTTAATTGGGGTGCTTCATCAGGGCCAAACGGGGGATTGAGCCTGTGCTCCACTTCAGTAAAGCTCTGTTTGACATTTTACTGGGCTCTTGATCTAAAACCTTTTTGGGGGCCCCAGTGGACCGGTCTATAGATCATAGACACAGTCCTGCCCCTGGAGACCCAGCCTGCCTCCTCCAGCAGCCAGCTCCACGCAGATTAGTGGTTCAGGCTGCTACAGCCTCCCCTGACAACAGCGCCCTTCCTTACGTCCCTCCAGAGAGAGAGTCTAGGGGTCTCAATACTTTTGGTCGATATATTTTTTCTGCCACCAGTTCCGTTTTGCGGGCACTTAATACTGCTTGTGTTCTGAGCCGCTTTTATCATGTGTTGTGGGATTCGGTCTCGCACCTTCTCCCCTCGCTCCCGTATGAGACCCAAAATGGTCTTACTCAGTAACTTCATGATGGCCAACAGACCGCTAAATTGCTGAATCTGATAGAGACATCTAGCCGCAGATTCCTTAACTTAGAATATCCCCAGGCGTCAGACTGGATCCGGAGAATTTTTTGCAGCAGCACCTCTGCGCGCCGGGGGGCGGCGCCGCATGGCTCCGCCCTGACGTCGTCCACGGACATGACGTCAGCGGAGCCATATAAGTCCCTCCAGGCGCGCTGACGTCAGTTTCCTTCTTTTCCGCGTCCCAACGCGGATCCAGGAGTAAGTGGTTCCTCTGGCCTGTTCAGGCCTTCTCGACGCCTTCAGCGTCAGGGAACAGTGTGCGATGCCTTCGGGTTTCAAGGCGTGTGAGACCTGTACGCGGCAGATGTCAGCGACGGATCCGCACGCGATCTGTATGTGGTGCCTAGGAGAGCACCACGACTCCGAGGAGTGCGACGCCTGCCGGCAGATGAAGCCGAAGTCCCTGCGGGAGCACCGGATGAAGTTGTTGTCCGCCCGGTTGTCCCGCTCGGAGCCTTCGCGCCTCCGATCTCCATCTCGAGCTAGGGCTCCTGTTCGGGTCCGGTCACGGAGTCGTTCCCGCGGACGTCGTTCGCCTGTCGCAGGTAAGCACAAGTCACGGAGGTCGTCGACCTCACATAAACATGACGACGGGGCCCGCTGCTCCCGGTACCTACCAGGCGCCCAGGAGTCGGTCCCCTTTTACCCGCCCTTTCCGGGTGTTGGGGCGACTCAGGCCCAGATGGAAGCCTATTCCAAGGCTCTTCACTCCATCTTTGGGTCACCCCCTCTCCGTGGCGCGCCCTTGGGCCCCACAGAGGGGGTAGGGACTCAGGTCGGGTCCTCGCCGGCGGGTTCGCCCTCGGCTCCGGCCGAGTTCCTCGACTCCGGTTCCGGAGTTGCTGCGACGTCGGGACACGGCCCGGAGGGGCATCCCAGTCAGACGTCAAGCCCTTCTGCCCCGTCTCCGCATAGCCCTTTGGGGCTCCCTGCGCCGTCGGATGCGGCTGCAGCACGGAGCTCGACTCCTTGTCGACATCCTTCCTCCCCGCAGGCCTCAGTAGAGGGTGAGTCGATGCCAGTCTGAGTCACCCTTGGTTATTGTCGACGTCGATACGACGCCGTCTCGACGTCGGTCGACGCCGGCGCCGGTCCCTGTGGTTCCTCTGTTCGAAGAGGATGAGGACCCGGAGCACCCAGGGTTGTTTCCACGCTCTCCGGCTCCGCTGCCCCCTGGCCAGTGGCCCTTTGCTCGGCCTCCGGCATCTCTCCTTTCTGGGGGACGCGTTAGCCTTCAACCGTCCCCTACAGATGGTTTGTTATCGCCACCTAGAATGGCTACAGAGGCTAGCGGGGCATATGCGAGGGCTGTTTGCAGGGCTACAGCTATTTTACACCTGCAACCCCCCTCAGTCTCCTTGCCTTCTGATCCATTATCGGATCTCCTCCACCAGGATGCTGTGGAGGTGGAGCCCTTGCTGCCTTTTGGCGGGTCGTTATTTGACACCCTTCTTGGCACGTGGGCAAGGCCCTCCTCAGGAGACCCTGTGGATCGGGCCATCGCAAGTCGGCATCGCCCGGCTCCAGATGACCCTGTCTGTTTGTCCCTTCATCCTAGGGCTCACGGCCGGGTGGTCCAGGCGGCTTTCGCCTTGCAGCCTTCCTCTACTCTCCCATTGCTACCTCCCACTAGGGAGTCTTGTTGGTTGGAGACATGTGGCCGCCAAATGTTTGCATCCACTAGTTTGGACATCCGTGCTCTCAACACATCTTGCGTGTTTGCACGGGCTACTTTTGCCCTTTGGGACTCGGTAGAGCGTCTTCTTCCCTCTCTTCCAGAGGGTCCCCGTGCTGACCTGGATCGTCTCCTTCATGATGGCAGAGAAATGGCACAATTTACCATTCGGTCGGCTATGGACACCACTGACTCTGTGGGTCGGGCGATGGCCAGGTCAGTTGCTCTGCGTCGCCATGCCTGGCTGCGCGAGGGCGGTTTCCCTGACAATGTTCGGGAGAGTCTTCGGGATTTGCCATTTGATGGCGTCTCCCTTTTTGACAGTCATGCGGACTCAGCAGTCATCCGCCTCATGTCTGGGCTCCCATGACTTTGTTTTCTAGTCCTTTTGTGGACTTTTGTTTTCCGGTGCAGTGTTGTCTCTGCTTGTTCTGGGCCCTGGGTTCATGACATAATACCCAGACGGCCTGTCCGGCTTCCTGACGTTTTTCGCCTATTTAGTGCAGCTGGTCAGCTGATTCTGCTTTCTTTGCCACCTCTGTCTATGAGTTCGTGCTCAAGAGGTGCCCCGAGCTGGGGTTCAGGCTTACCCTATGTGGGGTATTCGTTGGCTATTGTATAGCTGTCTTCCTTACACAGAAGGCTTGGTAGGCTACTGTAGAGCCTTCTTCAAAGGGGTTGTCCTGCGGATCAGACTGTGGTCTCTTTCTGCTGTTGTGGACCCTTCCTTTTCCTTTGTGCGGCCCACAGGTTGGCATCGCTCTATTGCCTACCCGTTGGGGTCTGCAGTTGGTCCGTAGCACTCCCCTGCATCTGTAGGTGCTCACTTTCGAGCTTCTGCCTCGCCTCCCTCTTCCAGGAGTGTCTTTTCAGCTCTGCCATCCTTGTCTATAATGGATGCCCTTGTTGTCAGCCATTCTCCCTTGGACCACCTTGTTCTGTTCCATTCCGGCACAGTTCGTCCTGCCATGGACGACCTCAGGGCGGAGCCTTGTGGCGCTGCCCCCAGGCACGCAGGGCTGACGCCGCATGATTTTTCTGTGTTCTATACGCGTCAGGTGAATGCTCCCTAGTATGTTCGCTGTCACGGGGGGGCTTACGCTTTCCCTACGCTTCTGCGATGACTGGTTTCTACTACCCTCCCTCTGGGACGGGTAGTGCTTTCTCGTAGTTCAGACCTGTCTGGACTTTGTCTATAGACGGTGGCATCCTCGCCACGTCCGCCAATACTGTCCATTGCCTTGTGCCCTACTTTCCCAAGCAACAGTTTCCTCTTCCCCTGCTGCTTTCCGCGCCGGAGTTTGTCACACTTCTACTGCGGGCTGCTGCTGCTGCTCTCTGTGGAAGTGTTCTCTTCACAATCTCTTTACAATTTCCTGTTACTCTATGTACGTTTAGTACGGACTCTTTCTTGTACTGCTCAGTTTCCCGGTCTGTCTCGCTGGGGACCGTGGCTCCTCCCTGCCGGGTGGCTGATGTCGTTTACGGATCTGGACATTGCTCTGTCCGGTTCTGCCGCAACATAGCTGTTGGTACCTATGGTGCGCTCTTGTATTCTTTTATGAAATGTATCCTTCATGGCTGTGTCCTTTCTTGAAGTATATTCTGTCCTGCGCTCTACTCACAACCAAGGGTCACGCATGCTAGGGTTTCCTTGCTGCGGTGTCCGTGGTCTTGCTCTCGGCCTTCTCTTGGGAGCAAGCCTTCTGTGTGTGTGTCCAGCTTGCCGGATCCCTTTCGCCGGTTGACTACCTGGTGATGCATCTTTCGCATCTGGGCTGTTCTTGCTGCGTTCCATTGGGCATTTCCTTTTATGTAGTGTGGTTCTAGCGGTACACACGGTCTACCCATGTGTACTTCTGTCCCTCGCATGCATGTCTCTTCTTGTAGTCATGGTTATATGTCATTCTGCTTGTTGACGTCCGTCTCTCACATGTTTTTTTTTTTTTGTGAAGGGGCGATTGCGCAATAGCAGGTCTTGTGTCTCTGGTAACACAGGCTCTTTCTGGACATGGTCAGAATCCTGCCACTGCTGTCCAAGTTTCCTAGCTGGTACGCTTGCAACAGTGCTTCTTCCACTGTTGTGCATGCTCGACCTGTATGCTCTGACTCGGTCATACCGTCTTGTCCTCTCTCTGGGTCTTTGTCTCTTGCAGATCCATCGGATCTTGCGGATCCATCGGCTCCTATAATCAGTTCACCTTCTTTTGCGGAAGTTATAGACCCTCACATTCTGCACTGACATTCTGGTTCTGTGCTCCCTTTCAACCCTGTATAAACGAGAGGGTTTTCATGCCGTCCCTGGGCGGCTTGTGATGCCTTTGCCTCCCATTGTTTTTCCGCTCCTTACAGAGCTTACTGGTCTGGTGTTGGCCACGCTGGCATTGCTGCCCCCACTGTGTTTAGTCAACTTGTTGACGACTGGGTTCTCTTTGGAACTTGGTGGGGTTCAGTCGCAGACCCGCCTCCTATGGGGTATGGCTTTGGTATCTATTCTAAGTTAAGGAATCTGCGGCTAGATGTCTATCAGATGAACGAGTTACTTACCTTCGGTAGCGATGTATCTGGTAGAGACACAGTCTAGCCGCAGATTCCTTAACGCCCGCCCATCCTCCCCGCTCTGCGAGGACCTTTTCAGGTTGGGTTTTATGCACTCGCCTCCTTCGGGTGGCTTTTGTCTTCCTGCGGGGTGGCGTCTTTCACCTCCCTCCTCGGTAGGATGATTCATTCTGTTTTACTTGTTCTACTCCACCCATTCTCGTGATTGGGTGGTGGGTTCAGGTATCCTTCTACATCCCTACACCCTGGTTCTTCCAGTGTGGGGCCTACTAATGGTCTTCTTCCCTCCCTCCCTCCTTCTCCATTGCTTGGGGTCTCTTGTCTCTTGACCCCACTACAGTCAATTGGTTTGGGGTCTATTTGACTGTGCTTCAGTCCATAGATCTCTTACAGGGGATACGGCATTCCTGGTGTTGCCGACCTGTGGTACATCGTCATTACTTATGTGGTTCCGGTCTTGTTGCCCTTCACGGTTAGGTCTTGAGATTGCAGGCTTCCTGTCGCCTGCCTTGACATTCTTTTCATATGTCGTTTTGCCTCGGGGGAGGGTATAGCCGTCGCTTTTGTGGGGCTGTTTCTCAGAGCGGTGCTCTGCTCTTTCTCTTTAATTGCTTTCAGTATACAGTGCTTTTCACTGTCATTTATAGTGATGCTTCTCACCATTCGATTCTTTCTGATTTTTCATCTTTTTCGCACACTGTTCCCATACTCTCACAGTTTTTGGTGGTGGCTCCGCGTTGTGGCGCGGAAAAGTTTCTCCAAAGAAAACTGACGTCAGCATGCCGGGAGGGACTTATATGGCTCCGCTGACGTCATGTCCGTGGACGTCGTCAGGGCGGAGCCATGTGGCGCCGCCCCCCGGCGCGCAGAGGTGCTGCTGCAAAAAATTCTCTGGATCCAGTCTGACGCCTGGGGATATTCTAAGTTAAGGAATCTGCGGCTAGACGGTGTCTCTACCAGATACATCGTTACCGAAGGTAAGTAACTCGTTCTTCTATGTGGCATGGATACCACAAATTCTCTTGGGCGACCCATGGCTCTTTCAGTGGCACTTCGTTGGCGTGCCTGGCTACTCACCTCTGGTTTTTTGGTGGCTGTTCAATCCACCTTGGTGAATTTGCCTTTTGATGGTCAACATCTGTTCGGCTATCACGCCGATTCTGCTTTACACCGTTTTCAGAATTGTTGGGGTGGAGCATACTCTTAAACCCTGTGTAGCTGTACTGTCTGCTCATCTTCTTCCTCCCGTTCTGAGCTTGTACGGGGTACGGTTTCCTTGATGTCTTTCACATATCAGCCATTCTAGAGCACTGCTCATTTGCATTTTCTTTCAGATTTGATCTACGGGTGGCACCCGATGACGTGCTCCTGTCTCCTGCAGGTATTTTTATATTACTTCTTAAACTGTCAATGACAGGTTATGGTCCCCGTTATTTGAGACGCATATTGTTTTATGGCCCTTTTGGGCTTTAACGCCTGTTGATGCAAGATGTTCTTTTGCTTTTCTACCTAGGTTCTGATTGGGGTATTTTGCTTGTATTGTGCGGATGCACTGTGGCCCTGTTTCCTGTCCTACAGGGTACTTCGTCTGTATTCCTTACAGGCATTCCACACATATGTTTCTGGCACTTTAGTACCCCTTATAGGGGACTTCAAATTGTCTGCTTTGGTAAGGTGGTGCAAGGGGTTTCTCCTTGCTCCTTCCCCCCTGTTTTGTTGAGTGTATTCTTCTCACTAGCCAGGTTTTTTTTCCTTACACTTTATCTGGTGCCCTTTCTTTCCTAGCAGACGCAAGGGAAGAGGGCATAGTTCTTACCCTAGGGTACATTATCTTATCCTGGCCTAGGCGGTATTTCTTCTTTGGTCTCTATTCAGGTGTTAGCACTCCTTGTACTAGCTCTCACTATGCACGGGCAAGAAGGACTCTTACCATTTCTATTACTCTCAAGGTTCTTTGTGGACGTACCATGTCTATATCTTAGCATGGGTGGACTACTCTGCCGACTCTTTCTTGTCTGTGCCACTGCATGGACTCTGGTTTTAATCTGCTTCTGCCATGTGTGAAGCTGTTGTTGCTTTTCACTTTTGGGATTTTTTTTGTGCTTTGTTGGAAACATTTCCATGACACTTCCGATACCAACCCCAATATTTAGTTACTGAACTGGTGATGTTGCCATGTACCCCTCTTAGGGGTTTATGGCTGTTTTTCATCTTCCGTTTCTTCTCGAACATGTGTTCCTTGACCACCTTCTCTTGGGTTTCGTTCGTAAGGAGTTTGGTGATCCTTTTGGATTCTCTTCCAGAGAGTTCCCATCACTTCTCGCAAGCGCGGATAAGTTTCCAACCCCTTGGGCTCCGTCATCCCTTGAACTAATGAGTATGAAAAATGACGATCTTGGGTGATTCCAGGATCCTCACTCATGATGTCACAAGAATTGCTGATTGGGCAAAGGTTGTCCCATAGAAACTGGAGATTTCTTTTTGCTTGTGGATTTTTCTTTCTCTCTCTTATTCTCTTCCTTTGAAAGTAGTAGGGTTTTTTCTCCTACATGGTTATGGTATACTAAAGGTTTCTTGCAGTGTTTAGATTATACCTTCCTGCCATTTATGGGTCTGGTCTCCTATAAAGGCATTTCTTATATAGCCTCCACACTTGTTATGCTGTATGCACTGCCACTCCATCTGTTACTTCAGTTCTTTATACTGGTCCTTGGTTTAGGATCTCGACTTGTGGCATTTGGTCTTCCACAACTATGTCCTCTGTCCTTTATCTGCTGCTTCAGCCAGGTACCTTTTTCTGTCTAGTATTCTTTCTTTAAGATGGAGACTAGTTTTCTGAATAGGCCTTCCCTGTGTTGGCCTTGTTAAACTTGATTGTTTTACAGTCCCAGATAGTGGTCTTCATTTCTCTATTCTAGCGGGGTTGTTTTTCACCTGCTGTTTTCTTTTTCACTTATCTCTCAGTCGCCTGATTGTAATCATTCAGTCGGTAGTGTTGTTTTATGTCTGATTGCTTTTATTTTTCTGGGGTGTATGATATCTTCCACTACCTCTATTCGTTTATACAGTACCATGTGGCTGTTTCCTTTGTCAGATCTTCGGTCCATAACCGATGTTGTAAACCTTTATATGTACCTTTCTTGGGAATATTTTATTATACAGTAAATCTATCTATATACACATATTTATATGTGTATCTATTTATATTCATATCTTTATATATATTTTATACATCCTTTTATATGGGTATCTCTATAATTAGTCATATTATGCTGCCTTTCTAGGAGGGAGTGTGTTTTTTGCTGCTGTTGCTCCACTTTTCCTCATGTCCTAGAGGGACCTTCACTTGTTTGTTGCTTTGCAATTGCTAACCCTCCTCTTCTGTGGGTTCTACGTTAAATAGTCCCAGAGGACTCACTTCTCTATCGAAGTGTTTCCTTTTACCACAAGTGGTCTTTGCCCATATTTGTTGTTATTATTCCCACTGCTTTTCTTATAGCATTGATTGATGCTCTCTACATTGCTTGTTTCTATGGCAAGGAGCTTTGGCTCAATGGTATTAGCTTTTAACCTTCACCTTCAGCCCCATCCACTAATGATCCCGCTGCCATTGGAGGAGCTCTGTAGTATTATGGTTATATGAAGTGTTCTTTCCAACACTTTTTTTCCTTATTCTGCCATGAGTGTCTTCCCATGTTTTTCCATAGTTACGGACTTTAGTTCGATACAGGTTTTTTACAATATTTCTGGTGGGACGTCTTCTTTCCTCACCTACCTTCCTGACAGCCAATCACTCTCTCGCTCTCTCTTATAATGTACCGTATAGTCCTAGTCAGGGATCTTTACTGGGATCAGTTCGCAGACCCTCCTCCGGGAATGGTATTGCTTGGGTATCTAATTCTAAGGTAAGGAATCTGCGGATAGATGTCTCTATCAGATGGACAAGTTACTTACCTTCGGTAATGCCTTATCTGAAAGAGACACGTTAGTGACAGATTCCTTACCTTAGAATATCCCCAGGCGTCAGGATGGATCCGGAAAGTTTTGCGTAGCAGTACCCTTGCGCGTCGGTAGGCGGCGTCGTGTGGCTCCGCGTCCGTCGTCGGCGTCGTGATCGCCGGGATGACGTCGCGGGCAGTACTTAGGCGCCGCCCGTGCGCGCTGACGTCAGTTCTTCTTTTTCCGCGCCAGCAAGCGCAGATCCGGGAAGAGCAGTGCCCTGGTCATTTTTTGACCATACTTTTTGGTGAATTTTTTCACTGTTTTTTCCCACTACTTTAAAGGTGTCGTAGGGATGCCCGGCTTCAAGCGATGCGGCGCCTGTGCGCGGATGATGTCCGTCACCGACCCGCATTGGGAGTGTCTCTTCTGCCTCGGCCGAGGCCACGACACGGAGTCTTGTCCCGAATGCCAGGCCCTCAACCCGAAAGCTTTGCGAGAGCGGTCTCGAAAGCTCCTCGAGGCCCGGCATTCGGCTCCACGGAGGCCCCGGTCGCGTGAGAGGTCCAGGGGTCGCTCGCGGAGTGCACACCGGTCGTCGGCGTCGAAGTCTTCTTCGTCCGGTAAGTCAAAGCACAAGAAGTCCAAGACGCATCGTCGCTCTAGGACTTCGCCTCGCCGGTCTCGCGACTCGGCTGAGGCCCTCCCGGCACCGTCCCGCCCCGCGGCCCCGGACTTGCCTGTGGAGTCGCCCCCGCCATACCCGCCCTTCCCGGGTTCGGGGGCGGATCCGGCCAAGGTACAGGAATTCCTGTCGGCCATGGCCCGCCTCTTCGGGCCTTCAGGCCCCTCCGGTGCGCCTTTGGGCCCCGCGGGCCCTGATGGGGTTGCTCCGGCGTCGCCGACGGCTCCGGCCCCGGCGTCGCCCGTGCCTCCAGCCTCGATCCCGGCTCCGGCTTCGGCCCCGGCCTCGATCCCGGCTCCACAACCCCCATCGACGCCGGTCGACCTCACGACACCTCCGCCGGCGCCGATGTCTCCGGTGCCGTTCTCGACGCCGCCCTGGGCTCCGGGCGGCGTCGTCCCCAGTTCCTTCCGGCTCCGGACATGGACCCGGAGCGACGTCGCTCGACCGCCGGCTCCGGCGCCGATGGGACCTTGGGTCCCAACTGTCCCTCCTCCTCCTTATTTTGAACCTGAGGAGGACCAGTTGGACTGGGAGGGGTCTGATGACCCTCTGACGCGACACTGTCAGTATGATGAGGACTGGACAGAGAGTCTAGGGGAGGCCAGTGGTCTAGATACTTCCCCTGACACTGGCATGCTGTCTCCTCCCGTGGCTACGGAGGAGGGGGCCAATTTTGGTACGGTGTTGCGTAGGGCAGCTGGGGCCTTACGTCTCCAGCTCCCTACTCTGACGGTCAAGCCTAACATCTTGACAGAGGTGCTTCAGCCGGCAGCCTCCTCTGCGGAGACTGTGCTGCCGTTTAACGATGCCCTCACTGACGTTCTTTTGGGCGCCTGGTCCAAGCCCAACACAGGGGCTCCTGTGGATCGGAACGTGTCACGACGCCATCGCCCAGCTCCGGGCAACCCCCTGTTTCTCTCTGTCCACCCCACTCCTGAGAGCTTGGTTGTCCAAGCCTCCGCTTCCCAAACCGCCTTCCCTACCGCTCCTCCGGATAGGGAATCCAAACGCCTGGATCAGTTTGGGAAGAAAGGTTTTTCTTCCTCCAGTGCTGGCTTGCGGTCCGTTAACACCGCTTGTCTTTTGGGCCGATATACCCACTCCCTGTGGGATTCGGTGGCGGATGTTTTGCCCCAGTGTCCTGAGGAGGTCCAGGCACTGCTTTCCCGCGCCATTGCGGAAGGAAGGGATGCAGCCAAATACACTATCCGTTGTGGCCTTGACACCGCCGACTCGCTGGGCAGGTCTATTGCAACGACGGTGGCGCTCCGACGCCACGCCTGGCTGAGAACCACTGGTTTTTCAGGGGATGTCCAGAATACTCTCATGGACATGCCCTTTGATGGAGTCGGTCTTTTTGGGTCCAAAGCAGACCATGCGTTGGAGCGCTTTAAGGACTCACGGGCTACTGCCAAGTCCCTGGGCCTTTCTGCTACACGCCCTCCGCTGACTTCTGCTTTTCGCCCCTATCGTGGCCACGGTAGGGGCGCCCTTCACGTCAGCAGCCCAGCCACCGGCCCGCGCAGCAGGCGTCTTCGCGTGGCCGAGGACGTGGATTCCGCAGTGGCGGATCGGGCAACCAGCGTGCGGGTCAGGCCACCACCTCCAACCCGTCCGCGGCCTCCAAGCCCTCCTAGTCCCTCCTTTCAGGTGCACGGCACGCCAGTAGAGGGCAGGGTCCGCCATCACCTTCCCCACTGGCGCACCATCACCTCGGACAGGTGGGTCTTGGACATTGTCCGAAGGGGCTACTCCCTCCCCTTCGAGACCACCCCCAGCCATGCCACCTCAATTCCACCGCATGTCTGGGGATCACTTGGTGCTTCTACAGAAGGAAGTCACGGCCCTCTTGACCAAGAGGGCCATCGAGCATGTTCCGACCCCAGAAGTAGGGCGTGGTTGCTACTCCCACTACTTTCTGGTGCCCAAAAAGGACAAGGAGGACATGCGTCCTATCTTGGACCTCCGGAACGTCAATCGCTTCCTCCGGAAGGAGAAGTTCAAGATGCTCACCCTAGCTCAGGTCTTGACTGCCCTCGACCCTGGAGACTGGTTGGTAGCGTTGGACTTGCAGGACGCGTATTTCCACATCCCCGTCCTGCCGGCCCACCGGCGTTACCTTCGGTTCACGGTAGGCCCCGAGCATTTTCAGTTCACCGTGCTCCCTTTGGCCTTACCAGTGCCCCTCGGGTGTTCACGAAAGTGATGGCGGTGGTCGCAGCTCATCTGCGCCGGGCAGGGGTTTCAGTCTTCCCCTACCTCGACGACTGGCTGCTGAAGGCGGGCTCGTCCCAGGCAGTCGTCTCCCACCTCCAGACTACGGCCGAACTCCTGCACTCGCTGGGGTTCTCCATCAATGTGCCGAAGTCGCATCTGATTCCTTCTCCACAGCTCCTTTTCATCGGAGCAGTTCTGGACACGACGCAGTTTCGGGCCTATCCTCCCGAACGGCGAGTCCGGGATATTCAGGCTATGATTCCGATCTTTCGGCCTTTATCCTGGGTTTCGGTACGGATGAACCTGAGGCTGCTGGGCCTCATGGCCTCCTGCATCCTGCTGGTCAATCATGCCAGATGGCATATGCGGGCTCTGCAGTGGGACCTGAAGTTCCAGTGGGCGCAGCACCAGGGCAACCTGTCCGATCACGTCCAGATCTCGGAGGGGACTGCAAAACAGTTGCAGTGGTGGCTCTCGAACCGGCAATGGGTCATGGGCAGATCCCTCTCCCTTCCCCAGCCAGAGCATACAGTTGTGACGGACGCGTCCCTTCTGGGATGGGGCGGTCACATGGGAGAGGCGGAGATCAGAGGCCTCTGGTCTCCGGCGGAGTCCCGGCTCCATATCAACCTTCTGGAGCTCCGGGCGATCCGGCTTGCACTCAAGGCATTCCTTCCCTCTGTCAAAGGGAAGGTAGTGCAGGTGTTCACAGACAACACCACCGCCATGTGGTACTGCAACAAACAGGGCGGGGTGGGGTCTTGGACCCTTGTCAGGAGGCTCTGCGCCTCTGGACATGGCTGGAACATCAGGGCATGTTCCTGATGGTTCAACACCTGGCAGGTTCCCTGAACGCCAGGGCGGACGAACCTCAGCCGCAGGTGCATGATGGATCACGAATGGCGTCTTCACTCGGAAGTGGCGCAAGGACTCTTTCTACAGTGGGGAGAGCCTTGGTTAGATCTATTCGCCACCGAAGAGAACGCGCAATGTCATCAGTTCTGCGCGTTGGAATTTCCAAGGCGGCACTCGCTCGGCGACGCTTTTCGTCACGAGTGGAGTTGCGGTCTATTGTACGCCTTTCCGCCTATACCACTTCTACCCAGAGTGTTGAAGAAGATTCGGCACGACCGGGCCCAAGTCATTCTTGTGGCTCCGGACTGGGCTCGAAGAGTTTGGTATCCCGAGCTACTCAATATGAGCATAGATCCCCCGATCCGTCTGCCTCTTCGGGAGGATCTTCTGTCGCAGCAGCAGGGGACGGTCCTCCACCCGAACCTGTCCAGTCTACACCTGCTTGCGTGGAGATTGAGCGGCGGCAGTTGATTCCTTTCGACTTGCCTCCCGAAGTTTGTGATGTGATTCTGGCAGCCAGGCGTCCCTCCACTAAGGTGGTATACGCCTGCAGGTGGAACAAATTTGTGGCATGGTGCACAGCAAAGGCTGTGAATCCCCTTTCTGCCCCTCTTTCTGAGGTCCTTCTGTTCCTTCTCTCTCTGGCCCAACAGGGTTCTGCCCTGGGTACCATCAAGGGTTATCTTTGTGCTATCTCGGCCTTCCTCAGGCTCCCTGATCAGCCCTCCCTTTTCAAGTCCCCTGTTGTTAACAGGTTCTTAAAAGGCATTACTCACCTCTTCCCTCCTGTTCCGTTTGTGATGCCTCAGTGGGACTTGAACTTGGTTCTTACCTTTTTAATGTGCGCTCCCTTTGAGCCTCTGCATAACTGTCCTCTTCGTCTTCTGACTCTGAAGACAGCCTTTCTGGTGGCCATCACCTCCGCTCGGCGGGTGAGTGAGCTCCAGGCTCTATCTTGCAAACCTCCCTTTCTGTCTGTTCATCCAGACAAGGTTGTTCTTCGGACGCGTCCGTCCTTCTTGCCAAAGGTGGTTACTGCTTTCCACATTGGGCAGACCATCACTTTGCCCACCTTCTTTCCGCCTCCGCATCCTTCTAGAGAGGAAGAGAGGCTCCACCGTCTGGACCCAAAACGTGCGCTCTCCTTCTATATCGACCGCACAAAACACTTCCGGGTGGATGACCAGCTCTTTGTTGGCTACGTGGGCGCCAAAAAGGTCGGGCGGTGCACAAGAGGACCATCTCCCGCTGGGTTACCTTGTGCATCAAGACCTGCTATTCTTTGGCTAAGAAGGAGCCTCCTGTTGGGCTGCGTGCCCATTCCACCAGGGCAACGGCTGCTACCACGGCCTTGGGCCGCGGTGTTCCGCTGCCGGTTATATGTCAGGCAGCTACGTGGGCCTCGCTGCACACGTTTACAAAGCATTACTGCCTTTACAGTCAGGTCCGGAGGGACGGCTTCTTTGGCCGTTCTGTCCTCCAGGACTTCCTTGTCTGATCTTTGTTCGCAGACCCACCACCGGGGTTGGTATTGCTGGGGTATCTATTCTAAGGTAAGGAATCTGTCACTAACGTGTCTCTTTCAGATGCACAAGTTACTAACTTGTGTAACGATATATCTGTAAGAGACAGTAGTTAGTGACAGATTCCTACCGCCCACCCATCCTCCCCGTTCTGCGAACTGATTTCTAGGGTTAAGGACATCCCTTTCAGGGCCCTAGTATTTTTCAGACACCTATGTCAGCTTCTTGCATGGCTCTGCGTTCCTGGCGCGGAAAGTCGTGTACAGAACTGACGTCAGCGCGCAGGGGCGGCGCCTAAGTACTGCCCGCGACGTCATCCCGGCGATCACGACGCCGACGACGGACGCGGAGCCGCACGACGCCGCCTACCGACGCGCAAGGGTACTGCTACGCAAAACTTTCCGGATCCAGCCTGACGCCTGGGGATATTCTAAGGTAAGGAATCTGTCACTAACTACTGTCTCTTACAGATATATCGTTACATAAGTTAGTAACTTGTGCATCTGGTAGAGACAGGATCTAGCTGCAGATTACTTACCGACCCACCCATCCTCCCCACTCTGTGAACTGGTTTATCCTTTTGTCAACTAGATCCCTTTCTGAGCACTCTTGTGCCCTTCATTAGGTTTTAAAAATAAAAAAAGAACAGTTTACAAAAAGAAGATTCTTTTTGGGCACACTGTTTCGATAAGCAGTTTCTATAAGTGGCTCTGCGTTTTTTGCGCGGATAATAGTTACGGAACAAACTGACAGTGTGTCAGGGTGGACTCGGTCGATGTCACATCCGGTGGAAGAAGTCACTACGGAGTCACTCAACGCCCTCTACTGATGCGCAGAGCATGTCAACAACCACTTAGTATCTCTCTTGGGGTGGAGGAGCCACCCCCGTTCATCTGCAGTCACCTACTGCACTTGTTCAGTAGTTCGTTTTGCTAGCCATTGGGTCCACCAAGGAAGCATCTCGCCAGGAGGAGGTCACCGTGGTTCCAAGAGGTTAGCCTTGTCTCTCCAGGTTGTTTCGAGACGCTAGACCCTCTAGGAGCCCCCTTGCATCAATACCATGGGTACTGGAGTATTTCCCGCAACCAAGGCCTGTTGAGTGTCCAGTCTGGGCACCACCACCGCCAAAACCGATCTGCCCACCGAGGGACATCAAGACCGACAAGGCTTACACCGAGAGTGGCCCTGCTGTCTGTTTTCTTCCCCTGTATATGTCAAGACCGAGAAGCGTGCGAGCCTCCAAAACAAGTGGCCAGCTGGCCAAACCCATCTGCACCTGAGCCCCACATCCAAGAGATCAGTCCTTGAAGTCAAATTCTGGCTATAGAAAGACAGAGGGCTTAGATGGGTTTACAACCCTTGAGTGGTGGCAGCAACAAAGTAAATAGGAAGAGAGAGGAAACTTCTGACTCCAAAATCACAAAGTGGTTTATAGCCTTTTAGAGGGCTCGTAAAATGAGGAAGTTACACCAGAGACACTGGGGCTCTCTACTGTGGGAGTTGTTCTCAAGAAAGTGCAGGGATATACTCCTGACACTTAATGAGGAAGAAGCTGAGTCCTATGACCTCATGAAGGAGATCTTGATTGAGGGCTTTGGACTGACCACTGAAGAGTAAAGGATCAAGTTCATGGAAACTCACAAAACCTCGAGTCAGTCTTAGATAGATGTTGTTGACTTCTCAGTCCAAACACTAGGTGGCTGGTTGAACGGCAGTGAGGTGCAAAATTCGACCCAGGGATGGGGTGACCAAATTAAAGACGTTTCTGCTCCCCCCCAAGGAAAGATGTGGGACACAAAGAGGACGAACCTCAAAAATCTTCTAAAGGCCTCCAAAAACCTGTTTAGGAGGGTGGGCCCCGAAACTCTTCCCAATCAAAGGATGGGTACCAGGGTAAGAACTGGGATCCCAATGAGGCATGATGCCATCTCTGTAAACAGAAGGGTCACCAAACTGGGGGCTCTACTTTTCCCAAAAGGGTTACCACTAGTCCAGAACCCACTGGGGTTGCTGGTCTCCAGATGGGATCATTGGTGTATCCTGACCAGGTCAGAGAGCACACAGAAGCTATTTTAATCCCAGAGGGTAGGGTGGATATGGCTTCCATACCCAGAGATCCTCTTTCTGTGCAAGGAGGCTGATGTTACGCTACGAGGGGCGTAGCTGCTTGCACTGTTTGTGTGTTGTGAGTGAGCAGCGAGCTGCGGCTCGGCTGCTGTTTTTTTTTCTGCACTGTTCTTGTTCCTGCTTGGGTTGTCTGGCTCCCCGCTGGGACTCCCGCCGAGCCGCATTACCGGGTGATCCGACGCCGGACGATCCAACGCCGGACGATCTTCAGGAACTCACCCGTCAGGATTCCTGAGGTCCTTGGGGGCCGTGGACGGCGGCAACGGCGTAGGAGCCGACGGCCTACCACCACCATAAAACTTCTTTCCCCGCACTAACTTTCAACAGCCGCCTTTCCGCTGCAGATTTTTCAGAGGCCCTCCATCTGACAGAAAAGACCCGCCTAGCGAGTGCAGCTGCCAATAGTCGGTAGCTGCGGAGTGTGGGCCACAAACAGGATGCGGAGACGGCCCCACCAGGTTGGGTGCGGTTTGCGGCCTTCTAGTGGCCCCCACTCGCAGTGGGTTCTGCCGTGTGATTGGTGGCCTCAGTGGGCTACACAGTGAAGCAGAGTGGTCGATGTTGCCGCAGGAAAAGTACGCAGAGGCGCCTTGAGCGGTGGAAGGAGCAGCCAGACTTAAGATACTCTTAATTCTTCAAGGAACATCTTCTATTATTGGGAGAAAAAAAATTGCAGATGAGTCGCTGCCTACGAATCTTACTTAATTAAATTAAACTATATACTACATATTATGCCCTAAACAACCCAAGCCATTTAAGCCCCTGGAGGACTGTGAAGGGGCTGATACAGTGCACCTGCAGCACAATTGAAAACAGCATACTGAAGGTGAGAAGGTGGCGTGGTGGAGAAGGAGGAGGGAGAGGGGAGTCTAAAGTGAAGGAAACGGAGGAGAAGCCCCCTGGCTCCCGCTTGCGCTTTCGCTCTAAGCCTCATTGGTTTTGTTGAATCATCTAGCTGAATATAGATCCTCTGGCTCCTCGAGTGTATACAGATATGAGGTCAGGCCGGCAGCGTGGGACTCTGCCCCAACCTCAATTAAAGCGGCGGAGAAAGAATGGGGAGGGAACACTGCACAGCAGCCAAAGTCCACTAAAAGGAGAAATAATTAGTTTAGCGACTATCATTAACTTCTCCTGAGGACGCTCAATATTCAAAATCTCGTAATGAGGCTTGCCAACCAACCAACTATTACAGGATATTTTAAAGTACTTGAAAGTGCTAACAAAGTCCCTGGGGAAGGCATTATTGACTGGGTAGTGCATGGATCACCCAGCGCGTAAGCAACTACGCCTAAAGCAACAATAACACAAGGCACAAGCCATAAACCCGGGTGTATTCGCACTAATGATCTATCTCCTCCTGGGTATAAAGAAGTGGTAAACAACCTCTTAGTAGCTGACAAGGGTCCTTATATTGCATCCAAAGCTGACAATGCGGTCCTGGCAACAGCAAAAGGCCATGGCCTATTTCTGGTAAAAGCACAGGTTCATGTCCCTAGCACTCCAACAGGAATGCTCCAGCAAAGAAGTGCATCCAGTGGCCATGCAGGTGTAACAAAACCTGTTCCCTTATCATCATTTGTGCAGGAGAAAAAGTCTGTGACAGACCATAATGCTGATACAGCTTTTAGAATACATCAGGACACCAGCCTAAATCTGAACAATTCTGTGATTAATATATCATCTGGTTTCGATCAAAACACAAGTGATGAGGTATTTCTGTCATCTACTACCCGGGTGATACAAAAGGGGATGATGGACGGAACGTTTGAGCCAATCAAACACTCACCCCCAGTCAAAGTATCGCTTTGGTCGCCCTAAGTTGGCGGGGGTATGCCCAGACGTGGGTCCCTTGCTCACTTTGCCACTGGATTCAAGCAAGCCTGGCTGATGACGGCTGAAATGCCAGAAACCGGTCCTAGGATGCTTGTTTCCGGTCCAGGGAAGACATGGCTTGGCAGTTCGGGCTGGACTGTTCCCATGAGGCACAGGGTCAGACTGATTTGCATATGGCCATGTCTGAACTGGGGTGGTGGAGTGAGCTAAAGAATGATGATGGATTAAACCCAGATCAGTTGACTGGGGGTGAGTGTTTGATTGGCTCAAACGTTCCGTCCATCATCCCCTTTTGTATCGCTTTGGTGGCCCTTAGTTGGCGGGGGTATGCCCAGACGTGGGTCCCTTGCTCACTTTGCCACTGGATTCAAGCAAGCCTGGCTGATGACGTCAAATCCAGATAAAGTTGGAGGTTGCCAAAATATGATACCAGAGGCTTCTTCAAGCCCAAAGGACTGTATGCCCATTAAAGAGCAAGGAAAAGATTAAGAAAAGCTCACAACAAATCAAAGAAAACAAAGAAAGCAATGAATGCCAGCCTGCGCCCTAAACCAAAAGAAATGTATCCAATTTTCAAATTTTTGGAATCTCGTCAGTGCGAATCAACGATCTGAAAGAGACACGTTAGTGATAGATTCCTTACCTTAGAATATCCCCAGGCGTCAGACTGGATCCGGAAAGTTTTTCGTCAGCAGTACCCCTGCGCGTCGGTAGGTAGCGTTGTGCGGATCCGCGTTCGTCGCTGGCATCGTAAGCGCCGAGATGACGTCACTGAGACTACTTAGGCGCCACCCATGCGCGCTGACGGCAGTTCTTTCTTTTTCCGCACCAGCAAGCGCAGATCCGGTTAGAGCACGTACCTTAGTCACTTTTTGACTAGTTGTTTTTTGGGGCTTTTGTCTCTATTTTCTATATCTTGACTCCTGGTGCCACGTAGGGATGCCTGGGTTTAAATCCTGCAGGGCCTGCCGCCGTACGATGTCGGTGGCCGACCCCCATGGCGTCCGTCTCTACTGTCTAGAGCGCGACCATGACTCCCGGCCATGGCTCCGAAGGCTTTGCGGGAGCGGTCCCGAAAGCTGCTGGAGGCCCGACAGTTGTCTCCGCGCCGTTCCAGGTGTCGCTCGAGGGACCGACCGCGGGGTCGCCATCATTGCTCCTCGGGGTCCACGTCTTCACCCTCGGATACGGGTAAGCGACGTCACAAAAAGAAGTCGAAGAAGCGCGTACGCTATCCGACCTCCCCCCGTCGGTCTTCGGACGTGGACGAGGGGGCCCGGGGTCTTTCCCCCGCGGCTCCGTTGGAGCCTGTCAGTCCCGCGGCCTACCCGCCATACCCGGGTCCGTCGGCGACTCCAGCCCAGGTACAAGAGTTTCTTGCTGCCATGGACCGCCTTTTCTTGGGGGCCCTTGGTTGCCGGCGGCTCCGCCGAGGTCCGGAGCCGCCGGCGGAGGACCTTGCGGCGCAGGAGCAGCCGGCGGCTCCGGCCCCGGCACCCCCTGCGGCTCCATTCCCAGCGCCACCCTGGGTGCCGTTCGTCCCACCTCCGCCCTTGCCCGCGTTTCAGCTTGGGACCCCGATTGGGCCTTGGAGCCGGAGCGGCGTCGACCGGCGCCGGTGGAGCATTTGTTTTCCCCTGTGCCTCCCTCGCCGTTGCAGCCTGTGCCTCGGGCTGTTGTGGAAGAGGAGGACTGAGAGGGGTCGGAGGACCCTCTTGCACGGCAGTGTGAGTCCGAACAGGAGTGGGCAGAAGACTCAGAGGATGCCATTGGCCTTGACCTCTCCTCTGAGCCTGGGTTTGTGTCTCCTCCCACTCTCATGGAGGAAGGCGCAACATACACTGTGGTGCTCCGTAGAGCAGCTGAGGCTCTTGGCCTTGAAGTGCCTACTGTTGCCCTCCAAACTAACCTCCTTACTGAGGTGCTTCAGCCGACGGCAAGTTCTGTGGAACCTCTGCTTCCGTTCAATGAGGCCTTGACGGATGTTTTGATGGCTACCTGGTCTAGGCCAGCCACAGGGGTCCCTGTGGATAAAAATGTGGCCAGACGTCACCGCCCGGCACCGGGTGACCCTGCCTTTCTGACAACTCATCCGACAGCGGAGAGCCTGGTCATTCAGGCTTCCACTTCCCAAACAGCATTCCCTACCGCTCCGCCGGATAAGGAATCAAAAAAGCTGGAGCAGCTTGGCAAAAGGTTGTTTTCCTCTGCCAGCCTGGGGCTGCGGTTGGTCAACACTGCATGCCTCTTGGGCCGCTATTCTCACGCTGTGTGGGACACGGTGGCGCAAACTCTGCCCCAGTGCCCCGAAGAGGTTCGGGCTGTGCTTTCCCAAGCTGTTGCAGAGGGGAAGGATGCCACGAAGTTCGCCATTCGGTGTGGGTTGGACACCGCAGACTCTTTGGGAAGAGCCATCTCCACGACAGTGGCCTTGCGGCGACATGCCTGGCTGCGGTCCACGGGGTTTTCAGGGGATGTCCAGAGTTCTCTCATGGACATGCCTTT
Organism: Calotriton arnoldi; assembly: GCA_963921515.1. Taxonomy (NCBI): domain Eukaryota; kingdom Metazoa; phylum Chordata; class Amphibia; order Caudata; family Salamandridae; genus Calotriton; species Calotriton arnoldi. The sequence continues at coordinate 1,058,865 of CAWUFW010002787.1, read as the reverse complement.
TGATGGTACTCGCCTTTTTGGCGATAAGGCAGACAGTGCGCTGGAGCGTTTTAAGGACTCTCGGGCTACAGCCAAGTCCTTGGGTCTCTCCACCACCCGCCCGGCCACGTCTACTTTTCGTTCCTTTCGTGGCCGCGGCAGGGGCGCCTCTACACGTCCGTTCAGCCAAAGGCCTGCGCAGAACCAGCCTCAGCGCGGGCGTGGTGGCCGCCGTGGCGGCACAGGGGGCCAGCGTGCGGGTCAGCCCACCTCCGCTCCCGCAGCATCCGCCTCAAAGCCTTCCTAGTCCGCGCTTTGGGGTGCACCCCACGCCGGTGGGCGGCAGGATTCAACATCACCTCCCCCACTGGCGCTCTGTCACTTCGGACAGCTGGGTGCTACAAATCGTCCGAAGGGGCTATTCCCTCCCCTTCAAGTCTGCCCCCCGTCCATGCCACCTCAGTTCCACCGCATCTCGGGGGATCACTTAGCGCTTCTCCGACAGGATGTCACAACCCTCTTGGCCAAGGGGGCCATCGAGCGCGTTCCTGGGCCAGAAGTAGGACATGGTTGTTATTCCCACTACTTTCTGGTCCCCAAAAAGGACAAGGGGGGCTTGCGCCCCATCTTGGACCTCCGGAACGTCAATCGCTTCCTCCGGAAGGAGAAGTTCAAGATGTTGACTCTGGCTCAGGTCTTGGCTGCCCTCGACCCTGGAGACTGGATGGTAGCGTTGGACTTGCAGGACGCATATTTTCACATTCCCGTCCTGCCGGCCCACCGGCGTTACCTGCGGTTCACGGTAGGCCAGGAGCATTTTCAGTTTACCGTGCTCCCCTTCGGCCTTACAAGCGCCCCTCGGGTGTTCACGAAAGTGATGGCGGTGGTCGCAGCTCATCTGCGCAGGTCAGGGGTGTCAGTCTTCCCCTACCTCGACGACTGGTTGTTGAAGGCGGGCTCGCCCCAGGCAGTCGTCACCCACCTTCAGACTACGGCCGACCTCCTGCAGTTGCTGGGGTTCTCCATCAACGTGCCAAAGTCGCACCTGAGTCCTTCTCAGAAGCTCCCCTTCATCGGAGCGGTTCTGGACTCGACGCAGTTTCGGGTTTATCCTCCCGAGCAGCGAGTCCGGGATATTCAGGCTATGATTCCGATCTTTCAGCCTCTATCCCGGGTTTCAGTCAGGATGACCCTCCGGCTCCTGGGCCTGATGGCCTCCTGCATTCTGCTAGTGCAACATGCCAGGTGGCATATGCGGGCTCTGCAGTGGTACCTGAAGTTCCAGTGGGCACAGCATCAGGGCAACCTGTCCGATCTTGTCCAGATCTCGGAGGGCACTGCACAACAATTGCAGTGGTGGCTCACGAATCGCGATTGGGTCAATGGCAGATCCCTCTCCCTTCCCCAACCGGAGCACACAGTGGTGACGGATGCGTCCCTCCTGGGATGGGGCGGCCACTTGGGAGAGGCGGAGATCAGAGGCCTCTGGTCTCCGGCGGAGTCCCGGCTCCATATCAATCTTTTGGAGCTTCGGGCGATCCGACTTGCACTAAAGGCATTCCTTCCCTCTGTCCGGGGAAGTGTAGTGCAGGTGTTCACGGACAACACCACCACCATGTGGTATTGCAACAAACAGGGCGGGGTGGAGTCGTGGACCCTATGTCAGGAGGCTCTGCGCCTCTGGACATGGCTGGAGACATCAAGGCATTACCTTGGTGGTTCAACACCTGGCAGGTTCTCTGAACGCCAGGGCCGACGAACTCAGCCGCCGGTGCTTGATGGATCACGAATGGCGTCTGAACTTGGACGTGGCGCAAGGTCTCTTTCTGCAGTGGGGAGAGCCTTGGTTAGATCTATTCGCCACCGAAGAGAACGCGCAATGTCATCAGTTCTGCGCGTTGGAATTTCCAAGGCGGCACTCGCTCGGCGACGCTTTTCGTCGCAAGTGGAGCTGCGGTCTGTTGTACGCCTTTCCGCCTATACCACTTCTGCCCAGAGTGCTGAAGAAGATTCGGCGCGACCGGGCCCAAGTCATCCTTGTGGCTCCGGATTGGGCACGAAGATACTGGTATCCCGAGCTACTCAACATGGCGATCGATCTCCCGATCCGACTGCCTCTTCGGGAGGATCTTCTGTCGCAGCAGCAGGGGACGGTCCTCCACCCGAACCTGTCCAGCCTCCACCTCCATGCGTGGAGATTGAGCGGCGACAGTTGACAGCTTTCGATCTTCCTCCCGAAGTCTGTGATGTCATTTTGGCAGCCAGGCGTCCCTCCACTAAGACGGTATACGCCTGCAGGTGGAACAAGTTTGTGGCATGGTGCACAGCGAAGTCTGTGGATCCCCTTTCTGCCCCTCTTTCTGAGGTCCTTCTGTTCCTACTATCCTTGGCCCAGCAGGGCTCTGCTCTGGGCACTGTCAAAGGTTATCTTTCGGCCATCTCCGCCTTTCTCCGGCTTCCAGATCAGCCTTCTCTCTTTAAGTCCCCGGTTGTTAACCGTTTCCTGAAAGGCATTACACACACGTTTCCTCCCGTGCCTTTCATAATGCCTCAATGGGACTTAAATCTTGTCTTGACCTATCTGATGTGCGCTCCCTTCGAGCCCCTTCATAACTGTCCTTTACGTCTTCTTACTCTAAAGACGGCTTTCCTGGTAGCTATCACCTCTGCCAGAAGAGTGAGTGAGCTCCAGGCTCTTTCTTCTAAACCTCCTTTCCTTTCTGTTCATCCGGACAAGGTGGTTTTAAGGACCCGTCCTTCTTTCTTGCCAAAGGTTGTCACGCCCTTCCACATCGGGCAGACCATCACTTTGCCCACCTTCTTTCCGCCTCCGCATCCTTCAAAAGAGGAAGAGAGGCTCCATCGTCTGGACCCAAAACGTGCGCTCTCGTTCTATCTAAAGCGCACACAACAGTTCCGGGTGGATGACCAGCTCTTTGTTGGCTACGTGGGCGCCAAAAAAGGTCGGGCCGTGCACAAACGCACCATCTCTCGGTGGGTCGTTTTGTGCATCAAAGCATGTTACTCGTTGGCTAAAAAGGAGCCTCCTGTGGGGCTGCGTGCCCATTCTACCAGGGCAACAGCAGCCACTACTGCCTTGGGACGCGGCGTTCCCTTGCAGGATATTTGTCAGGCAGCCACGTGGGCCTCGCTGCACACATTTACCAAGCATTACTGCCTTGACAGTCAAGTCCGGAGAGACGGCTTCTTTGGCCGTTCTGTTCTCCGTGACTTTCTGGTGTAATCTATTCGCAGACCCACCACCGGGGTTGGTATTGCTGGGGTATCTATTCTAAGGTAAGGAATCTATCACTAACGTGTCTCTTTCAGATGCACAAGTTACTACTTGTGTAACGATATATCTGTAAGAGACATTAGTTAGTGATAGATTCCTTACCGCCCACCCATCCTCCCCGTTCTGCGAACTGATTCTAGGGTTAAGGTCATCCCTTTCAGGGCCCTAGTTTCATGGCACCAGTGGTCAGTTTCTTGCATGGCTCTGCGTTCCTGGCGCGGAAAGTCGTGTACAGAACTGACGTCAGCGCGCATGGGTGGCGCCTAAGTAGTCTCCGTGACGTCATCTCGGCGCCTGCGACGAACGCGGAGCCGCACGACGCCACCTACCAACGCGCAGGGGTACTGCTGACGAAAACCTTTCCGGATCCAGTCTGACGCCTGGGGACATTCTAAGGTAAGGAATCTATCACTAACTAATGTCTCTTACAGATATATCGTTACACAAGTAGTAACTTGTGCGATGGGTCGACCCCTTGCCCAAACAAACTAGCTGCCGCACCTTCCCTCGCTGATGCTGCCAATAAGCCAATAATGCCATACCCAATAGAAGCATCAAACCCCAAAGTGTCTGGACTTGGTCTGGTACTATGGCCCACCCAAGGAAGCGGTGACCTGCAGACAGCAGCGCAAAATATGGTCAGAGGGAAGCGAGAAAACAATATAGCTATACCGGAAGCAATTCCAATCAACATTCAGCTTCCAGCTTTCCCACGATCCTGTAATTACGCTGGTCTATCTGATGCAGAAGATATCGCACCCAGAGATGGGAAGATTCAAGGCTTGTCGCTATCATCTAATAACGGTGGACAGCTAAAAATGTAAAGCTATTGGGCATGAATCATTCCGTCTCCTCTATGAAAGTAATATTCACCCCACGGTACGCCTTAAGGGGTACTCATGATATCTTAAATCGTGGTAATATTTTGAAACTGTTGAATTCAATCCCAGAACTTAAGGACCTAACAACGGATGATTTAGATTGGGTCCAATTCAAACAAGATCCTAATAATCCCACTAAAGAGGTGTCCTGCACAACCAGGCATTGCGAAGAGACTGCTCAAATTTTTTTTGAAAATAATCCTCAATTTGAGAAATGGGGTATCGAGTTGCGGAAGTGCAACGACAATCAATATCCAACTTTATTAATTCCAAAGCAAGTGTCAAAGAGCCCCGCTTTGTCAAATCCTACGACAAGCGAATCATCCGGGGGCCATATCAGGGTTTTAAAGGGAGCCATAGGCCCTCTATCTAGTCCGGCATTGTCTTCTGGGATCAAAGTTACAAGCTGTATCTCGGGCTTACGAGTTTGTGAGAAGCTTAAGAAAAATCCAGTATTTAGTGATGATTGGGGTTGGCTTCCGAAAATTCTCACGAAAGGGAAAGATGGAGTGAACAATTGATGCTTAAATAGCTCGACCAATACAATGAAACCTTTTTATATTTGCTCATGGAATACTCACGGCCTAACAACTTTGCATGAGGACCAAGACACGGCAACTTTCATAAAGAACTTCGAAGTTCTAATGTTCCAGGAAACATGGAATATGTCTAAAGTTCTGCTTATTTGATATCATGAGTACGTGAACTTTGAATCCTGCTCGTCTGCCTATGGTCGCGCAAGAGGTGGACTATCCACCTATGTGTCACTGGACCTGGATATCAAGCACCATGATATTGACTTTCAGCTAGCATGGCTCCTATGTATTAAAATGGATTTTAAAGAACCAATAATATTTTTAAATGTTTATTTAAGTACAAAAAGTTCCGTTAGGACATCCCAATTTACTGCGCTCTGGGAAGTAGTAAAAATTTTGAATTATCAATATCCAGCCACTATGTTAATCATCTCAGGAGACTTCAACATGCATTTGCTCTCCAAATACCGAGCCGATAAACCAAGCAGAGCTTTAATGCAGATGTGCCTTTCTCAGCTTAATAAATATAATCTCATGTTACTATAGGAAGACGTACAAAATAGTACTGAGAGCGTTCCAACATTTAAAAATTCACATCAACATTCCATTATGGACTACACTATCATCTCAAAGGATCTTGCACCGTCTCTTCATGACTATCAAGTGATCCCAAGAATAGAAAGCGACCATAACCCACAAATAATGTTACTGGTCTCATTGGTTCATCATTTGCCTGAGTCAAGGCCTAGGTTAACCAGGCCAATGGCTTACAATCTGAAAAGGTTAGTGTGGGATTCATCAAATCAGATGGAAATATGGGCATTTATAGAACCTGCAATTGCTACAGCGCTAACCGAGAAAAGTCAAGGGAAGTCAATGGTTGAAATCTGGCCCTGGTTTTGTGCTTCCCTGCTAGATCGTTTTCCTTCGACAACAACATCAAGAGGATACCCTACAAGGCCAAAAAGATCAGGATGGTATACAACTAGGTTGCACCAGCAAAAAAGGGAACTTAATAAAGCTTCACGGGCCATCTTCAGACTACCGAATTGTGGCCTAAAATCTTCGAAATTGTGCAGTTTAAAACGCCTGAGAAGAACATACAAAAATGAAATATGGAAAGCCAAACATACATATTATGAGGGAATATGGACCAAGTTGCACTTTGCCAGCAAAACGAAAAATCTGAAAGCATTCTGAAGACTAATAAATAACCATAAATACTATAGTAGAAGAGTGAACAGCGCTAACATTCCTGAACCATGCTGGGCAGCCTTCATCCGCGACTTATATGGGGCCTCTTCAGACACAGCCCTGAGTAATGACATCAGTTATCCCATGTAAAGTCCACTGAGCAATGGAAATAGCGGAAAAATCAGAAATGACCGACACCACAACGAAGCTAAATTATTAGCTATGGAAACATGGAAAGTACATCAAGTCAAAATGGCAATAAGCAGGATTAGATCAAATGGTGCGCCAGGCCCCAACGGGATCCCGAACTCGGTCTTCAAGGCTATGACAGATCTTTGGTCAAAAATCCTGACGCCTTTGTTCAATGACGTTGTAAAATCTAAAACGGTTCCTGAACCATGGCAGGGAAGCATAATTCAGCCAATTCATTAAAGTGGCCCACTAGACAATCCAACTAACTAAAGACTGATTGCCCTAACAGATGTGGAGGCAAAAATCTTCTCAGGTTGTCTGCTCAACGATTTGGAAGAATGGGCCGCTAAAGAAAAAATTATTCCAATATTCCAAACTGGTTTTCGAAGGGGCGAGTCAACGATTACGAACTTGACCTTAATGACTTTATTGGCTGAAAGACCAAAGCATAAAAGGCAAAAGTTATATATTTGTTTTGTTGATCTTAAGGCCACTTTTGATTCTGTCCCCCGCAATTTACTTTGGACGAAGCTATCTGCATGGGGCATTCCAAACCAACTGCTAGACATGATAATTGCTATATTCTAATACATGGGTCCAGATTAAGGTAGGTGAATGGTAGTTGTACAACTTGCCGATTTAAAACGCATAGTGGTCTTAAACAAGGTTGTGTCTTAGCCCCTTGTCTTTTTAATCTTTTTATGGCCGATTTACAGTCGCATTTTAAAAATGTTAATGCTCATTCGCCTAACCTTGCAGGACAAATTATAAAATATCTACAGTACGCAGACAATACCATAGTGTTAAGTCATACTGCTATAGGTTTACGAAGATTAATAGATTCATTTAATAAATATATATTAGCCAATGGTTTACTGATGAACACCAAAAAAACAAAAATAATGACGATTGGCTCGACTAAATCGGACATGAGAGTTTGGAATATTAATGGGTTAAAGATTGATACTGTAAAATTTTATAAATATTTAGGTATTACATTTGATGACAGATTGTCTTTTAAACAGCATTTTGTTAACTTAAAAGCGAAAGCTACGGCGCTGTCTTTTGCTTTTAGAAAGCTGAGAGACACGTTGGCATGTCCGAACCATGAGCATTTACTTAAGGTAATGAAAGCGAAGCTGATTCCCTCCCTTGCCTATGGGTCAGTGATTTTTCAAGGGAAAGACTCAAAAATTCTTGACAATCTACAGATAAAAGTTTTTAAATCGGTCTTCAGGGTTCCAAAGGACATAGGGCATGCCAATGTCAGATTGGAATTTGGTTTGAAAAGACAAACTTTAATAAGACAATCTGCATTTTTACAATCTTTATATTCCTTCTTTTGTTCAGACCCAGGCACACTTGCACATTTTTGCTGGCAGGAAATAATGGGGTATGAGCACGCTAAGGGTTGGAGATCTTATTTAACGGAGAGCCTAAATAATTTTAAGTCTCGGCCCTTTGAAGATGTAGCTAGAAACAAAATCGTGTTCAGATAGACACTAAACCAATCAGCCAATTTCCTAACGACTTTATTGGATAAGGATGCGTTTGCTAAAAAAAAGCCATGCATGGGCCGTTATTAATTCATTCAGCAAATTGGAGCCACAATCTTTTCGTATTTCCCATTTAAAACCATTTATGATTTTGGAGATATCCCACAAAGGATGGAACCCCCCCTGGGTACAAAACTGGCCCTCAAACAGTTGTAGGTTATGTGGCTTTCATAATGAATCACTATTGCATATTTTATCCATTTGTCCTCAACTGTTAGAAGAGAGGAAAGCCCTATTAAAATCCATCCTTAAAGAAAACGGGGTGAGGACATGTCGCCAAGCAATTACAACTTGCCTCTCCGGGAAATCGGCTCATTTGATCACACCGTTTGTAAAGTTTATTCTTATTGCAGAAAAAAAGTTAACTTTAGAGTGTGCCGCCTGATGTTAGGGATTTGTGATAACCAATAATCGGTTTGTTCAACAATGCTGTCCCAAAGATGCTATTGTCAACTATACCTCCATAATCTGACAACTATATAGAATGTTGATGGACGTAAGAAAGGCTTCATTGAAAGGATTTGCACAGTGACACTTTATCTATGGCACTTTAATTATGGCATTTTAACTCTTGAATCTAAAAAAGGGGTAGTGTAAGCAATTCTTAAAAGATTTTAAGAAAGGCTTCTTTGAAAGGAACTGCACAGTGGCACTTTACCTATGGCACTTTAACTATGACATTTTTATCTTTGAATTTTAAAATAAGGGGTAGTGTAGGCAAATCTTACAAAATTTCTTAGAAAATTGTATTATTACTTTTTCTATATAATGTAGCATCGTCTTTCGTGACTTGTGTGAAACATCTGATTTCTAATACTAGAAATAGAACGTCAACCCTGAGAAGGTTGGCACTCTTGTAATGTTTACATATAAAGACACTTTAGCAATGGCACTTTAAATTAGGATTTGAAAAAAAAAAAAGGAAAATACATTATAGTATTGAAGGTTATATGGAAGACCTAATTAATCTTCAAAATGCTCCTTAAACATGGTGTGAATACTGAATTGAAATATAATGTATCTTCAATATTATTTCATACTTTACAATGTACTGTTGTGTCCATGCACAATTCAATGTATTTTATACTTCCTATTTGTAATGATTTTTATTAATCAACAATAAAGTATTTTTTTCGGCTACCCTAGCTGTCTAGTTTAGTAACCTGGAGAAATACAGACAGAAGCCACTCATAAATGGGGTTTAGGTAGAAGCACGGAGGGATGCAGTGGCAAGTGTCACCATGCTGCTGCTCAGGAAAGTGAGGATGTTAGTGGTTCTCACCGGACCTATTGGGAGTAAGGATTCCTTTACCCTTAGGCCAGAGATCCTAAACCTGGTGCCACTAGGAAAGTGGTAGTGTCATGTGCTTCCTGCATGGACCATTGTAGTTTTCCCTATGTTAGTCTAACTGTGCACATTGTGGCCTCATTTTCCCTTATACACGTTACTATACAAAGATACTTGCTTTTGTGCCACTTTGTACTTTCACATGGAACTTGCATATGTTTTCGTGTTCTGTTCTTTTCCTGGGATTTAGTCTGAACACTACCAACAAGGTCAAACAATAATGTTCCTTGTTATTCTTTCTGGCCTGGCACTACCACCTAGACATAACACAAGAATGTAGCTGTTGTTTATGTACACACATGTCCTATCATATAGATATGTACATGAGCCACAAACACACACATGAAACAATAGTTCTGAGACAAGAGCACTGCATCTGCTGAGATGTAGAGCGTCCATCTGTGTATGCTAAGGTACGGGGACTGCCGCTAATCCCAGAGATCTTTCATATATAATCATTTAGCTTTAGTAGCAGGGGAGGGGGAGGTTTAGGTCACTCTATCCTATAAAATGACAGGGCTATTCATGGTATATGGATTATTATTATTATTATCAATATTATTAACCATGCTAACAGTATTTTTATTATGCATTTATCTTTTAATTGTGGAACGTATACTGCATTTCAGAGCACGATAGTTGGAATGAAATATTCTAAACTTTCTTCGTATCTCCTGGTTATCTCATTGTGGACAAGTACGAGTGAGAGAGTGAGTGAAAGGATGTGCCACGTTACCACAATCCCAGAGAGGGTCGAGAGTGTTGTGCTCTGGCAGTGCCAATTCACTTGTTCCTCTAGTAAGGTTAGGAGGGCAAGTGTGGCACAATAGCTAGTCAGACTCGGGCTCATATATACTGAGGGGGTATTGTGACCCAGTCCCTACATACTGATGTTCTGTGGTCCCAAGCATAGTTTTGTTCCAGAGCAGAATCATGCAACATGGCGCACCTAAGTTTGGTCTGGTACTTACTTGCTTGTCCACAATATCCTAGCACCGTTTTCCCAAAGACATCCCTGGTGTTAGGGGTTTCTCCTCCACAGTTATTAGGCAGCACCTCTGTTGGTTTTTCAAGCTTGTATATTAAAAGGTTTCTACCCTGTTTGTGCTACGCTTTGAATCCTTTTCTAGTTAGCCATGACTCAACCAGTAGCTATTAATGTTAATTGCGCCCGGCAGTTGCTCAAAATTTGCTTCAACATGGAGTCCCTAATGCAGGAGCTCCTGCAATTTTTGTAGTTGAGGCGGACGCCTGCGTTACGCTTTGAGGTTTCATGACTAGACAGTGCCTCAGGCACCTGCTCTATATTGTCCCTATGCACTTCTTGAAATTCCTCTTATGGTTTGGGACCACTAAACTTGGTTTAATGGCACCCTTCCCCATGTCTTTGGGACTGCGCGCACGGGCCCCTTTTTTTGTTTAAATTTGTTTATTGAATTTCAACTTTTTTGATGTTATTAAATAAGTATCAGCACGATTCACATATTTCACATGCAATACAAATAGACAAATAGCAAAGGCAATCTACATATTAAGAGCATATATGCTTTACTTGTTTGTTCGTCGCATGGGATGTATCGTGCATGCTAATGTTTTAAGAAACAGGGAATGCATGAACTTGGACAGAGTTACGTTGTACCACTTGGGCCTGTGAGATAGCACCAACCCGGCTCGGTATTCCTTTGTTTCCCCTGCTATGTGTGCTGTGATTATAGTCACGTCTCGTCTGCCTGCTGTGGGTACGAGATTCTGATCGCGACTGAGTGAATAAATATGATGTACCTGGTTGTGTACGTGAGATGCACAGCCAGTGGAGCAACTCGACTCCTTATTCTGCGAGGTGCCGAGCAGCGCCTGACATAGCATGCGTGGACCACTGGGCCTTGCCAGCCATCCACGTTATAAGGAGGTCCCTGATGACTCCAGGTCATCTTGCCACAAGCTCCTGAAATCTAGTAGTATCGTGTCCCATGCCGCAGCCAGTGGGAGCATCCGTAAACCCAGTGCGACCTCCCGGTGCAACGCCACGCTCTCCGCCTGTGCCCACCATGTCAGTGATTGCTGCCAGGCTTTTATATTCGGTGGTTCCGGAGACTTCCAGCACCTAGATTAGTTATTTGGCTACAATAAGCCCGAGATCTATGAATCGGGACGTAACTTTATGCTTCTTGGCTCTTCGGTACAGGCCCAGTAGGCAAACTTCCCATGAGTACTCTACCGCGTGACCCTTGCAGCCGGCTAAATGCGTTGTGACCGCTCTCCAATAGGGGGTGAGGGTTACGCAGCCCCACAACATGTGCAGCAGATCTGCATCTATCAATTTACATCTCGGGCACCCTGCATCTGTTCGATTAAAGTATCTGTTGATCTTGGCTGCCGTCATATATGCCCTCTGAAGGATGTAGTATTGTATTAAATGGAATCGGGCGTTCCTCGGGATATGCGTAGGTCCTTCCAAGATGCCTGACCACTCACGGTCAGTGCATTGTCTCTGCAGGTCTGCGTCCCAGCGCTGCCTGAGCGGCGCCAGCGACTGTGCCGAGTGTGTCCGCAGGGACTCAGCAAACCATTTGGTAAGGTGTCTGCCAGTGCCCAAGTCGTGAATATATTGAACAGTGAGATGAGTTGTGGGCTCACGAGCCATGTCACCCCACAGGACTCGCAGTGCCCGCATTAGTGCTGCGTATACCAGGAATTGGCCCTGCGACAGGCCACTGTCTTCGGCTAGCGTGTGGAATGGCACTAATTGCTTGTCTTGATACAGGTCTCCCAGGGTCTGCAGCCCCGCCACTTCCCAGGGGGCAAGCTCTGCAGCGGAGACTGCACGACGGTGGCTCGGTGTGCCAAGTATGGGCAGGGAGGGGGCATATGGAATAGTCCCTTTTGTGAGCTTTAGGCTCCGACGAAAGCATTTATATGCAACTGCCGCCAGGAGTTGGGTCGGGGCTGCACCCCTCCTACCAGGGTGGAATAAGGCTGTAATTTGGGGCTGTGTGTAGCTGGGTTGCTGCGTCGCAGTGTCCGCCAGCTGCATGCCACTGATCCAACGAGCCACCCATTGGAGTTGCAATGCCAAATAATAGTGCTCCATGTTGGGGACTGCTAATCCACCTCGATCAACGGGCAGATAAAGCTTTGCTAGCGCTACTATACTACGAGTGCCATGCCAAATGAACTGCCGCAGGTCTTGCTCTAAAGCGCGAAAAAACGAGGGTTTGATGTATATTGGCAGGTTTGGGAAGTGGTAGAGCAGCCGCGGGAGCACCACCATCTTCAGGAGTGCAATGCGGCTCATGGTGGCCAGTGGGAGGGTGTGCCAGAAGGACATCTGCGATCGTACTGCCGTCACTGCCCGCGCAATGTTGCCTTCCAGAAGGTCTTCCGGTTGGCTATAGACTCTGACTCCCAAGTAATGGAATACCGAATTCTGCCACGGCACCGGAGCACCCCCCAGTACCAAACCTGGGTCAGGGGTCGTCTCAGCGAATGGGTACAGGCGCGACTTCCCCCAGTTTACTCGCAGCCCTGACATGGAAGCAAACTCCAGCAACGCCCTCTCCACTGCCGAGCATGACCCACGGACATCCTGGAGGTATATCAGCAGATCGTCAGCATACAGAGAAACCTCGTGTGTGCCGTCGCCCAGAGGGATGCCCCACTCCGCGCCAGTTTGGCGGAGAGACATGGCCAGCGGCTCGATGGCAAGCGAGAATAGCAGCGGGGAGAGTTAACACCCCTGTCGGGTGCCACGCTCGATTGGGACCGCTTGAGACACATAGGGACCTGTTGTAATGGTTCTCATGAACCGATAAGAGCTCCTCAGAATCCGGGGGATGCACAAAAATGTCCACCTCTCGACATCCCCAACTCTGATAGAATAAACACAGAGTATTAGGGCGATCAAGCGAGGGAAGGGAATAGGGTAGGAACAGCTGGGAAAGGGATACCTGTAGAGAGAGAACACACTGTTAATATACTTTCTACAATACTGGCTACTCTCATATAGTCTATGTCCAAAACCTGGGTAGACAGACGCACCCCAAAGTAAGTAATAATAGTAAAAACGTTCAAAGAAAAGGGTAGGTGGTGCAGGTGGGTCAATCCTCCTGAGTGTAAGGATAATTAAAGACTCCAAAAAGCACTGACCTCACTCCATGAAGGGCGTCTCCCATTTGCACTCCAATGTGGAGTCTTTAATTATCCTTACACTCAGGAGGATTGACCCACCTGCACCACCTACCCTTTTCTTTGAACGTTTTTACTATTATTACTTACTTTGGAGTGTGTCTGTCTACCCAAGTTTTGGACATAGACTTATTTTGTGCTGAGCAAATAGACGACGCACCCGCTACCATGTCATACGAAGAAATTGCTAAACTCACAGAACAACGAGCAGAAACCTTCGTGTTTACACTCAAAACTCAAAGGATCTACTCTCTGATTGAGGAAACAGAGGGTATCAGTACAAGTACTGGTTCCATACAATCCAATATAAAACAATTGTTATACATCTCAAAGAAAGCAATAAATCAACGTCTACATTCTCTACCACTTTTTACAGAAGTCTTTTTGGTGACCATTTATTTGCACCCATTATACATTTTTCGTAAACACGTTACACCCCTATTATTCCGGCACTTTGACAGGTCTGTTTATTTCCATCACTGGCACTTCCGGCTTCACAAAAGCGTTTATACCACATACGAATTCACCGATCTGCTCGCGAACCTCAAGGAGAAAGGCTGGTCACGCTTACACTTTCTTAGAACGGGTAAGCTCTATCCATCTGTCGTTCACATAGATATCGTGACTTAAGATAGTCGAGTATTCGTTTACAGATATTTTTTTGCGTACAGATATTTCTACAACGCTCGACATACCGTCGTAGAATTCGGCTACGCCGCATTAAGTAAGTGCACCCACTGTTGCTTATACGCGTACCGGCACCGCAAGAGTGTACACACTCCTTAGAGCTCTTGGTCACGAATTTCGTGGAACCTCACATGTTTGAATCATCACTACGGTACACCGTGAGCGAGTAGTTTCCCTTCACCTTTTTCTTTCTCACATGATTCTACGTTTTTTCGTTTCGTTTATTTCACTCAGCGTTTCATTTCTCATTTTTTCAACACAGCATGTTCACGATTCAGCTCGCCGCACCACACCTCTCGATTAATATCGTTTGCACTGGGTTTTCACCTTTGCAAACCGCATGTAGTATTATTTTTGGCACTTTCAAACCTTGGCATTCTTAAATTGGATTCTTGGCTTGATCGCCGTTTTAAGTACTGAACCGAAGTTTCCTCTATTTTCAGAATTACGCCCCTGACGAAGGGCAAACTGCCCGAAATGATTTGGGCATATGTGATTGTCAATTACACTATTTAATGAAGATCATTGTTATGAAGTAACAACGAATGAACACATTGAAGAAGAATTTACCTTTTCAATAAAGTTTATTGAGAACAATCTATTTAAATGTGATCGAACTCATTACCTACTCACATTGGAGTGCAAATGGGAGACGCCCCTCATGGAGTGAGGTCAGCGCTTTTTGTACTCTCATATAGTCTCACTAATGCTGCAAATACCTTCACCCAAGCCGACGGGGCATTTGATTGAACCACTTGAATCTGAAGCAAGTACTCTTCTCAGATGCATACACCGTCGTCTTTCATTCACTGCCACCAAAAAGAAATAGACAGGTTCCTCTCCAAAGAGAGCGTGAAAAATAATTGTGGCTGAATATCTATTCTGTTCCCAAAGTCAACAAATGATAACTCAGGACGTAATCCAAGAGATAGAAATTAGAATCAACAAGTAAAGGTTCCACTGAACGGACAGTTAGAGAAGGCAATAAGAACTGAAATTCCAAAAGAATAAAGGAAAATTAGAACACCTTTTCCATTTCCGCAACAATAGAAGTCTTGAAAGAAATCCACAAAAGTCACGAACAATCTGAGAAGATTTCCTACCTTCTTGTGGAGAAATACACAGAAGAGAAGACAATGCCTTACTGTACGCTATATGAAGCTCCGTCGTCCGAAGAAGCTCGAAATTAGCCTAGAGCCACCCAAGCCTGGGTTGCGTCGGAGATGCCTTCCTTCCGACCTCAAAACACCAACGCCCTCTCTCTGAGTACCTGGACGCAGAGACAGGTTCCAGGACTCCTCCGCTCTTTACCCGCTCACCACAGGAAATCCAAAACTGGAAACAGGAGACCGGAGCCTTGAACGTTGCTCCAACTGCCCCCGCACGTTACCCGCTCACAGCGGGAAATCCTAACACTGTAAACAGGAGACCGGAGCCTTGAACGTTGCTCCGAATGTCTCTACACGAACATCAAGGAGAATTACGCACGCCGGCCGGCATGCGTCGTTGCCTTAAATTCCCTGATCAGTTCCTCCGCACGGCCCCGCATTCTGGGAGTTGTAGTTCTTCCCATCAACCTGGGACCTAGGACGGCGTGAAACGGCCTAGATCCTGACACCTGTCTTGATTTTGGCTATGGGCTGCGTATATAGCAGTTTAACTAGACCCAGGAAGTTTCCCCCCAGTTCGTACTTGATAAGGGCAGCAAATAAGTAGTCCCACTGCAGGGTATCAAACACCTTCTCCAGGTCAAGGACCAGGCAGCCTGAGTGCATCCAACACTCCCTGGAATAATGGGCCACACAGAAGAAGCCCCGTATATTCAGTGACGTGTAACGGGCAGGCACAAAGCCATTTTGGTCTGTATGTACCAGCTGTGGTACCAGGGGAGCAAGTCTGCACGCTAGTATCTTGGCCAACACCTTGTAGTCTGTGTTCAACAGCGCCAGTGGTCGGTAGGATCCTAGCAGCTCCAGATCCCTATCTGGCTTGCGTAGCGAGACCAGCAGCGACTCCGGGAGGACAGACGACTCCCACGCACTATGGTACATTGACAAAAGACGCGGAGCCAGGGTTGGCTGAAAAGCTTTGTAGTATTCAGCGGGGAAGCCGTCCGGGCCAGGCGCCCTGCCAGTTGCCAGCGCCTGTATGGCTGCCTGCAACTCCAGGAGTGTGATCGGCTCCTCTAGTTCTGCCCTCTGGTCTGCCGACACCGCCAGCAGTGGCAGTGTGAACAGGTCGGAGTCCAGACCCGCAGGCGTCACCCGAAGGGTTGATCTGTACAGTTTAGCATAAAGGGGTGTGGACTCACGATGCATGTCCTGTTGGCACGTTAGCAGATTACCTGCCGCCGATCGCAGCGCAAGAACCGGAGACTGTGAATGCTCTTGTCTGATCAATCTCGCAAGCAACCTACCTGCTCTATCTGCCACTGCATGAGTACGTGCTGCATGTGCGGCATAATTTATGCACCGCAACCATTCCATGACTCTGGCATGGTCATGCTTCAGTTCATCTAGCGCATTTTGGACACCAGTTGCATTTGCGACCTCTATCTCTAAGAGGATGAGGGCATCCTCGATGTGTATTGCCTCTTGTCTAGATGTCGGCGCATGCTCCAGCTAAGCCCCATGCACCGACCCCGGGCTACCGCTTTGCATGCATCCCACGCAATGCCAGCGTCCGGAACCGAGTCCACATTTGTTTCGTAATAATTTTCAATAGTAGCGGCCACTGAGGCCCTGAAGGGGGGGGTCCTCCAGCACCGCGGGCTGTAGCCTCCTCAAGCGGGTGACCTGCGCAGCACCCTCGTTGAACATCTGTATTATGTGAGGATTGTGGTCAGAGTGTGTGCAACCTAAATATTCTGCCCGAGCGCACTCAGTGATGAGCGTAACGCTTCCCACAAATCGGTCGATACGCACATGTAGCCTGTGTGGATGAGAGTATAGACGCTCCCGTGGATGCAGTGCCCTCCACACGTCCGTGAGACCCCAGTGGCTCAACCATTCCCCAAAAGCTCTGGCGTTAGACGCGGCTGCAGTGAGCTGTAATGCTGGGAAGGACCTGTCTAAGCTAGTGTCTATTACTGCGTTGAAATCTCTTTCCAGCAGCCAGGGGATGTCACACCAGCTGGCTAATATGTAAGAAAGCGCCTGCCAGAATGTTGCCTGATCGGTGTTTGGGGCATAGATGGACCCCAGAACAATCTGCCTCCCATTTAGCTTGCCCTGTGTTAGCACATAGCGCCCATCTGCATCTATTTCTGTCTCTCCGGGCGTGTATGGGGTACCTGGGCGAGTCCATATAAGGGCGCCTCTGGCGTATGAGGAATAGCCGGTGGCTAATACTTGGCCCCTCCACCTATGTTGAAGTTTACGGATCTCCGGCTGAGCCAGATGCTTTTCCTTCAGTAGTGCTATGTGGGTGGCATGGCGTTTTATGTAAGCATATGTTTCATACCTGTGCGCTGGTGTATACATTCCTCTAACATTCCAGGTAATCAGGGTGGTAGGCGGCATGATATGTTAGTGTGGAGTGGAAGCAAGCGCGAAGGGCGCAGCATGTGAGGATCAAGCCATGGGTAGCACGCGTGCATAACGGGTGGGCGGGTGGCGCGCCTTTAGTGGCTTCTGCAGTACAACAACAGCCTGTGAGTCAACTAACAGGGAGATAAGCATTTCGCTTTGTAACTTAAAACGAGCAGAGGGACAACGTGTGTCTGCCCAAACTATGAACTGTGCCAAATGGCAAGTGTCGGCTGTGTGCGCCGCGCTGCTGAACAAGGGGTGGGCTGAGGTGGTTTGAGAAGGTAGTACCCGAGTATGCCTGGGCCCTATCTCGACGCGTGTGAGCCTACTCTACGACAAGCATCTTTTGATATGGTGCATGTATATCAATCGCGGCCGAGGCCTACGGCCGCCACCGGATAGTGGCAGTGTTTCAAGTATCACCATGCTGTGTGTGTGTTGTGTGTGACTGTCAGTGGCGTGCATATTTGCCTAGCTGGGCATGGCATTGCGCATGTGCATCCATCAGACATCATATTAGGTCATCAGCAGTTTGTGGAGTCACTAAAAGGAGTCTCTGTGAGCCTTCACCAGACGGCCACACCGCAGATGAGCTGTCCTCAGTAAGGGAGTGCACCGAAGAGGCATCCGAGTCTCCAGCGCCTCCAGGATTCTGCATCGTGGCCACTGTCCGTAGGGCAGCATGCCTCTCCTGCAGCACCTGTTTTATTTCCGGGACTGGGTGTTGTCGTGGGGGTGATTTTCCACCCCTCCTGCAGTTCCGCCTTCGATTGCCCCTGGTGTTTGGGGCAAACTTGCATGCGCCGTCGCTCCTGTTCGGGGATATGTGATGGCCCGCTGTTTCCAGCCAGTTCCAGGCCTCGTCAGCGGTGCCGAAAAAGTGGGTGGATCCTTCTGCAATCACCCGCAGACGCACCGGGAGGAGAAGGGAATAACGGATATCAAGTTCTCGCATCCGCCTCTTCACCGCCAGGAAAGTACCTCGTTGTCTCTGTACACCCAGGGCATAGTCCGGGAAGAAGAGGACCGTCGCGTTGTCTACTTTGATTGACTCTAGCTTGCGCACTCCCCGCAGCACTGCGTCCCGGTCCTTGAAATTAAGTAGTCGAACAGGAAGGGTCGCGGGCCAGCGCCCGGTGGTGGGCGGCCCGAGGGCACTCTATGGGCCCTTTCCACTGCGAAAAATGGGGAGAGCGCATCCGCCGGCATCAGGGTTCTAAGCCACTGCTCCGTGTACGCTACTGCATCGCGGCCCTCCAGTGCTCGCATCTGCTCGGCAAGATCTCGTACCTTGGCTGATGTGGTTTTGAGGGCTGGGAGGGCTTCCTCCAGTTTTGTCTCCGTATCGGTGACCTTCCCCGCCAGTTTGCGGTGGTCGGCATGTAGCAATGTAAAGTCAGACGTGATCTTATCGATACGGCCCTCCAGGGATGAGCGGGTCTGTGATAGTGAAGTACCAATCTGCTCCACCGCCTTGAGCACTGTGTCAATTTTGGATTCCAGTGTTGAGGGCCCTGTGTGATTTGTTCCCTCTTGGTCCTAGCCAGGCTGCTTGGCGACCTCGGTTGGCTGCATGACTGGCGTGCCCGCACCAGCGCGCTGCCTGCCCATCTTGCTGCTCGCCTGCTAAGTCCGGCCCTATGCGAGCTGAGGCCTGTTGAATCAGTTGGGATCACTGGCGCCGACCTTCCAGTACCCAAGTGCCTCGGAGCCGGGGGATCGGCGTCACGGTTTCACTTGCCACCCCAACGGGGCTTCCTGCGACAGCCCCCGATTGCCGGTTTCAGACGCGTGCAGGTTAACTGGGTCTGCGAGACTCGATGCTCAGCACCTACTGAGCTGTTCCGCGTGGCAGGGCTTGCGGGATTAACTAACAGGGGCTGTGGCAGGTACGCGCACCCCCGTGTTCCAGCCACCGATCAGCCTCTTCGTCACTCCTGCGGACTCTGTACTTTTTGGGGTGTAGCCCTCTCACCTTCTGCAACCGGGCCTGGGCACGGCATAACCCCCAGGCCCAGCCATGTGCCAACACTATGCGATCAATGCGGATGCAGGACCACACCTCACAGGCCACTCCCGGGATACTCCAGTCCCTGCAATGCACCTCTGGGGGCAATCGATCGGTGTGTGAGCTCTTGTCGCTGTGTCTGTCTGGTCGCACAGTGTGATGGCGTTTGATGGGTGCGCTCGCAAGGGCAGTCACCAGCACGTGTGTACGGGCAGCGCAGCCCTCAACAAGCCTCCTCGTCACTCCTCAGGCATTAAGCATGGTGCTCCAACTGGCATCCAACCGTGAGCCTACTGTCTCAGTGACGTGGCTCCCACACCTCCCGTTGCTAAACCTGGGTACGACACAGCCCTCGTGTCCGGTTGGGTGCCTATGCATTTCAAACAGTACAGGCGCAGGGTCAGGCACCCACCGACTGCTCCCAGGGCCCTCCCGCCTCTGCGGTGCGCCTTGAGGGGCAACGGACTGGTGTGCCTGCTTTTGCCTTCGCCGCCGGCACCGCTCAGCTGCCCGTCTCCTTTCTGGAACGCTGGTCAGCTCGCCTTTTAACATGGCTGCAGTGTCTCACGAGTTGAGCAGCAACTCAGTTTCGGGCTCCTGGGCTTGCTCGTCTCCTGTGGAGTGCTACTTCTTGCCTACGCCCGTGCAGCAGGGGATTGTAGTTGGCAGGCAGGCAGGCCTGGGCTCAATACAGCCCCTGGGCCTCACTGCGGTCGCAACTGGGAGGGCCCCCACTTCCCCGTCGGGTCAATGCCAGGTGCAGAATCTTTGCTTTGGCGGCTGCCCAGTGTGCCCCGACCAGGGCACGGCATGGCAGTGGAGGGAGGGAGGGGGTCCCGAATGCCAGAGGAAGCCGGAATCTTGTGCTTCCCCCCCTGCTCCTCACCTCCCGACCTGCATCTGCAATCGCCTTCCGTCTATTGACTGCAGCCTGCTTCCCTCAATCGCTGCAGTGCCGCGGCCGTGACGGGGGTCTCGAGCCGATCGTGCTGAGATCTCCGCTCGCCTCTCCAAAATGGCCGCGGGTCACGCTGTCCGTCACTCCACTCTCGGCAGCCTGCAAGACCCCGGCCGCGATGTTTCTTTTGTTCGGCCGCCCAGGCGGTGCACGCTGCTCTCTGCTACACCATGGGCTCACTCACAAAGGGAGATGAAGCCGGAATACGGATGATTGTGGCGGATTAATGGGCCCTAGGCACGGAGCTACTTCAGGGTACACCCGCCATCTTGGCTGGCAAGCCACGCCCCCCCTCGTACGGGCCCCTTAAGTAATGATGGGGCCACATGGCTGACACTAGCGGGCTATACCCCGTATCCTGATTTGAATGCACTCAATTTAGTTCAGACATATGCTGTATATAATATTCTAGTCGGCCTATATAGACGTCTTACAGGATTCATTTCTTGTACTTTGTTAGCTGATCAGGCCAGGATTGGCCTGCAAGCCCAGGCACAGCAGCCTGTTGGGCCCGTAATCAGTCCTGTAATTTGTTAATTCAGTTATGGGCAAACTACCTACAAATCGTGAGCAAATCCCCTTTTGGATTGTCCAAAAATTAAATCAAGTCGAAGCTGTGTTTCCCCTTACAGGACCACAGGAGAAGCACAGAAATTTAACAATGTGCTTATTTAATGGACTGGTTCCCCCTTTAGCTGACTGCAATACCTGGGGGACTATTTTTGCCACTGTTTACACTTTTTGTCGTGGCACTCCTTCGATGGCAGTTCTACTGAACATCCTCAAACAGATACAGACTGAGCATGGGGCAAGTTATGCCCTTGATTTGGGGATGAAACTTGTAGGAAATTTTCCTTTCGTCTCCAAAATGATTCTTTCTAATGTTAAAGGTGAAGCAGTGTCTTTGGCCATACGCCAGCGACTTGCCACTGTGGCGGTAGCCGACCACGAACTTGAGTTGCCTGTTATTATTGCTAATGTGCATACGTCTTTAGGACGTAATAGTTCGGGAACCAGACCTTCTGTGGCACCGCGTCGCAAGCCTAGTTCCGATAAGAATGCCAGGCCTACCCGTGAGATTCCTAAGAAACCATGGCATAAATTTAAATAACAACAAAAACCTAGACAACGCAGAGTCTCTCTGTCCCCTGAATCATCTTGAGAGGCGATACGATTTTCGTGATCGCACGAAAATTAAAACTCCTGATAGATACCAGACTCCTGATACCCATTCTCCTCGTTCCTTTCAGGAATCGTTTGACCAAGAGACGATCGAGGAGGGCGATCTGATTGTAGATAAAGAGCGTACGTGCAACCGAAAATAAACACACAACGTTTGTCTGACTAGAAGATAAAGAAAGAGGATAGACCTCCTCCGTATAAAGCCTCTTTTCAGAAAAAGAAAGTTGCAGAATTCAAAGCTAAATATGCCACAGACGTTGAGAACCCTACTCCTGAACAGGAATTGGGCGGTGACTCTCCTCGACAGCGCGGCAGAGGTCACCATAGTACGCCGGGGTCTCCACCAATATCTGGTGGGGAAAGCAACTGAAACATTGATTACCGTTGAAACCGCGGACACCTGCGTAGCCCCACCGGACAGACTATATCACATGGATATTCAAATTGAAGGTGACATTAAACACACCATTAAAGCAATCTTCTGGGACAGTTTAACTATGTGGTATGACATTCTCTTGGTGGAGGTCGACTGGCCCCCACCTTTTGTTCTTGCGTGTCCTTAGGGTGAGGATATCCTTCTTCCTTCTTTCTCACATCTTGTCCTTGACAAAGTCAAGCAGGCCTATGCTTCTGAATGGGCCCTTGCATTGGCCCATGCTCTTTATAGTAACCATAGAGGTTGGGATAAGGATTCTCCTTACCACGTTATTCCTATACTGTCCACCCCTCAAGTACAACCACAGTATCCAATTTAGCAGGATGCTAAAGCACCCCTCAAAGAAATTCTTTCCAACTGGAGTACCAGGGAGTAATTGAACCCTGTATATCTCAAATGAATAACCCTCTTTTTCCTGTTCTGAAACCAGATAATTCCTATTGCATTCTCTTGGATTATAGACATGTAAATAGTTATACACGCACCTTTGCGGTACAAAATAAACACAGTACATCACTCATTAATAATGTAATCTGCAAAAAATATAAAACTATCTTGGACATTGCCAATGATTTTTTCAGTCACAATTTAGCTCCAGAGAGCCGCAACTGGTCCACGTTTAGCGCCCTTGGTTTTCAGAGGCGCTACGCCCAACTTCATATGGGCTACAAGAACAGCCCGGGAGTCTTTGTGGCACGAATTATGTTGATTCTACACTCTCTCTAACGTGGATGATATCTACTTAACGGACGACTAATTGAACCCTCATTTAGCTAGAGTAGATCGCATAATTTTGCGGTTTGCAGACCTTGGTTACAAATGTAACTTAAAAAAATCTTACAATGCTTTTCTCAGTGTCCTTTTCTTGGGATATGAACTTACAAATGAGGGAAAAAGTCTTGCCCCTCATTTTCTGGAAAAGTGTGCTCAGTTGTAACCTCTGAGTACACTTAAAAAGTTGCAGTCTCTACTTGGATTTTTAAATTTTGTCAGGACATACATACCTGATTATGTCCAACGTATGTCCAACGTATTAAACCGCTTGTCAGGGACTGTCCAGGACTATTTCTGGAACACAGTCGGGTACTTAGGCAAGGACTGGTAGAAAACGTAAGCAGAAAGAGGAATACAGCGCTACCCAGTATCACACAGTAAGTCAAAGGAGAAAAGGGATCCAAAGGGGAAGCCTGCACAAGTGAACAAGAATGCGAACACTCAGAAACGATGGGCACTCAAGATGCAATTTAGCATTCAGAATAACTACACCCAGGACGGATGTGCAGACATATATATACATAACAGTATTAACAATAAAGGGAATGTGTGGTAAAGCAATCGGGAGTTCCACACAGTAAGACTGAAGCTCAGTAAGTTCCTCACTCACAATTGCTGTTACAGATACTGACTGCAAATACCCACATATAGGATATACATGCAAAGGCAGGGTCTGTGGAGCTGATACCTATGGTGATGTTATAAATGTAACTCAAAGACAATAGTCACAGTAGACAAAAAACACCACCTAGGTTGTCAGCTATGCCCATGGATCCTGGCGATCAAACACAACATGCACGGCAGTAACAGCAAGGGCGTAGAACTAAATACACAGCCACAATAGACAAGGAGCTAGCAAGGAGGAGTGCTTAACAGGAAAGAAGGGAAACAAGGACACTCTTGGCGGAAAGCAAGTAACAAACATACAAGGAAACTAGAAGCAAGACAGTAGAACATGAAGACAGCAAACCAGAGACTGAAATAGAGGTAATGGGAGGAAAAGCAGGAACTGGGACAAAGGAAATACAGGAGAGAGGATTTAATGGTGCATTAAATAGTACTAGTTCAGAAATCAAGGAAACAAGGAATAGCTAAGGATCAGGAGTCAAGGTAGCACTGAAGACAGTGCTAATTCAGGAACAAGGAATGCTAAAGCTCAGGAACAGGAATCAAGATAACACTACAAGCAGTAGCTAATTCAGAAACAAGGATTGCTATAGCTCAGGAATCAAGGTAACACTGAAGGCAGTGCTAGTTCAAGAACAAGGAATAGCAATAGCTCTGGAATCAAGGAATCTGGGAAGCACTGCAAGCAGTACTAATTCAGGAACAAGGAATAACTATAGCTCTGGAATCTAGGTAGCACTGGCAAGCAGTGCTAGTTCTAGGAACAGGAAATAGCTACAGCTCAGGAGGAAACAAGGAGTCAAGAGAGCACCGCAAGCAGTGCAAACCAGGAAAAAGGAATAGCTGCAGCTTAGGAACAGGAACAAGAAATAACTATAGCTCAGGAACTCAATAAATAAGGTAGCACTGCAGGCAGTGCTAATTGATGTACAATGAATAGTTAAAGCTCAGGAATCAAGGATCAAGGATTAACTATAGCTCAGAATCAAGGAGTATCAAAAGCTCAGGAAACAAGGATATCTAAAGCTCAAGAAACAAGATTGGTCTCACTGGAACACAGCTACAGTGACCAACCCTAGACTGAAAAGAGCTCACAGTAATCACATGCATCAGGTGTGAGCAGGCTAGCAGCAGCCAGCCACAGGTGAGCTATATTCCTCCACCCATCCTTGGCCTGCAGGGTTGCAGACGAAGCAGTGAGCAGTGCATTCTAGGTAATGGAGTGTTAGGCATGAGCAGGCTGGCTTCAAGCATGAGCAGGCTGGCTTCCACAAAACCCAGCATGGATTGGGAAGGAATGGCAATTTCCAAGTAGCGTGCAAATAACTGTAAGTGAGTATATGCTTGAAGGGGAGGGTCTGGTAGCCTATTAGAGCACTGGAAAGTCCCACAAGTGGGCTTCCTGGTGGTGGGCAAGAGAGCGCAGGGAGTGAATTGTGACACTTTATGCCTTAATACACCCAATTATTTCCGCTTCCGTCTCGACTTCGGAACACACTGCCACTCTCAGATCTTTACAGTCTGACTTACTTGAAACACGCCATTTACATACACGTGTTAATACTATGAACTTGGTCATCTGAGTCTTACCAGGTGCGATATTACTTACCTTTAACGAAGGTGAAACAGTCCCTATTGCATTTAAATCGCATTTGTATTCTGCGGAAATGTGTTTTGCTTCTACTGAAAAAATTCTAACTGCTGTACTAATGGCCATCCTAAAGGAACGGCCACTTGCTCAGGGTAAACGCATCATTGTTGTTTCACCAGTGCCTACCTTGCAGGCTGTCATGAAAGCCAGCGTTCCAAATGCAAAAGCCCTACACCCTCGTTGGATACAGTGGGCTACGTCATTAACAGCCGTCTTTTCAATCACAAGAATTTTTGCAATATGAACATGTTTATCCTTTACTTTTTTCAATTCTACCAATATAAGTCCATCATTTATACTGATGGATCTGCACAACCGGCTATAGGTTCTAAGCAGCAATATTCTGCAGCATGCGCTATCATTCTAGGCACTATCTCCGATGGCGTTTTTCACCCCCAAATTACTCGCACGCAGTTTCTTTGAGACTGCACTGCACAGTTGGCTGAATTGAAGTATTTACTTCTTGCACTTGAAAATACGGATCATAAATTCCCCACTCTTATTGTGTGTGATTCGTATTTCTGCGTACAATCGTTTAATGATACTTTACATTTTTGGAAACATAATCATTCTCCAGTATTGTATCTTTTATAGATTCACATGCTTGAATCTTCCCCCGTCGTCATGGTGGGAGTCCCACCGTAACAGCAAAATAGCAGTACCAAGCTTAAAACTTAATTCCCCTTGAAATTCAGTAGCATTCAGTAACCAGTTAACATCATTTTAGAACATCCAAACTCCAGCCAATCAAAGCATAGACCCGGAGTACCCATCCCCTGCAGGGCCACCATACCTCAGATTTCTTACTGCACCTCGTGTGTAAGGGAGTCTTCCTGAGCTCTGCTCAGTCACAGTGTTTCTACTTTACCCTTTTGAACTACCAGCTAGCAGTTCTTTTTCTACCACCATCTCTTCACCTGACGTGCAGTTGGAAGTGAGTGTACCTTTTCTGCTTTTTCTTTAGAATCATAAGACCAGAGACTGTAAGTACTGTTGTACTTTCTCTTCAAAAACCCTCAAGGATCGTAAGGGAAGACTGCTCCTCTGGCTACAAAAGAAGAAGTCTGTGAGGGATTCAGACTCAGAGAGAGGAGAAGCTTCATACCTCCTCTAAGAAGAGAAAGGAACAAGATTCTTCTTCTGCCCAAAGAGATCCGAAAAAATACATATCTCAGAGTAAGGAGAGATCTGTGGAGAAGAGGGCTAAGAAGAACATCCTGGCCCCTCTCACACACAGCAAAGACCTGCCTCTGCGCCTCCATCTGCGCCGCATACTCCTTTCAAGGATGCTCCTTCAGACAAAATCTGCCCCTCGACGGCCTCGTCAACAAGACATTATCCGTCTACGACCTCCGTCTCCACCGGATCAGGTACTCCTTCAACCATCTCGTCGGCGGCTTCTACGACGACGACGGCCGTAGCGTCATCGAGGACAGAAGTGGTGATGTCATCGTCGTCGGCATCTGTGAAACCACCTTCGTCAACGAAAGCTTCCCCATCGACCGTCCCGCTCGGCGCCGCACCGTCGACGAGCGTTTCCACCCTGTCAACGCAGTCAGTTATGCTGTCGACAGTAGCGTCTATGATTCCGTCGACTGCCCCGTCGGCGAAGGGAAAAGACATGGCTTTTCCAAAGGTGGTCCCTTCTCTCTTGCACGACTATTCATCGATCTCTCCATTGCCTCTGATACAATATGTGTCTCGCATGGTCCAGGCTGCTCCGGCTGGAGCACCTCCTCAGCAACCAGGACATGGGGGCATGGTGATAAGCCCAATCATGATTAATTCAGTGATGGGAAAGCGTCCTCAAAATAGAGATTATTTGCCATTCTGGTTAGCCGAACGATTTGATTTGAGCAACTCGAAGCTGTATTTCCTAATACTACTTCTTTGGATAAGCACAGGATACTTACAATGAGTTTACCAAAAGGTCTTGTTCCCAATTTAGCTGACTGCACAACTTGGGGAAAGGTGTTTGCGGCGCTGTATTCTCAATGCTTTGGCACCCCATCCATGACAGTGCTTCCGACAGTTCTTAAGAAG
This sequence comes from Calotriton arnoldi, assembly GCA_963921515.1. Taxonomy (NCBI): domain Eukaryota; kingdom Metazoa; phylum Chordata; class Amphibia; order Caudata; family Salamandridae; genus Calotriton; species Calotriton arnoldi. The sequence goes on along the minus strand of CAWUFW010002787.1, from coordinate 1,031,803 downwards.
GTTCAGGAGGAGCACGGGGCGTAGGACTCCCTAGAATTGGGGATGAGACTAGTTGGGGTATTCCCTATAGTCTCTGATATGATATTGGCCAATATAAAAGGGGAAGCAGTTAGTTTGCAAGTGAGTCAGCGCCTTGAGGCAGTAGCAGACGTTGATAAACAACGCGATTTGCCTAAGATTATCGCTAAGGTGTATAAAGCATTAGGGCGTAATAATTTGGGAAATAAACCTTTTACTCAACCGCAGAATAAACCCTCTCCTGAAAAGGAGGGGCATCCATTCTTTCCTATAAAGAATTGGAACAAGAATAAACAACAACAACAACAGAAGCAAGGTTTGGGTGCTGGTTCACCGACACCTGATGCTTCCGAGCATAGGTATGATTTGCGTGACCGCTCTTAGCTTAAGACACCAGAGAGGTTTTAGGTTCCTGATCCTCGTTCTCCTCGTTCCTTGCAGGACTCGTCGGATCAACAGTCTGGTGGAGGGGAGCGGCAAGATCGTAGACAGGGCGAGACCACGCATCAACGACGTGATCCGCCACACCAGTTTGACGTAAAGGCCAAGCCGGAGGGACAATTGCCATTTCTTGCCCCGTTTCAAAAGAAAAAAGTTGCTGCTTTAACAGCGAAATATGCCTCACACGGTGAGAACCCTGCTCCTCGATTGGAGATGGGCTGTGACACTCCTCGACAGCGCGGCGGAAGTTACCATAGTACGGGAGGTTCTCCGTCCTTGTCTGGAGGCGAGAGCAACTGACACATTTATTACAGTGGAAACAGCTGATGCAAGAGTTGCGCCCCCTGATAGACTTTATGAAATAGTCCTCCAAATTGAAGGTGATAAACAACGTACAATTAAGGGTATCTTTTGGGATGACCTTACCTCATCATACGACATTTTGTTGGCGGAGGTGGATTGGCTTCCCCCATTTGTCTTGGCTTCTTCTCAAGGTGAAGACGTGATACTTCTGAGTTTTTTGCGTTACGTAGCCGGAAGAGACTAAGCAGGCTTACGCATCAGAATGGGCGTTGGCCCTAGCGCCGGCTGTGTATCGCAATCAGGTGGGCTGGGATAGAGATTCACCGGATCATGAGATCCCATTGCGAACAATTCCACAGCCGCAAGCACAATATCCGATCAAACGGGAAGCGAAAGCGTCCGATAGTGACATTTTGGCCCAGTTGGAATATCAGGGTGTAATTGAGCCCTGTGTTTCCTCCATGAATAATCCTCTTTTTCCGATATCGAAAACGGACGGTTCATATTGCATTGTTTTGGATTATAGAAATTTGAACAGTCATGTTCGTACGTTTGACGTACAGAACACCCAATGCTCTGAGTTAATACATAATATTTTCCGAAAAAAGTATAAAATGACTTTAGACATTTCCAATGGATTTTACAGTCACACTTTGGCTCCTGAGAGCCGTGACTGGACCGCATTTACTGCGATCGGTAATCAGAAAAGATTTAAAAGATTGCCCATGGGCTATAAGAATAGCCCTGGCGCGTTTGCTGCGCGTGTTGTGTCACTTTTACATAACATAGATCCTGATGCTTTCTCTTACGTCAATGACATTTATTTGACGGATGACGAATTGATACCGCATCTGGTGCGTGTAGACCGCATCATATTGTCCTTTGCAGACTTAGGATACAAATTCAATTTTGCTAAGTCTTGCATCGCCTACTTGGCGGTTCTGTTTTTTAGTTACGAACTCAACAATGAAGGGAGGGAGTTAGCCCCCCACTTTTTGGAGAAATGTGCTCAATTACAGCCTCCTTCTACTCTTAAGAAGTTACAATCTTTGCTGGGTTTTTTTAATTTCGGGAGGACCTACATTCCTGATCATGCTCAGCGTATCAAACCGCTTTGCGCATTGATACAACCCTCTTTTTCGACTTCCAGCTGGCTTCCGGAACATACAGAAATTCTTCGGTCTTTGCAGTCTGATCTGCTTGCGACCAACTTCTTGTTAACTCGTGACAACACAACTAACTTAGTCATACGGATTGTACCTGGTATAGTGGGTTTCACTTACCTGACATTCAATGAGGGAGATACAGTCCCCATTGCCTACAAATTGCATTTGTACACATCAGCAGAGATGCGCTTTTCCCGCATTGAAAAAATTCATACGGCAGTACACATGGCGATCCTGAAGGAACGCTCTTTGGCTCAGGGGAAGCGCATTCTTATGGTATCGCCTTTGCCTTCTCTAGATACGGTCACGAAGGCGAGCGTACTGAATTCTAAAGCCTTACACCCGTGTTGGATACAATAGGCGAGTTCTTTGACATCGGCTGATGTCACGTTTATCTTTGACCCTTCCTTGCAGACGCAGGAGTTTTTACAGTATGAACAGGTTCATCCTGCGCCCCAGTTTTTGCTTCCGTTAAACCAATACAAATGTATAGTTTATACCGACGGATCGGCGCAGCCGGCCGTTGGTTCCAAACATGCTTACTCGGCTGCTTGTGCTATCGTGGTGGGCTCTATGGCTGACGGTGAGTTTAAGTCATCTTTAGTCCACACACAGTCTCTTTTGACTGCACGGCTCAGTTGGCTGAGCTGCGGGCTTTGGTATTGGCTCTCGAATTCGCTGATCCCGATGTACCTACACTTGTAGTGTGCGATTCTTTCTATTGTGTACAGTCCTTTAATGACAATCTATTCTTTTGGTCTCAAAACGATTATCGGGACTCTAAAGGTAGCGCAATCAAGCATAAAACACTTTGGGTTCGAGTGGCAGCTCTTAAGGAAAGCTTGCCGCTCACACATGTTATACATACTCTTGGCCATCAGCGTGTGGGAGCACATGCTGTTGGTAATTCTTTGGCTGATGAGGCAGCCAAGTCTGCAGTTGCCACGTGTTCAGTAGCAGCAATTACAAGGTCCATGACTAAAATTGATAATGAAATTCTGGCAGCTATAGCTGCTACAAGGGATGGGACGGCGTTCCCACAAGGTTTCCCTTCTAAGTATTCTTATCATTTATCACCCGAAAAAGTTCCCTTCGCTTCCATTCCATCCGTTGGGGATCGGCTGATTCCCAACGAGGACCGCAGACTTCCTTTGATCGTAGCTGCGCACGAAGGCATGGCATCTGCACATGCTGGAGTTTCAGCGGCGGTGTCTATTTTGCAGCAGCGTTATTGATGGCATGGTCTGTATAGACAGACACGTGATTATGTACTTTCTTGAGACATTTGTCAACAGATTAAACCGTCCACGGTTGCACGTCCACCTCACACACCTGTACATCTCAAATCAACCATTTAGATGTATTGATCTTAATCACTGCGGTCCTTTGACGTCCGACACTGCCTATAAACATATTCTGGTTGCAGTGGATTCATGCACTAGATTCCTTTGGGTTTGGCCGCAACGTAGTGCTGACACTCAAAATGTCATTAGAGATTTGCGTGTCTTCATCGGAACATTTGCGTGTGGTACCTTCCATTCTGACCAAGGTCCTGCGTTCGCCTCTAAGGCTTGCAAGGATGCGATGAGGTCACTGGGGGTGCTATTGCAATTTTCGTCTCCATACAGGCCTGAGGGCAATTCCATAGTGGAGCGAATGAACCGTGACTTAGAGCAATCTTTGACAGCTAGAGTCTTAGGTACTGGCAGGGTTTAGCTGACTCATTTAAATGGGGTTCAACATGCACTAAATAATCTCCCGAGAAGATCTCTGGGTGGGCGGACACCAAACAAAATGCTCTTTGGCATCAAAATGTTTGTGCCAGACCTTGATGTTCTAGACGTTGTTTCATCTGTCATTGACATTGTGCAGAATGATGTGTCTGTTTTGTATCATGGTCAACATCAGTTGCGTTCTGTAATGCAATTTGGCTGGACTTTACAAACATTGAAGAATGGGAAAGTGCCTTTGGATTATTTGAACACAACTGCCCTGTTTTTGCCTTTTAATTTGACCGATATACAAAAGCTAATGTCTATGAAAGATTCCACATACACCTTGTTACATATTGAGAAGCTAGAACAACTACCATTTTTGATAGCAGAAACCGATTCATCGGTATGGTTAATACATGGGGTTATTTCTTTGCCCATTTCCCTCTTTCAATTTAGTGCATGTATGAAACATTATCCTATAGGAAGATTTGAACTCCTGGGTAGTACCTTTCTACACGAAATGTGTTCGTTACCGTTTGCGTTTCGCTGTCTACGTGAAGATAAAGAGGTTTTCCTAACAGGGGAGGACTGTGATTCTACAGTAGGACACGCTTTAGTCTGTAAACAATTTCAGCTTCACGGCACTTGCAACGTATCAGCGCCCAATTTGGCCTGTTTTCTAAAAGGAACACCAGTTCCCTCAATAATTCCCACGCTCACATTGCTTTCTAACGGTAGTTATCTTATCCTGAATAACCACAACTGCTGCGGGTTACAGGCAGGGATTCTGTATATAGTAACGGTTTCCGAAAGAGTAACTTGTTGCAGCAGTGTTCTTTTTCCGCCCCCGCATGGGATTGTAGGTAGTTCGCTGTGGCCTTCCATTCCCACTTTGAAAACAGACTTCAATAAACTAAGCCGACTCAAAGCGCTATTGTTCCAACAAGAAGTCGCTCTCACTTCTGCTCGAGAGACCTTCGAATTACAGGTGGCTAGGACTTCTAGTGAGATTCAGTCACTGCTGAATACGAATCTCCCACTACATTTTGGGGAACTGATTCGCCAAATATTTAATGCGTCTGATACCGAAGGCCTTGCGCATTTTTTTAAACTTGTGGGCTCCGGACTTGTTTCATCTTTTCAGATGATTTTTGGCGTAATACCAGGCCTTTATACATTCAATTTTTTCCAGCGCCTTCGGTGGTTTTCCACTTATCCTATTGCTGGCGTGTGGAGGGCTGGTGCTTCTGCTCCTGTTACGCAATGAATGCCCATCCTGTGGTTCTGCACTGACCAGGAGCATGGCGACTATACCATGAACGAATGCAACAACTTTTTGGATGCTTGCCACTGGCAACGCTCAGTGTGAGCTATGGGCTTACCTTTCGCTTTGCTTACTTCACTTGCGTGCAACCTGTGTTCCACTGCAGACGGTGCCCTTTCTATTGGGCTTTGGATATCTGCCTCTCCATAACATCAGGCGCTGACCCGGATTATGGTCTGTTAGTGGGTCCCTTGCTGGCCCATGACCGGGACTGTTCTGGTGACGCCCTTATGATGCGTGCGGCTGCACTTGGAGTATTGGCATGTTGGACTACCTGTGAGGCTGCACAACGCCTCTTGCAGGAGAGTTTCATCAAATATCACGCAAGTTGCCCTATTCTGCTGCTGGATGCACTGGATTACGAGGATCATGAGTGTTTGTTCACTCTGCTGAATTGATTGGCATCTCTCTTTTCTCTTAACGACAATGATGCCCTTTTGGAGCACCTTGCATTCCACGGTGTGCGCAATCTTTAGAATTTTTCTGGCTAGACTACATATATATAATTTTCTTTTTTTTATTTTTTTTTTTTTAATTTGTTGTTTTTGGATTGACTCTATTTGGATGGAACAAAAAGCAATTTGGCTCTGCTTATCCTTGACACCTGTCTGTCTATACACTACGACCTGGACAAGGGGAGGGTGTCACGTGGTTGCTAGAGTCATTGTCGACATCTTTAAGTTAGCATGAGCCCGGTAGCTATGATGCTGCTTTTGCGCACAACACTACATGCCTTTATTTTTACAAAGCTCTGTTTATGCCTTTCACATGAGAACTCTCTGCTGTGCTCGTTCTCTGCCTGTTCCTGGAGTTTAGTCTGAACATTGTGAGCAAGGTCGATAAACACTGACTCTTGTTATTCTGTTCTGGTCAGGCCCTAGCACTTAGAGAAAACATACCAAGGCAGCTGTTTTTGCTGGAAGCTCGTACTTTGATATTATGGGGATGCACGTTTAGGTAACACACACTTGGAGAGGGACCTTTCCAGGGAGAAGAGCAACACGCACCTGTGATGTAGAAGTACGATCTATGGCCTGAGGTATGGGGTCTGCTGACAAAGCCCAGAGATCTTCTATTATATAATAATACTTCTGCTTACCAAGGGTAGGGTGGTTAGGCCTTATAGTCCTTTATCCACTCTCTTTATAAAATGACATCTACCTTTTATTATATGTGGCCTTGCTGTAATGCTAAATGTATTGATATTATGCATTTTGCTGCTGGTTGTGGCACGTATACTGCATTTTAGAGCACATTAGTTAAAATAAATATTTCATACTATCATCATGTCTCTGTCAGATCTTATTGTGGACAAGTACGAGAGTGTGAGCGAAAAGGTTTGTCTTGTTTCCGTGATTCCTGAGAGATAAGGGAGTGTTGTGTTCTGGGGTGTCTAATCATTGGTTTCTCCGTTGTGAGTAGGAGAGCTAGCGAGACATTATATCTAGTCGGTCCTGGGCTCGTGGGCACTAAGGTGGTAGGAAGGCTTAGCCCCTATACACCGAGGTCCCATAATCCTGCGCATAGTTCTGTGTATGTGCAGAATCCCTGCAACACCTCCTACTCGTCTTTTGAACTTCTAGGAATCAGAGGATGAGGGTTCTTATGGTCCTGCATATAGCCCCTCACAGCTCAGGGTCAAATGCCAAGAATCTGAGGACGAGTAAGTGCTGGATGACCCTTTTACATATCTAGAGAGCGAATATTCCTTCTCTGACACAGGACGTCCCAGCGGGCAAAGCTTAAACACTTTCCAGGAGCATTATCAATGTGAGGAACAGGAGGATGAGCGTCAGCAGGAGACCTCCATCAACATCCCTGTTTCATTGGTCACTGACTTGCGTCTGATGCTCAGTGATTATTACAAATGTTTTCCTGACGCTAATGCTAGCCAGAAGCCACGTCCTACACAGGTGGTACCTACGGTCATACCAGATTCACTGGCCACGCATACACTGTGAGACTTTAACATCTACCGCCTTTGGAAATTCCTGTCCAGGTGCTTGACAGTGGTGACAAGCAGTAGAAGAGGGAGAGCTGCAGTTGGACCAGGATGACTGGGACGAATGGAACGACTGTGTGGCGCACACACCACCTTCTCCCACTCTGCCAATGGCCGATTCTCCACCGGCGGATATCGGCAGTTTTAATGACCTCTTAGAGATGGCATCAAAACATTTTGATCTTCCCATGCCCGTCAAGCAGACAGAGTGTTTTTTGTATGATTTTAAGGCAGCTACACAGCGCTCCACCAGAGCCATCCCGATAGTGGATTACCTGTGGCAGGAGGATCTGAAGTTAATGAAGACCCCAGCCTCCGTTCCTCCTGTTATCCCGAAATTGGACATGAAATACAGGGCAGCTGAGGACTCCCCTGCATGTCTTATTGGCCATCCACGACCTGACTCCGTTATTATGCAGGCCTCCTAAAGAAGATCCAAAAATCCTGCATCGTCATGTGCTACCCCACCGTATAAGGAAGGGCGCAGGTTGGATAACATTGGCAAGAGATTCTCCGCCCTGGCGGCAACAGCCATCAGGGCCTCCAACGCCATGGCTATCCTCGGGAGATATGACCGGCAACTGTGGTCCGACTTCTCCCCCTTGCTGGAATATCTTCCTGAGGATAAGAAGAAGGAGGCAAAAGACATACTATCAGAAGGAGAGAGAGCTTTGTCGGAGATCATTGATGTGGCGCTGGACATTTCATCCACTGCCTTTAGGCAAATGACGGGACCAGCCAGGGCAGGGACGGCTTCGAGCAACAACATTCTGCCCTGAGGTTCAGGCTAAGGTGCTGGATATGCCGTTTGACTGCGAATATCTCTTCGGAAAGCACGTTGATGAGGCACTGCAGTTGATAAAATCGGACACAGACCCGGTCAAGTCCCTAATTATTTACAGCAAAAGAAATGTTATTCTTTTCGAGGAAAAGGGAGAGGTCAGTTTCTTTCTCGCCCTCAGCTCCAGCAGCGTTTTCAATCCTATTATCAGCCTGGGTTTCGGCCACAATATTCGGCGCAGTCTTTTAGCCAAACCTCAATGCCAGCATATGCTAGAGCACCAGCATGCAGCCGCCCTGTGTCTGGAGGAAAATCTCATGACGCCAACAGGAGACAATGAGGTTTCACAGGCACCCGTCACCCACTTCAATTGGCTCAAACTTACTCCAGATTCTTCGCTCAATGGAATATAATTTCTTCCGACAAACGGGTGTTAAACGTATTCCATCACGGTCACACCCTGGAATTTCTTCAACAGCCTCTGAATGTCCCTCCAAAAAAGACTGCACATTGTCATCTTGCACTTCTCAAAAAAGAAATCAGTTTGCTCCTCTCCAAACAAACAATGGAGGATGTGCTACACAGTCAACGCAACCTAGGCTTCTAGTCTCATTTCTTTTTAATCAAGAAAAAGGCAGGAAAATGGAGGCAAATTATGGACCTCAGGTTGTTGAACAAGTTCATTAAAAGTCAACCTTTCAGGATGTTGTTGCTTCAGGAGATTCTTCTACTCATGGATACTGGAGATTATATGACCTCCCTAGATCTTCTGGGTGCGTACTTTGATATTCCCATACACCCAAAGCATCCTCGCTTTCTCAGGTTCGAGGTGGTAGGGTGCCATTAACAATTCAAGGTGCTACCTTTCGGGCTAAAATCAGCTCCCAGAGTTTTCACCAAGTGCTTGGCGGCAGTGGCAGCTTTTCTCCGGCGATCCGATCACCAGGTATTTCCCTACCTTGGCGATTGGTTGGGCAAGGCCCCATCTTTCCAGGGCGCCAGGAAATCAACAAAGGCCTGTCTTCAACTTTTTCGCTCTCTGGGCCTCAATTTCAACAGGACAAAGTCCTCTCTCATCCCTTCCAGGTCACTGGTGTTCCTGGGAGCGATCTTGGATACCAATCACTCAATGGCCTTTCCCACAGAAGAAAGGATTTCACACCTACAAAGCATGGCACACTCCTTCTCCTCAAAAAGGTGTGTTTCTGTAAGGACTTACAAGTCAATGCTGGGGATGATGTCATCCTGTGTCCCGTTAATCCCACACTACCACTTACGGATGAGACCTCTCCAGGAGCAACTCGAATCTCGGTGGATTCAATCTTGAGGCTCCTTCGACGACATTGTTTCGATCACACCAAAGATGACCGTGACAATGTCTTGGTGGGCGATCAGGGACAATCTCTCTCAAGGCCTGTCCTTTCTACCAGCAAAACCAGATATAGTGATGACATCACACGCTTCCATGGAAGGATGGGGAGCTCACCTTCAGGAATTACAGGTCCAGGGGAAGTGGTCAGACCAAGAAGCATTCTGTCATATAAATCTGTTGGAACTGAAAGCAGTATTTCTTGGGCCTCCATTTTTTTCTGCCAAGGATCAGGGGATTGTTGATACTAGTCCACCTGGACAACACCATTACCATGTTCTGTCTGCAGAAGCAAGGGGGGACGAGGTCTCATGCCCTGTCAATCCTAGCGCAGCAGATTTAGGAATGGCTAATAGCCCACATCATATCTATGCAAGTCCAACACGTTCCAGAAATACAAAACGAATGGGCCGATTCCCTCAGCAGGGACACCAATCAATGCCACGAGTGGGGTCTAAGCGTGACTCAGCTACATAAAGTATTTCAGTGTTGGGGGTTGCCAACCCTAGATCTATTTGCTACATCACTCAACAAAAAATGCGAGTTTTACGCCAGCAGATTTCCTCAACTAGGCTCTCTGGGGAACGCCTTCCACTTTCCCTGGAAAGGAACATTTGCTTATGTGTTCCCTCCGTTCCTGCTCATTCCGAAGGTTCTGCAGAAACTCAAGCGGGAGCCCTGCCGCATTATTCTCATTGCCCTGGCGGGGGCAAGGCAATATTGGTACACCGAGCTGTATCACCCATCAGAGTCTTCGCCAATCGGTTTCCAACCAACGGAGAATCTACTTTCCATGAACCAAGGCCAAGTGGTTCATACACAGATTCACACGCTTCAATTGTCAGCTTGGCTCCTCACCACAAGGAATTTGGAGAGTTAGTGCTCTCTGATGAATGTCAATCCATACTTAACAGAGCCCGTGCTCCTTCCATGCTCAAGTGCTCCTCGGCTAAATTGAAGCGTTTCTGTTCATGGTGTGTTGAGCTCTCGTCATCCTCTTTCTTTGCCTCCACAGGACATTTTACCGTATCTTTTGTATCTCGCCAAAGCTGGCCTTTCCCATTCGTCAATTAGAGTGCACTTGGCGGCAATTTCCAGATACAGGAGATGTTCGGGTCATTTGTCCTTGTGGTCCAACAGGCTGGTGAAGGAGTTTATGAAGGGTCTCTTCAGGGCCTACCCACCGATAAGGCCTCCTCCAGTCCTCTGGCAGTTGAAAATTGTCTTGTCACAACTTATGAGGTCTCCCTTCGAGCCTATTCACAAATGCGATTTGAAGTATCTTTCATGGAAGGTGGCTTTTCTTTTGGCCATCACGTCTGCTAGATGCATTAGTGAGATTCAAGCCTTCACTGCAACGGAGCCTTAACTGCAGTTTCATCAGGACAGAGTGGTACTCCGCACCAATCCTTCTTTCATTTCCAAGGTGCCTTCCACATTCCATCTCAATGAGCCGGCGGTTCTGCCTTTCTTTTTTCCCTCTCCGTCTATGCCCACAGAGAGAGCCCGCCATTCTCTGGACATCAAGTGTAGCTTAAAATTTTACTTACAAAGGACGAAGGTTTTCCGTAAATCAACCCAGTTGCTTATCACCTTCTCTGCCTCCAGAAAGGGTAAGGCCTTGACACAAGCATCTATTGGACACTGAGTCTCTTCAGCTATAATCTTCTGCCATGAGAAAGCGTGATGCCCTCTTGCAGCTAAAGTCACCACTCATTCCACCAGGAAGATGGCAGCGTCCTCGGCCCCGTTTGCCGGAGTGTCTTTACCCGACATCTGCAGGGCAGCGACATGGACAAATATCCATACCTTCACGAGGCACTATTGCCTGGATGCATGGCAGAAGACAGATATTGCAGTTGGACAAGCGGCCTTGCAGCGACTATTCGCATAAGGTAGGCCTTTTTCTTATTAAGGTCTATTTCTTTTCATATGATACTGGTTGGTGATTGTCTCTTTTTCTATATTTGTATTGTCTACTTTTGATTATTATTCTATGTTTTGGGTCGCATGGTGGGATGGTTCACCTGTTTTCCAGCCTCCTTTGTTCCTTATAACTGCTTACTCTTCTGATTCAAGCATGTGAATCTATAAAATATACAATACTGGAGAAAAAACAAGTTACTTACCTGTACACTGTGGTTCTCCAGTATTGATATCTTCTATAGATTCACATGCGGCCCTCGTCCTCCCCTTTCAGATTTATCAATCCATACCACTATTATTCTTCTAACTGCACTTGTGCTCGAAATCTGAGGTATGGTGGCCCTGCTGGGGATGGATACTCTGGGCCTATGCTTTGATTGGCTGGAGTTTGGATGTTCTAAAATGATGTTAACTGGTTACTGAATGCTATTGAATTTCAAGGGGAATTAAGTTTTAAGCTTGGTACTGCTATGTTACTGTTACCGTAGGCCTCCCACCATGACGACGGGGAAGATTCAAGCATGTGAATCTATAAAAGATATCAATACTGGAGAACCACAGTGTACAGGTAAGTAACTTGTTTTTTACAGACATTCCAAGGGTAGCACAAACAAGCACAAGTTGCTTTGGGTTAAAGTGGCAGATCTTAAGTATAGGTTGCCACATACTCATGTTATATATACATTGAGTGTAGGAGGCTGACTTAGTATATAGTGCACACTTAAAGGAGTGATGCAACTTGCACTAATACCGGCAATCCTTATGGCGATTTTAGTGGTCTTTGATAACCTTAGGCTCTCAAAGTGGTAGCTGTGGAGAGCAGCCTTCAGGCCTATCTTGAAGGAATGTAAAGCAGCTTGTTTTACTACATTTAATCACTAGTATACATCAGATGAAAAAGAACCACACAGCGTATATGAAAAATGCATCTATTTATTACAAAACACCGTCAGTAAAACACATTGGTATATCTCCCAGCCGGAGAAATCAACAATACACATGAAAATACTTCAACAAAATCAGGTAAGTAGCACAAACATACACTGGTCTCCAGGGGGAGACCAAGCCATATACTAAAGAAGTGTAATGCGAACTGGAAGGAAGAACGGGACTTGGATGAAAGAACTCAGAGGAGCTGGGAGAACCAGGAACCACCCAAGGTAGTTTGCTGGAACTCTACAGAGGCTGTGTGCAGAGTGGAAACACAGCTGCATGCCCAATGGAAGTCAATGGAGAAGTTGCAGTTTTAAAGAATAAGGACCCTTCCCAGAGGACCCCGAAGAAACCCTTTGAAGGACGGAATGTTGGAGAGCCACCACATCCGTGGATGCCCAAGGAACCAGCATACCTGCACCAGGGAAGTCGGCTGCATAGGGGTGAACCTCCCGTAGAGGACAATGGAAGACTTGGGAAGAAAGGCCTCTAGAGAATTCGCTGAAGATGTCCGGTGGAATTCAAGGGTGGATTCTTGAAGAGGAGAACCGGCAAGCATAGAGAATAGAGTCTATGCCACTTGGAGGTGACCAGGAGACACTGAGGCACAATGCCCACCCTTGGCAGGGAGCTCAGGAGAGTTGACGAGGATCTTGTGGCTGCAGCTTTGGGGACCAGGCAATGGTGAGGAAGACCGGGAGTCCTGCATAAGCTGTCCCACGCCGGATGTCGATGTCTAGGTAGACGATGTCCGGCGGGAACACCAAGAAGCCTTGGTAGCCGCAACTGGCGTTGAGGACAACAAGATACCATCGTTGGGACTAGCAAGGTCCAAAGGACTCACCAAGTGCAGGAGAGTCAGAGCAGGCCCTGAGCAAGCAGGGGAGCCCACCAAAGGAGAAGAAGACCCTCAAGAGGACCCACAGGCTGAAGACACAGGAGTCGCAAGAAAACCTCAGACAGCTCACCAAAGATGGAGGCCCACGGTGCAAGGGATGCATTGAGGACTCTGATCTTCGAGGGATGAGGTGCTGGAGGCTGGAGCTTCTTATAGTCCGAAGAACTGTGGAGTGCAGAGCCAACAAGCCTTGGCAACCGCAAGTCAACTGGGTGCACAGGGGTTTGGTCCCAGCTGCTCCGACAAGACTGTCCTCCAAAGTGCAGGGAAGACAGGTTAGGCCTCTAGAGAGCCACAGAACCACCACCTGTGTAGCTGAGCCTCGGGAAGTCATTAGGACGACAGGAGCAGCAGACCGGTCAGCTTTGTTGTGGTTCCTGCAGATAAAGTGGAGTGACCCCTTTACTCCAAGGGTGATTTCTTCGGATGGCCTTGACGCCCACAGATCTTCTGGTGAACTTAAGTGAAGCACAGACGAAGCAGAAGACTTGAAGACCAGCAAGACCAGGAGCAGCATGAGTCTTCCTTGATGCAGTCTCGGTTCCAGTCTAAGTCCAATGAAGTCCAATTGTCCAGACGGTCAAAGAGTGTCTTGGTTTCAGAAGTGAGTCTTGTTCCACGGCGAATCTAAGGACCCACCCACAGGGGAGCCCTTAAATACCCAAGGAAAGGGTTGGAATGACTCGGGGATCCCTCCCAGAGGAGGGGCTGGACAGGGGGAAGGATACTTCCCTGTCCTTAGTCCAGTTTCACGCCAGAACGGGAACTAAGGGTTCCTGAACTGGGTTTAACTTGGAGTATGCAAGGTGGGCACCAAATGTGCCCTTCAATGCAGTCTGGTGGCACTGAAAAGCGCCCCCACCCCAGCCCTATACTCCTGCCTGGTTGATTTTCACTGTATGTACAAAAGGACAAGGGTCACCCTACTCACATGGAACCAGGGTATCAATCATGCAACAGTTCCTGTGGACTATATGCAAAATATTTGATAATTATAAAGCTCAATGGCATATACTTTTTATGGGAACGGATTGTCAGAGGGAGAATCAAAATCATACACACCAAGAATTTCAAGGGTTTTTACTTATTTTTCTCACTTTGTGTAGTAAAGTATAATAAGCAATGTGCCAAGTGAACTAGAACCTAAAAAAAAGTGACAGTTTGTGACATATAGAAGGTTTCAGTTTGTACGAAACGACCACAAGTACATATAAACAAAGTATTGACAGCCTTCTAACACAATAATAGGGGCTGGAAAGTGGTTTGTTTAAATTGTATGTCGAGAGCGTTTCGACCCCAATGCAAATGGGGGGTCTCATCAGGACCTAACAATGTGGGACACCTGGAATAAAATAACAGAAATAGTGACTAAATCTACTAAATCAAAGAGAAACTCTGTATTGGAATAATGTAAGATGGGGGGATTTACCTGAAGGGAGAACGATTGACTGTCAGTGTGGATAGTGCACACCAGTAATAATGTGGCTAAAGACAAGGTGTAAGAGAAGAGTGTACTCACATGAGGCCCAGCCAGGCGCTAACAACAAAAGAGACAGGGTTTGAAAAATTTAATATAATGTAATTTGAAATATCGCACTAAAAATGGTTAATGTGACCATACTAGCTACCCACCTCAATATGAGAGGAAATGGAACTGACAGTCCTTTTTGCATATGAGTTGCTGCGTTCAAGTCCCAAATAAATTAAGGATTACCATCTGAGTGTAGAACATCAGAATAATATGAAAAATGTTAATGCTGTGCATACTGGGCGATTTATACTGACAAATTATCTAAAAACGTATTGCTTCTACCCACCCAACGGGGAGAGAAGTCATCTCATGTTTCCAAATGTACATGGCCGCCGTAGTCAGCCGGGATCCAAAGTGTCAACCCTTAATGGGTAATTAATTAGCAATGTAAATTTCCGTCTAGTGAAGACAAAATTTGCGTGTCATATGTCCCATTCAGCATTAACCAAATTACAAAAACCAGGACTCTAACTGGCTTCGAGGTGAAACTTTACTCACCAATTGCAGGCTAATGTACTTCTTCCGATCAGTATCGGAACTCGGCTGCCGAAGTAAGCCGGTAGGGCGCGGAGAGAGGGAGTCGATGCATCCTTCTCTCCTGAGGCCGTCAAGTGGCAGGATCTTTGCGTGAGTAGCGAAGGCAGCGCGAGGCTTCCTAAACTAACTATAAAGCCGCACCTGCCGGACCCCTGTGATGTGACGTGGCAGGCATCGCTAGAGGCAATTAGCCTGCGCGTGTAGCGATGCACTTCAGAACTGTTTTATTGATAGCGCATTATTATTTAATATCGGAGATGTCCAGAGGATAAGGAAGAATAAGGGAAATAAAGGAATTTTTACACGTCTCCAGCCACTATGAAAAAAGAGTTTCAATAGAAAAAGAAGAAATATTATGGGGCATATTTACGTTCCCTGGCGCATCCCTGCATATCAGCAGGGATGCGCCAGGAAAATGCGTCACGCAAGTTTACCCTTGCGCCACGTCCGATGCGCCGCATTTACAATGCGGCGCATCGTGGCTGCAGGATAAGCAGATGCGTGACGCATCTGCCGGCGGAAGGTTGGCGCAGTGCTGAAGTTGTGTCGCAAGCGCGACGCAACTCCAGCACTGTTCCAACCTTCCTATCCCTAACATGGTGCGTCAATCCTTACGCCTGCTTGAAGCAGGCGTAAGGATCTGACGCACCAGCGTCGAGAAAAGTGACTGCGTGAAATCTTGTAGATTTCACTACGTCACTTTTCGGAGGCGTTCCTGCGCCGGAACGCCCCCTGCACCGGTACGCCCACATGAAACCTGACGCAGGTTTCATGTGGCGCAGGGTTTACTACGTGACGCATCTCCTAGATGCGTCACGTTGTAAATATAAGCGCAACGCGGCGCATGGTTTGCGTTGCCGCTGCGTCACATGCGTGACGCAGCGGCGGCGCAAAAGTGGCGCAAGGGGCTTGTAAATATGCCCCTGCGTACATAATGCCTTACATTTTTGAATTAAAAGAATGGTATTCTTAGAATTCTAATAAAACTTGCAGGTGGCAGGCCATATCACACTTTCTTCATATTAAAGTACACAATAAATGTTTCACAGTTAGTGTATAGGGTGGCCTTATTGCTCCTACTCATTAGACAGTTCAAGTGATTTTTCAGTTTAGCAGGGTTGCTACAAAACCACGCCATTCCTCAGCTGTACTGAGTCCATAGGTGATTGAGTCAGCCCGTTCTATCCAGCGACATTCCATTCTTTGAAGAATCTGTGATATATTCCCTCCTCTTTCAGGCATGGTGGCCATGTCAATTACTTGCTATTTTATGTCATCAGCGGTGTGGTTCATTTCATTGAAATGTGTGACCAAAGGAGCATTCAGTGCAGCGCATCTTACTCGGCTTCAGTGTTGGCAGATGCGTGTCTTGATGGGTTGTGATGTTTGCCCTATGTACAGCAAATTGCATGGACACCTTATAGAATATACCACATTACTTGAGTTACAGTCAGAAAAAAAACTAGTGTCTAATGTTTTTATATTCAAAAACTTTTGTGTCAGAAGAGAATGTACAGGCAATACAGTGACCACATCTAAAGTGGCCTTTCACTTGCGGCAGGCCCCAAGCTGTTTCTAGGGCCCTAACATTTTGGCCGGAGCCACATTTTTTGTAGATGAGAGCACCAGATGGTTTTTTATTTTTTTTATTTTTCAAAAACCTTTATTGAACTTAAGGCATGATACACTTATGCACTCAAATTCAATAGTATGACATCCATTACAAAGCATGCGTAGTTGACTACATCAGAAGAAAGATATACAGTTTGCATATCAACACACCGCTAATGGGAGGAGGTATAGCCGATTTGAGTGCACAGTGTGCACGCGGCAAGTCAGGCGTTATGAGTCAGGTCTGTCCGGGCCAGCTTTTGTAATATGGGAGTCAGGGGCGGGTGATCCATCAGGGGGTTCCCCAGAGTTGGCTGTTCGGTGTAGATAGGAGATGAAAGGTCCCCATATATTGAGTGGACGTTAGTCGCGGGCATCAAGTCCCAATACTCACCCAGATGGGTCTGGCAGTGAGCTGCGTCGGCTAGCCAGTGCTTGGGTTGCGCCGCCGGTCTGTGGCCCCAGTGTATTGCCACTCGTCGCTTGGCCAACACTAGTAGCATCGGGATCAGTTTGCGGTTGGCGTCAGTAACGTCTCTGATATGGCCTAGTAAGCAAAGGAGTGGGTCAGGAGTGAGGTGCTCCGTGGTAATGTCGCTGATGATTGCGCACACTTCCTGCCAAAATTCTGTAACCTTGGGGCATGTCCAGGCCAAATGCGTGAAAGTCGCGTCCGGGGCCGCGCAGCGTGTACATCTATTGCTATCAGTCAGTCCCATCTTGTGTAGTGCAGTAGGAGTGCGGTAGAGTCGGTGTAAGAATTTAAAGTGAATGAGTTGCAGCCGGTAATTCGGGGAGAGTTGTTTAATTTGATTGCAGCAATACTGCCACTGCGCTGGTGAGAGGCCGTCAGCTAGGTCGGACCCCCACGCGTTGCGGGCGCGCTCAGTGTCAAAGGGGGAGGCCGCTAGTGAAAGTGCATATAATCGTGTGACAAGTTTACGTGGGGATGTGGCAGAATGAATTTACTCCAGAGTGGTGTTAGGCTGGGGAGCGAGTGGGAATGCAGGGTTGGTGTTTTTGCAGGTAGCTCTTATCTGGTAGTAGAGCAATTTGTCGAGTGGGCTTGAGCTCTCAGGGAGAGGGAGAAAGCTGTTATTGGGATAGAGGTCAGCGTTGGTGTGAATGCCCAATTTCGCGGCGCGGCGTGCCATGCCGGTGGTTTGCACTGGAGGGAAGGAGGAGTTATTTGTGAGCTGCATTGAAGGTGCAAATAAATCCCTATCTCAAGTGTATTTGCGGAGCCCATCCCAAGCCCAGCGCATGCATTCACCACCAGATGGTCTTTAATGTTTTTTCCACGTTTGAATGCAAATAGAGGAGCTTCTATACTGGAGTCATTGTGTGTGATCAGATGCCAGTTCTTTTTGATCAGATTGCAAATCTTATTTGTGTGGATGCCAAAGGCAGTGACACAGATCAATTTATCTAGGGAGGTTTTCTCTTTGTTAATGAGTAATTCTTATCACAGACAAAGCCACGCATGTTTCATGTTATCCTATTTGGGTAACCCCTATTGACCAATTTCACTCTCAGAATCTGGGCTTCCCGCATGTAGTCTTCCTTTCGGGAACAGTTTCTGCGTAGTCGCAGAAATTGCCCAAAGGGTAAGCCATCTTTTAAGGCTCTTGGGTGGTTGCTGGAATAGGAAAGGAGAGTATTCCTTTCTGTAGGTTTTCTGTGGAGACTGATGTATAACTTGCCTTCCTGATGTTTGATAGCTAAATCAAGGAAAGCAATTTTCGATTTGTGTGTGGTTGATGTAAAATTCAAATACTTCTGGTCACCATTCAAAAATGTTGGGATGCAAAAACTGCTCCCATCGAAGTTGGTAGAAGTCACCCTCCGACAGGAAGTAGTTATGCTGTAACGCAATTCTCAGTAGAGAAATAATGAAACTAGTAGGAACTTGAGTGGGGCATGTGTGTGTGTCCAGCAGGTTTTTTATTAACACAATGCTTTCCTCCTGGAGTATATTAGTATATAGTGATGTAATATCTAATGTGGCAAGCCAATCTGGTTCAATATTGAAGGGCATGTTATCAATAAGATTGATCATGAAAGTGCTGTCTCTCACGTAAGTTTCTTGTATGGGGACAAAGTCCCTAATGAAAAAGTCAATGTATCTTCCAATTGGTTCTAAAACCGACCCACAACCCGATAAAATCGGGCGACCTGGTGGATTCGTAACATTTTTGTGAATTTTTGGTAAGGTATACAGAACAGGGGTACGGGAGGCATCCGTATTGAGATATTCAAATTCTTTTTTTGTTATATTACCCTGTTCTTTACCCTCAGTGGTGACCTTCAGGATTTCAGTTCGAATCACAGGCAGGGGACTCGAGGCCGGTTTCGTATAATGTTTTGTGTCTGCAATTTGCTTTTTAATTTCAGTATCATAATCTGTACAGTCCTGAATCACAATCCCACCCCCTTTATCTGCTGGTTTGAGAATTATGGTTTTGTCAGTTTTTAATTCTTGTAGGGCTCATCTTTCAGCTAGAGAGATGTTATATGAGACAAAGTATCTTTCTGACTTCAGTTTGTCTACGCCATTCAAGATCAACTTTTCAAAAGTCAATAATTCAGGTGGCATCATTGAGTTAGTAGGATAGAAAGTGGACGGTGGTTTAAACCCTGTGACAGAATCTTGTATTGACTGTTCTTTGTCCATAAAGAAAAGTTTTAGTCTTATTTTATGGAAAAATTGGAATAACTCTGTCTTCAGGGTGAAGAAATTAGTCTTTTCTGTAATGACAAAGGATAAACCTTTGTTCAGTAATGAAATTTATGCAGAGGAAAGCAGATGGTGTGACAAATTATTATTATTATCTCATATTGGGGTAAGTAGCTAGTATGGTCACATTAACTATTTTTAGTGCGATATTTCAAATAACATTATACTTAATTTTTTCAAACCCTGTCTCTTTTGTTGTGAGCACCCGGCTGGGCCTCATGTGAGTACACTCTTCTCTTACACCTTGTCTTTAGCCACATTATTACTGGTGTGCACTATCCACACTGACAGTCAATCGTTCTCGCTTCAGGTAAATCCCCCATCTTACATTATTCCAAAACAGAGTTTCTCTTTCATTTAGTAGACTTAGTCACTATTTCTGTTATTTTATTCCAGTTGTCCCGCATTGTTAGGTCCTGATGAGACCCCCCATTTGCATTGAGGTAGATACGTTGTCGACACACAATTTAAACGAACCACTTTCCAGCCCCTATTATTGTGTTAGAAGGCTGTCAATACTTTGTTTATACGTACTTGTGGTTGTTTTGTACAAACTGAAACCTTCTGTATGTCACAAACTGTCACCTTTTTTTTTTGGTTCTAGTTCACTTGGGACACCGAGCACATTCTTTATTATACTTTACTACACAAAGTGCAAAAATAAGTAAAAACCCTTGAAATTCTTGGTGTGTATGATTTTGATTCTCCCTCTGACAATCCGTTCCCATAAAAAGTATATGCCATTGAGCTTTATAATTATCAAATATTTTGCATATAGTCCACAGGAACTGTTGTTCCTTGTTGCATGGGAGATTTTCACATCTCCCTATGACAGTAAAGCTATTGTTCTACCTTCCCCTGCTCAAGCTCAGCTCAGCAGCAGGAGGGCAGAACAGTGTCTGTTGTCGGTAGCAGCACTAGCTTGCTGGCAGACCCAAAGGGGCCCCCAGTACATGGGATCATACCTTCATCACTTGAATCGGTGTTGGGGTATGATTCCAACATGTTTGATACCAGACATGACCAGGTTCGACGCAGCCATTATATAGTTAGACATCTCGTAATGACCGATGTCTACTATATGTCTTAAAATGGCTAAACGCACTTGAAAAGCCTGGAGAATCGACTCTGGGGTTTGTAGGGGTGTCCTGCTCATGCAGGGTCACCCTCACACTAATAACCAAGTGTGCCTTGCCTTCCGGACTGAAGGGCCTTCCATAGGGGTGACTTATAGGTATCTGAAAGAGACAGTTAGTTATAGATTCCTTACCTTAGAAGTACCCCCAGGCGTCAGACTGGATGCAGAGAATTTTTTCTCTTAGCAGTACCCCTGCGCATCGGTAGGTGGCGTCGGTCGACTCCGCATCCGTCGTCGTGGTCACCGGGATGACGTTGTGGTGTCTACTTAGACGCTGCCCCTGCGCGCTGACGTCAGTTCGTTTTCAGCGCCAGCCTAGCGCAGATCCGGAGAGAGCTTACCCCTTTAGTCACATTTTAACTAAACTTTTTTTGACTTTTCTCGACTTCTTTTTTCGGTGCGCGATGGATGTCCCATTGTCCGACCGGCTTCAAGCCTTGTGAGGTCTGTCACAAACTGATGTCTGTGACGGACCCGCACCTCGTGTGCCTCAGGTGTCTGGAGCGCGACCAGACCCAAAGTCGTGCTGCGACTGCCGGGCCATGAATCCGAAGTCTTTGCATGAGCGGTACCGAAAGTTCTTGGAGGCCCGGCAGTCCGCTCCACGTCGCTCCTGGTCTCGCTCGAGGGGAGGTCTTGAGACCGTTCGCGGAGCCACCACACCTCGTCCAAGTCTTCGCACTGCTTGGATAAGTCGAAGTACAAGAAGAAGGTGAAGAAGCAGCGTCGCTCTTCGCCTTCTCCCTGTCGGTCGGCTGACGCGACGTGGGATCCGGAGCGTCGTCGCTCTAAGGCCGTCCCCGATGCCTGATTGAGGTATGACCCCTGTTTCCGGGACCCGAGACGTCCCCTGCCCAGCTTCGTACGTTCTACGAAGCCCTCCACCTTGTCTTTGGGCAGCCCGACTCCGCTTGCCCGCCTTCAGGCACTGCGGGGCCGGTCGGGGTCCCTTGGCCTTAGATACTGGCGGCTCCGGCCCCGGAGGGTCCCAGTGGATCCAGGCCTGGATCCGGATGACGCCGGTCGACCTTACTCAACCTTCCCCAACGCCGAACCCGGCGACGAAGCCCCCGGCGTCGGCCGTTCCCCGGCTGACGCCGTCCCCATCCTCATCCCCGAGATGGAGCCGGGCCGATGTCAGATCCGACGCCGGAGGGTACTTTTGTTCCCTTGTTCATCCCAGGTGTTCCCTATCACCCTGAAGGTGGTGATAAGGACTGGGAAGGGTCGCTGGACCCTTTGGCAGACCAGCTGGAAGAACTGGACTGGAGAGAGGACTTGGGTGACGCCAGTGGTCTGGACACTTCCCCAGACCTTGGCATGCTTTCTGCCCCTACCGTGGCTACAGAGGAGGGAGCGTCGTATGCTGTGGTGGTGCGTAGGGCTGCCAAGGCCTTGGGCCTGGAGCTCCCTACAGTGGCTGTCAGGACTAAACTCCTGACAGAGGTGCTTCAACCTGCGGCAACTTCCTCAGAACCCCTCTTTCCCTTCAGTGAAGCACTCACAGACGTCCTTCTGGGTACGTGGTCCAAGCCCAGGCACAGGGGCTCCTGTACAACAGACAATTGCCTGCCGCCACAGCCCACGTCCAGGCGATCCCATTTTCCTCACCCAACACCCTTCCCCCGAGAGCTTGGTGGTCCAAGCTTCTTCTTCCAAGGGTGCATTCCCTTCTGCTCCTCCAGACAGGGAATCCAAGAAGCTGGATAATCTTGGGAAGCGCATGTTCTATTCCTCCAGCTTGGCACTGCGGTCCTTGAATACCGCCTGCCTCTTGGGCCGATACTCCCATACAGTCTGGGATACGTTGGTGCAAGTGCTGCCTCAGTGCCCGGAAGAGGGCCAGGCCGTTCTCTCCCAAGCCGTGGCAGATGAGAGAGACGCAGCAAAATTCACGATTCGCTGTGGACTGGATACCACCGACTCACTGGGCAGAACGATTGCCACGTCGAAAGCCCTTCGGCGCTACGCCTGATTGAGGACGAAGTTCAAGCAACTCTGCTGAACATGCCTTTCGATGGCCGTCGCCTTTTTGGCGCCAAGGCAGACTCTGCGCTCTAGCGCTTTAAGGATTCTCGAGCTACGGCCAGATCCTTGTGCATCGCTGCGTCTTCCCGTCCACCTCAGTCTGCCTCTCGCCCCTTTTGTGGCTACGGAAGGGGCACCCCACCACGTCCGGCCCAGTCTAGCCACCGGTCCACACAAGCTGCCCAGCCTCTGCGTGGCCACAGACGTGGGACCCAGCGACACGGGTCTGGGAGCCAGCTGGCGGGCCAGTCCACCCTACCTCCCCCGGCAGCAGCCTCCAATCCCTCCTAGTCTGACCTTTCAGGCCATCAGCGGCCAGTGGGTGGCAGGATTCGCCATCACCTCCCCCACTGGCAAACCATCACATCAGACAGGTGGGTTTTCCAGATAGTCCGAAGGGGCTACTCCCTTCCCTTCAAGACTACCCCTCCTTCCATGCCACCGTCTTTCGATCGCATGTCGGAGGATCATTTGGCGCTTCTCCGCCAGGAAGTTTCAGCTCTCTTGGCCAAGAGAGCTATCGGAAGGGTCCCTGCGCCGGAAGTAGGTTGTGGTTGCTATTTCTGCTACTTTCTGGTGCCCAAGAAGGACAAGGGCCTGCGTCCTATCCTATACCTCAGGACCCTCAACCACTTCCTCCGGAAGGAGAAGTTCAAAATGCTAACCTTGGCTCAGGTCCTGTCTGCCCTCGACCCTGGAGACTGGATGGTGGTGCTGGACTTGCAGGACGCCTATTTTCACATACCCCTCCTGCCAGCCCACAGACGCTACCTACGGTTCACTGTAGGCCACGAGCATTTTCAGTTCACCGTGCTCTCCTTCGGCCTTACCAGTGCACCTCGGGTGTTCACAAAAGTGATGGCAGTGGTCGCAGCTCATCTGCGCAGATCAGGGGTTCCAGTCTTTCCCTATCTCGATGACTGGCTGTTGAAGGCGGGCTCGCCCCAGGCTGTCGTCTCCCACCTCCAGACTACGGCGGACCTCCTGCATTCTCTGGGGTTCACTATCACTGTGCCGAAGTCACACCTGACTCCCTCTCAGTTGCTCCTTTTCATCAGAGCTGATCTGGACACAGTGCAGTTTCTGGTCTATCCTCCCAAACAGCAGGTCCAGGATATTCGGGCTATGATACCGATGTTTCGGCCTCTATCCCGGATTTCGATGAGAATGACCCTGAGGCTGCTGGGCCTCATGGCCTCCTGCATCCTGCTGATGGATCATGCCAGATGGCATATGCGGGCTCTGCAGTAGGACCTGAAGTTCCAGTGGGCACAGCAACATCAGGGGAATCTCTCCGACTACGTCCAGATCTCGGAGGGAACTGCGCGACAACTGCAGTGGTGGTTAACAAACCAGGATCGGGTCAGAGGCAGATCCCTCTCCCTTCCCCAACCAGACCTCACGGTGGTGACCTATGCATCACTCCTGGGATGGTGCGGCCCTGGTGGTTCAGCACCTGGCAGGTACTCTGAACGCTAGAGCAGACGAACTCAGCCGTCGGTGCCTGGTGGATCACGAATGGCGTCTTCACTCAGAGGTGGTGCAAGGTCTCTTTTAGCAGAGGGGAAAGCCTTGGTTAGATCTGTTCACCACCGAAGAGAACGCGCAATGTCAGCAGTTTTGCGCGTTGGAGTTTCCAAGGCGGCACTCGCTCGGCGATGCTTTTCGTCGCAAGTGGAACTGCGGCCTACTGTACGCCTTTCCCCCTGTACCACTTCTGCCTTGAGTGCTGAAGAATATCAAGCACGACCGGGCCCAAGTTATTCGTGTGGCCCCGGACTGGGCAAGAAAACAGTCTGGTACCCCGTGCTCCTGAGCATGGCTATCGATCCTCCGATCAGACTGCCCCTTCGGAAGGATCTTCTGTCACAGCAGCAGGGGACGGTCCTCCAACGGAACCTGTTCAGCCTCCACCTCCTTGCGTGGAGATTGAGCGGCGACAGTTGACAGCTTTTGACCTTCCTCCCGAAAGTCTGTAATGTCATCTTGGCAGCCAGGCAAGTAAGACGGTATACGCCTGTCGACGGAACAAGTTTGTGGCATGGTGCACAGCAAAGACTGTGGATCCCCTCTCCGCCCCTCTTTCTGAGGTTCTTTTGCTCCTTCTTTCTTCTGCCCAGCAGGGCTCTGCTATGGGCACTCTTAAAGGCTATCTGGCAGCCATTTCTGCTTTTCTTCGGCTACCAGATCAGCCCTCTTTGTTCAAGTCCCCTATTGTTAACATGTTCTTTAAGGGCATTATTCACCTCTTTCCTCCATCTCCTTACATAATGCCTCAGTGGGACTTAAACCTTGTCTTGACTTACCTTATGTGTGCTCTCTTTGAGCGTCTTCACAACTGTCCTCTCAGGCTACTTACTCTGAAGACTGCCTTTCTTGTTGCCATCACCTCTGCCCACAGAATGAGTGAGCTTCAGGCTCTTACTTCTAAGCGCCCTTTCTTCTCTGTGCATCCGGACAAAGTGATGATTCGAATGAGACCCTCGTTCCTTCCAAAAGTGGTTACACCTTTTCACATTGGACAAACCATTACTTTGCCCACCTTCTTCCCCCCTCCGCACCCTTCCAAGGAGGAGAGACTCCACCGTTTGGCCCCTAAACATGCGCTGTCCTTCTACCTTGACCGCACTAAAGATTTCCGGGTGGACAATCAACTTTTCATTGGCTTTGTGGGTGCCAAGAAAGGGCGGGCTGTCCAAAAGCGTACCATCTCAGGATGGGTTGTCCTTTATATAACGATTTGCTACGCTTTACCTAAAAAGGAACCTCCAGTGGGGCTGCGGGCTCATTCCACTAGAGCTACAGCAGCAACTTCTGCTTTGTCACGTGGAGTCCCACTTATTGACATCTGCCAGGTGGCCACGTGGGCATCTATGCACACGTTCACCAGACCTAAGTGCCTGGATAGCCAAGTCCGGAGGGACAGCTACTTTGCTTGTTCCATCTTCCAGGACTTTCTGGTGTGAACTTGGTTGGCAGACCCTCCTCCGTGGATGGTATTGCTGGGGTATCTCTTCTAAGGTAAGGAATCTATAACTAACTGTCTCTTACAGATGAACAAGTTACATACCTTCGGTAATGATGTATCTGTAAGAGACATAGGTTGGTTATAGATTCCTTACCGCCCCACCCATCCTTCCCGCTCTACGAACTGACTTCTAGGGATAGGGACTCCCTGCCAGGGCCCTAGTTGTGGTTAACCAGTGGTCAGTGTCTTGCATGGCTCTGCGCTTCTGGCGTGGAAAGTCGTGTCAGAACTGACGTCAGCGCGCAGGGGCGGCGTCTAAGTAGACACTGCAACGTCATCCCGGCAACCACGACGCCGATGACGGACGCTGAATCGATCAACGCCACCTACCGACGCGCAGGGGTACTGCTAAGAGAAAAAATTCTCTGGATCCAGTCTGACGCCTGTGGGTAATTCTAAGGTAAGTAAACTATAACTAACCTATGTCTCTTACAGATACATCGTTACCGAAGGTAAGTAGTTTGTTCTTTAAGTGTAGTGACCTCAGATATAAGGAAGCTTATATCTGTCGTGAGGAGTATAAGCACCACCTCACACAGGCTGCAATGGCAGGCCTGTAGTCTGAGTTTAAGTGGACTCCCATGGGTGGCACAATACATGCTGCAGCCCATGGGAGAGCCCCGGTGTACTTATGCCCTAGGTACCTTAGTGCCATATACTAGGGACTTTTAAGGGTACACCAGTAGCCAATTGTAGAGGTACAGAAGTGCTTACTAAAGCCATTTTGGGAGAGAGAGCACAGATGCTAGGGTCTTGATTAGCAGGATCCCAGCAAACTACAGGCAGAACACACTGACACCAGGCAAAAAGTGGGGGTAACCATGAAAGCAGATCAAACTTTCCTACATTGAGCCATCAACGTGTGGGGGCACACGCCGTAGGAAATTCTTAGGCTGGTGAAGCCGCCAAATCTGCAGTTGCCACAGCTAAAATAGCAGCGATAACTCGCTCTAGACTTGTATTGACAATGATATTTTGGTTGCCGTAAATGCTACTAAAATCGGCACCCCCTTACCGAAGGGTTTCCCTTCTAAATGTTCCTATCGTTTAAATGACCAGAATGTTCCATTCGAGACAATTCCTGATGCTGGTGATTACATGATTCCCACCGCGGACCGCAGACATGATTTACTTATGGTTGCACATGTAGGTATTGCTTCTGCGCAAGCCGGTGTGGCTGCCACCAATTCACTCTCGCAGCAAAGATATTGGTGGCAAGGTTTATACCAACAAACCAGAAAATTAGTTTTATGTTGTGACATATGTCATCAAATTAAATGTTGTACTGCGTCATTTCCACCTCAGACACAGCTGTTTATTTCCAACCAGCCTTTTGGCTGCATTTATCTAGATCACTGTGGTCCTCCAAATTCAGATACTGCGTTCAAATATATTTTGCTTTCAGTTGATTCCTGCTCTAGGTTTGAACACCGCACTCGGCTGATGCTCGAACTGTTATTAAAGACTTGCAAGTCTTTATCGGGACATATGCCTGTTGCGCATTCCACTCGACCAAGGGCCAGCTTTTGCTTCTAAGGTGTACAATGATTCGATGAAGTCCATGGCTGTCCAAGTGCATTTTTCTTCTCTGTATAGACCTGAGGGTAATTCTGTTGTGGAGAGAATGAACCATGACTTAAAGCAGTCCTTAACAGCTAGAGTATTAGGTACAGTGTGTGGTTGGTTGAACCATCTATATGGGATTCAACAAGCATTAAATATCCTCCCTAAAAGATCTCTGGGTGGGCAGACCCCATACGAAGTACTATTTGGCATCAAGATGTGTGTTCCAGACCTTGATGGTCCAGATGTTGTGGCGTCTGCTGCAACGTTTGACGTAGATAACCATTGTGCTGTCTTACAGGACCTACAAGAGTTCAGTTATGCTAACTCATGCACACATTCGCCTGCATCTTATCCTCCGACTTCAGAAGTTCCTCTTCCAGTTTCCGGCTGGCTTCCAAAAATTGGAGATCTGGTTTGTGAAAAGGTGGCCATCAAAAAGGAATTTGGCCCAACGTACTGTGCTCCTGTTCCTGTCCTTGGTCTTCAAGGAACACAAACTGTGATTTTGCCACCACTTACTGGTTTTAAACAAAGACAAGCGCCTTGTCTCCATTAGACATGTCAAACTACACCATGTGGCAAAACCAAAGGGGATGATGGACGTAGTGTTGAACATTGCAAGCACTCACCCCCAGTCAACTGATCTGGGTTTAATCCATCATCATTCTTTAGCTCACTTTGCCACCCCAATTCAGACATGGCCATATGCAAATCAGTCTGACCCTGTGCCTCATGGGAACAGTCCAGCCCGAACTGCCAAGCCATGTCTTCCCTGGACCGGAAACAAGCATCCTGGGACCGGTTTCTGGCTTACAGCCATCATCAGCCAGGCTAT
Source organism: Calotriton arnoldi (assembly GCA_963921515.1). Taxonomy (NCBI): domain Eukaryota; kingdom Metazoa; phylum Chordata; class Amphibia; order Caudata; family Salamandridae; genus Calotriton; species Calotriton arnoldi. Next base: position 1,003,916 of record CAWUFW010002787.1, on the reverse strand, counting down.
CTTGAATCCAGTGGCAAAGTGAGCAAGGGACCCACGTCTGGGCATACCCTGCCAACTTAGGGCGAACATAGCAAAACCAAAGGGGATGATGGACGGAGTGTTGAACATTGCAGCACTCACCCCCAGTCAACTGATCTGGGTTTAATCCATCATCATTCTTTAGCTCACTCCGCCACCCCAGTTCAGACATGGCCATATGCAAATCAGTCTGACCCTGTGCCTCATGGGAACAGTCCAGCCCGAACTGCCAAGCCATGTCTTCCCTGGACCGGAAACAAGCATCCTGGGACCGGTTTCTAGCTTACAGCCATCATCAGCCAGGCTATCTTGAATCCAGTGGCAAAGTGAGCAAGGGACCCACGTCTGGGTCAGACTGATTTGCATATGGCCATGTCTGAACTGGGGTGGCGGAGTGAGCTAAAGAATGATGATGGATTAAACACAGATCAGTTGACTGGGGGTGAGTGCTTACAATGTTCAACACTCCGTCCATCATCCCCTTGGGTTTTGCTAAGTTCGCCCTAAGTTGGCAGGGTATGCCCAGATGTGGGTCCCTTGCTCACTTTGCCACTGGATTCAAGATAGCCTGGCTGATGAGGGTTATGAACCCGAAACCGGTCCCAGGATGCTTGTTTCCGGTCCAGGGAAGACATGGCTTGGCAGTTCGGGCTGGACTGTTCCCATGAGGCACAGGGTCAGACTGATTTGCATATGGCCATGTCTGAACTGGGGTGGCGGAGTGAGCTAAAGAAGGATGATGGATTAAACCCAGATCAGTTGACTGGGGGTGAGTGCTTGCAATGTTCAACACTCCGTCCAGCATCCCCTTTGGTTTTGCCAAACTACACCATGTGGCCGATACTTCATAGTATGCCACGGGATAGTCATTCTGTTCCGCATGACTTTTCTCTGCAGCCTGTGAGCACCATCTATACTGATACTCCCCGGCTGAGAGATGGGGAGGCTGAATTCTCCGTCAACAATTTTCCTGACACGCTACTTGCTTCTAATATCACGTCTTCTACAGCAGATGTGATTTATAATGATCCACCATTGCCGAGTCCATTCGAGTTGGCCCTTTCAAAGCCTACTGCTGAGTCCCACCCTCCTATGTTTCAGCTGAGTACCTCCGGATACTATGTAGATCAAGATAATGTTTCTCCCGACAGTTTTTATGTTGTGTACACGCCGCCAGCACGAATTTGTGTTTTCTTTTCACTGTTAAAACAAACTTATCTAGTCCCTCCTTGGATATATGTCTGGATCATACTTTCCTTGGTTTTCTTGTTTTTGTGGCTTGAATTGGGGTCTGTTTTTTCCCTACTAATCAACGGCCATTACCTCCCGGTACATTCTGCTACAGAACTGGTCGACGGGGTGTTGGCCACCCATTCTTCATCACATAAAAGGAGAAGAGACTTGTCCCTAGTTAACATTTCAGCCATTCCATTGATTGATGCAATTGTTTGGGATAATGTTCCTTTTGACATATTTGGTCCAATGGAGATCCTGCAGATACCAAATGTGTTCACAGTCTCTATGGTTGATGTTATAGTACCTGGATTGCATTGGGATGATTGGGATGTTGACACTGTAAATTCTATGCTTTCTGATGGATACATCTGCCTGTGGATTCCTCACCTTTTGAATTACCCTTTGTGCAGCATTCCACGGAAACTTTTCTCCATAGCTCCATCCACACCTGGGGATAGGGATTCAAAAAAGATGGAACAACTGGCGAACAAGGTATTTTCATCAACCAGTATGGCTTTAAAGTCTACAAATGCAACGTGCCTACTGGGCTGCTACATAGATGCATTAATGGATTCGGCTAAGGAGGTGAACCCTAAACTACCAGAGGATATCCAGGGCCATTTTGCAGAGGTTCTGTTGGACACTCAAGCTGCGGCCTGTCAGTCTGGGCTAGACACGGCTGACTCTGTGGCTAGAGTGATGGGTTCCTCAGTGGCGACTAGGAAGCACGCCTCGTTAAGAGGGTCTGGTTTTTCTCCGGTTGTGCAGGCCACCCTTTTGGATTTACCCTTTGATGGCTCTCGACTCTTTGGAACCAAAGCGGAATCAGCACTGTAGGGCTTTAAAGACAGCAGGGCCACTGCTAGATCTTTAGGCCTGCAGTCCCATTCTAGAGGCTTTGGTTACCGTAGATTTTGGGGCTTTGGCAAGGCTGCTCCATTTTGGGCCTGACAGCAGCAGCAACTACAACAATAGGCAAATCCGCTGTATAGGTCATACAGAGGGAAAGGTAGGGGTCGCCTGTGAGGCTCAGATCGCCAACAAGTCTTCTCCTCCTCCTCCTCTTCCTCCTCTCCTGTTCCCCCAACTGGTTCCACAGGGAAGCAGCTCTAGATCCCCATCTTAGAGCATGTTGGTCCCGTGGGAGGTCGGGTGTCCCATTTTGTACGAAATTGGAGATCTGTTACATCAGATCTCTGGGTGTTGGATGTCGTAGAAAATGGGTACGCCCTTCCTTTCCGGGAGTTTCCCCCTCCTCTCCCCCCCTTGCCAGCGCTGGTGCTCAGATGACCCTCTGTTGCTCCTGCAATAAGAGGTTCTGTCTTTGCTACAGAAAGGTGCAATAGAGGTTGTTCTGGAGCAGGAAAGAGCTCAGGGATGCTACTCCCGGTATTTCCTGATCCCCAAAAAGGACGGGCGATTGAGACCGATCCTAGACCTCAGGATCTTGAATTTTTACCTCAAACAGGAGACATTCAAGATGTTGACCCTAGCTCAGGTTCTTCAGGCGCTGCAGCAGGAAGACTGGATGATGTTGATCGATTTACAGGATGCGTATTTTCACATTCTTATCCTGAAGTCGCATCAGAAGTGTAGGAGAGAAGGATCTGCTTTTATGGTTACCCCCACTTTTTGCTTGATGTAATGCTGTTTCTGACTAGTCTGACTGGGATCCTGCTAATCAGGACCCCAGTCTCGGTGCTTTCTCTCCTAAATTTGTTTGGTAAGTACTCAAGTACATCCCAGATTGGACACTGGTGTACTCTTATCAGTCCTTAATATCTGAAAGAGACTATTAGTTATGGATTCCTCACCTTAGAATTACCCCCAGGCGTCAGACTGGATCCGGAGAATTATTCTTCAGCAGTACCCCTGCGAGTCGGTAGGTGGCGTCAGTCGACTCCGTGTTCGTCGTTGGCATCGTGGTCACCGGAATGACGTCGCAGTATCTACTTAGATGCCGCCCCTGCGCGCTGACGTCAGTTCTTTCTTTTTCTGCGCCAGCCAGCGCAGATCTGGTGAGGGCGGTACCTCAAGTCACTGTTTGACTCTCTTTTTGCGACATTTGTCGACATCTTTTTAAGTTGTTCGACTCCTGGTGCACGGAGAGATGTCCCGTCCTCGAACCGGCTTCAAGGCTTGCGACTCCTGTCGCAAATTGATGTCGGTTACAGACCCGCACCTCGTGTGCATTTGGTGTTTGGAGCGCAGCCACGACCCGAAGTCATGCTATGACTGCTGGGCCATGAACCCGAAGTGTTTGCGAGAGCGGTCCCGAAAGCTTCTCGAGGCCCGCAGTCCGCTCCGCGCTGCTCGAGGTCCCTTTCGAGAGGGAGGTCGCGGGACCAGTCGCGGAGCCATCACCACCACTCATCGTCGAAGTATTCGTCTTCGGGTAAGTCGAAGCACAAAAAGAAGGTGAAGAAGCACCGTTGCTCTTTGCGTTCTCCCCGTCCGTCAGCCGACGCAACGCGGGTTGCGGAAGGTAGTCGTCCGGCTCCGCCCGCGGAGCCTGCTGGGTCGACCCTGCGCTTCCCTCCCTTCCCTTGACACAGGGCGACCCCTGCCCAACTTCGTAGTTTTTACGAAGCCCTCCAGTCGATCTTTGGGCAGCCCGACTCCGCCGGCGCGCCTTCGTGCCCCGTGGACTCGGCTGGGGGCTCTAGGCCTTCGATACCAGCGGCTTCGGTGCCGCAGGGCCCCCAGGGATCCAGGCCTGGATCCGGATGGTACCAGTCGACCTCGTGACACCTCCTCCGGCGCCGAATCCAGTGGCGACACCTCCGCCCTCTCCGACGCCGATTGTGTCCCCAGCCGACGTCGACCCCAGCCTCCCCCTCGATGTGGACACGGAGCCGGACCGACGTCAGCCGGCGTCGGGACCGGCGCCGACCGGTACTTTTGTACCACTGTTCTCCCCTGGTGTTCCCTATCACCCTGAGTGGCTATCAGAGGATGGTGAGGAGGACTGGGAGGGGTCTGTGGACCCTCTGGCAGACCAGTTAGAAGAACCGGACTGGAGAGAGGAGTTGGGTGAGGCCAGTGGTCTGGACACCTCCCCAGACCTTGGCATGCTATCTCCCCCTACCGTGGCTACGGAGGAGGGTGCATCATACGCAGTGGTGTTGCGTAGGGCGGCTGAGGCCTTAAACCTTGAGCTTCCTACGGTGGCGGTTAGGACTAACCTCCTGACCGAGGTGCTTCAACCGGCAGCGGCCCCTTCGGAGCCCCTACTGCCATTCAATGAGGCCCTCACGGACATCCTTTTGGGCACTTAGATCAAGCCCTACACAGGGGCTCCTGTGGATAGGATGATTGCCCAACGCCACTGCCCGGCCCCGTGCGACCCCATTTTCCTCTCCCAACACCCCACCCTTGAGAGCTTGGTGGTCCAAGTCTCGACTTCCAAGGGCGCATTCCCTACAACACCACCTGATAGGGAATCCAAGAAGCTGGACCATCTTCGGAAGAAAATGTTTTCTTCCTCCAGCTTTGGACTGCGCATGTCTCTTAGGCCGTTACTCCCATTCTGTGTGGGACACGGTTGCGCAGGTACTGCCACAGTGCCCGGAGGAGGCCCAGGCCGTGCTCTCCCGTGCAGTGGCCGAAGGAAGAGACGCAGCAAAGTTCTCTATACGTTGTGGGCTGGACACCGCCGACTCGCTGGGCAGGACGATTTCAACGTCAGTAGCCCTAAGACGCTACGCCTGGCTGAGGTCCACTGGCTTTTCGGGTGATGTCCAAGCTACGCTTTTGGACATGCCCTTTGATTGCCGTCGCTTGTTTGGCGACAAAGCAGACAACGCGCTCGAGCGCTTTAAAGACTCCAGGGCTATGGCCTGGTCCTTGGGCCTTGCTTCCACCTCTCGCCCCGCTCAGTCTGCTTTTCGCCCCTTTCGTGGCTACGGAAGGGGTTCCCCGCCACGTTCCTCCCAGAGCCACAGGCCTGCGCAAGCTGTCCAGCCTCTGCGCAGCCAGGGACGTGGGACCCACCTTCGTGGGTCTGGGGGCGAGCGGGTGGGCCAGTCCACCAGCGCCCCCTCTGCAGCAGCCTCCAGGCCCTCCTAGTCCGACCTTTTAGGGCCATCATTCGCCAGTGGGCGGCAGGATTCCCAATCTCCTCCCCCACTGGCTCAACATCCCGTCGGACAGGTGGGTATTGCAGATAGTCCGAAGGGGCTACTCCCTCCCCTTCTAGACTACCCCTCCATCCATGCCACCTCAATTCCATCGCATGTAGGAGGATCAACAGGAAGGTACGGCCCTCTTGGCCAAGGGAGCCATCGAGCGAGTTCCTGCCCCAGAAGTAGGTCGTGGTTGTTATTCCCACTACTTTCTGGTGCCCAAGCAGGACAAGGGCCTGCGTCCTATCTTGGATGTCAGGAACGTCAACCGCTTCCTCCGGATGGAGAAGTTCAAAATGTTGACACTGGCTCAGGTCCTGTCTGCCCTCGACCCTGGAGACTGGATGGTAGCGTTGGACTTGCAGGACGCTTATTTTCACATCTCTGTCCTGCCGGCCCATCGGCGTTATCTACGGTTCACGGTAGGCCACAAGCACTTTCAGTTTACCGTGCTCCCCTTTGGCCTTACCAGCGCCCCTCGGGTGTTCACGAAGGTGATGGCGGTGGTCGCAGCTCATCTGCGCAGATCAGGGTTCCAGTCTTCCCCTATCTCGACGACTGGCTGTTGAAGGCGGGCTCGCCCCAGGCTGTCATCTCTCACCTCCAGACGACGGCCGACCTCCTGCATTCCCTGGGGTTCTCCATCAATGTGCCGAAGTCACACCTGATTCCCTCTCAGAAGCTCCTTTCGGAGCGGTTCTGGACACAATGCAGTTTCGGGCTTATCCTTCCGATCTTTCAGCCTCTATCCCGGGTTTCGGTCAGACTGACCCTGAGGCTACTGGGCCCCATGGCCTCCTGCATCCTGCTGGTGGACTATGCCAGGTGGCATATGCGGGCTCTTCAGTGGGACCTGAAGTTCCAGTGGGCACAGCATCAGGAGAATCTTTCAGATTGCGTCCAGATCTTGGAGGGCACTGCACACCAATTGCAGTGGTGGCTAACGAACCAGGATTGGGTCAACGGCAGGTCCCTCTCCCTTCCCCAACCAGAGTTCACAGTGGTGACGGATGCATCACTTCTGGGGTGGGGCGGCCACATGGGGGAGGCACAGATCAGAGGCCTCTGGTCTCCGGCGGAGTCCGGGCTCCACATCAACCTTCTGGAGCTTCGGGCGGTCCGTCTTGCACTGCGGGCATTCCTTCCTTCTGTCAAAGGAAGAGTAGTGCAGGTGTTCATGGACAACACCACTGCTATGTGGTACTACAACAAACAAGGCGGGGTGGGGTCGTGGACCCTATGTCAGGAGGCACTTCGTCTCTGAAAGTGGCTGGAACATCCCTGGTGGTTCAACACCTAGCAGGTTCTCTGAACGCCAGGGCGGACGAACTCAGCCGCCGGTGCATGATGGATCACGAATGGCGTCTTCACTCGGAGGTGGTGCAAGGTCTCTTTCAGCGGTGGGGGGAGCTTTGGTTAGATCTGTTCGCCACTGAAGAGAACGCGCAATATCAGCAGTTCTGCACGTTGGAATTTCCAAGGCGGCACTCGCTCGACTACGCTTTTCGTCGCGAGTGGAGTTGCGGTCTTCTATACGCCTTTCCGCCTATACCACTTCTACCCAGAGTGCTGAAGAAGATCAAGCGCGACTGGGCCCATATCATTCTTGTGGCCCCGGACTGGGCACGAAGAGTCTAGTATCCCGAGCTCTTGCACATGGCCATCGATCCTCCGATTAGACTGCCCCTTCGGGAGGATCTTCTGTTGCAGCAGCAGGGGACGGTCCTCCACCCGAACCTGTCCAGCCTCCACCTCCTTGCGTGGAGATTGAGCGGCGACAGTTGACAGCTTTTGACCTTCCTCCCGAAGTCTGTAACGTTATCTTGGCAGCCAGGTGTCCCTCCACCAAAACGGTATACGCCTGTAGATGGAACAAGTTTGTGGCATGGTGCGCAGCAAAGGCTGTGGATCCCCTTTCTGCTCCCCTTTCAGAGGTTCTCCTCGTCAATCTTTCTTTGGCCCAGCAGGGCTCTGCTTTGGGCACTCTAAAAGGCTATCTTTCGGCCATTTCGGCCTTTCTTCTGCTTCCTGACCAGCCTTCTCTTTTCAAGTCCCCTATTGTAAATCGCTTCCTTAAGGGTATTACTCACTTGTATCCTCCAATTCCTTTCGTAATGCCCCAGTGGGACTTGAACCTGGTTCTGACCTATCTTATGTGCGCTCCTTTCGAGCCACTCTATACCTGTCCTCTCAGACTTCTGACACTTAAAACTGCCTTTTTGGTTGCCATCACCTCTGCTCGCAGGGTGAGTGAGCTTCAGGCTCTTTCTTCCAAATCTCCTTTCCTGGCTGTTCATCCGGACAAAGTTGTCCTTCGCATTAGGTCTTCTTTCCTTCCCAAAGTAGTTACCTCTTTCCACATAGGACAGACCATCACTTTGCCCACCTTCTTCCTGCCTCCGCATCCTTCTAAAGAGGAAGAGAGGCTCCACCATCTGGATCCAAAACTTGTGCTTTTATTCTATCTGGATCGCACAAAGCATTTCCGGGTGGATGACCAGCTCTTTGTGGGCTATGTGGGAGCCATGATAGGTCGGGCCGTGCAAAAACGGACCATCTCTCGATGGGTCGTCCTTTGCATCAAAATCTGCTATTCCTTAGCGAAATAGGATCCTCCAGTGGGGTTGCGCGCCCATTCCACCAGAGCAACGGCAGCCAATACTGCTTTGGGACGTGGAGTTCCCCTTCATGATATCTGCCAGGCAGCTACGTGGGCTTCATTGCACAAGTTTACTAAACACTACTGCCTGGACATCCAAGTCCGGAGAGACAGCTTCTTTGGCCGTTCAGTTCTCCAGGACTATCTGGTGTGAACTTAGTTTGCAGACCCACCTCCGGGGTTGGTATTGCTGGGGTATCTATTCTAAGGTGTGGAATCCATAACTAATAGTCTCTTTCAGATGAACAAGTTACAAACCTTTGTTAACAATATATCTGTAAGAGACATATATTAGTTATGGATTCCTCACCGCCCCACCCATCCTCCCCGTTCTGCGAACTGACTTCTAGGGTAAGGGAGGTATGATTCCATGCACCGTAAAGCTCCTATGGTAGGCCCTCGGTGGTCCCAGTACAAGTCTTCCAGACCCAAATAGCAAGCCAGGGCTGCTGCCGGCCAGAGACACGTTTCTGCCCTCCTGCTGCTGAGCCAAGCTCAGGCAGGGGCAGGCAGAACAAAATATATCCTGTCACAGGGAGGTGTGACCACCTCCCAGACAGGATTTAGTGTATTGTGGCAGGTTGGAAGCACTTGCCAGCGCCACATAGTCTGCGTGCAGGGCACACTTGGTGCCCTCCATTCATAGTCCAATTCAAACCAGTTCAGGGAGCCGTTGGCTCCCGCTCTAGCACGAAACTGGGCAAAGGACAGGGGAGTATCCTCCCCCTTTTCCAGCCCCTCCTTTGGGAGGGACCCCTGAATCGTCCCAACCCTTTCCTTTGGGTATTTAAGGGCTTACCTGTGGGTGGGTCCCTAAATTCGTCGTGGGCCAAGATTCATTTCAGACACCACTTCTTCGACCGTCTGGGCACTCTGAACTTCGCTTTGGGCATCAAGGCTGCAACTAGGAAAACTTCTGCTGCTCCTGATCTCGTCATCCTGCTCGTCTGCTGAAACGTCCGTGCCTGTGCACCATACAGGAACCTTCCATGGCCTGTGGGCATCCAAGACACCTGAAGGAATCTCCCTTGAAGTGAAAGAGTCACTTCCCTGAATCCGCAGGCACCGCAACTAAGCTGACCGGTCTGCTGATCCTGAGCTCCCACGGACTTCGAAAGGTTCAGTAACACAGTTCTCCACATCCCTGGTGGCCTGCCCTGTCCTCTCACCAAGTTTGAGGCCAGTATGCCTCATCAGAGCCGCAGGAACCGAACCCCTGTGCACTGGGTCGACTTGCAGTTGCAAAGGCTTGTTGGCTTCCTTCCATCAAGATCATCGGGCTCCAAGTAGCCCCAACCTCAAGCATCTCCAGTGACCAAGATCTTCACCCTCACCGCCTTTCTTGCATCGTGGGCTTGCATCTTTTGGTGAACTGCACAAGGTCCTCTTGCGACTCCAGTATCTCCGGCCTGTGTGTCCTCTTGAGGGTCATCTTTGAATTCTTCGGGCTCCCCTGTTTGCTCGGGGCCTTCCCGGACTCCTCTGCTTGTGGTGAGTCTCCTGGATCTTGCTGGTCCCGACATTGGTCCTTCTTCAACTTCCACGTTGGTTGCAGTTGCCAAGGCTTGTTGGTGCTCCCGCTGGACACCGACCCCTCAACTCTCGACATCCGACGTGGGACAGCTCTTGTATGGTTCCTGGTCTTCCACAGCGTCGCCTGGTCCACACAGCTGCAGTTTCAAGGTCACCGTCAGCTCTCCGGCATCACTCGACATCGGTGGGCATTCGTCTTCCGTGCCTCCTGGTCACTCCTGAGTGGCATAGAGTCTGTCCCCTCTGCTTGCAGGTTCTTCACATCTTGAATCCACCTTTGGGTTCCACTGGACACTTTCTCCTTCTCCAGCAGCGGCATCTTCCTGAAGTCCTCCATTGGGTTCGATGGCGGTTTCCGACTCCATTTCACACATATGCCCCCGGCTCCCCTGGGGCAGGTATCCTGGTTCCTAAGGTATCCACTGGTGGGGAGGCTCTCCGACCTTCTGTCTTCCACGGGGTTTCTTCAGGGTCCACTGGAAGGGTCCCACTGACTTGCATTGATCCAGCGGTCATGTTCCCACTTTGCACACGGCCTCCCTGGGGTTCCTGGTTACTTACCTTGGGTGGTTCCTTGGGTCCCCAGCACTTCTACGTCTTCTGGGTATAGTCTTGACTTGAGTCGTGGTTCGCATCCCACTATTTTAGTATATGGTTTGGTCTCCCCCTGGTGACCACTGTGCATTACGTGCTACTTACCCTGTTTCTATTGAAAAGTATTGTGTGTATCTCCGGCTAGGAGATACCTGTATGTGTTAGTGAGTGTTATATAATAAATACATATTTTAATAAATACACTGTGTGTTTCTTTTCACTTAATCTATATCAATAAGATTATGTTCTGGTAAACAAGTTGCTTTACACTCCTTCTGGACTAAGCCTGAAGGCTGCTCTCTACAGCCACCACTTAGAGAGCTTTCTAAGATTGTCTAAGACCACTAAAATCACCATAAGGGTTGTCTGGGTTGGTGCAAGGTGCCCACTTACATAAGTGTACACCATATACCAAGCCAGCTTCTCACAAGAAGTATCTCCGTTTTACGGTGGGATCTCAACACTACCAGTTTGTGGTCCTTCCGTTCCGTCTTACATCCGCACCACGGGTCTTCACAAAGGTGATGGCAGTGGTGGCAGCACATCTCAGAAGGTCGGGGATTCCTGTTTTCCCCTATCTGGACAACTGGTTGCTCAAGGCAAATTCGAAAGAGATGGTGCTTCATCATCTGCAAGTAACAACACAGCTGTTGTTCGACTTGGGTTTTTTGATAAATGTTCCCAAATCTCACCTGGTGTCCTCTCAGCACAACCTGCTCATAGGGGCAGTACTGGACACCACTGTGAGCCGTGCTTTCCCTCCTCCTCAGAGGATTCTAGACATCCAAGCTATGATTCCAATGTTTCAAGATGGAGCGGCTGTTCCAGTCCTGAAGGTTCTGCGCCTGCTCGGTCTGTTCGCTACCTGCATACTGTTGGTCAACCATGCACGCTGGCACATGAGAGCACTCCAGTGGTGCCTGGTTTCAACACAACGGAGATCTCAGGTAGGTGGTCAGGATCTCCAGAGACCCTGCAGCCGGGCTGTTGTGGTGGAGTGTTTCGGACAACCTGTCTCAAGGGAAGCCGTTTCATCTCCCTTCTCCGGTGGCCACAGTGATGCAACGGATGCCTCCACTCTAGGGTGGGGTGCTCATCTGGGGGATCTGGAGGTCAAGGGCCTTTGGTTTCCAGAGGAAAGATTGCTTCACATCAATCTTCTAGAATTGCAGGCGATACGTCTGGCTCCCAAGGACTTTCTTCCCTCCCTTCGCGGTCAGTTCAGGTCCTGACAGCCAACACTACCGCGATGTCGTACATAAACAAACAGGGAGGAGTAGGGTCGTATCATCTCTGCAGAGAGGCTCTGTGACTCTGGTCCTGGGCTCAGGACCATCAGATTTGTGTGATTGAAAATCATCTGGCAGGGGTACTGAATGTGCGTCTCAGTTTGCAATACTCCGCCAATCACAAGTGGCTTCTTCATCCGGAGGTGGTCCGTCACATTTTAAGGATGTGGGGATTTCCTCCGTTGGACCTGTTTGCCACTCACGAGAATGCGCACTGCCCGTCGTTCTGCAGTCTCAATTATCCGATGCGGGGAGTGTTGGGGAAAGCGTTTCAGCTAGACTGGAGCTCACAGCTTCTTTATGCATTTACTCCCATACCCTTGATTCCTTGAGTTCTGAGGATGATTCGCCAAGAACAGGCCCAAGTCATATTGATCGCTGCGGATTGGCCAAGAAGGGTGTGGTCCACAGATCTCCTTTACCTCTCATCGCACCCTCTGCTCCGTCTGCCTCTCAGGGCAGACCTCTTCTCGAAATCACAGGGGCAGGTTCTACACCCCCACCTCCAGAGCCTGCACCTTCATGCCTGGAGATTGAACTGGGCAACCTGAGTTCTTTCTCTGTCCCACCGGATGTGGTGGATGTTATTTTATCAGCCAGAAGACACTCCACCAAATCTGTCTATTCTGGTAGGTTGGCCAAATTTGTTAAATGGTGTGGAGAGAGAGCAATTAATCCTTTGCAGGCCCGTCTCTCTGATATTCTGAGCTTCTCTCTATCCCTGGCTCATCAGGGTTGTGCAGTGGCTACTGTTAAGGGGTACTTGTCTGCCTTGTTGGCGTTTATTTGCCTGCCAGACCAACCCTCTTTGTTTAAGTCTCCCATAGTCATGAGATTCATTAAGGGTCTCACTAACAAGTTCCTTCCCACTCCATTCATCATGCCTCAGTGGGATTTGAATTTGGTCCTTACTTTCTTGATGAGGTCCCCCTTTGAACCTCTGCATAGTTGTCCATTGAGATTTCTAGCATTTAAGACAATTTTCCTGATTGCGATTACTTCTGCCATGAGGGTTAGTGAGCTGCAGGCCCTTAGCTCTAAGCCTCCCTTTTACCTGATTCATACCGATAAGAGGGCAGTCAGCTTCTACCTGGACAGGACTAAAGACTTCAGGTTAGACGACCAACTTTTCATCGGCTATGTGGGCAATATGAAGGGCAAGGCTTTCCACAAGAGAACGCTGTCCATGTGGATCATCCTCTGCATCAAGATCTGCTACACCTTGGCCAAGAAGGAGCCTCCTGAAGGTATTCGAGCTCATTCCACCAGAGCTAAGTCTTCTTCTTCGGCTTTAGCTAGAGGTGTCCCTGTTGTAGACATCTGTAAGGCGGCAACTTCGGCCTCACTCCACACTTTTGCGAAGCTTTACTGCTTAGACTCTGAGGTGAGGAAGGATGGCCACTTTGCACGTTCTGTGCTCAGGATATTATGGTATAGATGGGCAGGCACCCTCCTCTGGGAGCGGGACTGCTTGGGGATTCAATTCAAAAGGTGAGGAATCCACAGGCAGATGTATCCATCAGAAGAACAAGTTACTTACCTGGTGGATACAGTATCTTCCCCGTTGCCTGGCTATTTATACCGAAAAAATGATTAGCATGAATTTCATGTTTTTTTTTCCTCTAAATAATATGATGCTTTTCGCTAGGAAATGTCTATATTTTAGAATTTCCAGTTGATTTTCTTCTTTAAATTTTATACTTTGTATACTTAAGGAAATGTTGTATACTGTAAATACTTGTGAAATGTTGTCGGTTCACCCGTTCGCCTCGGAGGCACGAAAAAATGGGTCCGATGCCGTCGAGCAGGGTCGCGAGTGGAGCTGTTCCTTTGTGACGTCCTCGACGATGTGAGAGAGCTATGGAGAAAAGTTTAAGTGGAATGCTGCGCAAGGGGTAATTCAAAAGGTGAGGAGTCCACAGGCAGATATTGTATCCACCAGAAAAAGCGTAACCGAAGATACGTAACTTGTTCTTCTGAATTACAGTATTATACTGTATTTGAATCAGAGGATCTGTATCTTAATTCCGCTAACTATGCTGATATGTTCTGTTACCATCATTATGGACACCATTTTTTCCATAGAACAGGTAGACAGCATCCCCATTTTAATTATACACAGTGGGAACATTGTCCACCCCTCCCCCCCCGCAAAGAGTTTCAAAAAGCAAAAAGATAAATATACCTATTACACAGGATATGACACTACAGACCCCATGTCATATTAATTTAAATTAACTCCAACACCACCAAAGAAATATATGCTTACTCAAACTAAGCTTGTAAATACTGCTATGTTCGTCAATCAGTTGGCCCTTAAAAGTTATGATTACTGGAAGGACACCATTGATTTTAAATGGATTTATGGTACGACATCCTGGCAGGTTCAGGGCACAGAAACCTTATTTCGAGCATGTTTAATTCCCACACAAATGATTTTCTTGCATGAAACCATCCAGCAAACTACTTGCTTGGGATTGGCAAAAATTAAAGAAATGAATGCCCGACCATTCCCTCTGTTGCCCGCTTTGATAACTGGCAGAGTTTGACAAATTACTCAGAAGAACAATTAAATAGCCTGTTGCAGAATGGTACATTTAATTCTTCGTTTTTATTGTCCTGGTGGGTGGTTATTGTGGCCTGTGGATACAAATAGTTGTCATGCTCGTTTTTTTAATTCCACACTTGGGGTTAAATCAAGCAAACCTGATCCTCTACATTTATAGTCAAAACGTTCTGGTATTATTACCACCTATTCAATGGGAAAGTTATGTCAGCAATGGTTGGAACATTCTACACTGTCTGCAGTAAAACAACATATTTCTCTCCTGTCCGAAGACATTAATTTATCAGATTTTCTTTTAGGTCCCAGATCCCCTCGTTCTAAAAGATTCCTATATGCTTCTTATAATGATATTTGGAAATTGTCTCAAATGGAAGCTGCTGCACGTTTGAGACGAATAGACCAAGATAATTGGATGAAGTGCTAGCTGTTGTTGATAATAATATTAATACGTTGTCATCTCTAATTTACAACTTGAACAACATTGTGTCGTCTGTTATTGATATTGTGCAAAGTGACATGTCAATGCTGTATCATGGGCAAAGTCAGCTTAGATCTATTATGCAGTTCAACAGTACACTTCAAACACTTAAAAATGGGTGCGTTCCATGGCATTACTTGAATTGTACTGACTTAGTTTCACGTTTTAATTTAACACGTAATCAACAATTAATGGCCATGAAAGACGCGACCTAGACAATACTGGATTTAGAAAAATTAGAACAACTTCCATTCACTATAGCTGAGACGCCTTCGGCAGTGTGGTTAATACACGGAGTTATTTCACTGCCTATTTCCACATTTCAATTCACAGTTTTCATGAAACATTTTCCTGTAGGTAGATACGAACCCCTAGGTAGCAGTTGCATACATGAAGTATGGTCACTCCCCTTTGCCTGTCATTGTGAACGTAGCGACAAGGAAGTTTTTATCACTGGTGAAGAATGTGATTCTACTGTCAGGCATTCACTTGTCTATAAACATGTAAAATCCACGGCGCATGCAACACTTCAGCGCCCAATTTGGCTTGTTTTTTTTAAAGGAATCCCTGTTCCGGCAATTCTTCCTTTCATTATTGTACTCTCTAACAGGAGTTATCTAATGCTTAGTGATCAAGCTTGTTGCGGAATGCAGGGTGGAGTCCCGTATATTGTGTCCGTTTCCCAGTTAATCAGTTGTTGCAGCAACGCCTTGTTTCCCCCTCCGCATGGGATAGTAGATAGCTCACTGTGGCCTTCCATTCCAACTTTGAAGGCAGATTTCAACAAATTAAGCAGACTCAAAGCATTATTGTTTCAGCAAGAAGTAGCTCTTATATCTGCTTGCGAGACCTTCGAACTGAAGGTGGCTAGAACGGCTATTGAAATACAGTCATTGTTAAACACTAACCTTCTCATTCATTTCGGAGATTAGTGCACCAAATCTTTAATGCTTCCAGTATGGATGGCCTTGCCCACTTTTTAAATGTTGTAGGCTCAGGCCTCGTTAGTTCTTTTCAGACTGTCTTTGGAGTAATCCTGACTTTTATCCACTCCATTTTCTCTAGTCTATTCGGAGGATTCCCTTTGTTGTTATTCCTCATTTGTAGCATTATCATCCTGTTCCCGCTTCTTCGCAATGGATGCTCCTTTTGTGGGAACTCTGGAACTGGTCTCACTCCAACACTACCTCAAGCGTATGAATCATATCTTTTGGAATGCTTCTCCTACAAGAACTAGATCTTGATTGGTCTTTGACTTTCTGGCCTGCCTGGTTTACCTCCGGGCAACCCGTGTTCCACTGTATCTGGCGTCCATTCAAATGGGCACGGGACATATGCCTGGCTTTGCAGACACCCGCTGCCTTGGACTGCTAATGAGTCCCTTAGCTATCCATTTTCAGAACTGTCCTTTGGGCTTGCAACCTCTTCACAATGCAAGGTTTGAGCATTTGGCCTACGAGTAACCGTGTGCATTGGCACATGGATTGCAAGATACAAGCTCGTTTAACACGGATGCAGGTTGCCCGGTAATTGTCTCAGCGTCGGCTGAGACTGGAGAGCATGTTTGTTCTTTGGCACTCGTGACTTGGGCTGTTGAGCAATCATCATGCGTGGAGTCAGATTCCTTCATGGAGTCTTTGGTGTATGAAGTGGCGGGTAACATTATGGATTCCTACGAATCGTCTTATATTGACAGTTTTTGTAAATTGACTTTTGCTTCTAATGTTAGTTTCTTAGTCATTCACATTTCTGCAACAAGACTTTGAGTATGTTTACTTTTTGATTACATTAGTAATGCCTATTATTAGGCTTTCCTGTTTTCAGTTTCTATTTTTGGTAAAATCTGGTGTTTTTTCCCCCAGAGTTTTCAAGTGATTTCAATACCTTAAAAAACAGTGGTTAGTTACACATTTTCGCACCATTAAAAACAACAGAAACAGTGTTTTTCCGGGCGTTTATGGAACATTTCGTTTTTATTATTGCTTGCTTTCTGCACTGATAGTGCATGGTATATAGACAGTGTACGTACAGTGAATATGAGGTCCAAATACATTTTTACAAATCAAACTTACTGTAGTACACCATACAATATTTCTTCAGTGAGTCTTTGGTCAGGCGCGCTTACTCTTTCCTTCCCATGTAAACATTTTTCTGTGAAAGGGCCCTCTCAACATTGGCACTTGAGACAGGCAATGCCAAAACAGCCAATACACAATTTACTAACTCTGGCCACTGAGATAGCTTTCCATGCCAATACTGGTGCACCTTAAGATTGTGATTCTCTGGGACAGGTGTGAGAAAGTGCCCTCTTTCTGCATGTTAGCCCCCACTTTTGCAGAACTGCTGATGTGCTTTGACTGAGTGTGCCCTGGGCTCCTGCCAATCAGGTACCCAGGGCCTATGTTCTTTCCCTAAAACTGCATTGAAAACAAAACCCAATTGGCATCTTTGGCCACAGGTCAGCCCCTGGTAAATGGTACCACAGGTACCCAGGGCACTGTGACCAGGGAAGGCCTCTAAGGCTTCAGCACTTATTGTGCCACCCTTAGAGGTCCTGTACCTTTACACTCACACGCTGCCTTTGCAGGCTGCGTGTCTTGGTGCAGAACAAAGTGAAGAGTCGACGTGGCACACATCCCTGTGTGCCATGCCTACAACCCACTGCCCTGGCATAGATCAGTCATCCCTCTAGCTGGGTGCCCTATACCAGTGGTGAGGGTACAAGTGCATGAGCCCTGTACCCCTACAGTGTCTAAGTCCATTCTTAGACATTGAAAGTGCAGTGCTGTCATTAAGAATATATGGTACTGGGAGTTTGTCATTACGAACTCCACAGCACCATAATGGCTACACTGAGAACTGAGAAGTCTGGTATCAAACTTCTCAGCACATTAAACCCACACTGATGCCAGTGTGGGATTTAATGAAAAATGCACACAGAGGGCATCTTAGAGATGCCCCCTGAAAAACGACCTACCACTAGTGTACACGCTGAGTGGCTGCTTTCAGCTGCCACCACCAGACATTTTCTGGACCCTGGGTCAAGAGCCTGCTGCTCTCGGGGGCCTAAAACAATGCACATCCTGGGACGAGGTGCCAAGCCTCCTCCCCCAGGATGGGCAGGGCCCACGAAGGGGAAGCTTCAAAGGCTTGCCGCCTTTGTGAGCTTCCCCAGGCCACTTGCTGCTTTCAGCAACTGGTCTCCACTGGTTCTGGCCCCCACTTTGGGCGGGAGAACCGGTGAGAAAAACAAGTGATGAAGAGAGGTGTGCCCACCTCTGCCAACTCCACCCCTCAGGTGGGGGAGGCGAGGTGAAGCACAACTCTCAGTCCCCGCCATCTTGCAGATGGGAGGACCCAGACAACCAGGGAAAGGCTTATGCCTCCCTCCCACTGGAGGGTGGCATAATAGGGGGTGTACCCACCCCAGGGAAGGGACCCATTGGTCCCAACCTTTTACCTACCTGTAACGCCCCCAAATCTAGTATTTAGGGGCACCCCTGAACCTTGCTTCCTCAGACAAGAAACCAGAAGAAGAAAAGAAGAAGAAGGACCGAACAGCCGTGCCAAAGCTAACAAGAGGAGGACGCCCACTGACGTGGCCCCAGCCCTACCGGCCTGTCCCCACCTCGAACCTGCTCCAGCGAAATCCCGTTGTGTCCTGCAGCCAGCAACCTCGAGAAACCCAGAGGACCTGCCTGCCTTCCATCCCAAAGACTCTGTCTCCCGTGAACACCGGATTTGTTCATCAAGAGACTCCAGCTCCGCAAGGATCCGCAGGTCTGCACCACTCTGCGAGCCCAAGTTCGAGTTGCCCAACACCAAGAGGAGGTCTCCCCGGCGATCCTGACCCGAGATCCGGTGATCCCTGATCTGCCTCAAGACTCCAGCCGACATCTGCAGCCTCAAACCGAAAGGTCCCCCCAACCGCGACCAGGAGATGGTAAGAAGATCCGACCCTAAAAGGCACCCCTGCACCCGACGCCCCACGGCCTTGGGTGGCCCAACCGAAGGTGCCTAACCAACTCCCAGCATCCCAACTTACCTCAGACCTTCGTCCCCGAGCCTGCAGCGTTTTTGCAAACCAGAGACTCACCATTGAAAGCTACAGGGCGCCCGACGCCAAAACAGCACTCTACACCCGGCCGCCCCAGTGCCGCTGAGGGTGCACCTTTTGTGCTGGCTTGAACCCCCATTTGCCCTGAGCTTAAGTCCAGGAGCTTTGCTTCCACAACTCAGTGGCCTGCTCGTCAGCAGCCACCAACCGGAGGCCCCCTATCCCCTATTGGATAACATTGGGCCTCAGCACTCTGCACCCGGCCACCCTAGTGCCGCTGAGGGTGTAACAAGATTGCATCCTTGACCCTGGGGGACCCCTGAGTCTAACCCCAGAATACCAACTCCCACAACAAATAACTTACCTGTTAACAGATAACACTATTTTCCTCCTTAGGATAACATTGACTGTTTTTCTATGAAAAGTTTTTAAGTGTGGAGTTGGAAAACCTAAGTAATTCTTTTAAAAGTGTACTAAATAACAAAAGCGCTTTTACTCACCTGTTTACAGGAAATGTCCGAGTGCAGTATCCAGGTGTACTGTGTAAGAACAGTAATCTGCAAAGTAATCTACTGGTCATTTTACTAAAAAGCCTATACAAAGAATATGTACTGTATTTCCAAAGCATTGCATTTTCAGTAACAATACTGTAACCAAAACAAAGTGCATATAGAATTGCAATCCAAACTGTGTGACAACTGCATTACTACTGTAAAGTATTTATTGCTTACCTGTGCCAGGCTTGCTTGGTTCTAGAAAAATAAAATAACTAAAAGAATATTTTTATACAAAAACATTTGGTCTGAAGTTCAGTCTTTGAGTGTGTGAATTCATTTGCTGACTGAGTGTGTACAACAAATGCTTAACACTACCCTCTGATACAGCTTTACTGCTGACCACACTACCACAAATAGAGAGTAAGGTGCTATCTACTTTTACCTCTGCCTACCTTTGGGGTTCCACTGGACTCTGTGCACACTATACCTCACTTTGGTATAGTACATACAGAGCCAGCTTCCTACAACAGGTTCTGCAACAAATGTGTTGAACTGGGCGCATATGCCCTCAGAGTTATTGAAGCAGTCAAAAAGGAAGCAGCACTTTTGAAAGTCTGGAGAAAATTCCCTTTACTGAAGGGAACTAGACCTTGTGCATACGTTACTAAATAAAAATGCTTGCTTTGTTGCCACATTGTAGTTTCACACTGAAATTACATATGTTTTCGCGTTCTGTTCTTTTCCTGGGATTTAGTCTGCACACCACCGACAAGGTCAAACAACAATGTTCCTTGTTATTATTTCTGGCTAGGCACTAACACCTAGACATAATACAAGTGTTTATGTGCACATTTGTCCTATCATGGAGATGAGTACATTAGCCACAAACACACACATGGTACAAGAGTTCTGATACAAGAGCACTGCGTCTGCTGAGATGTAGAGTGTCCATCTGTGTATGTTAAGGTACAGGGTCTGCCGCTAATCCCTGAATTTGTTTTATATATAATCATTTAGATTAAGTAGCAGTGGAGGGGACTTTAGATCACTCTGTCCTCTAAAATGACAGGGCTTCCCATGGTATATGGTTTATTAACCATGCTAACAGCATTTTTATTATGCACACTTATGTAAGTGGGCACCTTGCACCAATACAGACAACCCTTATGGTGATTTTAGTGGTCTTAGACAACCTTAGAAAGCTCTCTAAGTGGTAGCTGTGGAGAGCAGCCTTCAGGCTTAGTCCAGAAGGAGTGTAAAGCAGCTTGTTTTGCCAGAACATAGTCTTATAGGTATAGATTAAGGGAAAAAGAACCACAGAGTGTATTTATAAAAATATGTATTTATTATAAGACACTCATAACACATACAGATATCTCCTAGCCGGAGATATACACAATGCACACAATACTTTTCAATAGAAACAGGTAAGTAGCACGGAATATACAGTGGTCACCAGGGGGAGACCAAACCATATACTAAAATAGTGGTATGCGAACCACGACTCGAGTCAAGACTATATCCAGAAGACGTAGAAGTGCCGGGGACCCAAGGAACCACCTGAGGTAAGTAACCAGGAACCCCACGGAGGCCGTGTGCAGAGTGAGAACATGACCGCCAGCTCAATACAAGTCAATGGGTAAGTCGAGGTTGCAATTTTAAAGAAGAAGGATCCTTCCCAGTGGACCCTGAAGAAACCCCGTGGAAGACAGAAGGTTGGAGAGCCATCCCCACCCATGGATACCCTAGGAACCAGGATACCTACACCAGGGAAGCCGGGTGCATACGTGTGAAGTGGCATCAGAAGCCGCTGTCGAACCCAATGGAGGACTTCAGGAAGATGCCGCTGCTGGAGAAGGTGAAAGTGTCCGGTGGAACCCAAAGGTGGATTCAGGATGAGAAGTACCTGCAAGCAGAGGGGACAGAGTCTATGCCACTTGGAAGTAACCAGCAGGCCCGGAAGACGAATGCCCACTGAAGTTGAGTGTTGCAGGAGAGTTGACGGTGACCTTGAAACTGCAGCTGTGCGGACCACGCGACTCTGTGGAAGACCAGGAGCCGTGCATGAGCTGTCCCATGTCGGATGTCGAGAGTTGAGGGGTCGGTGTCCATCGGAAGCAACAACAAACCTTTGCAACTGCAACCAACGTGGAAAGTGAAGAAGGTCCAAGTGACTCACTACAAGCAGGGAAGTCAGAGCAGGCCCTGAGCAATCAGGGGAGCCCGCAGAAATCAAAGGAGACACTCAGGAGGTCCCACAGGCCGGAGGCACTGGAGTCGCAAGAGGACCTTGAGCAGCTCACCAAAGATGCAGGCCCACGATGCATGTGATGCGGTGAGGGCGAAGATCTTAGTAAAAGGAGATGCTTGAGCCTGGGTCTACTTGGAGCCCGAAGATCTTGGTGGAAGGACACCAACAAGCCTTTGCAACTGCAAGTCGACGCTGTGCACAGGGGTTTGGTTCCTACGGCTCCGATGAGGGATACTGGCCTCAAACTTGGTGAGAGGACAGGGCAGGCCTCGAAGGATGTGAGGAACCAAGAAGGATGTTGCTGAGCCTTTCGTTGTCTGTGGAAGCCCAGGATCAGCAGACCGGTCAGCTTAGTTGCGGTGCCTGCAGATGCAGGGAAGTGACTCCTTCACTTCAAGGGAGATTCCTTCAGGTGTCTTGAATGCTCACAGGCCTTGGAATGTTCCTGTATGGAGTACAGGCACATACCTTGCAGCAGACAAGCAGGGCGACGAGATCAGGAGCAGCAGGAGTCTTCCCAGTAGCAGCCTTGATGCCCAGAGCGAAGTCCAGAGTGCCCAGACGGTCAAAGAAGAAGTGGTGTCTTGAAATGTATCTTGTCCCACAACGAATCTAGGGACCCACCCTCAGGTTAGCCCTTAAGTACCCTAAGGAAAGGGTTGGAACGATTCAGGGTTCCCTCCCAGGGAAGGGGTCGGACAGTGGGGAGGATACTCCCATGTCCTTTGTCCAGTTTCTCGCCAGAGCGGGAGCCAACGGCTCCCTGAACTGGTTTGAACTGGACTATGCAAGGAGGGCACCAAAAGTGCCCTTCAAGCAGACAGAGTGGCGCAGGCAAGCGCTCCCATCTGGCCCCAATACACTAAACCCTGTCTGGCCCCAATACACTAAACCCTGTCTGGCCCCAATACACTAAATCCTGTGACAGGATACCTATTGTTCTGCCTTCCCCTGCTCAAGCTTGGCTCAGCAGCAGGAGGGCAGAATCGTGTATCTGGTTGGTAGCAGCTATGTTGTGCTGTCCTGGTCTAGATGACTGGTTCCTGGAGCACTGAGGTCCTCCCGTAGGAGCTTTACAGTGCATGGAATCATACCTCCCACACCGTTTATGGTGTGGGGGTATGATTCCAACATGTTTGATACCAAACATGATAGGGATTATTACAGCCAGTTTAGAGATGGTCATCGCATAATGACGCATGGCCACTCTATGTATCGTAATGGCTGATGGACTTACAGCCCGGGTGAATGGACTCCGAAGGCTGTAGGGGTGTCCTGCTCATGTAGGTGCACCCTCACACTTAGAACCGTGCCCCCTTTCAGGATTGAAAGGCCTGCTTTAGGGGTGACATATAGGTTTTAAGTGCAGTGACCTTAGATATAGGGAAACCTATATCTTTCGTAAGTGGTGCTAGCACCAGCTTACACAGGCTGCAATGGCAGGCCTGTAGTTACAGTTTGAATGGTCCCTCATGGGTGGCATAATACATACTTCAGCCCATGGGGGACCCTTGGTGTACCTATGCCCTGGGTACCCTTAGTACCACATACTAGGGACTGATAAGGGTACACCAGTGTCCAATCTGGGATGTATCTTAGTACTTACCATACCAATTAAGGAGAGAAAGCACAGAGACTGGGGTCCTGATTAGCAGGATACCAGTCAGACTAGTCAGAAAGAGCATAGCACCAGGCAAAAAGTGGGGGTTACCATAAAAGGAAAGCCTACTTTCCTACAGCGGCTATCTAGGAAAGGTGGAGATCAGGGGACACTGGTCTCCGGCGAAGTCGGGGCGACACATCAATTTGTTGGAGCTTCGAGCGATTTGATTGCCATTGAAAGCATTTATTAGTGCAGGTGTTCACGGACAACACCACTGCCATGTGGTACTGCAACAAGCAGGGCGGGGTGGGGACAAAGACCCTTTGTCGAGAGGGCCTGCTTCTCTGGACATGGCTGGAATAGCAGGACATAACCCTTTTGCAAAGAAAGGTACTGAGGCATGAATAGGAAATGCCACAAATGTTCTAAGGCTAAAACATCTGCTTTACACAAGTAATAAAAAGCAAGTATTCCAGCATACTATTAGAAGCTGTCTGCCTTTTCCATGGAAAGAGACCTTACCTTGACAGTGAATTGGGCTTAAACAGAGTGAACAGCTTTAGTAGAAGTATCGTAAATGCGTGCAGCCAGGCGAAGTTAACAAAGAAAAGAGTTTCACAGAAAAGCAAATGAAAACAGTAATTCAGCAACGGGAACGGATAAGAGCCCCATTTAAAATATATTAAATACAAGAGATTTCACAAGCACAGGGCAAGCGCTGTGCAGTTGAAACCTAAAAATGTTCTGTTTCTGCTGGCTGGTCAGATTGATCAGAGCCTTGAATGCTACAAGGATCTTCAAAAGTCTTCAATGAACTAAGGGAAAAGTGCTCCCTTTAACAATGGGATTTTATAATTTTTCAAATTAATTATCCTGAGAGGATCAATGAATTAACTGTCAAAGCAGCTTATAATTAACCTGTAAGCCCACCCAACACCTTCTTTTAGCATTTATTCCTTAAATAGTACTCAACAGATTTAAGCCAAACCAATCAAAGGAACACGTCTGAATAAAGTTATAGTTTCATGCCAAAATTGCAGTATTACTGTTCTGCTTTTTTTCTGCACTGGAGAGCAAAGTATCCTATGGGATTTAAAATGGAAAACATCCACTTTGTTACCCTCCCTATCTTGTATTTCCCCAACTAGACATAGCTGTATAAAAATTGAAATGCCAAAACCTAGCTAATAAGGTTATTTGACTGGGCATTTTGGGCCGCTCAGAAGTCACCAAGCATCTTCGAGGTATTCATCATGCTCCAGAGGCCCTGTTCTCTCTCTTCCCAATAGTTTGCCACTACAGGCAGTGCCTTGATGTTGACTCTATACCATGGAAATCAAAGCCATGTCACACTATACTGCTCTGGCCTTCAATGTCTGGTATGAGTTTGGTCCTTTTGACACCTATAACTAGATACCAGATAGAAACAGCTTTCTTGTTATTGTTCCTTTCATGCCATTTTCTTATTGATGTCAGTACCACCCACAACATCATAGCCTCTTTTATCTGAGAGAGACTTCTAGCCACAGATTCCTTACCATAGAATATTCCCCAGGTGTCAGACTAGACCTGGAAGATTTTCGAGAAGTACCACCGTGCGCATGTAGGTGGTGTAGTTTGGCTCTGAGACAGTTTGCGGAGCTCTTCCCGATCGTCGTCATCTCACTCCAAATCATCAGGGAAGTTGGAGAAGTCCCACAAGCATAAAAAAATCTACGAAGTCGTCTGACGAGACACGGATGCGTCAGCACTCCAGGAGCCTGAACCCAGGTCCGCTCTGCACTTCCCCAATTTTCCTGGAGCTGTAGCGAACCACACCCAGTGGAAGGAGTTCTATAAAGCCATGTGCCTCATATTAGGCGGCCTGGCCCCTCTGGAGTGTGTTTGGGCCACAGGGGTTTGTGAGGGGCCCTTACTGGACCCACACCAGTGAGTTCACCCTTGGTGCCAGTCGGGACCCATAGACCCCATGCTGGATCGATACCGGAGCCACCGGCAAGACTAAGATTTTCCTCACCACCCTCTCCAGTGCCGAAGCCCCTGGCATCACTGACACCCCTAGGCGGTGCAGCCCCATCATTATTGCTGACTCTGACACAGAGTTGGATAGGCGTTGTCTGACACAGACTAGGCGGCCAACTGGGATCATGCTTCCTGGAGCAAAGCCAGTGCCTTATTAGGCCTGGAGACAGAGACAAATGGTAGGGGTCTAAGGACCCCTATGGTTGCCAGCTCCCTGATAAGTAACAGGATAATTAGTATGGGGAACTGGCGGAGGCCAGTGGGTTAGGCACCTTATCTGACACTGGTCTGCTCTCCCTCTAACGTGACTACGGAGGAGAGAACCTCTTTTGCAATGGTGGTGCTCAGGTCTTGGACTTTTTTCAGTTTTCCACTGTGTCAGTGGAGAGGTGTGGTGCAGCGGCCAGGGCAGCTGACTTCGGAGCACAGGGTTCACGGTTCGATCCCCGGCTCCGGCGGCAGCTCAGCTCAGCACCATGTGACTCTGGGCAATAGCTCACTTAATTTCCACTACGGCCCCCAGCGCCTTGAGACCCGTAAGGGTGAGTAGCTGCGCTATATAAAAACGGACTTACATTTTGTCAGTCAAGACGAATGTGTTGAGGAAGGTGCTTCACCTCTTCTGAACCCCTACTCCCCTTCAATGAAGTCCTTACAGACGTCCTACTCGGGCCCGGGCCAAGCCCTGCACAGGTGCTCCTGTGCATAACACAATTGCCTGCCACCATTACCTGCTCCTGGGGACACCATTTTTCTCACCCAGCACCCCACTCCAGAGAGCTTGGTGATCCAAGCTTCCGCATCCAGAATTAACCCTAATGTGTTCCCTGCCACTCCACTGGGTAGGGAATCCAGTAGGCTGGATACTTTGGTAAGAGAATGTTCTCTTCTGCCACCCTAGCACTGCAGTTGGTGAACACCGCGTGGTCATTGGACCATTACTCCCATACAATATGGGACTTGATTGCGCAAGTGCTGCCTATGGTCCAAGAGGAGGCCGAGCCATACTCACCCAAGCTATTGCTGACGGGAGAGATGCAGCTAAGTTCACCATAAGTTGTGTGTTTGACACGACCGATTCGCTGGGCAGAGCGATTTCCTTGTTGGTGGCCTTGTGGTGCCACGCCTGGCTGAGAACGACTGGCATTTAAAGGGATGTTTGGGCTTCCCATATGGGCATGCCCTTTAATGTCTCTCGCCTTTTTGAAGAGAAGGCGGACTCAGCGCTGGGGCGCTTTAAGGACAGCAGAGCAACAATCAGGTCCTTGGGCTTGTCTATGGACCCTCGTCAGCCCCAGCTCGACTTCTGACCCTTTCGTGGCCACAGAAGGGGTCTCCACCCACTTCCATACCCTCTGAGCCACCGCAGTGAACAGACTTCCCAGGCTTTTTGTGACCGAGGAAGCGAGTCTCACAAGTCACGTGGGACAGGCAGCCAGAGGTCGGGTCAGTCCACCACCCCTCCAGCAACCGCAGCCTTCAAGCCCGTTTAGCTTGCCCTCCGACCATCATTGGCATCCAGTGGAAGGCAGGATACGCCATCACGTGCCCCACTGGAGGCCAGTGACATCAGACCTTTTGGTCCTTCAGATCATCCAAAGGGGCTACTCCCTCCCCTTTGGACTACTCTGCTACCCACTTACGATCGGCTGACAGAGGACCATCTCTCCTTGCTCTGTCAAGATGTGCAGGATCTCTTGTTCAAGTGAGCCATGGAGAGGGTGCCTGCATCAGAAGTAGATTGTGGTTCTTATTCCCTCTACTTTCTGGTGCCAAAGAAGGACGGAGGACTTTGTCCTGTCCTAGACCTGTGCCTTCTCAACGTCTTCCTGAAAAAGGAGAAGTTCAAAATGTCAAAGTCCTGTGTGCTCTGAACACGGGAGACTGCATGGTAGAGTTGGACTTGCAGGACACATATTTCCACATCCCCATCCTGCCTGCTGACATATGTTATCTGCGGTTAACGGTGGGCCAAGAGCACTTTCAGTCTGCCATGCTCCCTTTCGTCCTTACCAGCACCCCTTGGGTGTTCACAAAAGTGATCGTGGTGGTTGTAGCTCATCTGCGGAAGTCGGGGTTCCAGTCTTCCCCTACTTCTGTGATTGGCTTTAAAGGTGGGCGGGCCCCAGGCGATCATCTCCCACCATCAGGCTCTGGCGATCCGCCGGCACTCACTGGGGTTCACTATCAACGTACCAAAGTCACACCTGACTCCCTTTCAGCTACTCTCTTTCACCTGAGCCGTTCTGGACACAGTGCCTATTTCAGAAGAGTCAAGGATGTTCAGGCTATGATTCCGATGTTTCAGCCTCTGGCCTATATTTCAGTGAGACTGTCTCTGAGGTTGTTGGGTCTCATGGCCTCCTGCATCCTGTTTGTTACTCATGGCCGTTGGTATATATAGGCTCTGCAGTGGGACCTGAAGTCCCAGTAGGTGCAGCATCTGGGCAATCTCACCGATATGGTCCAGATCTCGGAGGGAACTGCAAAAGATCTGCAGTGGTGGCTAGAGAACTTCGATTTGGTCAGTTGCAGACCCTTCTCCTTTCCCCAACCAGATCTGACAGTAGTGACAGATGTGTCACTCCTGGGATGGGGTGGCCATCTGGGAGAGGTGAAGATCAGAGGACTCTGGTCTCCGGCAGAATGCGGTCTCCACATCAACCTGTTTGAGCTCTGTGTGATCCGATTGTCATTGAAAGCCTTTCTTCCTTCAGTCAGGGGAAGGCTGCTGAAGGTGTTGACCGACAACACCATCACCATGTGGTGCTACAGCAGTGAGGGTGGGGTAGGGTTGTGGACCCTCTGTCAAGAGGCCCTGCATCTCAGGACATGGCTGGAACATCAGGGCATTTCCCTGGTGGTTCAACGCCTGTTGGGCTCTCTGAACACTGACTGGAATTGTTCTCCATTTTTTACTTCAGTGACAATTTCTACAATGCAGAACCAGGATTACAAGTAACATTTCATAGTTTCTCTTTATCAAAGTTTATCTTTGTAATCTTTACATGAATTATTTTAGTTTCGGAATGCTGTACTTGTCAAAGTGTCTACTTGATGCAGGGATTGCCGTTAGGCCTCACCTTGATTCCACCTGAATCCATAGACTACAGCCTTTGGCAGGGTTCCCCAACCAGGAGTACAGTATGTGGGCTTTTTCCACACTTATTCCACCTAGCAGCAGATCTTAGCCATGCATATTTGCACTGTGATTTTTTTTTTGCCTTTGCCCTTAAATACAAAAAGAACAGATGATGGACGAATGCTAAGCCAATCAAACATTCACCCCCAGTAACAGATCTGGGTTAAATCCATTGTTTTTTTACACGTCATGCCATTACAGTTTAGAACCAGCCATATGCAGTCCAACCCGAACTAGTAGGGCAGGTCCTCCCTGGACCAGAAACAAGCATCCTGGGACCGATTTCCGGGTTTCACCACTCATCAGCCAGGCTAGCTTGAATCTGGTGGAATGGCGAGCACGGGACATACGTCTGGGCATACCCTTCCCACTTAGGGCGACAAATGTAAAAAGAACAGATGATGGACGGAATGCTGAGCCAATCAAACATTCACCCCTAGTCACACATCCGGGTTCAATCCATTGTTTTTTTGCACGCCATGCCATTCCAGTTTAGACCCAGCCATATACAAATCAGCCTTGACCCTGCTCCACATGGGAACAGTCCAGCCCTAACAGCCAGGCCAGGTCCTCCCTGGACCAGAAACAAGTATCCTGGGTCCGGTTTTGGGGTTTTCACCCCTCATCAGCCAGACTAGCTTGAATCTGGTGGCGTGGCAAGCAAAGGACCTACGTCTGGGCACATCTTTCCCACTTAGGGCGGCAAATGCAAAAAGAACAGATGATGAACGGAATGCTGAGCCAATCAAACATTCCTCCCCAGTCACAGATCTGGGTTAAATCCATTGTTTTTTTGCATGCCATTCCAGTTTAGATCCAGCCATATGAAAATCAGTCTTGACCCTGCTCCCCATGGAAACAGTCCAGCCCGAACAGCCAGGCCAGGTCCTCCCTGGACCAGAAACAAGCATCCTGGGTCCGGTTTCTGGGTTTCACCCCTCATCAGCCAGGCAAGCTTGAATCTGATGGCGTGGCGAGCACAGTACCCACTTCTGGGCATACCCTTCCCACTCAGGGTGTCAAATGCAAAAAGAACAGATGATGGTCGGAAGGCTGAGCCAATCAAAGATTCATCCCCCATCCATCGTTTTTTGCCCGCCATGCCATTCCAGTTTAGACACAGCCATATGTAAATCAGTCTTGACCCTACTCCCCATGGGAACAGTCCAGTCCGAACTGCCAGGCCAGGTCCTCCCAGGACTAGAAACAAGCATCCTGGGACCGGTTTAGGGGTTTCACCCCTTATCAGCCAGGCTAGCTTGAATCTGGTGGCGTGGCAACCACGGGACCCACGTCTGGACATACCCTTCCCACTTAGGGTGACAAATGCAAAAAGAACAGATGATGGAAGGAATTCTGAGCCAATCAAACATTCATCTCCAGTCACAGATCTGGGTTAAATCCATCTTTTTTTGCCCTCCATGCCTTTCCAGTTTATACACAGCCATATGCAAATCTGCCTTGACCCTACTCCCCATGGGAACAGTCCAGTCCGAATTGCCAGGCCAGGTCCTCCCTGGACCGAAAACAAGCATCATAGGACCGGTTTTTTGGGTTTCACCCGTCATGAGACAGACTAGCTTCCATCTGGTGGCTTGGCGAGCACAGGTCCTACGTCTGGGCACACCCTTCCCACTTAGAGCGACAAATGCAAAAAGAACAGATGATGGACGGAAAGCTGAGCCAATCAAACATTGATGGACGGAAAGCTGAGCCAATCAAACATTCATCCCCCAGCCACAGAGCTGGGTTAAATCCATTGTTTTTGTCCGCCATGCCATTCCAGTTTAGACACAGCCATATGCAAATCAGTCTTGACCCTGCTCCCCATGGGAACAGTCCAGCCCAAACTGCCACGCCAGTTCCTCCCTGGACCAGAAACAAGCATCCTGGGACCGTTTTCCGGGTTTCACCCCTCATCAGCCAGGCTAGCTTGAATCTGGTGGCGTGGCGAGCATGGGACCCACGTCTGGGCATACCCTTCCCACTTAGGGCGACAAATGCAAAAAGAACAGATGATGGGCCGAATGCTGAGCTAACCAAACATTCACTTCCAGTCACATATTTGGGTTAAATCCATGTTTTTATTGCATGGCATGCCATGCCATTCCAGTTTAGACCCAGCCATATGCAAAGCAGCCTTGACCCTGCCCCCCCCCCCGTGGGAACAGTCCAGCCCGAACTGCCAGGTCAGGTCTTCTCTGGACCAGAAACAAGCATCCTGGGACCGGTTTCGGGGTTTCACCCCTCATCAGCCAGGTTAGCTTGAATCTGGTGGCATGGCGAGCACGGGACCCACGTCTGGGCATACCCTTCCCACTTAGGGCGACAAATGTAAAAAGACCAGATGATGGACGGAATGCTGAGCCAATGAAACATTCCTCCACAGTCACAGATCTGGGTTAAATCCATCGTTTTTTGCATGCCATGCCATTCAAGTTTAGACCCAGCCATATACAAATCAGTCTTGGCCCTGCTCCCTATGGGAACAGTCTAGGCCGAAATGCC
Source organism: Calotriton arnoldi (assembly GCA_963921515.1). NCBI lineage: Eukaryota > Metazoa > Chordata > Amphibia > Caudata > Salamandridae > Calotriton > Calotriton arnoldi. The sequence goes on along the minus strand of CAWUFW010002787.1, from coordinate 973,339 downwards.
AGGGCAGGTCCTACGAGGACCAGAAACAAGCATCCTGGGACCGGTCGGGGTTTCACCCCTCATCTGCCAGGCTAGCTTGAATCTGGTGGTGTGGCGAGCATGACACCCATGTCTGGGCATACCCTTCCCACTTAGGCGACAAATGCAAAAAGAACAAATGATGGACGGAATGCTGAGCCAATCAAACATTCACCCCCAGTCACAGATCTGGGCTAAATCCATAGTTTTTTTGCACGCCATGCCATTTCAGTTTAGACCCAGCCTTATGCGAATCAGTCTTGACCCTGCTCCCCATGGGAACAGTCCAGCCTGAACTGCCAGGCCAGGTCCTCCCTGGACCAGAAACAAGCATCCTAAGCCTCGCCCTAAGTGGCCATGGGTATGTCCAGAGATGGGTCCCTTGCTTGCTGTGCGGCTGGATTCATGCTAGCCTGGCTGATGAGTGGTTAAACCCCGAAACCGGTCCTAGGATGCTGGTTTCCAGTCCAGGGAGGACATGGCCTGGCAGTACCAGCTGGACTGTTCCCATGAGGAACAGGGTCAAGGCTGATTTGCATATGGCTGGTTCCAAGCTGGGGTGGCACAGTGAGCAAAAGAACAATGGATTACACCCTGATCTCTTAACTTGGGGGTAGTGGTTGAAAAGTTTCAGCACTCTGTCCATCATCTTGTTGTGTTTGCTTTGCCCATAAATAGTCAGCTCTGTGTGCCCTTTGGCAATGCCCTTCATCTAGTCTCCAGGGACAGCTCCTTCGTTATGGCAGAGGAGCGTCGCCACACTGCTGAAAGACAGGAAATGAAAAATAAAATGATAATAAAATTCATTTTAATTTTCCCTTACTTGTCCGAGTTAGCCGAGTCTAGGGAGGGGCGGGCCATGCTCTGCTTCAGCAGCAGTCATGGAGGAGGAGTGGTAGGTGCACTGGATGTGCGCATGTCAGTTTGGCCGGCCATCCTAGGACTGCAAACAGACATGCGCACATACATTTCTCCAACCCAGTTGTCCTGCACAGCCAGGTGGGAGAAGAGGTACAGGCTTCCTGTCCCTAACTGAGCGGCATTTCCACCTGCTCAGACCAATCCTGGCGCTTTTCTCATGCTGTGTAATAGCATGAGAGCAGCGTCTGGATTGGGTGTGGAGGGGAGCAGAGGTGCAGTGAGGCGGTGGGAGCAGGGAAGCACCAAGGCAGTGCCCGGCAGCCGCAGGTAAGTTCTTCTTTTATTGTTTTATGATTGCACCCTTCCCCCCCCCCCCCACTGCCTCACCAAGTTTTAGTAGCAGCAGCTCCCACTGCTAGTCTTTCTCTACCAGAACTTGCTTTACATGGCCATTAGCTGTGCCCTTCCAACTCTGTGCAGGTCATGGCCATTTTTGATTTCAAAATCTGATAGCATTTGAAGTTGATTTGTTTTACAGGACCTGTTGTTCAAACAAGCATTGCCAAAGCCATTAGGTTGCAGCTCTTAAATTGCTGAGTGGTTGGCTTTGCTGATACTTGCTTTCCAATTGCATGCTTCATGACCGGCAATCTGAAATGGCTTTTCTATTAAAGAAATCCCATTCCAAGATGGTCATCGACGTTTATGCATGCATCGTGACACTTGCCTTGTGACCCATCTATGCACATCTGTCATAACGGAGACAGCCAATTTTAATTCACCAATCTAACATTGGAAACAGAAACATTAGATCATTAAATGAAAAAAAATAAAAGAAGTCACACAAAGCATGTAAAAAAGGCTGGACAGTGCTTTCCAGTATCCAGGCCATAGTTAAAAACGAATAATAAAAGCCATTGCACCAGGGATGGAAAGCGGGCGGGCAGCATTTGGGGGAGGGAGAGGGGATAGATGACATGCGTCCCATTAAACACAGAGATTCACAAAGGTAAAGTTAGACCAACGGTTACTACTTTTTGGTATTTACAAATGGACTTACTAGTAGTATCTGTACACCTGCGGCGGTTCCGCCCCAAGTGCGGAACCTCCGCTCCAAGTGCAGACCCTCCGCAGGCGTAGAGATACTACTCGCAAGTCCATTTGTGAACACCGAATAAAAAAATAGAGTTAGACTTTTGGCCTAAGTTAGACCTTTGGTCTAACTTTACCTTTGTAAATTGGTCCCAGAGAGCAGGATGTGGGGCAGGCAGCATTGGGACTAGGAGGAAGGAAAGCCATCAAATCAAAAGTGGGATAGGCAACAGAGTCATCCAGTCATGAGTAAGGGGCTGACCCCAAAACCTACTCTATACTAGAAACAAAAGGTGTAACCTAAAAAGACACTCGTGTAACGTTTGTCAGACTTTAATTTTGCACTATATATAATAACTGTATTTTGGACCTTTTTTACAGTCCATGACAAAAAAGGTATTAGTTCACTAGGTAGAGTCGGCTCTATTCATTAGTATTTCTATTCATTATCTCTTAACTTGGGGTGGAGACCTCAACACATATAAACTAAATATAATTAAAACTGTGTAATGTTTGAAAATTAAAGTGTTTCCTGGTCGACTGTTAATCGTATGGAAAACCCTTACATTGAGACACATCATGGTTTATATGCAAATGCTTTATCTTCTGGCACGATGTAACATTTTATTTGGAATTACAATCTTTAATACAGGAGACAATTCAAGAACTTTCAAATGAAAAAGAACGTGTAGATATTTTAGTTGAAGGACTGAAAGAAAGCCAACAGGATCTAAAGAATATCATCCGAGTCAAAGAGGTCTGCATTTTTTTAAACTTTCACAAATATGATATACTTCCAATATGTGGGCATAAAGTCACAGAAGAGCATACGTACAGCAGTGGTTTGTTATCCTATCTACTATTGTCATTCGCACCATTCTGAACATTCTTATTCATTTTACACTTAGGTTGTTCTGTTGCTTTTGAAAAAATATTTCTCCTACATTCTGATTCATTTGGATTCTGATTTTGAATATATGATCATGCCATCAAATTATATGAATCTTTGTTATTGGTTAAAATGCTACTATGTACTGTGAACTAGGAGCAGCCTCCATCTCCGTGCCCTGTAAGGCCACCTTTAGTGGAGACTGGGAAAATTGTATACACCGTACTCTCTTGTAAGTACGCAGGAACAGGTGGACAAGCACTCTACCATCAGTATCTGCAGTAGAGCTATACTTTACTGATCACTAGGTTTCAAACCTACAGCCCATTGCCCGCTTAAGGAAATGGTTGCAGGTGAGGTTCAGTAATTTTAAGTTGTGGATGGTACCTATGAATTATAGAATAGCAACTGTTGTTTAACAAAGGTTATTAAGTAAATTAATTTGGTTTTCTTATGGTGTATGCATGGGCAGCAGTCAACCTCATTCTGCTCCCTCTAGCATATTCTGTTGGGGCCAGTCCTTAGTGGTGTCCAGTAGGTTGACTGGGTGTGGCCTTTGGCCATACCTATTCCACACATGTCCAAAACCCCTGCAAATGGCCTTTGGCCTTGTATAGTCGGCACTATGCGATGGATGTGGACTTATGATGCCCAGCTCGTAACCCTACTCTATCAGAACCTGCTGCACATTTTCATTATCTGTGCCCAATTGCCTATGCATGTTGGGTATGTATTGCCACCTTTCGTTTCTAGATTTGGGAGCACCTAAAGATGATTTATTTTTTGCAGTGTGTAGTGGTGAAAAACACATTAATTTATTGTTTGTTAGACTTTAATTATGCTTCACATATAACAATTGTGTTATGGACCATTTATATAGTCTCTGCCAGAAATGTAATTGACTCACTTATATCAACGTCGTCAGGGCATTACTCCTTAAATATTTAGACATTATGTTTTTCAATAATTGTCACTTAGTGCAGTTGTATATTGATAATCTATGCAAGGGCTGTTATGATGTGATCTTACTGGAGTGGTAGACAGAGTAAGGCAAAGGAGGAAGTCACTGCTGCTGGTGTTCTGCGCCCATACTTCCCTTGCAATCAAGGCCATGCTGAGCATTGCCTTTGGCCTTGTGCAACAGGGTTTGGCCACAGTCCCTTGATTGTGACTAGGCCTTGTGCCCATTCGTATGCTTGCGGCCAATCCTGCATATGGCCAGGCCGCAAACAAGCCCTGGGGTCCACAGTGGGCATTGTGTAAGATCTTAGCCATGCATATTTACCCTTTGAATTGTTTTGTTGTTTATACTTGTTTTTAAGGATTAGCAAACAATATCAATTTAAAAAAAATGTTTATGGATCCATGGACCCAAATTTGGGTATGCGAATCCCTCAAGAAAAAATTAGGGCCAGATTATGAGTTAGGCGGTGCTTCGCCGGGTTAGCCCCATCTCCACACCACCAAACCCATGGTTGGGGCGCCTGCCAAATTACAAGTGTTTCTCATGTCTGGTGGTCTGTTTTTTTTACGTTCCCACGGCGGTGCTCTGAAAATGGGCATCGCAATGGGAACGCCAAAAACAGTTCCTGTATGGCATGGACTGTGTAGTCCATTCCGTTCAGGGACTGCGCTGCATGCACACAGGGGGGCACGTTGTGCACCCCTGCTTGCACCCCATGGTGCAGAGTCACAAAGGGGCCCTGTAGGGCCTCCTTTGTTTCCTCCCCACCACGGTTTTCATGGAGGAGGAACCACCATGAAAACCTTGGCAGAGAGTAAACTCGTAATATGCTTGGCGGAACCTTGGCGGTCCTGCCAAGCATATTACGGCCTCCTGCCCACCGCAACACTGCCAGTGAACGGCGGTTCCCTGTCGGCTGCGCGTGGAAATGGCAATCCAACCACCTTAATTGTAATAGGGCAGAAGGAAGACCTCCACTGCTGCGCCCCCACAAGTCTGGCGTTCCTTGGACTGCCAGACTCGTAATTAGGCCCTTAGTGTTGATTGTATATCTGCGGTCAGTATCTGCCTATTCCACATTATCTCATCTGGGTCAAGAGATGCTTCTCAGTAGCATTACATCATCTTTGTCACTTTTCACAGGGAACAGCGTTTGTTGTCTGGCATCTTATACTGATTACTGTAGCAAAAATGTTCTGTTTCTGCTGGCCGGTCAGATTGATCAGAGCCTTGAACGCTCCAATGATCTTCAAATTGTTCAGTGGATGAAGGGAAAAATACTCCCTTTATCAATGGGAATTTATCATTTTTCAAATTTATTATCCTGAAAGTATCCATGAATTAACTGTCAAGACAGCACTGTAACGAACCTCTAAGTCCACCTTCCACCTTCTTTTAGCACTAGTTGCTCAAGTAGTTCTCAACAGATTTACACCAAACTAAGCAAAGGAACACCTCTGAGTATAGTTATAGTTTCATGCCATGATTGGAGAAATACTGTTCTGTTTTTTTCTGCACTGGAGAGCAAAGTATCGAATGGGAGTTAAAATGGAAAATAACCACTTTGTTACCCTTCCTACCTTGTAATTCCCCAGCTAGACATAGCTACACAAAACTTGACATGCCAAAATCAGACGTCACCAGGCATCTTCCGGGGTATTCATCAGGCTCGAGTTGCCCTGCACCCTCTCTTCCCAATAGTTTGCCTTTGCAGGCAGTGCCTTGATGTTGCCTCTATGCCATGGAAATCAAAGCCATGTCACACTATGCTGCTGAGTGCTTCAGTGTTTGCTATGAAATTGGTCCTTTTGACACCTATGACAAGATACCTGATAGAATGGAACCGCTTTGATGTTAGTGTTCCTTTGATGTCAGTTTCTTTTTCATGTCCGTACCACCCACAACATCATAGCCTCTTTCATCTGAGAGAGACTTCTAGCTGCAGATTCCTTACCTTAGAATATTCCCCAGGCGTCAGACTGGACCCAGAAGATTTTTGGAGCAGTACCACTGCGCCCCATTAGGTGGTGTAGTTCGACTCTGAGACCATTCGCAGAGCTCTTCCTGATGGTCGTCATCGCACTGCAAATGGTCAGGGAAGTTGAGAAAGTCCCACAAGCATAAAAAAATCCAAGAAGTTGAAGTCGTACGACGAGACACTGATGCATCAGCACTCCAGGAACCTGAACCGAGGTACTCTCCACACTTCCCCCATTTCCCCGAAGCGAACCCCACCCAGTTGAAGGAGTTTTATAAGTCCATACGCCTCACATTTTTGGCGGCCCGGCCCGTCTGGAGTGTGTTCGGGCCACAGGGGTGCATAAGGGGCCCCTACTGGACCCGCTCTGGCGGGTTCTCCCTCTGCGCCATTTGGGCCCAATGGATCCCATGCTGGTTCCAGAGCGGAGCGCTGGCAAGACCAAGACTTTCCTCTGCACACTCTCCAGTGCTGATGCCCCTGGCATTACCGACACCCCTAGGCGGTGCTGCCCCCATCGTTATTCCCGACTCTAACACGGAACCGGATGGGAGTTATTTGACGCCAACTCCGGCGTCAACCGGGCACATGCTTCCCGGAGCTTATCCAGTCCCTTATTAGGCCTGGAGACAGAGATAAATGGTTGGGGTCTATGGCCCCCTATGGTTACTAGCTCCATGTTGAGGAAAAAGCAACTGGTATGGGAACGGAGGAGATTACCTCTTTTGCAATGGTGGTGCGTAGGGCAGCTGAGGTACTGGAGCTTTAGTTTCCTATGGCGTCAGTCAAGACGAAAGTCTTGAGGGAGGTGCTTCAGCCGGGAGTCACCTCTTCTGAACCCCTACTCCTCTTCAATGAAGTACTTACAGACATCTTACCCTGTCCAAGCCCTGCACAGGGGCTCCTAGGACAATTGCCCGCCGCCATCGCCCAGCTCCTGGTGACCTCAGTCTCCTCACCCAGCACCTCACTCTAGAGAGCATGGCGGTCCAAGCCTCCACATCCAGAATTAACCATGATGTGTTCCCTACCACTACACCGGATATGGAATCCCAGAGACTGGATACCTTCGGTAAGACAATGTCCTCTCCCTGCCTAGCACTGCTGTTGGTGAACACCACATGATCATTGAACTACTACTCCCATACAATAAGGGACTTGATTGTGCAAGTGCTGCCACTGGTGTCGTAAGAGGCCCGAGCCATACCCTCCTAGGCTATGGCTGACAGGTGAGATGCAGCTAAGTTCACCATAAGATGTAGGCTTGACACGACCGACTCACTGGGCAGAGCAATTTCATCATCGGTGGCCTTGCGGCGCCACGCCTGGCAGAGAACGACTGGCATTTCAGGGGATGTCCGAGCTTCCCTTATGTGCATGCCCTTTGATGGCTCTCACCTTTGTGGAGAGAAGGCGGACTCAGCGCTGGAGTGCTTTAAGGACAGCAGAGCTATGCCAGGTCCTTGGGCTTGCCCATGGCCCCTCGCCATCCCTAGTCCGCCTTCCGCCCTTTTCGTGGCCACAGAAGGGGTCTCCAACCGTGTCCATACCCTCCCAGCCACTGCAGGCCTAATGCTTTCCAAACTTTTCATGACCGAGGACACGGGTTCCATAAACCAAGCGGGACAGGCAGCCAGAGGTCAGGTCAGTCCACCACCCATCTAACAGCCGCAGCCTTCAAGCCCCTTTAGCTTACCGTCTGACTATCATGGGCATCCAGTGGCATCCATCACCTGCCCCACTGGCGGCCAGTGACATCAGACTGTTGGATCCTACAGATCATCCAAAGGGGCTACTCCCTCCCCTTTAGACTTCTTATCCATCCACTTACGATCGTCTGACAGAGGACTATCTCTCCTTGCTCACTCAAGGTATGCAGTCTCTCTTGGTCAAGGGAGCCATAGAGAGGGTGCCTGCATCAGAAGTAGATCGTGGTTGTTATTTCCGCTACTTTCTAGTGCCAAAGAAGGATGGAGGACTTTGTTCTATCCTAGACCTGCGCCTTCTCAACACCTTCCTGAAAAAAAAGTTCATAATGCCCACGTTGGCCCATTCCTGTCTGCTATAAACCCAGGAGACTGCATGGTTGCTTTGGACTTGCAGGACACATATTTCTATATCCCCGGCCTGCCTGCCGACAGATGTTACCTGCGGTTCACGGTGGGCCAAGATCACTTTCAGTTTGCCCTGCTCCCTTTCGGCCTTACCAGCACCCCAAGAAAGTGATGGCGTGGTTGTAGCTCATCTGTGGAAGTCAAGGTTCCTGTCTTCCCCTACTTCAGCGATTGGCTGTTGAAGGCTGGCATGGCCCCAGGCAGTTGTCTCCCACCTTCAGACTATAGCGAATCTCCTGTACTCGCTGGGGTTCACTGTCAACGTACCAAAGTCACACCTGACTCCCTCTCAGACACTCTTTTTCATCTGAGCCATTCTGGACACAGTGCAGTTTCGGAAGAGTCAAGGATATTCAGGCTATGATTCCAAAGTGTCAGCCTCTGTCTTGTATTTCAATGAGACTGACTCTGAGGTTGTTGGGCCTCATGACCTCCTGCATCCTTCTTGTTACCCATGCCTGTTGGTATATGCAGGCTCTGCAGTTGCGAATGAAGTCCCAGTAGGTACAGCATCTGGGGAATCTCTCAGATATGGTCCAGATCTCGGAGGGAACTACAAAAGATCTGCAGCGGTGGCTAACAAACTGCACTTGGGTCACTGGCAGAGTCTTCTCCCTTCCACAACCAGATCTGACAGTAGTGACAGATGTGTCACTCCTGGGATGGGCCAGCCATCTGGGAAAGGTGGAGATGTGTTCTATTCTAATTTTGCTTCTTTTTTGTATCGAACAAAGGGACTTACGAGTAGTATCTTTACACCTTTGGAGGTACCACCCCAAGTCAAGAACCTCCGCCCCTAATGCTGTACATCTGCAGGCATAAAAATACTGTCCGTTTCTAAATACCAACAAAAAAAATAAAGTTAGACTTTTGGTCTAAGTTAGGACCTTTGGTCTAGCTTTAACTTTGTGAGTTGGACCCAGAGTGCGGGATGTGGGGCAGGCAGCATTGTGACTAGGAGGGAGGAAAGCCATCAAATCAAAAGTGGGATAGGCAACAGAGTCATCCAGTCATGAGAAGCAAAAGGTGTGACCTGAAAAGACATTCATTTAACGTTTGTCAGACTTTAATGTTGCGCTATATATAATAACTGTATTTTTGACCATTTTTATTGTCCATGACAAAAATGTAATTGGTTCCTAAGTAGAGTCAGCTCGAGGCTACTGAATCCAATGGCTCTGCACCCTTGCTGCTCACTCCACAGGGGCTACATACATTCTCACTACTGTTGACATTTTATATCTGAAAGAGACACGTTAGTGACAGATTCCTTACCTTAGAATATCCCCAGGCGTCAGGCTGGATCCGGAAAGTTTTGCGTAGCAGTACCCTTGCGCGTCGGTAGGCGGCGTCGTGCGGCTCCGCGTCCGTCGTCGGCGTCGTGATCGCCGGGATGACGTCGCGGGCAGTACTTAGGCGCCGCCCCTGCGCGCTGACGTCAGTTCTTCTTTTTCCGCGCCAGCAAGCGCAGATCCGGGAAGAGCAGTGCCCTGGTCATTTTTTAACCATACTTTTTGGTGAATTTTTTCACTGTTTTTTTCCATCTTTCAAGGTGTCGTAGGGATGCCCGGCTTCAAGCGATGCGGCGCCTGTGCGCGGATGATGTCCGTCCCCGACCCGCATTGGGAGTGTCTCTTCTGCCTCGGCCGAGGCCACGACACGGAGTCTTGTCCCGAATGCCAGGCCCTCAACCCGAAAGCTTTGCGAGAGCGGTCTCGAAAGCTCCTCGAGGCCCGGCATTCGGCTCCACGAAGGCCCCGGTCGCGTGAGAGGTCCAGGGGTCGCTCGCGGAGTGCACACCGGTCGTCGGCGTCGAAGTCTTCTTCGTCCGGTAAGTCAAAACACAAGAAGTCCAAGAAGCATCATCGCTCTAGGACTTCGCCTCGCCGGTCTCGCGACTCGGCTGAGGCCCCTCCCGGCACCGTCCCCGCCCCCGGACTTGCCTGTGGAGTCGCCCCCGCCATACTCGCCCTTCCCGGGTTCGGGGGCGGATCCGGCCAAGGTGCAGGAATTCCTGTCGGCCATGGCCCGCCTCTTCGGGCCTTCAGGCCCCTCCGGTGCGCCTTCGGGCCCCGCGGGCCCTGATGGGGTTGCTCCGGCGTCGCCGACGGCTCCGGCCCCGGCGTCGCCCGTGCCTCCAGCCTCGGTCCCGGCTCCGGCCCCGACCTCGATCCCGGCTCCACAACCCCCATTGACGCCGGTCGACCTCACGACACCTCCGCCGGCGCCGATGTCTCCGGTGCCGTTCTCGACGCCGCCCTGGGCTCCGGGCGGCGTCGTCCCCAGTTCCTTCCGGCTCCGGACATGGACCCGGAGCGACGCCGCTCGACTCCGGCGCCGATGGGACCTTGGGTCCCAACTGTCCCTCCTCCTCCTTATTTTGAACCAGAGGAGGACCAGTTGGACTGGGAGGGGTCTGATGACCCTCTGACGCGACACTGTCAGTATGATGAGGACTGGACAGAGAGTCTAGGGGAGGCCAGTGGTCTGGATACTTCCCCTGACACTGGCATGCTGTCTCCTCCCGTGGCTACGGAGGAGGGAGCCAATTTTGGTACGGTGTTGCGTAGGGCAGCTGGGGCCTTACGTCTCCAACTCCCTACTTTGACGGTCAAGCCTAACATCTTGACAGAGGTGCTTCAGCCGGCAGCCTCCTCTGCGGAGACTGTGCTGCCGTTTAACGACGCCCTCACTGACGTTCTTTTGGGCGCCTGGTCCAAGCCCAACACAGGGGCTCCTGTGGATCGGAACGTGTCACGACGCCATCGCCCAGCTCCGGGCGACCCCTGTTTCTCTCTGTCCACCCCACTCCTGAGAGCTTGGTTGTCCAAGCCTCCGCTTCCCAAACCGCCTTCCCTACCGCTCCTCCGGATAGGGAATCCAAACGCCTGGATCAGTTTGGGAAGAAAGGTTTTTCTTCCTCCAGTGCTGGCTTGCGGTCCGTTAACACCGCTTGTCTTTTGGGCCGATATACCCACTCCCTGTGGGATTCGGTGGCGGATGTTTTGCCCCAGTGTCCTGAGGAGGTCCAGGCACTGCTTTCCCGCGCCATTGCGGAAGGAAGGGATGCGGCTAAATACACTATACGTTGTGGCCTTGACACCGCCAACTCGCTGGGCAGGTCTATTGCAACGACGGTGGCGCTCCGACGCCACGCCTGGCTGAGAACCACTGGTTTTTCAGGGGATGTCCAGAATACTCTCATGGACATGCCCTTTGATGGAGTCGGTCTTTTTGGGTCCAAAGCAGACCATGCGTTGGAGCGCTTTAAGGACTCACGGGCTACTGCCAAGTCCCTGGGCCTTTCTGCTACACGCCCTCCGCTGACTTCTGCTTTTCGCCCCTATCGTGGCCACGGTAGGGACGCCCCTTCACGTCAGCAGCCCAGCCACCGGCCCGCGCAGCAGGCGTCTTCGCGTGGCCGAGGACGTGGATTCCGCCTTGGCGGATCGGGCAACCAGCGTGCGGGTCAGGCCACCACCTCCAACCCGTCCGCGGCCTCCAAGCCCTCCTAGTCCCTCCTTTCAGGTGCACGGCACGCCAGTAGGGGGCAGGGTCCGCCATCACCTTCCCCACTGGCGCACCATCACCTCGGACAGGTGGGTCTTGGACATTGTCCGAAGGGGCTACTCCCTCCCCTTCGAGATCACCCCCAGCCATGCCACCTCAATTCCACCGCATGTCAGGGGATCACTTGGTGCTTCTACAGAAGGAAGTCACGGCCCTCTTGACCAAGAGGGCCATCGAGCATGTTCCGACCCCAGAAGTAGGGCGTGGTTGCTACTCCCACTACTTTCTGGTGCCCAAAAGGACAAGGAGGACATGCGTCCTATCTTGGACCTCCGGAACGTCAATCGCTTCCTCCGGAAGGAGAAGTTCAAGATGCTCACCTTAGCTCAGGTCTTGACTGCCCTCGACCCTGGAGACTGGTTGGTAGCGTTGGACTTGCAGGACGCGTATTTCCACATCCCCGTCCTGCCGGCCCACCGGCGCTACCTTCGGTTCACGGTAGGCCCCGAGCATTTTCAGTTCACCGTGCTCCCCTTTGGCCTTACCAGTGCCCCTCGGGTGTTCACGAAAGTGATGGCGGTGGTCGCAGCTCATCTGCGCCGGGCAGGGGTTTCAGTCTTCCCCTACCTCGACGACTGGCTGCTGAAGGCGGGCTCGTCCCAGGCAGTCGTCTCCCACCTCCAGACTACGGCCGAACTCCTGCACTCGCTGGGGTTCTCCATCAATGTGCCGAAGTCGCATCTGATTCCTTCTCCACAGCTCCTTTTCATCGGAGCAGTTCTGGACACGACGCAGTTTCGGGCCTATCCTCCCGAACGGCGAGTCCGGGATATTCAGGCTATGATTCCGATCTTTCGGCCATTATCCTGGGTTTCGGTACGGATGACCCTGAGGCTGCTGGGCCTCATGGCCTCCTGCATCCTGCTGGTCAATCATGCCAGATGGCATATGCGGGCTCTGCAGTGGGACCTGAAGTTCCAGTGGGCGCAGCACCAGGGGAACCTGTCCGATCACGTCCAGATCTCGGAGGGGACTGCAAGACAGTTGCAGTGGTGGCTCTCGAACCGGCAATGGGTCATGGGCAGATCCCTCTCCCTTCCCCAGCCAGAGCATACAGTTGTGACGGACGCGTCCCTTCTGGGATGGGGCGGTCACATGGGAGAGGCGGAGATCAGAGGCCTCTGGTCTCCGGCGGAGTCCCGGCTCCATATCAACCTTCTGGAGCTCCGGGCGATCCGACTTGCACTCAAGGCATTCCTTCCCTCTGTCAAAGGGAAGGTAGTGCAGGTGTTCACAGACAACACCACCGCCATGTGGTACTGCAACAAACAAGGCGGGGTGGGGTCGTGGACCCTTTGTCAGGAGGCTCTGCGCCTCTGGACATGGCTGGAACATCAGGGCATGTTCCTGATGGTTCAACACCTGGCAGGTTCCCTGAACGCCAGGGCGGACGAACTCAGCCGCAGGTGCATGATGGATCACGAATGGCGTCTTCACTCGGAAGTGGCGCAAGGACTCTTTCTACAGTGGGGAGAGCCTTGGTTAGATCTATTCGCCACCGAAGAGAACGCGCAATGTCATCAGTTCTGCGCGTTGGAATTTCCAAGGCGGCACTCGCTCGGCGACGCTTTTCGTCACGAGTGGAGTTGCGGTCTATTGTACGCCTTTCCGCCTATACCACTTCTACCCAGAGTGTTGAAGAAGATTCGGCACGACCGGGCCCAAGTCATTCTTGTGGCTCCGGACTGGGCTCGAAGAGTTTGGTATCCCGAGCTACTCAATATGAGCGTAGATCCCCCGATCCGTCTGCCTCTTCGGGAGGATCTTCTGTCGCAGCAGCAGGGGACGGTCCTCCACCTGAACCTGTCCAGTCTACACCTGCTTGCGTGGAGATTGAGCGGCGGCAGTTGATTCCTTTCGACTTGCCTCCCGAAGTTTGTGATGTGATTCTGGCAGCCAGGCGTCCCTCCACTAAGGTGGTATACGCCTGCAGGTGGAACAAATTTGTGGCATGGTGCACAGCAAAGGCTGTGAATCCCCTTTCTGCCCCTCTTTCTGAGGTCCTTCTGTTCCTTCTCTCTCGGCCCAACAGGGTTCTGCCCTGGGTACCATCAAGGGTTATCTTTGTGCTATCTCGGCCTTCCTCAGGCTCCCTGATCAGCCCTCCCTTTTCAAGTCCCCTGTTGTTAACAGGTTCTTAAAAGGCATTACTCACCTCTTCCCTCCTGTTCCGTTTGTGATGCCTCAGTGGGACTTGAACTTGGTTCTTACCTTTTTAATGTGCGCTCCCTTTGAGCCTCTGCATAACTGTCCTCTTCGTCTTCTGACTCTGAAGACAGCCTTTCTGGTGGCCATCACCTCCGCTCGGCGGGTGAGTGAGCTCCAGGCTCTATCTTGCAAACCTCCCTTTCTGTCTGTTCATCCAGACAAGGTTGTTCTTCGGACGCGTCCGTCCTTCTTGCCAAAGGTGGTTACTGCTTTCCACATTGGGCAGACCATCACTTTGCCCACCTTCTTTCCGCCTCCGCATCCTTCCAGAGAGGAAGAGAGGCTCCACCGTCTGGACCCAAAACGTGCGCTCTCCTTCTATATCGACCGCACAAAACACTTCCGGGTGGATGACCAGCTCTTTGTTGGCTACGTGGTCGCCAAAAAGGTCGGGCGGTGCACAAGAGGACCATCTCCCGCTGGGTTACCTTGTGCATCAAGACCTGCTATTCTTTGGCTAAGAAGGAGCCTCCTGTTGGGCTGCGTGCCCATTCCACCAGGGCAACGGCTGCTACCACGGCCTTGGGCCGCGGTGTTCCGCTGCCGGTTATCTGTCAGGCAGCTACGTGGGCCTCGCTGCACACGTTTACAAAGCATTACTGCCTTGACAGTCAGGTCCGGAGGGACGGCTTCTTTGGCCGTTCTGTCCTCCAGGACTTCCTTGTCTGATCTTTGTTCGCAGACCCACCACCGGGGTTGGTATTGCTGGGGTATCTATTCTAAGGTAAGGAATCTGTCACTAATGTGTCTCTTTCAGATGCACAAGTTACTAACTTGTGTAACGATATATCTGTAAGAGACAGTAGTTAGTGACAGATTCCTTACCGCCCCACCCATCCTCCCCGTTCTGCGAACTGATTTCTAGGGTTAAGGACATCCCTTTCAGGGCCCTAGTATTTTTCAGACACCTATGTCAGCTTCTTGCATGGCTCTGCGTTCCTGGCGCGGAAAGTCGTGTACAGAACTGACGTCAGCGCGCAGGGGCGGCGCCTAAGTACTGCCCGCGACGTCATCCCGGCGATCACGACGCCGACGACGGACGCGGAGCCGCACGACGCCGCCTACCGACGCGCAAGGGTACTGCTACGCAAAACTTTCCGGATCCAGCCTGACGCCTGGGGATATTCTAAGGTAAGGAATCTGTCACTAAATACTGTCTCTTACAGATATATCGTTACACAAGTTAGTAACTTGTGCATTAGTTTTAATATTTCGATTCATTAGTATCCATTATCTCTTAACTTGGTGTGAAGACCTCAAGAGATATAAACTAAATATAATTAAAACTGTGTAATGTTTGAAACTTAAAGTGTTTCCTTGTTGACTGTTAATCGTATGGAAAGCCCTTACATTGAGACACATCATGTTTTATATGCAAATGCATTATCTTTTGACATGATATAACTTTTTATTTCGAATTACAATCTTTAATACAGGAGATAATTCAAGAACTTTCAAATAAAAAAGAAAGTGTAGATATTTTGGTTGAAGAACTGAAAGAAAGTCAACAGGATCTAACAAATATCATCCGAGTAAAAGAGGTCTGCATTTTTTTAAGCTTTCACAAATATGATATACTTCCAATATGTTGGCATAAAGTCAAAGAAGAGCATACGTACAGCAGTGTTTTGTTATCTTACTATTGTCATTCGTACCATTCTGAACACTCTCATTGATTTTACACTTGGGTTGTTTTGTTGCTTTTGAAAAAATATTTCCCCTATATTGTGACTCCTTTGGATTCTGATTTTGAATATATGATCATGCCATTAAATTATGTGAATCTTTATTTGTTAAAATGCTACTGTGCACTAGGAGCAGCCTCCATCTCCGTACCCTGTAAGGCCACCTTTATTGGAGACCGGGAAAATTATATATACCATACTCTCTTGAAGTAACTAACCAGGAACAAGTGTACAAGCACTTTACCAACAATATCTGGAGTAGAGCTATAATTTAGTGGTCACTAGGGTTCAAACCTACAGCCCATTGCTTGCTTAAGGAAGTGGTTGCAGGTGAGGCTCAGTAATTTTAAGTTGTGGATAGTATCTATGAATTAAAGAATAGCAACTGTACTTTAACAAAGGTTATTAAGTGAATTAAAATGGCTTTCTTATGATCTATGTTGGCCATTGGCAAAAGTATCCATTGGATGCACGGGGAAGCAGTCAACCTCATCCTTTTCCCTTCTACCATAGTTTAGGAGGCTGGCTTAGTATATGGTGCACACTTAAAGGAGTGAGGCACCTTTTACTAATCCAGGCATCCCTTATGGTGATTTTAGTGTTCTTTGATAACCTTAGGCTCTCAGAGTGGTAGCTGTGGAGAGCAGCCGTCAGGGCTATTGTGAAGGAGTGGAAAACAGCTTGTTTTGCCACATTTAATCACTAGTTTAAATTAGATGAAAAAGAACCACACAGTGTATATTAAAAATGAGTCTATTTATTACATAACACAATCACTAACACAGTGGTATATCTCCTAGTCGGAGTTATCAACAATACACATGAAAATACTCAAGAGAAAGCAGGTAAGTAGCACAAATATTCACTGATCTCCAGGGGGAGACCAGACCTTATACTAAAGAATTGGAATGCGAACTGCAAGGAAGAACGGGACTCGGACCAAAGGACTCAGAGGAACCTGGAGAACACAGAACCACCGAAGGTAGGTATCCAGGAACCCCACGGAGGCTGTGTGCAGAGTGGCGGTTGCAGTTTAAAGAAAATGAACCCTTCCCAGAGGACCCAGAAGAAATCCTTTGGAGGACGGAAAGTTGGAGAGCCACCCCACCCGTGGATGCTCCAGGAACTAGCTTCCCTGCACCAGGGAGGCCGGGTGCATTGGGGTGAAGTGACGTCAGAAGCTGCTGTAGACGACAATGGAAGACTTGGGAAGAAAGACCTCTGGAGAAGTCTCTGAAGATGTCCTGTGGAATCCAAGGGTAGATACTTGAAGAGCAGAACCAGCAAGCAGAGGGGACAGAGTCTATGCCACTCGGAGGTGACCAGGAGGCACAGAAGCACAATGGCTCCCCTAGGCAGGAAGGTGAAGCTAGTTGACAAGGACCTTGTTACTGCAGCTGTGGGGACCAGGCGATGCTGAGGAAGACCATGAGCCGTTCACGACCTATCCCACGTTGGATGTCTAGATGGTCGGTGTCCTGCGGGAGCAACAACAAGCAATGGTAGCCCAACTTGCGAGGAAGAGGACAAGATGCAGTCTTTGGGACCAGCAAAGTCCAAGGGATTCACCAAGTGCAGGAGAGTCAGAGCAGGCCCCGAGCAAGCAGGGGAGTGTACCAAAGCAGGATATGACCCTCAAGAGGTCCCAGAGGCCGAAGGCACAGGAGTCGCAAGAGGACCTGAGGCAGCTCACCAAAGATGGAGGCCTACAGTACAAGGGATGCAGTGAGGATGCTGACCTTCGAGGGGTAGTGTGCTGAAGGCTCGAGCTTCTTGTAGCCCGAAGATTGCTGGAGTGCAGAGCTAACAAGTCTTGGCAACGGCAAGTCGACGCGGTGCACAGGGGTTTGGTTCAGCGGCTCTGACAAGGGATACTGTCCCCCAAATTGCAGGGAAGACAGGTCAGGCCTCTGAAGAGCCACAGAACCACCACTTGTGTTGCTGAGCCTCGGGAAGTCTGTAGGATGACAGAAGCAGCAGACCGGTCAGCTTCGTTGCGGTGCCTGCAGATGCAGAGTAGTCACTCTTTCACTCCAAGGGATATTTCTTCAGATGTCCTTGATGCCCACAGGTCTTCTGGAGAACATGAGCGAAGCACAGACACAGACGAGGCAGAAGACTTGAAGAACAGCGAGATCAGGGACAGCAGGAAGTCATCCTTGATGCAGTCTCGGTTCCAGTCGAAGTCTAACAAAGTCAAAGTGTCCAGACGGTCGAAGAGTGTCTTGGTTTCAGTTGTGAGTCTTGTACCACAATGATCCTGAGGACCCACCCACAGGGGAACCCTTAAATACGCAAGGAAAGGGTTGGAACGACTCAGGGATCCCTCCCAGAGGAGGAGCTGGACAGGGGGAGGATACTCCCCTGTCCTTTGTCCAGTTTAGCGCTAGACAGGGAACCAAGCGTTCCTGAAGTAGATCAAACCGGAGTATGCAAGGAGGGCACCAAATGTGCTCTTCAATGCTGTCTGGTGGTCCTGAAAAGCGCCCCACCTCAGCCCAATACATTAAGTCCTGTATGGGAGATGGTCACACCTCCCTGTGACAGGAAACCTATTGTTCTACCTTCCCCTGCTCGGGCTCAGCAGCAGGAGGGCAGAACAGTATCTGTGGTCGGCAGCAGCACTAGCTTGCTGGCAGAACCTGAAAGGCTTTAACCGGTAGTACAGGGGGCTCCCCTAAGGGACCCCCAAGACCATGGGATCACAACTGAGTCAGTGTTGGGGTATGGTTCCAACATGTTTGATACCAATCATGACCAGGGTCGGCATAGCCATTATATAGTTGGACATCTCGGGCCAGATGTATGACCCTAAATTGCGGTTGCAAACGGGCAATCGGCCTGTGTGCGACCGCAATTTAGGGCATGCCCATGTACAAACCTCATTTTGCAAATCTGTAAATTTTACCGATTCGCAAAATGAGGTTTACAACTTGCTATTAGCAAGGGGCGTGCCAAGGGCGTCCCTTCCTAATAGCGACTCGCATTTGTATGTATGAATGTTTTGCAACCGCAATTGCGGTCGCAAAACACAGGCAATTTACCACCTACTTGAAGTATCCATGGGACCCCTTCCCCTTGTGAATGGGTCCTACATTTTTTTTTAGGGCAGGCAGTGGTCCCAGGGACCACTGCCTGCCCTGTTAAAAATGAAACTGAAAAGTTTCTTTTTTCTTTTTTTTTTAAATGCATCTTGTTTTCCTTTAAGGAAAACGGGCTGCATTAAAGAAAAAACTGCTTTATTTAAAAGCAGTCACAGACATGGTGGTCTGCTGACCCCAGCAGGCCACCATCCCTGTGAGTGCAAGGCATTCCTAATGGGGTCGCAAATTGCACCTGCCACATTAATATTAATGAGGCATGCAATTTGCGACCCCATTAGAAATCGCAAACAGTGTCTGAGACACTGTTGTGCATCCCAATTTGCGAGTCACAAATTGCGAGTCGCAAATGCGACGCAATTTGCGAGTCGCAAATTGGTGGGTCGTACATCTGGCCCCTTGTAATGACTGATGTCCACTTTATGTCTTAAAATGGCTGACCGCCCAACTCCGGGGTTTGTAGTGGTGTCCTGCTCATGCAGGGGCACCCTCACACTTATAACCAAGCACCCGTTGGTCAGGACTGAAGGCCCTTCCATAGGGGTGACTTTTAGTTTTTAAGTGTACTGACCTCTATCTGTCGTGAGGGGTGCAAGCACCACTTCAAACAGGCTGCAATGGCAGGCCTATAGTCTGAGGTTAAGTGGACTCCCAAGGGTGGCACAATACACGCTGCAGCCCATAGGAGACCCCTGGTGTACCTATGCCCTGGGTACCTTCGTGCCATATACTAGGGATTTATAAGGGTACACCCGTAGCGAATTGTGAAGGTACAGGAGTACTAACCAAAGCCATTTTGGGAGAGAGGGCACAGATGCTGGGGTCCTGATATGCAGGATCCCAGAAAACTACAGTCAAAACACACTGACACTAGGCAAAAAGTGGGGGTAACCATGAAAGCTGATCCTACTTTCCTACATTGAGCCATCAACGTGTTGGAGCACACGCCGTAGAAACTTCTTTGGCTGGTAAAGCCGCCAAATCTGTAGTCGCCACAGCTAAAATAGCAGCGATAACGCGCTCTAAGACTCGTATCAACAATTATATTTTGCTTACCGTAAATGTTACTAAAAGCGGCACCCCCTTACCGAAAGGTTTCCCTTCTAAATGTTCCTATCATTTAAGTGATCAGTGTGTTCCATTAGTGACAATTCCTGACGTTTCTGATCGCATGATTCACAACGCGGATTGCAGACATGATTTAATCATGGCCGTAAAATAATGTATAGCTTCTGCGCATGCCGGCGTGGCTGCCACCATTTCACTCTTACAGCAAAGATATTGGTGGCAAGGTCTATACCAACAAACCAGAAAATATGTTTTATGTTGTGAGATATGTCAGCAAATTAAATGTTCTACTGTCTCACGTCCACCTCAGACAGCTGTTTATTGCTAACCTGCCCTTTGGCTGCATTTATCTAGATCACTGCAGTCCTTCAATTTTAGATACTGCGTTCAAATATATTTTGGTTGCAGTTGATTCATGCTCTAGGTTCCTCTGGGTTTGGCCACAGCAGTCGGCTGAAGCTCAAACCGTTATTAAAGACTTGCAAGTCTTTATCGGGACATATGCCTGCTGCGCATTCCACTCTGACCAAGGTCTGGCTTTCGCTTCTAAGGCGTACCTTGATTCGATGAAGTCCATGGGTGTGCAAGTGCATTTTCTTCTCTGTATAGACCCAAGGGTAATTCTGTTGTGGAGAGAATGAACCGTGACTTAAAGCAGCCCTTAACAGCTAGAGTATTAGGTACAGGGCGTGGTTGGTTGAACCATGTATTTGGGTTTCATCGAGCATTAAATAACCTCTCTAAAAGATCTCTGGGTGGCCAGACCCCATACAAAGTACTTTTTATCATCAAAGATGTATGTTCCAGACTTTGATGGTCCAGACGTTGTGGCGTCTGGCTAACCTTTGACGTAGATAACCATTGTGCTGTCTTACAGGACCTACAAGAGTTCTGTGATGCTAACTCGCGCACATATTCGCTTGCATCTCATCCTTCGACTTCAGAAGTTGCTCTTCCAGTTTCCGGCTGGATTCCGAAAATTGGAGAGCTGGTTCGTAAAATGGTGGCCATCAAAAAGGAATTCGGCCCAATGTACCATGCTCCTTTTCCGGTCTTTGGTCTTCAAGGAACACAAACTGTGATTTTGCCACCACTTCCTGGTTTTCAGGGCAAGCGCCTTGTCTCCATTGAACATGTCAAACTGCACCATGTGGGTGATAGTTCATAGTATGCCACAGGATAGCAGTTCTTTCCGCATGACTTTCTCTGCAGCACGTGAGCACCATCAATGCTGATACTCCCCAGCTGAGGGAAAGGGAGGCTGAGTCCTCCGTCGACAATGTTCATGACACACTACTTTCTTCTAATATCACATCTTCTACAGCAGTTGTCATTTATAAAGATTCACCATTGCCGAGTCCATCCAAGTTGGCACTTTCAAGTCCTACTGCTGAGTCCCACCCTCCTGTGTTTCAGCTGAGTACCTCCGGGTACTATATGGATCAAGATAATTTTTCTCCCGACAGTTCTTGTGTTCAAAGTCTTTATGGGTGATGTAATAGTACCTGGATTGCATTTGGATGATTGGGACGTTGACACTGTAAATTCTATGCTCTCTGAATTACAGTATTATACTGTATTCGAATCAGAGGATCTGTATCTTAATTCCGCGAACTATGCTGATATTTTCTGTTACCATCATTATGGACACCATTTTTTGCATAGAACAGGTAGACAGCGTCCCCATTTATTTATACACAGTGGAAACATTGACCCCCCCCCTCCAGTGAGTTCAAAAAAGATAAATATACCTATTTCACAGAATATGACACTACTATGTTCGTCTACGAGTTGGCCCTTAAAGGTTATGATTACTGTAAGGACACCACTGATTTCAAATCAATTTGGGGTACGAAATCCTCGCATGTTTAGGGCACAGAAACCTCATTTCAAACCTGTTTAATTCCCACACAAGTGTTTTCCTTGAATGAAACTATCCAGCAAACTACTAGCTTAGGATTGGCAAAAATTAAAGAAATGAATGCTCCGACCATTCACTCTGTTGCCCGCTTTGATGACTGGCAGAGTTTGAAATATTAATCAGAAGAACAATTAAATAGCATGGTGCAGAATGGTACATTTAATTCTTTGTGTTCGAGTCCTGTTGGGTGGTTATTGTGGCCAGTGGATACGAATGGTTGTCATGCTCGTTTTCTTAATTCCACACTTGGGTTTAAATCAAGCAGACCTGATCCTCGATATTTACAGTCAACACATTCTGTTATTATTACCACTTATTCCGTTATGTCAACAGTGGTTGGAACATTCCACACTGTCTGCAGTAAAACAACATCTTTCTCTCCTGTCGGAGGACACAAATTTATCAGATTTTCTTTTAGGTCCCTGATCCCCTCGTTCTAAAAGATTAATTTGTGCTACTTATAATGAAATTTGGAAATTGTCCCAAATGGAAGCTGCTGCACGTTTGAGACAAATCGACCAAGATAATTTGAGCAGAGTGCTAGCTGTTGTCGATAATAGCATTAATACATTGTCATCT
Organism: Calotriton arnoldi; assembly: GCA_963921515.1. Taxonomy (NCBI): domain Eukaryota; kingdom Metazoa; phylum Chordata; class Amphibia; order Caudata; family Salamandridae; genus Calotriton; species Calotriton arnoldi. The sequence continues at coordinate 951,291 of CAWUFW010002787.1, read as the reverse complement.
CGTATTTACAACTTGAACAACATTGTGTCGTCTGTTATTGATATTGTGCAAATTGACATATTAATTCTGTATCGTGGACAAAGTCAGCTTAGATCTATTATGCAGTTAACTGACATTTCAAGCACTTAAAAATGTGTGCGTTCCATGGCATTACTTGAATTCTACTGACTTGGTTTCATCTTTTAATTTAACACGTAAACAACAATTAATGGCCATGAAAGATGCGACCTACACCATACTGCCTTTAGAAAAATTAGAACAACTCCCATTCACTATAGCTGAGACGCCTTCAGCTGTGTGGTCAATTCACATAGTTATTTCACTGCCTATTTCCACATTTCAGTTCATAGCTTGCATGAAACATTTTCCTGTAGGTAGATACGGACCCCTAGGTAGCAGTTACATACGTAAAGCATGGTCACTCCTGTTTGCCTATCGTTGTGAACGTAGCGAGAAGGGCATTTTTATCACTGGTGAAAAATGCGACTCTACTGTCTGTAAAATCCATGGTGCATGCAACACTTTCAGTGCCCAATTTTGCTTGTTTTTAAAAAGGAATCCCGGTTCCCGCAATTCTTCCTTTCATTACTGTACTCTCTAACAGGAGTTATCTAATGCTTAGTAATCAAACTTGTTGCGGAATGCAGGCTGGAGTACCGTATATTGTGTCCATTTCCTAGTTAGTCACTTGTTGCAACAATTCCTTGCTTCCCCCTCCACATGGGACAGTAGATAGCTCACTGTTGCCTTCCAATCCTACTTTGAAGGCAGATTTCAACAAATTAAGCAGACTCAAAGCATTATTGTTTCATCAAGAAGTAGCTCTTACACCTGCTTGCGAGACCTTCGAACTGAAGGTGGCTAGAACGTCTAGTGAAATACAGTCATTGTTAAACACTAACCTGTAGGAGAGTAGGATCTGCTTCACATGGGTACCCCCACTTTTTGCTGATGCTTCACTGTTTTTCGACTTTAGTGTGGCTGGGGCCCTGCTAATCAGAACCCCAGCCTAGCTGCTTCCTCTCTAAAATGGTTTCCATGTGCCTTAGGCACATCTCTGATTGGAATCTGGAGTGCCCTTGTAATTCCCTAGTATATGGTATACTATGTACCCAGGGCATAGGTACCTCAGAGGCCTGCCAGGGGCTGAAGCATGTATTGTGCCACCCCTGGAAGGCCAACCAAAAGGACACCACAGGTCTGCTACTGCAGCCTGGGTAAGGTGGTGCATGCACCCCTTACTGTGATATAGGTTACCTATATCACTACATACATACACACATATAAACCTATAAGTCACTCCTATGGCAGGCCTTGTCAATCCTGAAGGCAGAGTGCTTGGTTCCTATGTGAGAGGGTGCCCCTGCATGAGCAGAGCCCCTCTGCAGCGTTCGGAGACCCTTCTCTGATGCTGTTTGTAGTGCAGCCTGACCATATACTCTTAAGCGCATTATAACCTCGCGTTAAATGCTAACTTTGGGATGGCTGCACGGAAACATGTCGTGTTTGGTGTCAAACATCTTGGAATACTACCCCCCCGCCAGTTCTGGCGGCGGGGGTAGCATTCCACCCTTCTAGAGGGAGAGACATGTACACACCGGCCTGCCCGGTTACTTCTTTCCAAGCCCTGGCATCACAAAATGGATGCCGCTGCCACAGACACGGGCCTGGCCTCCTGCTGCTGACTGAAACTCCGGCAGGGGAGGCCTGGACAATAGGCTTCCTGTCCCAGGGAGGTGTAACCACCTCCCCAGACAGGATAATGTGTATTGGGGCTGGGCGGGAGCACTCTCTGGTGCTTTGAAGTCCTGCACTGGGGGCACACTTGGTGTCCCTGTGCATACCCCAGTTCAAACTGGTTCAGGGGCTTCCGGGCCCTGCTCTGGCGCGAAACTGGACAAAGGGAATGGGTGTAACCCCCCTCTTCCCTGACCCTCCGATAGGTGGGTCCCCAGAGTATGTCCAACCCCTAACTTAGTATAAGTATGGGACCCCAGTCCTTAGGACTTTAGATTTACCTGGACGAAACTCTGATACAGAATCCTGGACCTTCGACGCTCTACTTTAAGATTAGAGGACTGAAGAATCTCCCTTGGGGTCAAGGAGTGACTCCCCTGCTTGGCAGGCACCAAAGAAGCAATTGTCCGGTCTGCATCGCTGAAGCTCCCGCCGGACGCCGAAGTCTTTGCATCACCAGAGGTGGATTTCCCGACTTCCCCGAGGCTGCCCTGAGTCCCCAGCAAAGCTGAGGCCCGTAGCTGTCGTGGGTAACGTGGAACCGTGACCCCTGGACACCGAGTGCATTTGCAAGTGCATCCTCTTCCTGGTCTTCCACGAAGTTGTGCTTGGGCTCCGAGTAGCCCCCGCCTCCTGCACCGACTGCACCGAAGATCACTGGCCTCCACTCCACGAGTGTCCCGTGAGCCAGCTCTAAGTGCGCCCACTCGAGGCTCCTTCGCGGTCGCTAGTCCGTTGGCTAGTAGGCCCTCCCGAAGGCCAATCTTCTTCTGCTTGGGCTTCCCTGGTTGCTCCAGGCGTGCCCTGACTTACCCTCGCTGGGTGAGTCCCTCAGACCTTGCTGGTCTGCACCACCGTCCTTCTTCTATTTCCACGAGACTTGCCGTTGCCAAGGCTTGTTGGGTCCAATCCGGTCGCCGACACCCCTGCAATCGACAGACGTCGTAGGACAGCTCGAATCCAGCTCCTGGTCGTCGTCGACGCCTCCTGGACCTCGTGGCTGAAGAGTCAAGACGACCGTCAACCTACCTGAAGCACCCGACATCGGTGGGCATCCGCTCATCGCCTTCCTGGTCACTGGCTAGTGACCCAGACTCTGTCCCCTCTGCTTTCAGGTTCTTCAGATCTTCGATCCACCTTTGGATCCACCCGAACACTTTCGACTTGGCCGCCAGCAGCACTTTGCAGCAGATCGCCATTGAAAACGACGACGAAACCGGACCCCGAAAGACACCTATGCACCCGGCTTCCCTGGGTGAGGTAACTCGAGTACTCCGGTGCTGCCGTGGGTATAGACTCTAGAACAACCCAGTTCTAAAGGGGTTTGCTCCAAGTCCTCCTCTAAGTGTCCCTTTTCTTTAAAATTCCAACCGCGACTTTCCCCATAGAAGTCAACGGCGATTCGCGGCTGTGTTCTCACACTGCACGCGTCCCCCGTGGGTCCCCTGTGTCACTACCTTGGGTGGTTCCTTGTGGTCCAAGCACTTCTACAGGCTCTAGGCCTTGTGTCTAGCTCAGTCGTGGTTCTTATACCACTTTATTGGTATATGGTTTGGTACGCCCCTAGGGCTCAAACGTGTATTTGTGCTATTACTGTTGATAACTAACTTATAACTTATGTACTTCGAACTCTAGCCTCATAAAGAGACTAGAGGGGTGTGTTTAGCAATAAATACATATATTTTGAATATATACCTGGTGTGGTCCTCTTTCATTTGGTCACTCAAGAGATTATAGACTGGTAAAACAAGCTGCTTTACATTCCTTCAAAACTTAGCCTGAAGGCTGCTCTCCATAGCTACCACTAGGATAGCTTTCAATAAAGGTTGTCTTTAACCTATCTCCAATAAGGGGTTGTTTGGACTGGTGCAAGGTGCCCACTATAAATAGTGGACAGCATATACCAGGCCAACTTCTCACATTGGTGTGCAGCGTGTGGGATTCCAGCTTGCTATTGTTTTACCAGATAATCTCAATTGAATTGATCAACTGAAAACCACTAAGGGTACCTTAGGTACATATAAATCAAGCTTAGTATACAGTAAGTTCTACTGAACTTAGAGTTGTGTGTTAAGGGATAGCACACCCTTTCTACAACTCAAGAGAGTTTAGTAGGCCACACTAGAGTAGGTAGTGCATACACCACACCTCACTAGTAATGTTTTCAAAGCCAGGACCCAGTGAGTCCTTGCCAGAAGCCAGTGGGCTTCTTCCCTCCAAGTATGACAATCTCCCATTCTTGGAATTGAGAGCATTGTGCAATACTAGGAAGCTGAAGGCAGGCAAAAGTGCCAGCACCCAACACCTCAGAGAGGTGCTACTGGCTGATGATCTCAGCAGGCCCCTAGGGTCTGAAGGGGTAGGCAGAGAGGGTGGGGCAGAGAATGAGGAAGGGGTCAGGGGTGAAGAAACCCAGGGCCCCCCCTCTGAAACTGGCCAGGAAGGTGAAAATGACCTGGACCTGGAAAACCCAATTCCTCCTGTGGAGGAGGAGGAGGATCAGAATGACCTCCCCTTTGCCCCCCCAGGAAGAGTTGTGAGTGTGCCCAGAAGGTCTAGATCTCCTTCTCAGGAGTCTAACCACTCTGACACCTCAGTAGGGACCTCTGTCTCCTCTCATGGAAGGGAATCCTCTCATGAGAGGAGGAAGAGACTGATTCAGTATGAGCAAGCCCAGCTTGAACTCAGAAAACAGCAATTGGCTATAGACAGGGAGTCCCTAGATCTCTACAGAGAGAGAAAAAAGTTGGGACTAGAGTCCCATGGTGGCAGCAATTTCCCCAGAGATAGGGAAAGGTCTTATGACCATAGAAAGCTGAGCAAGATTGTCCCTCCCTACCAGAGTGGGGATGACATCCACAAGTGGATAACTGCACTGGAGAGGGCCTGTAAAGTACAGAGGGTCCCTCAGGAGCAGTGGGCAGCAATCTTGTGGCTCTCCTTTGCAGACAAAGGTAGAGACAAGCTCCTCACTGTAAGAGAAGAGGATGCTGACAATTACAAAGTCTTGAAGAGTGCTCTGATTGATGGGTTTGGCCTAACAACTGAACAATACAGGTTAAAGTTCAGAGATACCCAAAAAGCACAGACTCAAGACTGGGTAGACTATGTGGATTGTTCTGCTAAGGCTCTGGAAGGTTGGTTGATGGGCAGTAAGGTATGTGACTTCACAGGATTGTACAATCTTATCATGAGGGAGCAGATTCTTAATAACTGTCAAAATCAGCTGTTGCATCAGTACCTGGTGGACTCTGATCGGACCTCTCCCCAAGAATTGGGAAAGAAGGCAGACAAATGGGTCAGAACCAGGGTGAGGCAGAAGGTACAGAACCAAGGTGGTGACCCAAAGAAGCAAGATTCTAAGAACTCTGATAAGGGTGGGGAGAAGGGTAAAGACCAGAAGTCTTCACAAGGCCCCCAAAAATCTTCTTCAGGTGGGGATTCACAGTCTAACAAAGGGAAAGGCCAAAAGAAACCATGGTGCAAGGTCTGTAAGCAAAAGACCCACTGGACCAGTGATTGCACCAAGTCCAAAGACTCTACTCCAGCCCCCACCAATGCCCCTAAGGCACCTGCTCCCCCTAGTGCAGTTACAGTTGGTGGTGGGACTACACAAGCCAAGGGTTTAGTAGGGTTGACCCTGGGTAAGGAGATGAGCTCTGACCTAGTCAGAGAACTCACTCAGGCTGTCCTAGTCTGTGATGGAGGCATGGATGTGACCTCCTCTGTGAGTCCCAGTAATCTGGGCAAGTACAGGCAACAGCCCTTAATCAATGGAAAAGAGGCTTTGCCATTTAGGGACACAGGGGCAAGTGTCACCATGGTGACACAAGACCTTGTGGATCCTGGGCAGATTATACTTGGTGAAATGTACCAAGTGACCAATGCTAGCAATGTCAGAACAGACCATACTCTGGCAGTAGTTAACTTCTCCTGGGGAGGGGTAACTGGCCTTAAGAAGGTTGTGGTAAGTGCAGACCTACCAGTTGAATGCTTGCTTGGCAATGATCTAGAAACTTCAGCTTGGGCAGAAGTGGAGCGCAGGACCCATGCAGAAATGCTGGGCATCCCTGCAGATGTGTTTGCTGTGACCAGGTCACAAGCCAAAATGTCTAACACTGAACAGGCCTTGGATTCTGGAATAATGGACCAAGTGCCCTCCAAGAAGAGGAGTAGTAATGTAAAGGCAGTGCCTTCCCCCTTGGCTCAGAAGGAAGATCAGTCTCTTGAGGGGGATGATCTCAGTCCTGAGGGAGGAACTGTCCCAGAGGAGCTTGAACCTGACCAGGTTGAGTTCTTGGGGACAGGGGGCCCTTCCAGGGCAGATCTGAGCCAGGAGCAGCAGAGCTGCCCCTCTCTTGAACCCCTCAGACAGCAAGCTGCTGCTGAGGCTGCTGGGAAAGCTAGTGGTCCCCATACAGTGTATTGGGATGATGGACTCTTGTACTCAGAGTGTAGAGACCCCAAGCCTGGTGCCACCAGGAGGTTGGTTATACCTCTGAAGTTCAGGGGCTTCCTATTGACCCTAGCCCATGACATTCCCTTAGCAGGTCACCCGGGCCAGAACAAGACTTGGGACAGAATTGTCCCTCACTTTCACTGGCCCCACATGTCTGAAGACACCAAGGAGTTTTGTCGCTCCTGTGTAACCTGCCAGGCCAGTGGCAAGGCAGGTGGCACCACAAAGGCCCCCCTTAAACCACTACCTGTGGTGGGGGTTCCCTTTGAAAGGGTGGGGATTGACATTGTTGGTCCCATGGATCCCCAAACAGCATCTGGGCACAGGTTTATCCTGGTGGTAGTGGATCATGCCACCAGGTACCCAGAGGCTATTCCCCTTAGGACCACTACAGCACCTGTGGTGGCAAGAGCCCTCCTGGGAATTTTCTCAAGAGTGGGCTTCCCTAAGGAGGTTGTATCAGACAGAGGTGCTAACTTTATGTCTGGATACTTGAAAGCAATGTGGAAGGAGTGTGGAGTGACTTACAAGTTCACCACACCCTATCACCCACAATGCAATGGTTTAGTTGAGAGATTCAACAAAACCTTAAAGGGCATGATTAAAGGGCTCCCAGAGAAGCTTAGGCGAAGATGGGACATACTCTTGCCCTGCCTTTCTATTTGCATACAGGGAGGTGCCTCAAAAGGGGGTTGGCTACAGCCCTTTTGAACTTTTGTTTGGTCACCCTGTCAGGGGTCCATTGTGCTTGGTGAAGGAAGGATGGGAGTTACCTCTCAAGCCCCCAAAGCAAGACATAGTGGACTATGTACTTGGTCTCCGCTCCAGGATGGCTAAGTACATGAAAAAGGCAACTAAAAACCTTGAGGCTAGCCAGGAACTTCAAAAAGCCTGGCATGACCAAAAGGCTGTACTGACTGTTTACCAGCCAGGACAGAAGGTGTGGGTGTTGGAGCCAGTGGCCCCAGCAGCTCTCCAAGACAAATGGAGTGGACCCCATACCATTGTTGAACAGAAGGGTGAGGTTACCTACTTAGTAGACCTAGGAACACACAGGAGTCCCCACAGGGTTCTCCATGTCAACAGATTAAAACCATATGTGGACAGGGCAGACATGGGCTTGCTCATGGCTACTGATGAGGGACAGGAGGAAGAGAGTGACCCACTCCCTGACCTGCTCTCACAGAACCCTGATGATGGGTCAGTGGATGGTGTAGCCTTGGCAGGCAGCCTCACTGCCCAGCAGCAAACTGATTGCAGACAGGTGCTCAATCAGTTCAGGCACATATTCTCACTGACACCCAGACAGACCACCTGGTGCACTCATGAACTGGACACTGGGGACAGTCTGCCTATTAAAAATAAGATTTATAGGCAACCTGACCATGTCAGGGACTGTATCAGGACAGAAGTCCAGAAGATGTTGGATTTGGGAGTTATTGAACCCTCAGATAGCCCTTGGGCTAGTCCAGTGGTCCTTGTGCCAAAACCTCACACCAATGGTGGGAAAAGAGAGATGAGGTTTTGTGTGGACTACAGGGGTCTCAATGCAGTCACTAGGACTGATGCCCATCCAATACCTAGGGCAGATGAGCTAATAGACACTTTGGCCTCAGCCAAGTATCTAAGCACATTTGACCTGACAGCTGGCTACTGGCAGATCAGACTAGCTGATGATGCAAAGCCAAAGACAGCATTCTCAACCCCTAGTGGGCATTATCAATTTGTGGTGATGCCCTTTGGTCTGAAGAATGCACCTGCCACTTTTCAGAGGTTGGTGAATACAGTCCTTACAGGTCTGGAAGCCTATAGTGCAGCATATCTAGATGATATTGCTGTCTTTAGCTCCACCTGGGAGGATCACCTGGTCCACCTCAGAAATGTTTTGCAGGCCCTGCAGAAAGCAGGCCTGACTATCAAGGCCACCAAGTGCCAGATAGGGCAGAGTCAGGTTGTGTACCTGGGCCACCTTGTGGGTGGAGGCCAGGTTCAACCACTGCAGAGCAAGGTCCAGACCATCATGGACTGGACTGCTCCAACTACCCAGACTCAGGTGAGAGCCTTTTTAGGCCTGACTGGGTACTATAGGAGATTTGTCAAGGGGTATGGATCAATAGTGACACCCCTGAATGACTTAACTTCCAAGAAAATGCCCAAAAGGTTCAGTGGACAGTTAGCTGTCAAAAGGCATTTGATGACCTAAAGCAGGCAATGTGCACTGCTTCCATTCTACAGAGTCCTGATTACTCCAAGAAGTTCATTGTCCAAACAGATGCATCTGAATTGGGGGTAGGTGCTGTACTGTCACAATGAAATGATGAAGGTCAGGATCAGCCAGTAGCTTTTATTAGCAGAAGGCTGACCCCTAGAGAGAAACGTTGGTCAGCCATAGAGAGGGAGGCCTTTGCTGTGGTCTGGGCTCTGAAGAAGTTCAGGCCATACTTGTTTGGTACTCACTTCCTTGTTCAAACAGACCATAAGCCCCTCTTATGGCTAAAACAAATGAAGGGTGAAAACCCCAAACTGCTTAGGTGGTCCATTTCCCTACAGGGGATGGACTTCACAGTGGAACATAGACCTGGGAGTAACCATGCCAATGCAGATGGACTCTCTAGGTACTTCCACTTAGAACATGAAGACTTAACTGGACAAGGTTAGTTTAATGTCCCTACGTTTGGGGGGGTTGTGTAGGAGAGTAGGATCTGCTTCACATGGGTACCCCCACTTTTGCTGATGCTTCACTGTTTTTCGACTTTAGTGTGGCTGGGGCCCTGCTAATCAGAACCCCAGCCTAGCTGCTTCCTCTCTAAAATGGTTTCCATGTGCCTTAGGCACATCTCCGATTGGAATCTGGAGTGCCCTTGTAAGTCCCTAGTATATGGTATACTATGTACCCAGGGCATAGGTACCTCAGAGGCCTGCCAGGGGCTGAAGCATGTATTGTGCCACCCCTGGAAGGCCAACCATAAGGACACCACAGGTCTGCTACTGCAGCCTGGGTAAGGTGGTGCATGCACCCCTTACTGTGATATAGGTTACCTATATCACTACATACATACACACATATAAACCTATAAGTCACTCCTATGGCAGGCCTTGTCAATCCTGAAGGCAGAGTGCTTGGTTCCTATGTGAGAGGGTGCCCCTGCATGAGCAGAGCCCCTCTGCAGCGTTCGGAGACCCTTCTCTGATGCTGTTTGTAGTGCAGCCTGACCATATACTCTTAAGCGCATTATAACCTCGCGTTAAATGCTAACTTTGGGATGGCTGCACGGAAACATGTCGTGTTTAGTGTCAAACATCTTGGAATACTACCCCCCCCGCCAGTTCTGGCGGCGGGGGTAGCATTCCACCCTTCTAGAGGGAGAGACATGTACACACCGGCCTGCCCGGTAACTTCTTTCCAAGCCCTGGCATCACAAAATGGATGCCGCTGCCACAGACACGGGTCTGGCCTCCTGCTGCTGACTGAAACTCCGGCAGGGGAGGCCTGGACAATAGGTTTCCTGTCCCAGGGAGGTGTAACCACCTCCCCAGACAGGATAATGTGTATTGGGGCTGGGCGGGAGCACTCTCTGGTGCTTTGAAGTCCTGCACTGGGGGCACACTTGGTGTCCCTGTGCATACCCCAGTTCAAACTGGTTCAGGGGCTTCCAGCCCCTGCTCTGGCGCGAAACTGGACAAAGGGAATGGGTGTAACCACCCCTCTTCCCTGACCCTCCAATAGGTGGGTCCCCAGAGTATGTCCAACCCCCTAACTTAGTATAAGTATGGGACCCCAGTCCTTAGGACTTTAGATTTACCTGGACGAAACTCTGATACAGAATCCTGGACCTTCGACACTCTACTTTAAGATTAGAGGACTAAAGAATCTCCCTTGGGGTCAAGGAGTGACTCCCCTGCTTGGCAGGCACCAAAGAATCAATTGTCCGGTCTGCATCGCTGAAGCTCCCGCCGGACGCCGAAGTCTTTGCATCACCAGAGGTGGATTTCCCGACTTCCCCGAGGCTGCCCTGAGTCCCCAGCAAAGCTGAGGCCCGTAGCTGTCGTGGGTAACGTGGAACCGTGACCCCTGGACACCGAGCGCATTTGCAAGTGCATCCTCTTCCTGGTCTTCCACGAAGTTGTGCTTTGGGCTCCGAGTAGCCCCCGCCTCCAGCACCGACTGCACCGAAGATCACTGGCCTCCACTCCACGAGTGTCCCGTGAGCCAGCTCTAAGTGCGTCCACTCGAGGCTCCTTCGCGGTCGCTAGTCCGTTGGCTAGTAGGCCCTCCCGAAGGCCAATCTTCTTCTGCTTGGGCTTCCCTGGTTGCTCCAGGCGTGCCCTGACTTACCCTCGCTGGGTGAGTCCCTCAGACCTTGCTGGTCTGCACCACCGTCCTTCTTCTATTTCCACGAGACTTGCATTTGCCAAGGCGTGTTGGGTCCAATCCGGTCGCCGACACCCCTGCAATCGACAGACGTCGTGGGACAGCTCGAATCCAGCTCCTGGTCGTCGTCGACGCCTCCTGGTACTCGTGGCTGAAGAGTCAAGACGACCGTCAACCTACCTGAAGCACCGGACATCGGTGGGCATCCGCTCATCGCCTTCCTGGTCACTGGCTAGTGACCCAGACTCTGTCCCCTCTGCTTTCAGGTTCTTCAGATCTTCGATCCACCTTTGGATCCACCCGAACACTTTCGACTTGGCCGCCAGCAGCACTTTGCAGCAGATCGCCATTGAAAACGACGACGAAACCCGACCCCGAAAGACACCTATGCACCCGGCTTCCCTGGGTGAGGTAACTCGAGTACTCCGGTGCTCCCGTGGGTATAGACTCTAGAACAACCCAGTTCTAAAGGGGTTTGCTCCAAGTCCTCCTCTAAGTGTCCCTTTTCTTTAAAATTCCAACCGCGACTTTCCCCATAGAAGTCAACGGCGATTCGCGGCTGTGTTCTCACACTGCACGCGTCCCCGGTGGGTCCCCTGTGTCACTACCTTGGGTGGTTCCTTGTGGTCCAAGCACTTCTACAGGCTCTAGGCCTTGTGTCTAGCTCAGTCGTGGTTCTTATACCACTTTATTGGTATATGGTTTGGTACGCCCCTAGGGCTCAAACGTGTATTTGTGCTATTACTGTTGATAACTAACTTATAACTTATGTACTTCGAACTCTAGCCTCATAAAGAGACTAGAGGGGTGTGTTTAGCAATAAATACATATATTTTGAATATATACCTGGTGTGGTCCTCTTTCATTTGGTCACTCAAGAGATTATAGACTGGTAAAACAATCTGCTTTACATTCCTTCAAGACTTAGCCTGAAGGCTGCTCTCCATAGCTACCACTAGGATAGCTTTCAATAAAGGTTGTCTTTAACCTATCTCCAATAAGGGGTTGTTTGGACTGGTGCAAGGTGCCCACTATAAATAGTGATACCAAAGGGGATGATGGACGGAGCGCTTGAGCTAATCAAACACTCACCCCCAGTCAACTGATCTGGGTTTAATCCATCATCATTCTTTAGCTCACTCCACCACCCCAGTACAGACATGGCCATATGCAAATCAGTCTGACCCTGTGCCTCATGGGAACAGTCCAGCCCGAACTGCCAAGCCATGTCTTCCCTGGACCGGAAACAAGCATCCTGGGACCGGTTTCTGGCTATTCAGCCATCATCAGCCAGGCTAGCTTGAATCCAGTGGCAAAGTGAGCAAGGGACCCACGTCTGGGCATACCCTGCCAACTTAGGGCGAACAAAGCGATACCAAAGGGGATGATGGACGGAGCGCTTGAGCTAATCAAACACTCACCCCCAGTCAACTGATCTGGGTTTAATCCATCATCATTCTTTAGCTCACTCCACCACCCCAGTTCAGACATGGCCATATGCAAATCAGTCTGACCCTGTGCCTCATGGGAACAGTCCAGCCCGAACTGCCAAGCCATGTCTTCCCTGGACCGGAAACAAGCATCCTGGGACCGGTTTCTGGCTATTCAGCCATCATCAGCCAGGCTAGCTTGAATCCAGTGGCAAAGTGAGCAAGGGACCCACGTCTGGGCATACCCTGCCAACTTAGGGCGAACAAAGCGATACCAAAGGGGATGATGGACGGAGCGCTTGAGCTAATCAAACACTCACCCCCAGTCAACTGATCTGGGTTTAATCCATCATCATTCTTTAGCTCACTCCACCACCCCAGTTCAGACATGGCCATATGCAAATCAGTCTGACCCTGTGCCTCATGGGAACAGTCCAGCCCGAACTGAACTATAAATAGTGGACAGCATATACCAGGCCAACTTCTCACATAACCTTCCCCTGCATTTTGGAGAATTAGTGCACCAAATTTTTAATGCTTCCTGTATGGCTGGCCTTGCCCACTTTTTTAAGGTTGTAGGCTCAGGCCTTGTTAGTTCTTATCTGAAAGAAACACGTTAGTTATAGATTCCTTACCTTAGAACTACCCCCAGGCGTCAGACTGGATCCGGAAAGTTTTTTAGTCAACAGTACCTTTGCGCGTCGGAAGGTGGCATCGGTCGGCTCCGTGTCCGTCGTTGGCGTCGTGGTCGCCGGAATGACGTCATAGTAGCTACTTAGACGCCGCCCTCGCGCGCTGACGTCAGTTCTTTCTTTTTCCGCGCCAGCCAGCGCAGATCCGGGAAGAGCGGTACCTCCAGTCATTTTTTGACTGCCTTTTTCTCGAGTTTTATCGACTTCTTTTCCGAGTCCTTGACTCCTAAGGTGCACGAGGGATGCCCGGTTTCAAGGCCTGCGGTTCCTGTCATCGGATGATGTCGGTGACAGATCCGCACCGCGTATGTCTCTTTTGCCTGGAGTGCGACCACGACCCCAAGTCGTGCTCCGATTGCGGGTCGATGGCGCCGAAGGCTTTGCGGGAGCGGTCCCGAAAGCTGCTTGAGCACCGGCAGTCGGCTCTGCGCCGTTCGAGGTCCCGGTCGTGAGGGAGGTCGAGGGACCGGTCGCAGAGCCACCACCATTCGTCCAAGTCTTCGAAGTCTTCGCACTCGGGGTCGGGTAAGTCGAAGCATAAGAAGAAGTCGAAGAAGCATCGTCGCTCTTCGACTTCTCCTCGTCGGTCGGCCGATCCGGCGAGGAACGCGGGTGGTGCCACTCCCGCGGCTCCGCGCGCGGAGTCTGAAGAGTCGACTCCGCGTTTCCCTCCCTTTCCGGGACCTGGAGCGACTCCCGCCCAGCTTCGTACGTTCTACGAGGCGATGCATGCCATCTTTGGGCGGACCGACCCGCCGGCGCGCCTTCGGGCTGCTCGGACTTGGTTGGGGGGCCTAGGCCTTCTCTGCCGGCGGCTCCAGCCCTGGCGCCGCAGGCCCCCCTTAGATCCAGGATCCGGTTGACCTCCTTACGCCTCCACCGGCGCCGCTTCCGACGGCGCCACTACCGCGTTCGATGCCGGTCGGCCCCCCCGGCTGGCGTCGACCCCAGCCTCCATCCCGACGTGGACACGGAGCCGGACCGGCGTCGTCCGACGCCGGATCCGGCAACGAGAGGGGTTTTTGTGCCCCTGTTCACTCCTGGGGTCCCTTTTCAACCTGAGTGGCACCCAGAGGATGAGGAGGAGGACTGGGAGGGGTCAGGTGACCCTCTGACTGACCAGTTGAACAGTGAACAGGACTGGAGAGAGGAACTGGGGGATGCCAGTGGTTTGGACACCTCCCCTGACCTTGGCATGTTGTCTCCTCCTACCGTGGCTACGGAGGAGGGAGCGTCGTACGCAGTGGTGTTGCGTAGGGCAGCCGAAGCTCTCAACCTCGAGCTTCCTACGGTGGCGGTCAGGACTAACCTCCTGACAGAGGTGCTTCAATCGGCTGCGAGCTCTTCGGAGCCCTTGTTACCGTTTAATGAGGCCCTCACCGACGTCCTTTTGGGCACGTGGTCCAGGCCCAACACGGGGGCTCCCGTGGACAGGATGATTGCCCGACGCCAGCGCCCGGCTCCGGGCGACCCCACTTTCCTCTCCCAACACCCCACCCCGGAGAGCTTGGTAGTCCAAGCCTCCACTTCCAAAAGCGCATTCCCTACCGCTCCACCGGAAAGGGAATCCAAGAAGCTGGACCATCTTGGAAAGAAGATTTTCTCTTCCGCCAGCTTAGGACTGCGGTCCGTAAACACCGCATGTCTCTTGGGCCGTTATTCCCACTCGGTGTGGGATACAGTGGTGCAGGTGCTGCCTCAGTTTCCGGAGGAGGTCCGGGCAGTGCTCTCCCAGGCTGTTGCCGCCGGGAGGGATGCAGCGAAGTTTACGATACGTTGTGGGCTGGACAACGCCGACTCTCTGGGCAGGACCATTTCAACGTCAGTAGCGCTTCGTCGCTACGCCTGGATGAGGTCGACTGGCTTTTCAGGGGATGTCCAGAACACCCTGATGGACATGCCCTTTGATGGCCGTCGCCTTTTTGGCGACAAAGCAGACAACGCTCTAGAGCGTTTCAAGGACTCACAGGCTACGTCCCTGCGCAGTCTGCTTTTCTCCCCTTTCGTGGCTACGGAAGGGGTGCCCCGCTACGTCCCACCCAGAGCCACAGGCCGCAGCAAGTTACCCAACCTTCGCGCGGCCGGGGACGTGGGAACAACCGTCGTGGTTCCGGGGGCCAGCGGGCGGGCCAGTCCACCAACCCCCCCCTCTGCAGCAGCCTCCAAACCCTCCTAGTCCGACCTTTCAGGCCCATCAAACGCCAGTGGGCGGCAGGATTCGCCATCACCTCCCCCACTGGCGCACCATCACGTCGGACAGGTGGGTTTTGCAAATAGTCCGAAGGGGCTACTCCCTCCCCTTCGAGACTACCCCTCCAGCCATGCCACTGAGATACCACCGCATGTCGGAGGATCATCTGGCCCTTCTCCAGCAGGAAGTTACGGCTCTCCTGGCCAAGGGAGCCATCGAGCGCGTTCCTGTCCCAGAAGTAGGTCGTGGTTGCTACTCCCACTACTTTCTGGTCCCCAAGAAGGACAAGGGCCTGCATCCTATCTTGGATCTCAGGGATGTCAACCGCTTCCTCCGGAAGGAGAAGTTCAAGATGTTGACGCTTGCTCAGGTCTTGTCTGCCCTCGACCCGGAAGACTGGATGGTAGCGTTGCACTTGCAGGACGCTTATTTTCATATCCCCGTCCTGCCGGCCCACCGGCGTTACCTACGGTTCATGGTAGGCCACGAGTATTTTCAATTTACCGTGCTCCCCTTTGGCCTTATCAGCGCCCCTTGGGTGTTCACGAAAGTGATGGCAGTGGTCGCAGCTCATCTGCGCAGATCAGGGGTTTCAGTCTTCCTCTATCTCAACGACTGGCTTTCGAAGGCAGGCTCGCCCCAGGCAGTCGTTTCCCACCTCCAGACTATGGCCGACCTCCTGCACTCGCTGGGGTTTTCCATCAATGTGCCGAAGTCACACCTGATTCCCTCTCAGAAGCTCCTCTTCATCGGAGCGGTTCTGGACACGACGCGATTTCGGGTCTATCCTCCCGAACAGCGAGTCCGGGATATTCAGGCTATGATTCCGATCTTTCAGCCTCTATCCCGGGTTTCGGTCAGAATGACTCTGAGGCTGCTGGGCCTCATGGCCTTCTGCATCCTGCTGGTCGATCATGCCAGGTGGCATATACGGGCTCTGCAGTGGGACTTGAAGTTCCAGTGGGCGCAGCATCAGGGGAATCTGTCCGATTGCGTTCAGATCTCGGAGGGCACTGCACGACAACTGCAGTGGTGGCTCACGAACCAGTATTGGGTCAATGGCAGATCCCTCTCCCTTCCCCAACCAGACCACACTGTGGTGACGGACTCATCCCTTCTGGGATGGGGCGGCCACATGAGAGAGGTGGAGATCAGAGGCCTCTGGTCTCCGGTGGAGTCCGGGCTTCACATCAACCTTCTGGAGCTCCGGGCGATTCGTCTTGCACTGAAGGCATTCCTTCCCTCTGTCCGGGGGAGAGTAGTGCAGGTGTTCACGGACAACACCACCGCCATGTGGTACTGCAACAAACAGGGCGGGGTGGGGGTGTGGACACTGTGTCAGGAGGCTCTCCGCCTCTGGACATGACTGGAACATCAGGGCATATCCCTGGTGGTTCAACACCTGGCAGGTTCCGTGAACGCCAGGGCGGACAAACTCAGCCCCAGGTGCATGATGGATCACGAATGGCGTCTTCACTCGCAGCAGCAGGGGGCGGTCCTCCACCAGAACCTGTCCAGCCTCCACCTCCTAGTGTGGAGATTGAGCGGCGGCAGTTGACGTCTTTCGACCTGCCTACTGAAGTCTGTGATGTAATCTTTGCAGCCAGGCGTCCCTCCACTAAGACGGTATACGCCTGCCGGTGGAACAAGTTTGTGGCATGGTGCACAGCAAAGGCTGTAGATCCCCTTTCTGCCCCTCTTTCTGAAGTTCTCTTGTTTCTACTTTCTCTAGCCCAGCAGGGCTATCTTTCGGCCATCTCTGCCTTCCATCGGCTTCCAGATCAGCCTTGAAAGGCATAACTCATCTCTTTCCTCCTATTCCTTTCGTTATGCCTCAGTGGGACGTGAACCTGGTTTTAACTTATTTAATGTGTGCTCCCTTTGAGCCGCTTCATAACTGTCCCTTACGACTTTTTACTCTCTTTTGCGTTCCTGGTGGCCATCACATCTGCCAGACGAGTGAGTGAGCTCCAGGCGCTTTCTTCTAAGTCTCCTGTTCTCTCTGTCCATCCGGACAAAGTTGTCCTTAGGACTCGTCCATCCTTCCTGCCCAAGGTTGTCACTGCCTTCCACATCGGGCAGACTATCACTTTGCCCACCTTCTTTCCGCCTCCGCATCCTTCAAAAGAGGAAGAGAGGCTCCACCGTCTGGACCCAAAACATGCGCTTTCTTTCTATCTGGATCGCACAAAACAGTTCCGGGTGGATGACCAACTCTTTGTTGGCTACGTGGGTGGCAAGAAAGGTCGGGCTGTACACAAGCGAACCATTTCTCGATGGGTCGTGTTGTGTATAAAAGCATGCTATTCTCTGGCTAAAAAGGAGCCTCCAGTTGGGCTGCGTGCTCATTCCATCCGGCGACGGCAGCCACTACTGCCTTTGGAAGAGGAGTTCCTCTGAACGACATCTGTCAGGCAGCCACGTGGGCATCGCTACACACGTTTACGAAGCACTACTGCCTGGACAGCCAAGTCCGGAGAGACGGCTTCTTTGGCCGTTCTGTTCTCCAGGACTTTCTGGTGTGATTTTGGTTCGCAGACCCACCACCGGGGTTGGTATTGCTGGGGTATCTATTCTAAGGTAAGAAATCTATAACTAACGTGTTTCTTTCAGATGAACAAGTTACTTACCTTTGGTAACGATATATCTGTAAGAAACATTAGTTAGTTATAGATTCCTTACCGCCCCACCCATCCTCCCCGTTCTGCGAACGGGTTAAGGACATCCTTTCAGGGCCCTAGTTTTGTGCACCAGTGGTCAGTATCTTGCATGGCTCTGCGTTTCTGGCGCGGAAAGTCGTGTACAGAACTGACGTCAGCGCATGAGGGCGGCGTCTAAGTAGCTACCACGACGTCATTCCGGCGACCACGACGCCAACGACGGACGCGGAGCCGACCGACGCCACTTTCCGACGCGCAGAGGTACTGCTGACGAAAAACTTTCCGGATCCAGTCTGACGCCTGGGGGTAATTCTAAGGTAAGGAATCTATAACTAACTAATGTTTCTTACAGATATATCGTTACCGAAGGTAAGTAACTTGTTCTTCAGACCGTCTTAGGAGTAATCCCAACCTTTATCCACTCCATTTTCTGTAGGGTATTCGGAGGATTCCCGTTGCTGTTATTCCTCATTTGCAGCATTCTAATCCTGATCCTGGTTCTTCGCAATGGATGCTCTGGAACTGGTCTCGCTCCAACACTACCATGAGCGTA
This sequence comes from Calotriton arnoldi, assembly GCA_963921515.1. Taxonomy (NCBI): domain Eukaryota; kingdom Metazoa; phylum Chordata; class Amphibia; order Caudata; family Salamandridae; genus Calotriton; species Calotriton arnoldi. Next base: position 933,197 of record CAWUFW010002787.1, on the reverse strand, counting down.
TAAATCATATCTTTGGAATGCTTTTACTACAAGAACTGGATCTTGATTGGTCTTTGACATTCCAGCCTGCCTGGTTTACCAGCGTGCAACCCGTGTTCCACTGGATCTTGTGTCCCTTCTAATGGGCACTGGACATATGCCTGGCTTCGCAGACACCCGCTGCCTTGGACTTTGGACTGCTAATGGGTCCCTTAGTGACCCATTTTCAGAACTGTCCTTTGGGCTTGCGACTTCTTCACAATGAGAGGTTTGAGCCTATGGCCTTTGAGGAACCGTGTGCATCGGCACATCGTTTACTAGATACAGGCTCTATTAACATGGATGCAGGTTGCCTGGTAGCTGTCTCAGCATCGGCTGAGACCGGAGAGCATGTTTGTTCTTTGGCACTCGTGACTGAGGCTGTTGACCAATCATCATGCGCAGAGTTGGATTCCTTCATGGAGTCTTTGGCCTATGAAATTGCGAGTAACGGTATGGATTCCCGCGAATCGCCTAAGTACACATTCTGTTCCTAGCACATAATGAAGGTATTTTTCCTTTGATTTTCCACTACGGCCCCCAGCGCCTTGAGACCCGTAAGGGTGAGTAGTTCGCACTTTACAAATACGGATTTACATTTTTTTTTTTTTTTATGTCGACAACGTTTTGACCCTAATGATGAATGCTAGAGTCTCATCAAGACTGAAGGAATAACCTGGGGAATGGTTGTATTACTAGAAACCGGTCTATCTTATTTCTGGTAAAAATAAAGAATAAATAAATTGCTAACACAAGTGGGTCGAAGAACCGGTCCTATATAGAAGATATGTATGGAGGAAGGGCCACCAATGTACCCGCACTGGGTTTGGAGAAGACTAATGTAGCCATTGTTAAAAAAGGGGCGAAGTTCCAGCAGAATAAAGTGGCCCTCTCAAAAATAGACCAGGAATGGTAGCAGAAACCAACTCGGTCTCTCAATCAGAGCTCCGAAGCCTGTTAGTAAAGGCCCACTACATAAAGAGCCAGCTTCCTACAGTTGTGTCCTTACTGGAGTGGTAGATAGAGTATGGTAAAGGAGGAAGTCACTGCTGCTGGTATCCTGCGCCTATCTTTCCCTTGCAATCCAAGCCATGCTGAGCATTGCCTTTGGCATTGCGCAGCATTGTGTGGCCACAGGCCCTTGATTGTGACTAGGCCCTGTGCCCATTCGTCTGCATGCAGCCAACTCCGCATATGGCCATGCCGCAAACCAGCCCTGGGGTCCAAAGTGTGCACTGTGTAAGATTTTAGCAATGCATATTCGCACTGCAAATTTTTTGGTTGTTTTAACTTTTAAGGATTAGCAAAAATTATAAAAAAAATTAAACTTTATGGATTCATGGACCCAAATTTAGGTATGCGAATCCCTCAAGAAACATTTAATGTTGATTGTATATCTGGGGTCAGTATCTGCCTATCCCTCACATTCTCATCCAGGGTCGGGAGATGCTTTTCAGTGTTGCAGGGATTTTGCACATACACAGAACTATGCGCAGGATAATGGGACCTCAGTGTATAGGGGCTAAGCCTTCCCACCACCTTAGTGCCCACGAGCCCAGGACCGACTAGCTATAGTGTCTCACTCGCTCTCCTACACACCCACAGAGAAGCAAATGATTAGACACCCCAGAACACAACACTGCAGACTCTCTGAGGAATCGTGGTAACGAGGCAAAACCCTTTCGCTCGCACTCTTGTTTTTGTCCACTATAAAGTCTGACAGAGACATGAAATAGTTTAGAATATTTATTTTAACTATCGTGCTCGATAATGCGGTATACGTGCCACAACAAGCAGAAAAATGCATAATACAAATATTGTCAGCAGAGCAACAAGGCCATATCATGAAGGGAGATGTCATAATGAAAAGACAATAGAGAGAAGACAGTTCAGCCTAACCTCCCTACCCTTCTTAGGAATTGGTATTATTATATAACAGAAGATCTCTGGGTTTTGTCAGCAGCCCTCATACCTTAGTGCCTAGATGGTATATCTACATCACAGGAACCGCATTGCTCTTCTCCCTGAAAAGGTCTGTTAGAAATGGGGGTCTCTAGTTGGCAATGGCGGGCCACTGTCCAAGTAGGGACCCTTCTTCCTAAGTCAGAGTGAGAGGGCTACCCTCTTTAATACCCCTGCTCAACCCTGTGGTAACGTAGCACGAGCAGGTAGGCTTATCTCAGAGGCAGGGTGTGAAGCATTTATGACCATACACAGTAACACAGTGAGGAACACTACAAAGGGACACCACACAAGTAGTTATAAAAAATAAGTATCTTTATATAAAGGCAGATTTATCACAAGACCAATAACTGTAAAAGCCACAATACTGTCAAAGATAGGATAGCTGTTGAAGGACTGTCAAAGATAGTTCAGAGGTTGCAAAAATAAGGTTCAAATTCAAGGCAGTGGTCTCTGCGACCCTTTCTCTCATAAGACTGTCAAAAATAGGATGGCTGTTGAAGGACTGTCAAAAAATAGTTCAAAGGTTGCAAAAATAAGGTTCAAATTCAAGGCAGTGGTCTCTGCGACCCTTTCTCTCACAAAGTACCTGGGTTTAGTAGCAAAACCAACAAAGTGTCGCAAAGAAGTTGTAGCGATGATTCTCGGCACGCGAGGCCGGCGATGCGTTGAAATCCTTGCCGCAAGGGAGGATGATGCGCCGATCTGCTGATGCGTGCGGAGACGATGCGACCAACTTCTGCACGCTAGGCCGCCGATGCGCTGAGACCTTGCCGCGAGGGCGAAGGCGATGCGACGATCCTGTTGCGTGTGCGGAGACGATGCGACAAACTTCTGCACGCTAGGCCGCCGATGCGATGACTTTCTTGCCGCGAGGAGAAGTCGATGCGACGAGCCTGTTGCGTTGTGCGATCGTGTTGCGATGCGAAGAAATGGCGCTCCGCGAGGGAGCGACGAAATCCGGTGCGATGCGATGAAAATGGCGGACGCACGGCGTCCGCAATGCGATGTCTTGAAGCAATGATTCTGTAGGGGTTGCGAGCGCTCGGCGACAGCCGCGCGATGATTCTTCCAGCGCGGTTCGGCTGCAGCGGCTCGCAAAGGGGCGTTAGCGATGGTCTCGTGTTGCGAGCACTCAGCAGCAGCAGCGCAATGATTTTTCCAGCGCTCTCGACTGCAGCGGCTCGCAAACGTGCGTTAACGACGATTTCCAGCACTCTTTTCTCTGAAGCAAACTAGAGGCCCTGGAACTCACAGGAGCCTCATCAGCAGATAGCAATCCTCGCAGGGAGGAAGCAGGAGGTTGGTGGTGGAGTCTGATGTGCCTGAGACTCCAGCAGGAGGCTAGCTCTTTTCCTAGCCCTTGGGTAATTGCTGTAACAAAAATAAAAGTTCTCTCAAAAGTCCTTTTCTCTCTTCTTCAAGGTCCAGTGGTCACTGCTGCAGGCCAGTGCAAGAAACAACACACAAGCACAAGGACAGTCACTTCCTGCAGATTCCTCCAGTGGCACGGACAGAGTTTCCTCTCTAGATCCAAAAGCAATACAAATTGTAGGGGCTTGAGCACAGATATTTATACCCCAAAAGCCTTTGATCCTTGAAGCTACCAGTCCCTGAACCTAGCCAGAACCAGTTCTGCTCAGGCCTGGAGCACTTTGTTTACCAGGCTGCATCCTTCCTTTCAGAAAGAGGGGGTCTGCTAGCAGACACACAGTGGGAGGTGGAGACAGCATTCACCTTGCCAGGCACAGCCCTATTCAGATCAAAGAGCCACCCTTCCCCACACTCTAAATGCAGATCTCTCTATTCAACCCAGGTCTGACTCAGCCTGCCCTGCCCCTCTAAAACCAGACAGCCAATACACATAACAGCAGAGCACACTGGAAGGCTTAGGCAAGAAAATACCTACTTTCTAAAAGTGGTATTTTCAAACACAGAATATAAAAATAAACTTCACTAAAAGATGTGTTTTAATATTCTGAGCTCAGGCATACTAAATTCGTTTTTCTACCATGTTCCTGGGGCCAGTTAGGACTATAGAATGTAATAGTCAAACTGCCCATTCTAGCCTATGAGGAACAGGTAGCCTTACAGTAGTGAAAAACGAAATTGGGTGTAATTCACTACCAGGACATGCTACACACACCAAGGCATGTCCTACCTTACACACACAATGCACCCTACCATAGGGGTGACTTACATGATGCCAAGGGAAGGTTCAGGGGCTGGGAAGTGGGTGCACTTCACAGCCAAGATGGCAGTTCTGGACTGCACACAGACACTGCAGTGGCAGGTCTGAGACACACTTTACAAGCTGCTTCTGTGGGTGGCGCAAACCAGCGCTGCATGCCCACCAGCAGCATTTGGTTTACCAGCCCTGGGCACACACAGGCCACACTACTAGGGACTAACAGGTAAACCAAATAAGCCAATCAGGGATATACCAATTCACATAGACATATTTACAAGGGGAGAGCATATGCACTTTAGCACTGAACAGCAGTGGTAAAGTGCCCAGAGTCATAAAACCAACAGAAACAGGTCAGCAAAAATACAGGAGGCAGGCAAAAAGTTTAGGGGTGACACTGCAAAAAGGGCCATTTCCAACACAACCCCCTTCCAGCCAAAACGCAGGGTAGACCAATCACTACTTTGATGGGCTTCCTGCTTCGGGCGATAGAACACGGAACTGGCCCGCAACTGCAGGGGCATATGCCAGCTCTACTCCAATCTGAACCCTGGTGGATCCCTCTGTCCACACTCCCAGGGCCCACTAAGATAACCAATGGGGAACTCTGCCCCTCACCTGTGGACACCCCCTGTGCAGCACCTAACCTTAACTGGCCCCCAGGTGTGTCCCAACAGATAAACAATAAGCCACAGTAGCCACTGACAGTAGTCAGGGATGAGACCCAGGCCTTATACCTCTCAGGGCTCACTAAGGCAACCAATGGGGAACTCTTCCCCTTACCTGTGGACACCACCTGTGCAGCATCTAACCTTAACTGGCCCCCAGGTGTGTCCCAACAGATAAACAACAAGCCCCAGTAATCACTGACAGTAGTCAGTGATGAAATCCAAGCCCTATACCTCTCAGGGCTCTCAAACTTTTGTGGCATCAGAGAGTGCGGGGCAGTAACCCCAGGTGTCTGGCACCTTTTGTCCACTCTCCCTCCTGTCAGGTCAGGCAACGCGTCCTGACACTGACCCACCAGCCCTGGGCCTGTACCCAACGGCGGGGCCAGCGACTGGGGTGGGCTCCCCACACCCGGTCCTTCTCTTTGGGGCTCGGTACCCTCCCACTTGGAGCGGTACCCCCTCCAGAATTGTCAGGGCACCTGAGGCAGGTGTCCTGCATAATCCGCCCACCAGTTCAGGGGTTCTATCCTGCAACTGGTATCCCAGCATAGGGTCTGTACCCTTAGACTGGGCGGAGGTCAGGGGTGAGGCTGCCCTCTCCCGAACCCTTTACTGGGGCCCGGCACCCTCCCACCTGGAGAGGTGCCTCCATAACACAAACCGGGAGGGGCACTGTTAGCAGTTGCCCCTTCCTCCAGATCAGGGGGACACCCTGAACCTGGCCCCCAACCTAGGGTCTGTACCCTTAGGCTGGGCCTGTGCCTGGCAACCCAGGACTTCTGGGGAGTACACCAATTCCCCCAAGGAAAGCACACTCCTCTAGAGTTGTGCGACAGTCTGCCTGGCACACCAGGACTTCCTGGGGAGCACACAGGCCCCCTCAAGGAAAACACACCACTCCACCAGTTCAGGGCTTGGACCCTGCAACTGATCTACCAACCTGAAAAAACCCTTAGGTTGCACCGGGGTCAGAGGCGAGGACTCCCTCCCTCTGCACCCCCTTCCAGCATACTGCACCCTCCCACCGGGAGTGGTGCTCTTAGAAAAAAAAATGGCCGGGACACTGCTTACAGTTGTCCCTCCCTTCAGGTCAGACAACACCTGGACCTGACTTACCATCCCAGGGACCAACCCCTGTGGTTGAACAACTGCCTGGCCAACCAGGGCTTCCTGAGGGTGACACATACCTAGCGTGTCGTGTGACAGTCTGCCTGGCGCAGAGCTCACAACCTCCTGTCCCTCTGACAGTGCGTGAAGATGCCCCAGGACAGAAGTGGCGTCACCATGGCCAATCCTATGAGGCTCAGCCCTTCTGGCTGGCCCCTGACCCACTGGTTCTTCCACTGGGGACTCTTTCCCCCCTCACCCCTCACTCTGGCCTTCTGCACCCTCCCAACTGGAGCGGTACTGCCCGACACTAGAACTGCTGGAGGTCTGATTACAGGCACTCCCAGCTCACCTAACACGGGGGACCCCCACAATGGACGGTCCATCCGGACAGACTAGGCTCCCTACCTGGTGTTCCCTCATGGAACCATCCAGTCCAGGAGACTGAGTTTGGGGCACTTCGGGACCTATCCCAGTCTCACTCCCGCTCCCACGAGACAGGATGTGAGGCCCTACAACCTCCTCACAACAAGGGGACCCAGCTGTAACACTCCTAACCTTTCCCACCACTCTGGGTTGGAAGACATCTGAACCACTCCTCTGAGGGTCATTCCCCAATACCTCTACAGAGCCTCTGGTACTCACCCAGAGGTCTGCCTCCTGCGTAAGTTCCCTAGGATCAGAGAACTCGCACTCTAACACATGTTGGTTTAGCTCTGGAAAATAGGAACTCACAATATGCTCTCCCACAATTGGATTACACAGTTCCACGCAGGTGCTAACCTTTACCTCACAATCCAGTGTCTCACATACGTACCCCATACCGCTCTCTTGAAATGGGCGAGACATTAACTGACTGTCTCTATCACTCAACCCACACTCTTCTGGGCGGTCCTCACACTCATACACCAGGACTTCAACCACGGGGAACCCCTCTCCCTGCACCTCTCATCCAGAGTCGGTAGAGTCTCCCTCCTTTCACTAGGACTATGGGCCCCTGCGCTAGTTCCCCAATCCACCTCAGGGACACTGCACACCAATGGAGCTATCTCATATCCTTGAATCCCCTGGTGTAGATCAACCCCTCCTTCAAGTCAGGTGCTACATCTCTGGGTGGGTGTACTACACTGTCATCACTATATACTTCAATTTTGCTGCCACCACTGGACCCCACCCTCTCTGGGGAATCCAGACAATTAAAACTGAGCGCCAGGGGTAACCTACCCTCTTGAGCTAACTTCTCCTTTTCTGCTATCTGCGCTAGGTGCGCCTCCAGCTGGGCAATCTCTATTTGGAGCCTCTCCAATTCCAGCTGGTACTCCCTCTCCCTCTGTCTGCCCAACTCCTCTGGGGACCATGAAGGGGATTGGGCACTACCCTGTGCACTAGATCCAGCAAGGGACTCCCTACCTATGGGACCTTCCCGCCTGTCCCCCAACTCCTCTGGGGACCATGAGGGGAATCTGGCACTACCATAGGCACTAGGCTCATCAAGGAACTCCCCACCTATGAGATATTCCATAACACTTTCTTCCTCCTCTTCAGACTCTCTAGAGCCACCCTCAGACCAACTACCCTCTGGGTAGGTGTACTGGGACTCCAAGAATCTCCATCTGTCTTGTTGCCAAAGTCTCAGGGATGTCTGCAGGGATAGCTGAGTCTCCTTCCTACTCACTGCTAAGCCCCTCTCCTCACAGAACCCCCTTAGCTCCTCTAGACTGTAGGTTAACAGATCATCTATATAAAAGGTAGGTCTCATTTCAGTAAGACCCATTGTAGCAATAACTGGCAATATCAATAATAACAAAAATAGGCTTGCCCGTTGTAACAATCACGGGCAATATCAATAAAAGATAGAAGAAACTTCTCAAGAAAATGTATGCGGGTAAAAAATCACGGGCAATATCAATAAAACATAGGCTTGCCCACTGTAACAATCACGGGCAATATCAATAAAAGATAGAAGAAAACTTCTCAAGAAAATGTATGCGGGTAAAAATCACCGGCAATATCAATTACAATATAGGATCCAACAATTCTCAAAAATGTATGCGGGTACTATTACCTGGCAATATCAATAAAACATAGGCTTGCCCATTGTAACAATCACGGGCAATATCAATAAAAGATAGAAGAAAACTTCTCAAAAAATGTAAGCGGGTGAAGAATCACCGGCAATATCAATCACAATATAGGATCCTAAAAACTCTCAGAAATGTGCGTGGGTGAAAAATCACCAGCAATATCAATCACAATAGGGGATCAAAAACTTTCAATAAATGTGCGCGGTGAAAAATCACCGCAATATCAATCACAATACAGGATCCCAAAACTCTCAGAAATGTGCGTGGGTGAAAATCACCAGCAATATCAATCACAATAGGGGATCAAAACTTTCAATAAATGTGCGCGGTGAAAAATCACCGGCAATATCAATCACAATACAGGATCCCAAAAACTCTCAGAAATGTGCGTGGGTGAAAATCACCAGCAATATCAATCACAATAGGGGATCAAAACTTTCAATAATGGGCGCGGGTGAAAAATCACCGGCAATATCAATCACAATATAGGAGCAAAAAAAAAACAATTCTCAAAAAAAATGTATGCGGTACGTTATGGTCTGCACTCACTAGTAGTGTACACTATAATTACTGTATGCGATCATAAATGCAAGTCCAGATCCCACCGCTGCCACCAATGTTAGAAATGGGGGTCTCTAGTTGGCAATGGCGGGCCACTGTCCAAGTAGGGACCCTTCTTCCTAAGTCAGAGTGAGAGGGCTACCCTCTTTAATACCCCTGCTCAACCCTGTGGTAACGTAGCACGAGCAGGTAGGCTTATCTCAGAGGCAGGGTGTGAAGCATTTATGACCATACACAGTAACACAGTGAGGAACACTACAAAGGGACACCACACAAGTAGTTATAAAAAAATAAGTATCTTTATATAAAGGCAGATTTATCACAAGACCAATAACTGTAAAAGCCACAATACTGTCAAAGATAGGATAGCTGTTGAAGGACTGTCAAAGATAGTTCAGAGGTTGCAAAAATAAGGTTCAAATTCAAGGCAGTGGTCTCTGCGACCCTTTCTCTCATAAGACTGTCAAAAATAGGATGGCTGTTGAAGGACTGTCAAAAAATAGTTCAAAGGTTGCAAAATAAGGTTCAAATTCAAGGCAGTGGTCTCTGCGACCCTTTCTCTCACAAAGTACCTGGGTTTAGTAGCAAAACCAACAAAGTGTCGCAAAGAAGTTGTAGCGATGATTCTCGGCACGCGAGGCCGGCGATGCGTTGAAATCCTTGCCGCAAGGGAGGATGATGCGCCGATCTGCTGATGCGTGCGGAGACGATGCGACCAACTTCTGCACGCTAGGCCGCCGATGCGCTGAGACCTTGCCGCGAGGGCGAAGGCGATGCGACGATCCTGTTGCGTGTGCGGAGACGATGCGACAAACTTCTGCACGCTAGGCCGCCGATGCGATGACTTTCTTGCCGCGAGGGAGAAGTCGATGCGACGAGCCTGTTGCGTTGTGCGATCGTGTTGCGATGCGAAGAAATGAGCGCTCCGCGAGGGAGCGACGAAATCCGGTGCGATGCGATGAAAATGGCGGACGCACGGCGTCCGCAATGCGATGTCTTGAAGCAATGATTCTGTAGGGGTTGCGAGCGCTCGGCGACAGCCGCGCGATGATTCTTCCAGCGCGGTTCGGCTGCAGCGGCTCGCAAAGGGCGTTAGCGATGGTCTCGTGTTGCGAGCACTCCAGCAGCAGCAGCGCAATGATTTTTCCAGCGCTCTCGACTGCAGCGGCTCGCAAACGTGCGTTAACGACGATTTCCAGCACTCTTTTCTCTGAAGCAAACTAGAGGCCCTGGAACTCACAGGAGCCTCATCAGCAGATAGCAATCCTCGCAGGGAGGAAGCAGGAGGTTGGTGGTGGAGTCTGATGTGCCTGAGACTCCAGCAGGAGGCTAGCTCTTTTCCTAGCCCTTGGGTAATTGCTGTAACAAAAATAAAAGTTCTCTCAAAAGTCCTTTCTCTCTTCTTCAAGGTCCAGTGGTCACTGCTGCAGGCCAGTGCAAGAAACAACACACAAGCACAAGGACAGTCACTTCCTGCAGATTCCTCCAGTGGCACGGACAGAGTTTCCTCTCTAGATCCAAAAGCAATACAAATTGTAGGGGCTTGAGCACAGATATTTATACCCCAAAAGCCTTTGATCCTTGAAGCTACCAGTCCCTGAACCTAGCCAGAACCAGTTCTGCTCAGGCCTGGAGCACTTTGTTTACCAGGCTGCATCCTTCCTTTCAGAAAGAGGGGTCTGCTAGCAGACACACAGTGGGAGGTGGAGACAGCATTCACCTTGCCAGGCACAGCCCTATTCAGATCAAAGAGCCACCCTTCCCCACACTCTAAATGCAGATCTCTCTATTCAACCCAGGTCTGACTCAGCCTGCCCTGCCCCTCTAAAACCAGACAGCCAATACACATAACAGCAGAGCACACTGGAAGGCTTAGGCAAGAAAATACCTACTTTCTAAAAGTGGTATTTTCAAACACAGAATATAAAAATAAACTTCACTAAAAGATGTGTTTTAATATTCTGAGCTCAGGCATACTAAATTCGTTTTTCTACCATGTTCCTGGGGCCAGTTAGGACTATAGAATGTAATAGTCAAACTGCCCATTCTAGCCTATGAGGAACAGGTAGCCTTACAGTAGTGAAAAACGAAATTGGGTGTAATTCACTACCAGGACATGCTACACACACCAAGGCATGTCCTACCTTACACACACAATGCACCCTACCATAGGGGTGACTTACATGATGCCAAGGGAAGGTTCAGGGGCTGGGAAGTGGGTGCACTTCACAGCCAAGATGGCAGTTCTGGACTGCACACAGACACTGCAGTGGCAGGTCTGAGACACACTTTACAAGCTGCTTCTGTGGGTGGCGCAAACCAGCGCTGCATGCCCACCAGCAGCATTTGGTTTACCAGCCCTGGGCACACACAGGCCACACTACTAGGGACTAACAGGTAAACCAAATAAGCCAATCAGGGATATACCAATTCACATAGACATATTTACAAGGGGAGAGCATATGCACTTTAGCACTGAACAGCAGTGGTAAAGTGCCCAGAGTCATAAAACCAACAGAAACAGGTCAGCAAAAATACAGGAGGCAGGCAAAAAGTTTAGGGGTGACACTGCAAAAAGGGCCATTTCCAACAAGGTCCCTCTCTAAGTGTGTCTTTTTCATGCGTGCATCCCCGTAATATCAAAATGCTAGTCTCCCACCAGCTGCATTGGTATGGTGTATCTAAGTGCTAGGGCCTGACCAGAACAGAACAACAAGGGGCATTGTTTATCGACCTTGCTCACAATGTTCAGACTAAACTCCAGGAACAGGCAGAGAACGAACACAGCGAACAGTTCCCATGTGAAAAGTACAGACAGAGACGTTGCAAAATAAAAGCAGCTAGTAACGTGTGCAAATCTGAACCATTGCTGAAGGGCTCATGCTAACTTAGTGATGTCGACAATGTCCCCACCGGCCACGTGACACCCTCCCCTTGGCCAGGTGAGTAGCACTGATGCTAAGAGAACATGCAGGTAAGAAGAGCCAAAGCTATTTGCCATAAACCAAATTCAAAATCAAAAAAATATAAATATATATTTTTTTTATCCGACCACAAAGTCAAAATGTATGGAAAAGCTTTCAGAAGTTGCGGCTAAAAATATCAATAGACCGCCTTGTAGGTGGTTCCCCAAATCAGACTATGACTGTCCAACAAAAGCGAAAAGTTCACGTGTACTGTAGAAGACGATCAGTTCCAAAACGGATTCGCACCCCTTCCTCCAAAGAGGGTTGTCAAGCAACGCAAATGAACAGACGTACTCCTCATAATCCTGTGCGTCGAGGAGCATTAGAGGACAACCTGCGTGAAATTCGATGACACTCTGCTGTAAGAGGTGCTGCGCAGAAGCACAGGTACTCAAATCAGCCAAAACAGCAAGAGTAGCGGCATACATCAAGCGGTCGTCCCCGGAACAGTCCTGGTTGTGGGCCAACAACGGACCCACCAACACTTCTTAATCCAGGTCAACGAGAGATGTATTGGAGAGGCATATATCCAGGGCCCAATTGAAGGGGCACCGGCGACAGTAGAACACAGGTTGCACGCAGGTGAAGTAGGCGTAGCGGAAGTTGAGCGGATAACAGATGCCCAAAGTGGCTAACGGCAAGCATCCAAAAAGCTGCTGCATTCATTCACAGTACAGACGCAATTGTAGGGGGCTAGGCTGAACCACAGGACGGGCAGCCATTACATAGCAGGCAGAAAAGAAGCAACGCACCGCCAGCCAGCAAGAGCACCAGGGGAAACCCACTGAAGGCACTGGGAAAAATAGAATGAATAAAAGCAGGTATAACACCAAATATAGTCTGAAATGATGACACGAGGCCGGATCCCACAAGTTTAAAAAAATGAGCCAGTCCTTCGGTGTCAGACGCATTAAATATTTGGTGCATTAACTCCCCAAAATGGAGATTTGCATTGAGCAGTGACTGAATCTCACTTGAAGTTCTAGCCACCTGCAATTCGAAGGTCTCTCTAGCCGACGTGACAGCGACTTCTTGTTGAAACAATAGCGCTTTGAGTCTGCTTAACTTGTTGAAGTATGTCTTCAAAGTTGGAATTGAAGGCCACAGCGAGGTATCAACAACTCCCTATGGGGGTGGAAAGAGAACATTGCTGCAACATGTAACACTTTGTGAAACAGTTACTATATACGGGATGCCTGTCCGTATGCCTCAGCAATTATGGTTATTAAGGATAAGATAACTACCATTAGAAAGTAAAGTTAGCAGGTACTGAAGTCCCTTTTAAAAAACAGGCCAAATTAGGGGCCGACACGTTGCAAGCACTGTGCAATTTAACTTGTTTACATACTAAGGAATGTCCCACGGTAGAATCGCAGTCATCCCCTGTAAGGAATACTTCCTTCTCCTCCTGTTGACAGCGGAATTGAAAGGGTTAATGACCATAATTCATGGAGAAAAGTACTACCAAGCGGTTCGTACCTTCCAATCGGATAATGTTTCATGCATGCTGTGAATTGGAAGAGGGAAATAGGTAATGATATAACCGATGTATTAACCAGACCGAAGATTCGGTCTCAGCTATAGTGAAAGGTAACTGATCTAACTTTTCAATGTGTAACATAGTATATGTTGTGTCTTTCATAGACATAAGCTTCTGTTTATCTGTCAGAATGAATGGTAAAAATAAGGCAGAGTCATTCAAATAATCCCATGGAACTTTTCCAATTTTCAACGTTTGCAATGTCCAACCAAACTGCCTTACAGACCGTAACTGATTTTGACTATGGAATAGCACAGATACATCATTTTGTAAAATAACAATCAAAGATGAGACAATATTATCCAGTGTGTAAATACGAGAAGACAATGTGTTAATGCTATTATCAATCACATCAAGAACTTTGCGTAAATTATCCTGATCAAGTTGTCGTAAGCGGAAAGCAACTTCCATTTCGGACAATTTCCAAAATTCATTATATGCAGCATACATAAATCGTTTCTTACGAGGGGATTTTGGCCCTAAAAGGAAGTCGGGCAAATCTATGTCCCCATTTAAAAGAGACAAATGTTGTTTGACCGATGACAATAATTTACCCACTGAGTACGTAGTAACAGAATGTGACTGAGGGAAGCGAGGGTCAGGTCTACTGAGCGTAATCCTGGTGGAAGCATTAGAAAAGCATAATTGACACTCATTGGTACTCATTGGCCACATCAACCAGCTGAATTGATTACTGTCGTAGGAGTTAATAGTACCATTTAGAACCATGTCATATAGGTCGGTCACAGAATACATTTTGTATTGTGGCCGTGCGCCATAGGCAGACAACTGCGGAAGTGAGGGAGCATTCACATTTTTAGTAGTAGCCAAACCAAAACAAGTAGTCTGTTGTACCGTGTCATTCAAAAATATCAACTGTGACGGAATTAAACATGCACGATGTAGTGACTCAGTACCCTAAACCTGCCAAATTTTGGTACCCCATATCGATTTCAAATCAATGGTGTCCTTCCAGTAATCATACCTCTTCAGGGACAGGTCGGTTATGAACGAAGAAGAATATGTCAATTTGGTTTGGGTCAACATAAATTTTGAACGTGTTTGTGTATTTAGGGCATCATTACGATGGCGGGCGGACAAAGTCCGCCCGCCACCACAACGGAATGCGAGACCGTCCGCAAGGGGTGCGGCGGTCCCGCACCTGAGATTAGGATGCCACCGTGGTGGTGGCAAGCCCTATTCCCAGCATTGTGGCGGGCGGTGCTCACAGCACCGCCCGCCACAATGCTGGGAATAGACGTTGTGCTTTGGCATGCACAAGGTGACAGGCACCACGCGGTGCCTGCCACTTTGTCCATGCCAATGCAGGGTACCCCCCATGTGCACCCCCCAACTTTATGGGGGCCCGCCACGGGCCCCCAAAGGCAAAGACCACATGCCATTCCATGGCGGCAACGCTGCCATGGGAAGGCACATCTCCGCCACCATCCTAATATGGATGGCGATGTCTTGCAGACACCGCCACCATATTAGAGGCCTTTTCCGCCCAGTCTTCTGTCTGACCGGCGGAAAACCGGCGGACGGTCTTTCCATCCGCCGGGGTTCCCCCTGCCATCGTAATATGGCGGGGGGAAATTGGGTGCGGGCGGTGAGGAATAGCGGGCGGCGATCCGCCCGTTATAATGGGCCCCTTAGTTTGTAATAAAACGACGTCGGTCAGAAAGATTAAATCCAGAAAAATATACAAACTTATTTTTCTGTGCCAGTGAACTACCTCTAAACGGTGTTGGACAATGTTCCTATTGTGTATAATTCACTACAGGTCTGACAGTATTTTTTTGTGTAAATAATGATGACCATAATGTTGGAAACAGAATAAGTCAGCATAGTTTGCAGAATTTAAATACAAATCTTTAGTCTCAAAAGCTGTATAATATTTCAAATCTGAAAACAAAGAATGGACGGTGTTGACATCCCAGTCGTCTGAATGTATTCCTGGTGTGATGAGATCACCTGAAGAAACACGTATGAAATTTGAATTATCTCAGTCGGACCATATATTTTGAATGGAATTTTGGCCCAAATGATACCATCACTAACTGGAAATGCCGAAATATTGACAAATGTTTGATCACGTTTCATTTTATGAGACGAAGTGTGTGGGGCCAAAACTCCATCTACCAGATGGGTTGCAGAGCGTTCAGGTAAGTAATGGCCATTTATTAGAAGAAAAAAACCTGTTACAAAACCAATCCACATAAAGAGAAACACCATCGTTAGCACCAGCCAGATGTACGTCCAAGGAGGAACCAGATAAGTTCTATGAAACCAGGAAATGAAAAGGCAGATCCGAGTTGGGGGCTCTTTTTCAGTGGAAGCTGAAGACGAAGTAGAAGTTGAGGACAAGCTATGTCTGTCCATATAATAACCACTGGCACCCAGGTGAAACAACGGGGGCTTTTCTGTATTAGAAGAGGAACGGATTTTAGTACTAGACAGTTCAACTGTAAGCTCAACAGGTGGAGAGGCATATTCATGCGCGATTGAAGCTGATGGAGGTACAGACACCAAATCGACCGGAGTCTCCACATCATTTTCCAATTGTGTAGTTGGCGGTGAAGCAGGCGAAGTCATCAGACTCAAAGAAACATCCTGACGAGGAATGCTTGTAGACCCACTATTCAGAATCGGCCATATGGTGTAGCTTGACATTCTCAATAGAAATAAATCGGTTTTCCTTGTGGCCAGACAAAGGAGGCAAAATCACTGTACGAGTACCCTTTAATCCAAGAACTGGGACAGGTGCACGATAAGAGGGACCAAATACTTTTTTGTTCTCCAGCTTTTCTCGGACCAGATCACCAACTTTAGGAAGCCAGCCTGTAACAGGAATCAGCACCGCTGCTTCAGTGGACGAGGGCATATGATCTTTAGCCACTGTGTCACGGGTCTTTTGTAGTTCCTGTAACATAGTTGAATGGTTATCTACGTCAAATGTTGCGGCAGCCGCCCCACCGTCTAGACCATCAAGGTCTGGCACAAACATTTTAATGCTAAAGAGCATTTTGTATGGGGTCCGCCCACCCAGAGATCTTCTAGGGAGATTATTAAGTGCACGTTGGACTCCTTACAAATGAGTTAGCCAACTCCTTCCAGTACCTAAGACTCTAGCTGTCAAAGATTGCTTTAAGTCATAGTTCATTCGCTCCACTACTGAATTGCCCTCAGGCCTGTATGGAGACGAAAACTGCACCAGCACCCCCAGAGACTGCATTGCATCCTTGTAAGCCTTAGAGGCAAACGCTGGACCTTGGTCAGAATGGAAGATGCCACAGGCAAATGTCCCTACAAAGACATGCAAATCTCTAATGACATTTTGAGTGTCAGCACTACGTTATAGCCAAACCCAAAGGAATCTAGTGCACGAATCCTCTGCAACCAAAATATGTTTATATGCAGTGTCAGACGTCAAAGGACTGCAGTGATCAAGATAAATACAACCAAACGGTTGATTTGAAATGTAAACTTGTGTATGAGGTGGACGTGTAACCGTAGAGGGCTTAATTTGTTGACAAATGTCACAAGAAAGTGCATAATTATGAGTCTGTCTGTATAAGCCACGCCACCAAAAATGCTGCTGTAAAGGAGAAACTGTCGCAGAGACTCTGGCATGTGCAAAGGCCATGCTTTCATGTGCGGCAATGGTTGCAGGAAGTCTGCGGTCCTCTTTGGGAATCAGCCGATCCCCAACGGACGGAATAGTTGCAAATGGAACTTCATCAGGAGTTAAGTGATATGAATATCGTGAAGGAAAACCTTGTGGGAACTCTGTTCCGTCCTTCGTCGCAGCAGTAGCCGCAAGAATATCAATATCAATTTTAGTCATGGACCTAGTAACTGCTACTACTGAACATGTGGCAACTGCATATTTGGCTGCCTCATCAGCCAAAGAATTACCAACAGCACGCTGATGGCCAAGAGTATGAATAACGTGGCAAACGTTCCTTAAGTTCGGCCACTCGAACCCAAAGCGTTTTATGCTTTATTGCGCTACCTTTAGAGTCTCGGTAATCATTCTGAGACCAAAAGAATAAGCTGTAGTTGAAAGCCTGCACACAGTAGAAGAAATCGCACACAACAAGAGTGGGTACATCAGGATCAGCGAATTCTAGAGCTAAAATCAAAGCACGTAGCTCCGCCAATTGAGCCGTACAGTCACCAAGTGACTGTGTGTGCACTATGGAAGATTTAAACTCACCATCAACAATTGAGCCTGCCACTATAGCGCAGGCCGCCGAATAAGCATGCTTAGACCCAACAGCTGGCTGAGCAGAACCGTCGGTATATATGATACATTTGTACTGTTCAAGAGGAAGCAAAGACAATGGAGGAGGATGAACGTGTTCATATTGTAAAAACTCCTGTGTCTGCAAAGAGGGATCAAAGATAAAAGTGACATCAGCCGATGTCAAGGAACTTGCCCATTGTATCCAACAGGGATGTAAAGCTTTAGAATTCGGTACACTTCCCCTTGACACAGCTTCCAAAGCAGGTACAGACGAGACCATAAGAATGCGTTTTCCCTGCGCCAGAGAGCGTTCTTTCAGAATTGCCATCTGCACAGCTGTCAACATTTTTTCAACTGTGGAAAAGCGCATTTCCGCTGACGTGTACAAATGCGATTTATGAGCTATTGGTACTGTGTCACCTTCATTGAACGTCAAATAAGTGAAACCTACTGTCCCTGGCACAATTTTTATGACCAAGTTCGTAGAATTGTCACATGTTAACAAGAAGTTGGTCGCAAGCAGATCAGACTGCAAAGACCGAAGAATTTCAGTATGTTCCGGACGCGAGCTGGAAGACGAGAAAGTGGGTTGTATCAACTCGTAAAGTGGTTTGATATGCTGGGCATAATCAAGAATGTATGTCCTCCCGAAATTTAAAAATCCCAGCAAGGATTGCAATTTTTTCAATGTAAATGGAGGTTGCAATTGAGCACATTTCTCCAGAAAGTGGGGGGCCAACCCCCGACCTTCATTATTTAATTCGTATCCCGGAAAAAGTACCGCCAAGCAGGCGATATGGGATTTTGCAAAGTTGAATTTGTAACCGAAGTCGCAAATCTCAGTATGATGCGATCCACACGCACAAAATGTGGTATTAATTCATCATTCGTCAAATAGATGTCATCGACATATGAGAAAGCATCAGGATCAATGTCATGGAAAAGCGACACAATACGCGCCGCAAAAGCACCAGGACTATTCTTATAGCCCATAGGCAAGCGCGTAAATCTATTCTGATTGCCAACAGCAGTGAATGCTGTCCAGTTACGGCTTTCAGGAGCCAAACTGTGACTATAAAAACCATTGGAAATATCCAGTGTGGTTTTGTATTTTTTGCGAACAATGTTTCTCACTAACGCAGAGCTGTGTGTGTTCTGAACCGCAAACGTACGAACGTGACTGTTTAAATGTCTGTAATCCAAAACTATACAATATGAACCGTCCGGTTTTGGTATCGGAAAAAGAGGATTAGTCATGGATGAAACACAGGGTTCAATGACACCCTGATATTCCAACTGGGTCAATATTTCACTCACGGACGCTTTCGCGTCACGCCTGATCGGGTATTGTTGTTGGGGCTGTGGCATAGATAGTAAAGGGATTTCATGTTCTGTTGAATCCTTATCCCAGCCCACCTGATTACGATACACAGCCGGCACAAGGGCTAATGCCCATTCCGCTGCATAAGCTTGTTTAGCCTCTTCCGAGACATAACGTGAAAAACTTGGGAGTATTACGTCCTCACCTCGAGAAGAAGCTAAGACAAATGGTGGAGGCCAATCAGCCTCTGCCAACAAAATGTCATAAGAAGATGTAAGGTTGTCCCAAAAGACTGCCTTAATTGTGCGTTTAATATCACCTTCAATTTGGAGGCCTATCTCATAAAGCCTATCAAGGGGTGCAACTCGTGTGTCTGCTGTTTCCACTGTAATGATTGTGTCAGTTGCTTTCGCCTCCAGACATTGGTGGAGTGCCTCCCGCACTATGGTAACTTCCGCCGCGCTGTCTAGGATTGTTACCGCCCATGTCCAATCGAGGAGCAGGGTTCAATCAATCAATCAGGGGAATTGTAAGCGCGCTACTCACCCGAGAGGGTCTCAAGGCGTTGGGGGGGGGTCCGCAGTTCCGTTAGTCGAAGAGCCAGGTCTTGAGAGCCTTCCTGAAGGTGTTCAGGGAGGGGGCGCGTCTGATGTCAATCGGGAGCTCGTTCCAGGTCTTGGCCGCTATGCCCTGATCTGGCTCTGTGGATGCGTGGGGTTGGGGTTTCGGCGAGGGCGAGGTTGGTGGATCGGAGGTTTCTTTTGGGTTCCAACCGTCCGAGGCATACTTTGCTGGTAACGCTGCAACTTTTTTCTTCTGAAATGGGGCGTGATATGGAGGTGGTCCCTCTTGTTTGGCTTTCACGTCAAACTGGCGCTGTGGATCACGTTGCTGTGGCGTGGTCTCGCCTTGTCTGCGATCCTGTTGCTCTCCGCCACCGAATTGTTGATCCAATGTTTCCTGAAAGGATCGAGGAGAACGAGGATCATGGACCTGAAACCTCTTGGGTGTTTTAATAGTAGAGCGGTCACGCAAATCATATCTACGCTCAGAAGTTGTAGGCGGCGGGGAACCTGCACGTGAACCAGCACGTGACTCTTGCTTCTGTTGTTGCTGCCGCTAATTTTTATTCCAAGCCTTCTTTGGAAAGAACGGACGTCCCTCCTTCTCAGGAGGAGGCTTATTTTGAGGAGGCTGTGTAAAAGGTCGATCCCCCAAACTATTGCGGCCCAATGATTTATATACATCCGCAATAATAAGCGGCAACTCCCGCTCCTTGTCTACGTCCGCTACTGCCGACAGGCGTTGACGGACCTGTAAGCTAACTGCTTCACCTTTGACATTGCCAGGAATCATATTTGAGACTATAGGGAACATACCCACTAATCTCATCCCTAATTTGGTAAACAGTCTAAATATTGAGTTTTTAATTTCGACCTACAATAATATTGAGTTTGAAATATCGTAGGGACACAATATCGAAGTCAAGAATATCGACGACCAGAATATCGACCTGAAGGTAAGAAATATCGTTTTTGTTAATATTGAGGTTGGTAATATCGATAGCAAAAATATCGATGTTACTAATATTGATATTTATATTAGTGTTATGTATTTTATTATGTATTTTATATGTTTGTGTTTATATTTTTTGTTAATTATTATACTAGTTTTAGAATATATGTATACATTTTTTAGAAGTTAGTAATTTTTTTAAAGTAAATTATGCGTTTTAGTACCGTAGCGGGTTGTGGGTTTATAGGGGAATAGGGTGGGAAGTAATTTAATTATATTATATTAATTTAAAATTTTTAGGAATTAGTAATTATTTTAAGTAAATTTTGCGTTTTAGTTCTGTAGCGGGTTGTGGGTTTATAGGGGAATAGGGTGGGAAGTCATTTAATTGTAATTAAGTAATTATTTATTTTTATTTATTGGTATTGATAAATAAGTTTATGTTAATTAATTATTAATTGGTAATTAATTTTTATTAATTGGTTAATTGGTAATTATATTAAGTGTATTAATTTATTATTGAAGTGTGTTGTGAGTTTATAGGGCAGTAGGGTGGGAAGTAATTTAATTGTAATTAAGTAATTATTTATTTTTATTTATTGGTATTGATAAAAAAATGTATGTTAATTAATTATTAATTGGTAATTAATTTTTATTAATTGGTAATTAATTTTTATTAATTGATTAATTGGTAATTATATTAAGTGTATTAATTTATTATTGCGGTGTGTTGTGAGTATATAGGGCAATAGTGTGGGAAGTAATTTAATTGTAATTAAGTAATTATTTATTTTACTTATTGGTATTGATAATTAATTTTATGTTAAATAATTATTAATTGGTAATTAATTTTTATTAATTGGTAATTCATTTTTATTAATTGATTATTTGGTAATTATATTAAGTGTATTAATTTATTATTGAAGTGTGTTGTGAGTTTATAGGGCAATAGGGTGGGAAGTAATTTAATTGTAATTAAGTGATTATTATTATTTTATTGTTGAGTATTGATAATTAATTTGTTGATTAATTATTAATTGGTAATAACTTTTTAATAGATATTTTTATGTTTTGGAAATTAATGTGTTCATTAATTAATAATTGGTAATTAATTGTCATTAATTATTCTTTATTGGGATTTATCAATAATTTATTGTTAATTAATTATTAATTGCTACAACTTTTTTAATAATTATTGTTTTTTGGTATAGAAAATTAATTATTATTATTTGGTAATTAATTGTTAATAATTATTATTTAATTGTATTTATCATCTATTTAATTGTTAATCAATTATTAATTGGTAATTATTTTTAAGTACTTATTTATTGGTATTGTTAATTAATTTATTGTTATTTAATAATTACATTATTATTTATTAAAAAATAATATTTTAATTATTAGTCAGTTATTTTTACACCTACGCTATCCAACACTTTCCCTACTGTTGCACTCTCTGGAGTTGGAATAGTAATTTTTACCCCTACGCTATCCAACACTTTCCCTACTGTTGCACTCTCTGGAGTTGGAATAGTAATTTTTACCCCTTCGTTATCCAACACTTTCCCTACTGTTGCACTCTCTGGAGTTGGAATAGTAATTTTAACCCCTACGCTATCCAACACTTTCCCTACTGTTGCACTCTCTGGAGTTGGAATAGTAATTTTAACCTCTACGCTATCCAACACTTTCCCTACTGTTGCACTCTCTGGAGTTGGAATAGTAATTTTAACCTCTACGCTATCCAACACTTTCCCTACTGTTGCACTCTCTGGAGTTGGAATAGTAATTTTTACCCCTACGCTATCCAAGACTTTCCCTACTGTTGCACTCTCTGGAGTTGGAATAGTAATTTTTACCCCTACGCTATCCAACACTTTCCCTATTTTTGCACTCTCTGAAGGGGGAATAGTAATTTTTACCCCTACGCTATCCAATATTTACTGTTTTAGTTAATGTAGTGTATAATTTATTTAACAATTTTTTTAAAATTTGTTATATATATTTTTTATATTTGTATTTATATTATTGTTGTATGTGTATGTATGTATTTATAATTTATAAAATGTTTTTTAACAATTTATAAGTTATTACAATAATTAATTGTAAATATTATTAAGTAAGTATATATATTATATTGTATATGTATATGTTTAATTTTTTTTACTTTATATGTATTACTTATAATTTTAAACATATTTTTAACTATGTTTATTTTAAATCTATGTATCATTTACTTTATTTTACATTAAAAAAAACGATATTTTTAACAACGATATTTTTGACAACGATATTTTTTTTCTCAATATTTTTGTACTTACCATAATGTAGATAGGACTTCGATATTCTTGACATAGATATTTCGGCTCCGATATTTTTGACGTCGATATTTTTGACGTCGATATTGTGTCAGTGATTCCCCTAATTTAAGGGCTGACCCAGCACCGTGCTCATCCTGAACCTTCTTTAGAACAGTCGGTAGAACTGTCATGGAGGGGGTGCCAAAGCACAGCGAATAAACGCCAGCAAAAACCATTCCTCAGGTGGTGCAATCAGTTACATCGGGAGCTATACCTTTCAGTAAACTTATCGTTAGGATCCTGTGTTTCTCAACAAGGGTAGTGTGTGGAAAAACAGCCTCGAGCTGCTCAAATTTTTCTGCTAACCAAAACGTTAAATCATCCCTATTCTGAGGACTCTTGCCCATCACAGAACTAACCATGACTGGACTAATGACTATACCACCACCATGTCCTGGTGGTTGTGGAGCGGCTCCAGCCGGGGCCACTTGTAAATTATGAGACATATATTGTATAACACTTCTGTGTATATGAATCAGAGATGTATGTAATTGTCTAAGCTCTGCGAGTGTAACACCAAGATAATTAGATAATTAGGATGAGGTGTAAATCCCGCCAAAACAGGCCATGTGGCCCGTTGACCGATAAAGGGCCTAAACGAACCCCAGATACAGGGTGAGGAAGGGCGCCATTAAACCAGATGGTATGCTCCCAAGCTGACAACGGAACTTCAAGTAAGCGATAAGGACGATATTGTTGCGGAATCGGGGCTCGAGTATATTCATGAAATAAATTATCATTTCCATCTACTGCCGGAAATGGAACCCATGAGTAAAAAACCTCGAAGCGGTATGCTGGATCCGCCTCGACTACAAATATAAATTCAGCCCCCGCATTAGGGACTCCATGCTGAGTCAAATGTGCTTTGACCGGCACTCTATTATGTGCCGCAATAGCTACTGCCATTACTAAAAACAGTATAGACGAAACCAGAAAAACGGTTGCGCAAAATTGGGTTCAGATGAGAACGACAAAACCTTTTAAACTTCAAGCTTGAAAAACCTATAAAACTCTAATATAGGAGGCTAAATCCCGCACACCACGGACGTCTCCGTAAACGGTGAGAGGGTATTATGGACAAGCACAAACGCTACTCAGGTGCCTCGCGAATAAGAACCAGACCAATCGTTGGTGGCGCCATGTTGCAGTGATTCTGCACATACACAGACCTATGCGCAGGATTATGGGACCTCGGTGTATAGGGGCTAAGCCTTCCCACTACCATAGTGCCCACGAGCCCAGGACCGACTAGCTATAGTGTCTCACTCGCTCTCCTACACACTCACAGAGAAGCAAATGATTAGACACCCCAGAACACAACACTCCCGACTCTCTCAGGAATCGTGGTAGTGAGGCAAAACCCTTTCGCTCGCACTCTTGTTTTTGTCACAATAAAGTCTGACAGAGACACGAAATAGTTTAGAATATTTATTTTAACTATTGTGCTCTATAATGCAGTATACGTGCCACAACAAGCAGAAAAATCCATAATACAAATATTGTCAGCATTGCATTGCAACAAGGCCATATATCATGAAGGCAGATGTCATAATGAAAAGACAATAGAGAGAAGACAGTCCAGCCTAACCTCCCTCCCCTTGCTAGGAATTGGAATTATTATATAACAGAAGATCTCTGGGTGTTGTCAGCAGACCCCATACCTTAGTGCCTAGATGGTATATCTACATCCCAGGAACTGCATTGCTCTTCTCCCTGGAAAGGTCCCTCTCCAAGTGTGTTTTTTTCATGCGTGCATCCCCGTAATATCAAAATGCTAGTCTCCCACCAGCTGCATTGGTATGTTGTGTCTAAGTGCTAGGGCCTGACCAGAACAGAACAACAAGGGGCATTGTTTATTGACCTTGCTCACAATGTTCAGACTAAACTCCAGGAACAGGCAGAGAACAAACACAGCGAGCAGTTCCCATGTGAAAGATACGGACAGAGACATTGCAAAATAAAAGCAGCTAGTAACGTGTGCAAAGCTGAATCATGGCTAAAGGGCTCATGCTAACTTAGTGATGTCGACAATGTCCCCACCGGCCACGTGACATCAGTAGCATTACACCATCTTTGTCACTTTTTACAGGGAACAGGGTTTGTTGTCTGTCATCATATACTGATTACTGTAGCTACAAGCATTGGTAAATGCATTAGGTTTCGCCTATGTTAATAATAATAAGCTGTAGCTTTCTGAGTAGTTGTACAATATAAATTACAGAAAGTCTGTTAAAGTGTTATGACTTGTTTATGTACAAAAAGGCAATATATTGCGCTGTTTCTAGTGGTATAGTGCAGGTAAGTAATAGCAAAATTTTGAAAAATGAATAGGGAAATAATAGAATTAATTGATGTAATCACAATATTATGGGGCCGATTCCGATCTCGGCCGGTAGGGCTCCGAATCGGATTCGGCTTAACCGGATCCGATTCGGAGCCCTATTTCCCGACCGATTCGTACGCGCGTCCGGGCGAGCGAGTACGATGCGTATTCGCCGACCGACTCGTCCGGGCGTCCCGACCGCTCCGACCGACTCGATCCCGGGTCGAACCGCACCGACCGACTCACACGGACCACGACTCGCACCGCGCAATGGAGACGTTCCCCGGCCGGGTAAGTACGATGCGCGCTGCGAGCAGTCCGACCGAGCCGCGCACTCCGGTTCGAAAGAGCTGTCGGAGCCGTACTTTGGGGGTCCGTGTCGGACCCCCTGTACGCGCGAGCCGCGCGAAGTCGCACACAGGGGGACCCATGGGTCCCCCTACCTGTGCGTGTACGGCGCGAATCGCTTCGCCGCATACACGCTGTAGGGGGCGCACTTGTCCGCATCGCACCCATTGAGTCAATGGGAGCCCGCGTACGTGTTGTACGACAGGCTCCCATTGACTTCAATGGGAGTCCGACCGACTCGAGTCCGATGGCATACGTGCGCATCGTACTCGTTCGGTCGGACTGCACGGGTCCGATTCGGTCGGAAATCTCTCCGGGTCCGGCTCGGTCGGAGAGATTTCCGGCCCGAATCGGAATCGGCCCCTATGTGTTTAGATGAGTTCTGACAACTTTTGGGCCTGGTGCCACTGTAGTTGCTGCACCATTCGAATCACGACCATATTGCCTGTAAGGTAACTGCACTTGTGACTGCTTGTTTAGTAGTAAAATATAGAAATATTAGGTGTTTAGTGGGGTGCCTAGAGCTTTTGGTTTAGGTGCTACTGCACCTGCTGCACCATTCAAATCATGACCGTATTGCCTGCTAGATAAATGCATGTGTGACTATCTTGTTTAGTAGTAAAATTTAGCAGTAATCTGGGTTTAGCGGGGTCCCTAGAGCTTTTGGCCCCACTGTCACTGCACCTGCTGCACCATTCAAATCAAGTCTCTTTTAACTGCAAGGTAACTGCAATTGTGACTGCCTGTTTAGTAGTCAAATATAGCAATATTAGGCGTATAGAGGAGTTCTGACAACTTTTGGGCCTGGTGCCACTGCACCTGTAGGACAATTCAAATCATGATTCTTTTGTCTGTAAGATACCTGCACTAGTGACTGCTTGTTTAATAGTAAAATATAGTAATATTAGGTGCTTAGTGGGGTGCCTAGAGCTTTTGGTTCTAGTGCTACTGCACCTGCTGCACCATTCAAATCATGACCCTATTGCCTGCTAGATAAATGCATGTGTGACTATCTTGGTTAGTAGTAAAATTTTGCAATAATCTGGGTTAAGCAGGATCCCTAGAGCTTTTGGCCCCAATGCCACTGCACCTGCTGCACCATTCAAATCAAGTCTCTTTTAACTGCAAGGTAACTGCAATTGTTACTGCCTGTTTAGTAGTCAAATATAGCAATATTAGGTGTTTAGTGGCGTTCTGACAACTTTTGAGCCTGGTGCCACTGCACCTGCTGCACAATTTAAATCATGATCCTTTTGTCTGGAAGGTAACTGCACTTGTGACTGCTTGTTTAATAGTAAAATATAGTAATGTTAGGTGTTTAGTGTGGTGCCTAGAGCTTTTGGTTCTAGTGCTACTGCACCTGCTGCACCATTCAAATCATGACGCTATTGCCTGCTAGATAAATGCATGTGTGACTATCTTGTTTAGTAGTAAAATGTAGCAGTAATCTGGGTTTAGCAGGGTCCCTAGAGCATTTGGCCCCCGTGCCTCTGCACCTGCTGCACCATTCAAATCAAGTCTCTTTTAACTGCAAGGTAACTGCAATTGTGACTGCCTGTTTAGTAGTCGAATATAGCAATATGATGTATTTAGAGGAGTTCTGACAACTTTTGGGCCCTGTGCTACTTCACGTGCTGTACAATTCAAATCATGACCCTGTTGTCTGCACGGTAACTGCTCTTGTGGTTGCCTGTTTAGGAATAAAATATAGCAATATTAGGTTTTTAGTGGGGTGCCTGGAGCTTTTGGTCCCGGTGCCACTGCACCTGCTGCACTATTGAAATCCTGACCTTAGTGCCTGGAAGATAATTGCACTTGTGATTGCCTGTTTAGTAGTAAAATATAGCAATAATTGGTGTTTAGTGGAGTTATGACAACGTGCCACTGTGCCTGCTGCACCATTTAAATCAAACCCTTTCAACTGCAAGGTAACGGCAATTGTGACTGTCTGTTTAATAGTAAAATATAACAATATTAGGTGTTTAGAAGAGTTTTTCCAACTTTTTGGCCCAGTGCCACTGCACCAGGTGCTGCACCATTCAAATTATGACCCTGATTCCTGAAAGATAACTGCCCTTGTGAATGCCTGTTTAGTTGTAAAATATAGCAATAATCGGTGTTTTTGTGGGGTGCCTGGAACTTTTGGTCCCGGTGCAACTGCACCTGTTGCACTATTGAAATCATGACCCTAGGGCTTGATAGATAACTGCACTTGTGACTTCCTATTTAGTAATAAAATATAGCAATTTTAGGTGTTTAGTGGAGTGCCTAAAGCTTTTGGTCCTGGTGTCACTGCACCTGCTGCACCATTGAATCATGACCTTGTTGTCTGCACTGTAACTGAACTTGTGATTGCCTGTTTAGTTTAAAATTTTAGCAATAATCTGGGTTTAGTGAGGTCCCTAGAGCTTTTGGCCCTGGTGCCACTGCACCTGCTACCCTATTCAAATCAATTCCCTTTTATCTGCACGGTAACTGCAATTGTGACTGCCTGTTTAGTAGTCAAATGTAGCAATTTTATATGTTTAGTGGAGTTCTGACACCTTTTGGGCCTGGTTCTACTGTACCTGCTGCACCTTTCAAATCATGAACCTCTTGTCTGCAAGGTAACTGCACTTGTGGCTGCCTGTTTATTAGTAAAATATAGCATAGCTCTTGTATATTAACTTTATTTTTAATGTGCAGTGTTTATTACAACATTTACAATTTGATCATAATGACCAAATAGAATAAGTTGAAAACATCAATCCGATAATTCCTACAAAGTGCAAAGAAAGGTACTGAGGCATGAATAGGAAATGCCACAAACATTCTAAGGCTAAAGCATCTGCTTTTCACAAGCAAGTAATAAAAAGCAAGCATTGCAGTATACTGTTAGAAGCTGTCTGCCTTTTCCATGGTAAGAGATTGTATATTGACAGTAAATGGGGCTTAAACAGTGTGAACAGCTTTAGTAGAAGTATCGTAAATGCATGCAGTCAGGGAAAGTTAACAAAAAAAGAGTTCCACACAAAAGTGAATGAACACAGTAATTTGGCTACAGGAACTGATAAGAGCCCCCTTTTAAGATACATTAAGTACAGGAGATTTCACAAGCACAGCACAAGCGCTGTGCAGCGAAACCTAAAAATGTTCTGTTCCTACCAGCTTGTCAGATTGATCAGAGCCTTGAATGCTACGAGGATCTTCAAAATTCTTCAGTGAACTAAGGGAAAAATGCTCCCTTTATCAATGGGATTTTATCATTTTCAAATGCATTATTGTGAAAGGATCCATGAATTAACTGTCAAGACAGCTCTATAATGAACCTGCAAACCCACCCAACACCTTCTTTTAGCACTAGTTCATCAAATAGTTCTCAACAGATTTACACCAAACCAAGCAAAGGAACACCTCTGAGTAAAGTTATAGTTTCATGCCAAGATTGGAGTATTACTGTTCTGCTTTTTTCTGCTCTGTAGAGCAAAGTATCCTATGGGAGTTAAAATGGAAAACAATCACTTTGTCACCCTCCCTACCTTGTATAGCTGCACAAAACCTGACATGCCAAAACCTAGCTAATAAGGTTATTTGACTGGACATTTTGGTCCGCCTCAGAAGTCACCAAGCATCTTCCGGGGTGTTCAATAGGCTCCAGAGGCCCTGCTCCCTTTCTTCCCAATGGTTTGCCACTGCAGGCAGTGCCTTGATGTTAACTCTATGCCATGAAAATCAAAACCATGTCACACTATACTGCTGAGGGATTCAATGTCTGCTACGACTTTGGTCCTTTTGACACATATGACAAGATACCCAATAGAAACAGCTTTCATGTTAGTGTTCCCTTGACGTCAGCACCACCCACAACATCATAGCCTCTTTAATCTGAGAGAGACTTCTAGCCACAGATTCCTTACCTTCCCGAGGTGTCAGACTGGACCCAGAAGATTTTCGAGAAGTACCATTGTGCGCCGGTACGTGGTGTAGTTTGGCTCTGTGACAGTTTGCAGAGCTCTTCCTGATGGTCGTCTTCACACTCCAAATCATCTGGGAAGTTGAGTAAATCCCACAAACATAAAAAAATCCAAGAAGTCGAAGTTGTCTGACGAGACACGGATGCGTCAGCACTCCAGGAGCCTGAACCCAGGTCCGCTCCGCACTTCCCCGATTTTCCCGGAGCCGTAGCGAACCCCGCCCAGTTGAAGGAGTTCTATAAGGCCATGCTCCTAATATTTTGGAGACTCGGCCACTCTGGAGTGTGTTCGGGCCACAGGGGTATGTGCTGGGCCCCTACTGGACCCACGCTGGCGTATTCACCCTCAGCGCCAGTCGGGCCCCATGGACCCCATGCTGAATCGAGAGCGGAGCTGCAGGGAAGACCAAGACTTTCTCCTGCACCCACTCCAGTGCTGACGCCCCTGGCATCACTGACACCCCTAGGCAGTGCTGCCACCATCATTATTCCTGACTCTGACAAGGAGTTGGATGGGCGTTGTCTGACTCCATCTATGGTGCCAACTGGGTCCATGTTTCCCGGAGTGGAGGCAGTGCCTTATTAGGCCTGGAGACAGAGACACATGGTAGGGGTTATGGACCCTTATGGTTACCAGCTCCCTGATGAGTAACAGGACAACTGGTATGGGGAACTGGCGGAGGCCAGTGGGTTAGGCACCTTATCTGACACTGGTCTGCTCTCCTCCTATTGTGACTATGGAGGAGAGAACCTCTTTTGCAATGGTGTAGCATAGGGCAGCTCAGGTCTTGGACCTTTAGTTTCCTACGGTGTCAGTCAAGACGAATGTCCTACGGGAGACGCTTCACCTCTTCTGAACCCCCAGTCCCCTTCAATGAAGTCCTTACAGACGTCCTACTCAGGCCTGGTCCAAGCCCTGCACAGGGGTTCCTGTGCATAGCACAACTGCCTGCCATCATTGCCCCGCTCCTGGGAACACCAGTTTCCTCACCCAACACCCCACTCCAGAGAGCTTGGTGATCCAAGCCTCCGCATCCGGAATTAACCCCGATGTGTTCCCTACCACTCCACCAGTTAGGGAATCCAAGAGGCTGGATACCTTTGGTAAGAGAATGTTCTCTTCTGCCAGCCTAGCACTGTGGTTAGTGAACACCGCATAATCATTGGACCATTACTCCCATACAATATGGCACTCAATTGCACAAGTCTCTGTTTAGGCCTGAGCCATACTCACCCAGGCTATTGCTGATGGGAGAGATGCAGCTAAGTTCACCATAAGGTGTGGGCTTGATACGACCGACTCGCTGGGCAAATCGATTTCCCCGTCGGTGGCCTTGCAGCACCACGCCTAGCTGAGAACAACTGGCATTTCAGGGGATGTCCATGCTTTCCTTATTGGCATGCCCTATGATGGCTCTCGCCTTTTTGGAGAGAAGGCAGACTCAGCGCTGCAATGTTTTAAAGACAGCAGAGCAACGGCCATGTCCTTGGCCTTGTCTATGTCCACTCGCCAACCCCAGCCCGCCTTCTGCTCCTTTCTTGGCCACAGAAGGGTTCTCCAACTGCATCCATACCCTCCCAACCACCGCAGCCAACAGGCTTCCCTGCCTTTTCGTGACCGAGGACAAGGGTCCCATAAACCACATGGTTTATGCCAGAGGTCTAGTCAGTCCACCACCCCTCAGGCAGCCGCAGCCTTTCAGCCCCTTTAGCTTGCCCTCCAGCCATCATGGGCATCCAGTGGGAGGCAGGATACGCTTTCACTAGTCTCACTGGCAGCCAGTGACATCAGACCGTTAGGTCCTTCAGATCATCCAAAGAGGCTACTCCTTCCCTTTTGGACTACTCTGTCTGCAACCCACTTACGATCGGCTGATGGAGGACCATCTCTCCTTGCTCCGTCAAGATGTGCAGGCTCTCTTGTTCAAGGGAGCCATAGAGAGGGTGCCTGCATCAGAAGTAGATCGTGATTGTTGTTCCCACTACTTTCTTGTGCAAAAGAAGGATGGAGGACTTTGTCCTATCCTAGACCTGTGCCTTCTCAACATCTACCTGAAAAAGGAGAAGTTCAAAATACCCAAGTCCTGGCTGCTCTGAACCCGTGAGACTGCATGGTAGCGTTGGACTTGCAGGACACATATTTCCACAGCCCCGTCCTGCCTGCAGACAGATGTTACCTGTGGTTCATGGTGGGCTAAGAGAACTTTCAGTTTGCCATGCTCCCTTTCGGCCTTACCCGCACCCCTCGGGTGTTCACGAAAGTGATTGCGGTAGTTGGAGCTCATCTGCGGATGTCGGGGGTTCCAGTCTTCGCCTACTTCGGCGATTGGCTGTTGAAGGCGGGCTGACCCCAGGCAGTCGTCTCCCACCTTCAGACTATAGCGAACCTCTTGCACTCGCTGGGGTTCACTATCAACGTACCTGAGTAACACCTGTCTCCCTCAGACACTCTCTTTCATCTGAGCCGTTCTGTACACAGTGCAGTTCGGAAGTGTCAAGGATGTTCAGGCTATGATTCAGATGTTTCAGCCTCTATTCTGTATTTCAGTGAGAATGACTCTGAGGTTGTTGGGCCTCATGGCCTCCTGCATCCTGTTTGTTACTCATGCCCGTTGGTATATGCAGGCTGTGCAGTGGGACCTGAAGTCCCAGTGGGTGCAGCATTTGGGGAATCTCTCTGTTATGGTCCAGATCTCGGAGGGAACTGCAAAAAAATCTGCAGTGGTGGCTAACTAACTGCGATTGGGTCAATGGCAGACCCTTCTCGTTGCCCCAACCAGATCTGACAGTAGTGACAGATGTGTCACTCCTGGGATGGGACGGCCATCTGGGGGAGGTGGAAATCAGAGGACTCTGGTCTCTGGCAGAATCCGGTCTCCACACCAGCCTTTTTGAGCTCCGTGCGATCCGTTTGTCATTGAAAGCCTTTCTTCCTTCAATCTGTGGAAGGCTGCTGCAGGTGATGACGGACAGCACCACCGCCATTTGGTGCTGCAGCAGTCAGGGTAGAGTGGGGTTGTGGACCCTCTGTCAAGAGGCCCTGCATCTCTGGACATGTCTGGAATGTCAGGGCATTTTCCTGGTGGTTCTGCATCTGTCGGGCTCTCTGAACGCTGACTGGAAATATTTTGCATTTTTTACTTCAGTGACGATTTCTACAATGCAAACCAGGATTACAAGTAAGTAACATTTTGTAGCTTCTCTTTCTAAAAGTTTGTCTTCCTAATGTTTATATGAATTCTTTTTGTTTCAGAATACTGTACATGTCAAAGTGTCTACTGGATGCAGGGTTTGCCTTTAAGACTCACCTTGATTCCACCCTCCCTGCCATCAGTCAATAGAATACAGCCGTTGACAGGGTCCAGCAACCAGGAGTACAGGATTTGGCCTTTTTCCACACCTATTCCAGCTAGCAGCCGATCTTAGCCATGCGTATTGGCACTTTGATTGTTTTGTTGTCTTTGCCCATGAATAGTCAGTTCTTTGTGCTTGGTATGCCCTTTGGCAATGCCCTGCATCTAATCTTCAGGGGCGGCTCCTTCGTTATGGCGGGGGAGCGTCGCCCCACTGCTGAATGGCAGGAAATGAAAAATAAAACGATAATAAAACTATTTTATTATCATTTTATTTTTCACTTACTCGTCCGAGTCCGCCGATTCTAGGGAGGGGCAGGGCCATGCTCTGCTGCAGCAGCAGCTAGGGAGGAGTGGTAGGTGCACTGTATGTGTGCATGTCGGTTTGGCCAGCCATCTTAGGACGGCGAAACAGACATGGGCACCTACATTTCTCCAATCCAGCTCTCTTGCACAGCTGGGTGGGAGAAGAGGCACAGGCTCCCTGTCCCTAGCTGAGCGACATTTCAGCTCGCTCAGACCAATCCCGGAGCTTCTCTCATGCTGGGTAATAGCATGAGAGCAGCGTCAGTATTGGGTGGGGAGCGGAGCGGAGGAGCACAGAGGTGGTGGGAGCAGAGAAGCACTGAGGCAGCATCCGGCAGCGGCAGATAAGTTCTTCTTTTATTTTTTTATTATCGTCCCCCCTCCCGCACTGCTCACCACGTTTTAGTAGCAGCAGCCGCCACTACTAGTCTTTCTTCTTCCATCAGAACTTGCTTCATATGGCCATTAGGTGTGCCCTTCTATCTCTGTGCAGGTCATGGCCATTTTTGATTTCTAAATTTGATAGCATCTGAAGTTTATTTGTTTTATAGGATCTGTTGTTCAAACAAGCATTGCCAAAGCCATTAGGTTACAGCTCTAAATTGCTGAGTGGTTGGCTTTGCTGATACTTGTTTTCCAATTGCATACTTCATGACACATACGCTTGCATGGCCATCAATCTTGTAATGGGCTTTCTATTAAAGAATTTGCATTCCAAAATGGCCATTGATGTTTATGCATGCATCGTGACACATGCCTTGTGACACATGTATGCACATCTCTCATAACGGAGGCAGCCAAATTTAATTCACTGATCTAACATGGGAAACAGACATATTAGATCATTAAATGAAAAAAAGATAAAAGAAGTCACACAAAGCATGTAAAAAAGGCTGGACAGTGCTTTTCAGTATCCAGGCCATAGTTAAAATAGAATAGCAATAAAATCAATTCAGCCAAGGATGGAGAGCGGGTGAGCAGCATTTTAAGGAGGGAGAGGCGACAGATGACATGCGTCCCATTAAACACAGAGGGCCTGATTCACAAAGGTAAAGTTAGACCAAAAGTCTAACTTTACTACTTTTTGGTATTAACAGAGTGACTTACGAGTACTATCTGTACACCTGTGGAGGTTCCACCTCAGGTGCGGAACCTCAGCTCCGAGTGCGGACCCTCCGGAGGCGTAAAGAAACTACTCGCAAGTCTGTTTGTGAATACCGAGTTAGACTTTTGGTCTAAGTAAGTCCGTGGGTCTAATTTTACCTTTGTAAATTGGTCCCAGAGACCAGGATGTGGGGCAGGCAGCATTGGGACTAGGAGGACAGAAAGCCATCAAATCAAAAGTGGAATAGGCAACAGACTCAACCAGTCTTGAGTAAGGGTGCTGACCCAAAAGCTACTCTATACTAGAAACAACAGGTGTAACCTAAAAAGACATTCATGTAACGTTTGTCAGACTTTAATGTTGCGTTATATATAATAACTGTATTTTGGACCATTTTTACAGTCCATGACAAAAACGCAATTGGTTCACTAGATAGAGTTGGCTCGAGGCTGCTGAATCAATGGCTCATTTAAGAAAGCCTGTGTTACTGCACACTTGCTGCACACTCAACAGGGGCTACAGACATTCTCACTACTATTGACATTTTATATTAGTTTTAGTATTTCTGTTCATTAGTATCCATTATCTCTTAACTTGGGGTGAAGACCTCAACACATATAAACTAAATATAATTAAAACTGTGTAATGTTTGAAAATTAAAGTATTTCCTAGTCGACTGTTAATCGTATGGAAAGCCCTTACATTGAGACACATCATGTTTTATATGCAAATGCTTTATCTTTGGGTAAGATATAACTTTTTATTTGGAATTACAATCTTTAATACAGGAGACAATTCAAGAACTTTCAAATGAAAAAGAACGTGTAGATATTTTGGTTGAAGAACTGAAAGAAAGTCAGCAGGATCTAAAGAATATCATCCGAGTCAAAGAGGTCTGCATTTTTTTAAACTTTCACAAATATGATATATTTCCAAAATGTGGGCATAAAGTCACAGAAAAGCATACGTTAAGCAGTGTTTTATTATCCTATCTGCTATTGTCATTCACACCATTCTGAACATTCTTATTCATTTTACACTTGGGTTCTGTCGCTTTTGAAAAAATATTTCTCCTATATTCTGACTCTTTTGGATTCTGATTTTGAACATACTATCATGCCATTAAATTATATGAATCTTTGTTATTGTTTAAAATGCTACTATGTACTGTGCACTAGGACCAGCCTCCATCTTCGTACTGTGTAAGGCCCACTTTAGTGAGACTGGGAAATTTGTATACACCATTCTCTCTTGAAGTAAGTACGCAGGACCAGGTGGACAAGCACTCTACCAACAATATCTGGAGTGGAGCTATAAGGTCAAGGTCAGGTCAAAAGATACTTTATTCGGCCACTGAAAGCCATAAAAGCAAACATTTAGAAAGAAAGATATTTCATAAAAGATAGAATGATTAAAAAATCCCACATGTACAATTAAAAATCCAAATCACGCAGGTAAATAGGCTAAAACCGACAAACAAGGATAAAAACTCATTAAAAAAAACAGCACTAAATGCTATAATAAACATAAAATACAACAGGTAAAGTGCAGAGGTAATAAAACATTAACTTGGTAAATAGACTAGGGAGTTAAAATGACAGGCACAGGGTGGCACATATAGTTCCCAGAACACAGTTAGCAGATGCAACCTGGCTACTGCAAAGACAACCTCTTCCTATGTCTTAAGGCCCCTGTTAAAAAGCTGGCGACTCCAAATGAGACCATGGGAGAAGAAAGCATTTGAAGGTATAGTAATGCGGGCCTTACTTGAGCAAATTGACAGTTTCTGAGCAGCGGTATGAACTTTTTATGCAGGGGGGTCATAAAAATCACAGAAAAAGATAAAATGTAGAGTATCCTGCTCAGAACAATTGTCACAGGGACAGGGCTTTAGTGCACCGGGTTTCGTATAGCCTTTGGAAAAGGCTAGTAGCCAAGGAATCACATTCAAGCGGATTCTGGTTAACACGAAGCGATGTTATACATTAGTGACCAGCAACAAGTACGGCTGTACCTGTGGGCTCAAACTCAGTGTAACAAACCTTCTCACAGTAGGCTTAGCTAGCTCCTTGCCTTCCCTGAGCCCCTGCCGTTTAGCCAGAAACTGTTGTTTAATGTCTCTAAAAGCTACCGAGCCTAAAGGCCTGAGATTAACATACTGGTCTGGCAACCTAGCCATTTCATTTGCTCCATTATGTACTTTAGCCAGGGTACACGGCCCGGAGGGGCATCCCAGTCAGACGTCAGGTCCTCCTGTGGAGTCACCGCACAGCCCTGAGGGGCTCCCTGCGCTGGCGCAGGATGCGGCTGCAGTGCGGAGCTTGACTCCAAGTCGACGCTGTTCCTCACCGCAGTTTCCCATCTCGGTGGAGGTCGAGTCGACGCTGCACACG
Source organism: Calotriton arnoldi (assembly GCA_963921515.1). Taxonomy (NCBI): domain Eukaryota; kingdom Metazoa; phylum Chordata; class Amphibia; order Caudata; family Salamandridae; genus Calotriton; species Calotriton arnoldi. Next base: position 896,875 of record CAWUFW010002787.1, on the reverse strand, counting down.
CCGGGCGGACAAGTCCTCTTCGGTGGTCGTTGACGTCGATGCGACTCCGTCTCGACATCGGTCGATGCCAGTGCCGTCCCCTGCTGTTCCTCTGTTGGTGGAGGAGGATGAGGCCCCTGAGGGATCACCACCCGCAGGGTTGTTTCGAGGTTCCTCAGAGCAGGTGCCCATGGGGCAATGGCAGGCTTTTGGTCGTCCTTGGGCTGCAGAGCCTCTGCCTTTTGGTGGACGGGTTAGCCTACAACTATCCCCTACAGATGGCTTATTGTCGCCACCTAGAATGGCCACGGAGGCTAGTGGAGCGTTTGCGAGAGCGGTTCGCAAAGCTGCGGATATCTTACAGATGCAGCCTCCTTCAGTCTCTCTGCCTTCTGATCCCTTGTTGGATCTACTCTACCAGGGCGACGTGGAGGTGGAGCCCTTGCTGCCTTTTGGCGGGTCATTATATGACATTCTTCTTGGGACTTGGGCGAGACCCGCATCAGGAGACCCTGTGGGTCATGCTATTGCACATCATCATGGTCCGGCTCCAGATGACCCTGTCTGTTTGTCCCTCTATCCTAGGGCTCAAGGGCTGGTACTCCAGACAGCCTCTGCCTCGCTACTTCCTCCCCTACCCCATTACTTCCTCCCGCTAGGGAGGCTCGCTGGTTGGAGTTGTATGGCCGCCATGTCTTTGTGTCCACCAGCTCGGCCCTTCGGTCCTTGAACACGTTGTGCGTGTTTGCACGGGCTACTTTTGCCCTTTGGGACTTGGTTGAGCGTCTCCTTCCATCTCTTCCGGAGGGCCCTCGGGCTGACCTGGATCGGCTGCTTCATGATGGTCGGGAACTGGCTCAGTTTTCCATTTGGTCGGCCATGGACGCCACTGACTCGGTGGGTCGGGCTATGGCCAGGTCAGTTCCTCTGCTCCGCCATGCCTGGCTGCGCGATGGCAGTTTTCCTGCGAATGTTCAGGAGCGTCTTTGGGATTTGCCCTTTGATGGGGTCTCCCTTTTTGACAGTCATGCTGACTCAGCGGTCAAACGTCTTATGTCTGGGTTTCCATAAATCCCATGGTTTTTAGTCCTTGTTGTGGACTTTTATTTTGGTTACAGCATTGTCACTGTTTTTTCTGGTATCCGTCTGTGGGTTCAAGACGTTATTGCCCAGACGGTCTGTATGGCTAATCAGCCGTTTTTGCCCTTACTTTTTGAGTCCTCTGCCTAGGAGCTAGTCTCAAGAGGTGTCCCTGGCTTTTTAAGGGGCTAAGACAAACCCTATGTGGGGTATTTGTTGGCTATTGTATAGCCGCTCTTCCTTGCGCAGGACGCTTCGAAGGCTCTTGTGGAGTCTTCTTAGGATGGTTGTCTTCTGTCCCTCTGGGGGATTGTCCTATAGTTCACACTGTAGTTTCCTCCCTTCGTCGCTCTTCCTACTGTTGTAAGACGTCCCCTCTGGTGAGACCCACACGATTGGCGTGGCTCTTTCCTGGAGCTTATGAGTTGTGGCCTACGGTTGGTCCGTAGCACTCTTCTACCTCTATGGAGGCAGTCTGCTCCAGAGTATTGTTGGGTTTCTGCCACACCTGGCTCACCCCGGCGTGTTCTGCACCTTTTCGCTGTGCTCTTTTTGCCTACGTTGGCTGTCTTAGATGTAAGCCAGTGTCCCTTGTGGGCATGTTGTCCTGTTCCGCTCATGGAGCGGTTTCTTTCCGTGTTCTAAGCGGACACGATATGTGAGTACGCACTGCGTATGTTCACAGTCAAGGGGTGCGTGCGGTACGTCTTGCGCCACTGTCTTGGCTGCGTTCTATTCTTGTGGTATTGTCTATTCTTCATTCTCTGGTGTTGGGACGTGCTTAGGTCTTCTTTCGCGGCTCAGACCCTGTCTGGTTTTCGCTTATGGGCAGTAGAGTCTATGCCAGACACGTCACTGCTGCACGTTGCCTTGTGCCCTTTTTCCCTATGCACTTCCCAGGCAGGGGCTCTAGTCCCTCTGCTCCTTGCCGCGCGGGGGCTCAGGTACTCTTGTTCCTGGTCCCTGCTGATGTTATCAGTGGAAGTATTCTTCTTCAGGATACTCTTTGCCTTTTCTGCAGTATCTGTATATATATATATATATATATGTATATATATATATATTCACTGAAAAAACCATAGGTTTCAGGGACGTTATAGTTAGAAATTAGCATTTAAAAAACCTTAGAAATTCACTGAAAAAACCATAGGTTTCAGGGACGTTATAGTTAGTTGGAAATTTCACTCATACAAAATCAGAAAAATTCGGCTGTTATAGTTAGTTGAGCTAACTATAACTCGCGCCCCGCAATGCACTGCTGATGACGTCACATATTACATCATTCATGACATGGTCAGTGACATCACTGATAACATCACTGATGACATCTCAAATGACATCACTGATGACATCATCCAGTGACTATGTGTTTCTGTAAAGTTTAAATATGTTATATATATATATATATCTGCTAAGGTGCATTGAATAATGAGTGGGTGTATAACTGTCTGAATGGATGATTTAGTAGGTGCGTCACTGTCTGTATAAGTGAGTGATTAAATGTTACTGAATGCATGGGTTAGTGACTAAACTGTGTAAATGTCTATCAGTCTGTCAGTTGGTGTGTAAGCGGTTGCATGGGTTGGTGACTAGCTAAATGAGTGTCTATATGGGTTATTGATTGTTTGGCTGAGTATCTGTATGGGTGCCTGAGTGTCTGTGTGCGTGGGTGGGGGGTGTGTGACTCTGTGCATAGATGTGTGAGTGGGTGATTCACTGGGTGTATGGGTTTAAGAGTGCATATGTGAAGGGCTGTATGGGTGGGTGAATTTGTGTATGGGTGTGTTGGTGAGTGAATGGATGTCTCAGTGGTACATGTGTGAGTAACTACATATGTGAAAGGCAGTAAATGTGAGTGTTGGAGTATATAAATGACTATGTGACAGTGAGTAATTGTGAGAGTGACTGTATGGATAAGTGTATGCTTGTATCAGTGATTGTATAAGAGAGTAAGTATGTGTTCATATCTGTATAAATAAGTGAGGTGGTGTGTGTATAACTGTATAGGTGAGTAAATGGGAGTATGATTGATTTTTTGCATGACTGACTAGGTATGTGAGTAACTCTATGGATGAGTTTGGTGTGTGAGTGTCTGTATAGGTGTATGACTGCATATGATAGTGCTTATTGATGAGTGACTGCATGTATGAGTGACTGTATGGGTGAATGAGTGGATGTGTGTGTAGACCTAGGAATCAGTGAGTGGGTATGTAGTAACTGGTATTGGTGTGTCTATGGTTTTGAAAATGGTAGTCTATATTTTAGAGTGGGTGTATCAAAGGTTATATTAGGGTGTCAGGAGGGGCATCAGAGGATCACGTGGATGATGTCATCAGTGATGTCATTTGAGATGTCATCAGTGATGTCACTGACCATGTCATGAATGATGTAATATGTGACGTCATCAGCAGTGCATTGTGGGGGCGCGAGTTATAGTTAGCTCAACTAACTATAACAGCCGAATTTCTCTGGTTTTGTATGAGTGAAATTTCCAACTAACTAAAACGTCCCTGAAACCTATGGTTTTTCAGTGAATTTCTAAGGTTTTTTAAATGCTAATTTCTAACTATAACGTCCCTGAAACCTATGGTTTTTTCAGTGAATTTCTACGGTTTTTGAAATGCTAATTTCTAACTATAACGTCCCTAAAACCTATGGCTGTTTTCAGTGAATTTCTAAGGTTTTTTAAATGCTAATTTCTAACTATAACGTCCCTGAAACCTATGGTTTTTTCTGTGAATTTCTAAGGTTTTTTAAATGCTAATTTCTAACTATAACGTCCCTGAAACCTATGTTTTTCAGTAAATATCAAAGTATTATTGTGCTATTTATCATTAGAAATCTTTTCAAAGTTTACCACTACGTACAATAAAATAAACCGAAAAACTATTATGTAATGTAATGTATTTCACAAATTACACTGTTACTTTTTAAAGACTACAACATAATTTAACATTTACATAACATTTTATTATCCCTTTTTTGCTGTTCTCAGATTCAACTTAACTTCACTATACACAGTGATGTCAATGTAGTATCATCATGAAACAGCGGGGAAAAAAACAATCAACTAGATTGTTAAAAAAAAAAAATGAGTGTACAACATTATTTTCAATATCTGTACCTATATGTGTTCCTCCTCACAATTTATTTCATTACATCCTTCTACAGGATGTCTTTTATTTAACTCAACAACATTTTCAAAATGTACACAAATTTACATCCCCTACAATATACAGAACAAATATGTAAACTATTTTCATTTCAGCGCAATTTTTCCAAATGCATTATCAATCAGCACAAATAATAGTCCCAACACTAGTTATAATTAGTAATTGTTTCCAGTGCTCTCTACTTTCTGTTCACATTTTTCCAATAGGACGAATAATGTATTCAAAACTTTGGTTTGTAAAATATACAATATGAATTCGTTAAAGCATGTTTACATCTTCCCAATAGGCCGAATGATGTATTCAAAACTTAGGCTTCAAAAATATCAAATATGAATTTGGTAATTCGTAAGGCAATCTGGGTTTTATTTCCAAGTGTGCATCATTGCAATGTGTCCATCCTTTATTGCACTTTAAATACACAGTATAGTGTCCAGATGTCGTAGTAGGTCCAGCATGGAAAATAATAGCCACTGTTGTAAAAGTTCTTCCAGAAATAGATATTTGACTGGCAACAACATTTTTAATTCTGGTTTCCAGTTTTCTTCCATTTGCTCTACAACGTTGTAGCATTAAAATCAGATATTTTCCATACCTTTCTATGCGTAATGTAGATAACATCTCTGATTTACAATGAGAACATTTCATATCATGGTTTGCTGCTTTTACTAGTTTGTTAAAAGCTACAGATTTGCAGTCAGGTATTGTTAAGTATATGAATCGTTCTGTGTCGACTACAGTGCTTGAAGTTAATGAACACTGTTCACATTTATGATCCCATTTATAACTTAGTCCAAATAAGTTTTCAATCTGTATTCCTTCATCTTCTAATACTCCAAGCATAACCATCAGAAATTCTTGTGCATCTTGTTGTATATTAAGACTGAAGGTCAACGAACCAGTACATATATCCAAGAGTTGGCGAATACCACAAGCAGTATGGATTTTACTTCTGTCAGTTGTCAATTGTTGAAATACATTATAAAGTGCAGAACATAATCTTTTTTCCTGATTTCCCATAATTTCATGATGAAGATCTTGTAGGTAAAATACAACATTCAGAATAACATTACCATAGCTGTTGATACCTGAACTATTTTCCAATTGGTATCCCACAACGTCATCAACACTTTCCATTTTTTGTTTCTTTACACCTTTTCCTTTGTCTTCGATTTTTTTATGCTTTTCAACCGCACTTGATTCTTTAACATATTTCCGTTTTGAACACACAACACGTTTCTCATAAATGGCATATTCACCTAAATTTGGTGCATAAAGTCTTCTTAAACGATTATATTCTCTTACACAATTTACATCAGCACTAACCTTGTTGTCATCGAAATCAATCAAATACAAACCAGGCAATGTTCTAACTCGAGATAATGCAACATATGCCATTCCCTCTTTGAACACAGTACTTCCAATATTTACCAAAGCACTGTCCACACTTAAACCTTGAGATTTATGAATAGTTACTGCATATGCTACAGACAAAGGAAACTGTTTTCTGCGAACATACAAGTCTTTTACGAGCAAAAAACGTACAGCACAACGCCCAATCTGTCTTACCTCTGTAATCTGATCAAATTTTATTTTCAAGAATTCTATTCCATCTCTGTTCTGATATTTTACAAAATCAACAACTTTCCCCATTGCTCCATTTACTAAACCTCCTTCTACATTCAAATTACGCCGCAAAATTACCCGACAGTTTATACATACATCTAAAGTTTTTTCTAAGCCAGCAGTTTTAGATACAGACTTTTCCAAAGAGTCCAATTTAGGGCCAGATGTAGGTGGCGAAATACCGGTCGGTAACGCCGAAATTCGGAGAATTTCAGCGTTACCGACCGGTATTTGGCTGAGTGCAATGTAGGTGAGTTCATACCTACATGCAAAATAAGGAATCGCAAAATAGCGATTCCTTATTTTGCTCTTGCATTTAAGGAATCGGAAATACCGATTCCTTAAATGCAATGTACAGTAGCACTAAAAATAGTGCACTTGAGCCTTAAGGAATCGAAATTACCACCAACTTCAAGTTGGTGGTAAGTAGCGATTTCCTTTAAAAAGCACTTTTTGCTTTTTCAAATGTGCCATGTGGCACACATCCATGCCCTTAGGGCATGTATGTGCGCCACATGTGCACACATACACATTTCAGGGGTGCAACAGGGTGTCCCCTTGAAATACCTCCCGCTATTAGCGATTCGGTAATACCGAATCGCTAATAGTGAATATCTTCCCATTCATTCCTATGGGCCTCCTAGCCCATAGGAATGAATGGCTAGGTATTCCTTAATAACGAATCTCAATTACCGATTCGTTATTAAGGAATGTTAAGGTATCGCTAATATTTTAGCGATTCCTACCTACATTCCATTTAGCGAGTCCTTAATAGCGATTCGGTAAAAATCGCTATTAAGGACTCGCTAAATTGAAGTTACCTACATCTGGCCCTAAGTCTGTAGTTTCTCTGAAAGAAGAATGGTCACTCCCTGATGCTCTATTTTATCAATAGCTTCAAAGTGAACTATTTCTTGTTTTTCCAATTTCAGAAGCTCTTGATTAAATGTGCAACACTCTTGCAGTGTAGGCATTAGGCAAACTATAGACTTCTTTTCTCCAATCTTCTTATACATTACTTCAGCTCCTGTGTTTTCAGTTGTAAACAAGTTCCTTAGTAGCCGACTTTCTAAAGCTTGTTTACCATGTTTCGTTAGGACACCAATTCTTATATCTTTCAGAATATTTCCAAAATCTTCATCAGTTGCTTGTCGCATATTCTTTATAAGTTCTTTATATTCAAAATGTAACCATATATTCACATTTCCAATACTTCCCAAACATTTCCTAGTGTCTTCATGCACAAGTGTTTTAAAAACTGGTTCTCCTTTTACAGGAGTTAGTTGTATTAGATCTCCAAATACAATTACACGTTTTTCTCCAAACAGAACATCGTAATCTGTTTTTAAAACCTGTTGCATTCTCAAGTGTACAAAGGCAAGCATTAAGTTTGAGACCATGCTCACCTCATCAATGATTAGAAGTTTCATTTTCTTCAACACTCTTGACACTTCATAAGAAGCATCTCCAGACAACTTCTGATATTCTAATTTATTATCATGTTCAACTGGTAACATAAGTAATCTATGTAAAGTAATTCCTTTAATATTGTGCGCTGCTAATCCAGTCGGAGCTGTTACAACACAAGATAAATGTGAATCTGTAGTTTTTTGTAGATAACTGGTCAAAACTTGAATTAAAAAACTTTTATCTGTTCCAGCTTGACCACTGATGTACATAAGAATAGGTTTAAATGATGAACATATACATTCCTTTTTTTCATGCAACAAACCATGTTGTATCTGTTCTGTTACTTGTACATATATTTCTTTCTGTTCAATATTTAGTTGTTCTTCTAAGTTTTCCAACGTAGTATTCTCCTGTTGTGCTTGTTGCATTGCAATTTCTACTTCATACATGGCTATTGCTGCTTCATTTTTGATTATTGGTTGTCTCAGTGGATCTTGACTAACTGGACCAGAACTTTGACTATCTTGAGAACTGTCGTTAGCTATTTCAGCTGTAATAGTCTTTTCTTGTTCAATTTCATCATTTAACATTTGTAGATATGTAGGGAAAATTGTACATGCAATGCTATCTTTACATGTATTAAAAGAATCTTCATAGCAGTCGAAATGTCCAAGTAATTCGGTTACGCTACGCCATGGCTTGAACAGTTGCAAAAGTGCTAAATAGAAAAATTCTCTCTTATCTGGAGTTTCGCAACTGAGTTTTCTGTGGTTAATGAGATTTCCTTTGGCATGTTTTACTAAACAACCGTCACATCCAATTGCTGCATATTTTCCTTGTTTTAAATTCTGTGTGACATTTCTTTTAAAGCTGTAATGTTGAAGTATTTCATACAGACATAGCTCTTCCAGATGTGGACTCCTTTTGGGATAGTATGTATCCAACATATTAGTTTTAAGAATTTCTGTACTTTCCCGTTCATTTACTGCTAAGTATTCAATTTCTTCTAATGTTTTCAACACTCTATTTCGTGTGCAGGCAAGATCTAAACTTACCCAAATGATTCCTTGTGACTTTGAATATAAACTGGAAGAGCACAAGCAATCCGAACATTCATAGGATTCAATTTCTCTGTGGGAAAGCATTTTCAAGCTAAAGCTGTACAATTTTTTGCTAAGGCTCTTCTCTTGTGAAATTTCTTCCCACATTTCTTTCATCTCTGTCTTTTCTGATTTCGTTATATATGATGTAACATAGCGTGCAACGGCAATTGAGTTATCTGCAACATATTGAATGTCCATGTTTGCATTCTACATTTTCAAAATAACTAGATTGTAGTCACTAATATACTTTGACTGTTCTGTTCTTTTTAAGTTGTACGTATTCTTCGGAGATTTCCGAGTTATTGTATGCCTTACAGCAGACATAAAAGAATTTACTCTTCCCTTAGAAATTACTGGACGTCGGAATCCAAACCGACACTTGGTATAAAATTTTCCTTTAGACTTGTATTTTCGTCGACAGTACTTTCCACAACGGTGACTTTGGAAACGTAAAACTTGTTGTCTCAAGCTTTTTTCTCCTCCTTCTCTTGGAATCCCACAGGTAACATACTGTTTGATGAAAGACAATACTGTTTCATCAGTATCCGTTCCAAATTTTGGAGCATTCCTTATCCATAATAGCATGTGTATATGTGGAGCACCTCTCGCTTGATACTCTTTTCGCCCCAAAAAATCAATAACTTCTCCAAGAGGACAATTATCTTTATTGCAGATAAAAGACATCATAGCTTGAAACTTATGATTAAAATACCCGCACACATTTACAGGATCCAATGAACACAGTTTTCCAGGTGTCTTCATTTCAATATTTTTAATATTGGAATTTGCTTCTCGTAGAAATTCAAGTAAATCTTCCCATGCATACTCCGCACAGCTAAGTGTTACAAACCATGTTGGTGTACCTAAGTTTCTTAACATACACTTAAGTTCACCATGACGACGATACCAATACTCATTGGTTCCACGTTGACATGCCATCAAATTAATTAACTGTGCTTCTAAATTTTCATCTGTTCGTTGAACTTTGTCCATGAATTCTTTGGCTGAAACAAGTGATTGATGAACTCCCGTTTTAAGTATGTGGTTTACTGCATAGAAAAGAGAAGACAAATCACTTCCAAACAAAAGGTGAAATATATATGGAATGCACTGTCGAAATCTAGGATCTTCAGAGTATAATCTTGTTGAGCGATATTCTGAAGCAGGAATCCGTACAGGTCGCTCATCAAATCGTCCACTTTCTCCAGTGGGGAACAGCTGTGGAAAACAACGAGCTTCTAAGCTTTTCTCCATACACTCATTGGAGTTCCCTGTGCTTTTTTCATTTGAAATAACTCAATGCTGTTTCCTATTACTTCTTTTGAATGTAGAGGACATATTGTGTAATGTTCATAAATCTCTTCACTCCTCGACTTGTCCACTTTCTCTATTTGACCACTTGAAATTTCTGATTCATCTTCTAAACTTATTACCTGTTCATCAACATTTACAGTTTTATAATAAATATTGTTCTGTACAAGATATAACGTAGCCTTTTGAAGTTTATTAACATCTACAAACTCTTGCCATATTTTCCGACTCTTTGTTGGTACACCGTTTACTAGAATAACTAGTGGCTCATTTTCCTCTCTGTCTCCACCAACAGTTTCAATATTTTTCTTAAAATCTAAAGGTAAGTACACAACTCTTCCTTTCAGACCTCTATGTAAGTCTGTTGGTGGCAGTTTACCTGTTTTAGGCTCCATGCGAATTATAGCTTGAAATGGGTGAACAGATTGAATAAGAACTGACTCATATGTATTCAAATCTGCCAGTTCCTCTGGAATAGGTACTAATTCTAAATTGTTATGTACTCCTCTAGCTGGCATTTTCTTCTCTTCTAATTTGTTGTAGCAATATTTACAAATACGTTGATCAGTACCCAACTCAAATCGACCTTCTACCAACAAGTAAGCTCCAAATTGCTGCCACCTATCATTGTTCTCCTTTCCACTTTTTAAATACAAATTAACATTCCTAGTTTGACTTTTATAATGAGTACGTCGACAACAAATACAAACATAGGGGTCCATTACGATGACTGGCGGATGCACCTCCGCGATGCTGGCGGTGGGAGAAAACGCCATTTACCGCGCACCGGTAGCGGTCTTCACGCCCGCAATATTAGCATGTCTAGACAGAGCCATTTCCCGTCCGCTGCGGTGTGACGCCGACCGCTATCAAAGTGCGCCCGCCAGCGCGGCGGAGTGAGCCAATGAGCACTAACCGCCGTGCGGAATGACATCCCATCCGCCGAATAAATCACGATGCCGGAAAAAGGGCAGCACACCGCGGCGGAGCAACCGTATAGCCAAAGACGGCGGAGACACCACAGAGGAGCAAGAAAATAGACACCCGGACCACACTGCGATGGATCCAGCTCTACACGCCTTTCCAGTGCTGTATATGATACACCACCTGCAAGTCATTGACCGGCGCGGACGCCGCCGCAGGTACGTACACACACAACTGTGCATGCAACACAATACACAAGTCAAGGCTTTGAAAACGGTGCATGTCCACACCAGACACCCCTGTGGGGACAGGCACACAGCCATCACTGCATCCACACATGTCCCAAAAACCCCTTTGCCACAACCTGGCTACCCATGTTCCCGGGATCATGAACAAATGTCCCGGTGTCATCACCGCCGCGGTCAGTGTGCAGGAAAACATGCACACAACGCAGAGGCCAGTGCCAGCGCCAGCCATGGCCACTGTACAAACAACACAAAACCCCCACTCAAAACACAGCACACTAGCCCTCTCCCTGAATGTACATATCATGTGCCTGCCATGTGCCACTCCTGCACAACAACAACACAGGTGAATACACACCCTGCCCCACATCCCTAACAACTGCAGAGATAGCCACAGCAGGAGTTGTTGCACAGGAACACATACCACAGAAGGCCAGGCCCCAGCCAACACACACACCACAACAACACCACACACATGCCCAGAACACTGAGCTCCAGCACAAAATGTACACACACACACATATTGATGATCAAACAATTCACTGCACACACAGCCTACCAACTTACACAGACACACCCTACCCTGCCTCACAGCCACATACACAGACCACATGCTAGCAGCAATGGAGGACAACATACATGAAAGCTAAAGTGATGTGCCCACAAAGGAAAGGACAAGGACCCAACTATCAAGCATGTGTACATCACATGCAAGACAACAGACCTCTGAGAACACCCACAGCCCATCAAATCACACATGGCTGCCACAGTGAGTCAACCCAAAACACAAGCACCTCAATTCAACAACTCAGGGAGACAGCAAGGCCACCCATGTCAAGGCACAGGGATGAGAGGAAGGCCATGAAGTCAAATACTGAACAGACACACATAGGTATGCAATTACCTGACAAGAGCATCTCTGCACCACAACACACAGGCCCCATTCACACACGCCATGATTGAGAAGCACAAGTAGGATACGTCACACATCCCCCTCTCACATCAGCAGCACACAACACTCCCATGTGCACCAAATCACAATTGCAGGGCACAACAAGTACACATACACGCACACCACTCCAGGGTGACACATGGGTGTAGTTGACAATGCAGGTGCACACACATCAAGAGTCACCACAAAGTCACCCCTTCACACCACACACTTCTCCACCACCAAAGTGTACACTTTGGAAGTAAGGCATGGGACCAGGATTACTGACCACCACAAGAGGACCGTACACATACACTGCTGGGCACACAGTAAGTAAGCTCACACAGACACCATGACCCGTGCCAACCTGCATGAAAGCCTGTGCATAAACTCCCACCCTGTGCTGACATTGCCTCCAAACATGACATGTCTACACCATAGACAACATGGACAAAGAAGGATGATGACAACAAGAACATTTTCAAAAACCACCTTCACTGCACCCACAAGTATAAGAGTCAGGAAGAATTGAAGTCCCTGTCACCCCTGCAAAAACATGGAAATGTGAGACAACCCATTGCCAATGTTGAAGTGCCATACTGAGCATGTGACACAGTAAACCATGCACACACAGAAACAGTTTTATTGAGAAATTACACTAACAGAACTGACAACAGGAACAACTCTCTTTATTCACACTTGTGCATAGATAGATAACAAATGTGGGCAACTGCAGGGCCAGTGGCCACTACAATGTACAGAGTAGTCACATCAGAAGCTGCACAGGCAGGGGGCAAACAGTAGTGATCAACAAGGCAAGTACAGTGTGCAGAGTAGTCACATCAGAAGCTGCACAGGCAGGGGGCAAACAGTAGTGATCAACAAGGCAAGTACAATGTGCAGAGTAGTCACATCAGAAGCTGCACAGGCAGGGGGCAAACAGTAGTGAGCAACAAGGCCAGTGGCCAGTCTACTGTGCAGGTGAAGTCCATGAGAAGCTGCACAGGCAGGGTGCAAACAGCAGTGAACCACAAGGCAAGTACAATGTGCAGGGTAGTCACATCAGAAGCTGCACAGCGAATGTGTGCAAATATACCATGCCATGCTCAGCAACAGAGTCATGGGGATAACAATGGGCATCACAGACACCGCTGTGGACAGACAGGTGTGTGAGGGTGACTACCACTCAGATGTGGCTGTCTGTTGGACTTGGAGATGACTGTGTGTCGCGGTCAGTAGGAGGACTGCCCCGGGGAGTGTGAGGAACATCTGTGGAAGAGACATCTCTGGCTTGGGAAGCTGGAGGGCTGCTTGGACCAGGTGGGGTGGTGGCACGGGGAGGTGGACTGATGCTGTGGTGAGACACAGTGTGTGCAGGACATTGTGGAGGGGTGCCTTTCCACTTTTTGGGGATCCTGAAAGGCTTCCCTGTGTGGGGACTAATGGGAACTGGTGTGGCCAGAACAGGTAACCCCACCACCAAACCTGCTCCTAGTGCTGACTCTGGCCCCCTCTGGGGACATGCTGGATCCAGCTGTGCGCTTCCCTGGGGCTTGCCTCCGCCCTTCCATACCCTTTCTACTATGTTTAGCCCCTACAGTGCCCCCTTGTGCCTGCTTCACAGGGCTCGGGGTGGGAGTGGCGGTTGTGGGTGGATCAGCCATAGGGCCCTCATCCAGTGTAAGCCTCGCAGGTAACACCTCCTCAGTGGGCAGGGACACTGCCTTCTTTGCTTTGCGAGTGGTCCTTGGGACAGGAGAGTCCTTTGCGGGGGATGACTCTGAGGCCTTTGACCCTGAGGCCCGTTTCTTGCCCCTCTGGCCCTTGGTGACGCCTGACGGGCTTTTCTCTCTGTGCTCTGGGGTGGTCTTAGTTTTCTGTGGGGATGGTGTCTGCGGCCTGGACCGTTTGGGCTGTTGCTGCTGCTGTGTGCTGCGTGTGCTGTATCTGGACTTTGGGGTCTGTTGAGCATTGTCACTGTCGTCAGAGGTGCACAGTGACAGGGGGGGTGGACAAAGGGACAGGAGCTGCTCCCTGAGAATGTGCCTGTTGCAGGGCTGCCGTCACTGTTGAGGACAATGACTGCACAGTCCAGTGTAGCCCACCCACATCCAAATGTATGCCCTCCATGAAAGCTATCACCTGGCCCAACTTTTTGTCGTGGTCTAGGAAGGCATTGAGGAGAGCTGTATGCCCCACACACAGCTGGCGCAATAGTTCTACTGACTCAGCACTGAGGGCTGCAGGGCTGACATGGGCCGGGGCAGCAGTGCCTGGGGTGAAGGACACTTCCCTTTCGACTTGTGCGAACACGGGCAGCACCAGTGGAAGTAGATGGGAGGCTGGGCACTGGACGCTGTGTGGCGGAAGAGGAGGCAGAGTCCCCGTTCCCTGTGGCCCCCAACATGGATGCGTCACCGCTGGCGTCAGATGACGTAGAGCTTTGCGTCTCAGGTTGTGATTCCTCCAGCAGACTCATGTCCCCCTCCTCGGCGCTGGTCACATCTGTGTCACTCTGCTCCGGTGCGGCTGTTGCACTGGATGCCTCACCGCTGGTGTCCATCCCCTGTCCCTCAGCGCACACGGGAGATGCTACATGGGAGAGAGATGTAGTGTTAGTGGAGTGGCACCAACTGAAGTAACATGTGCAAGTAAATCACCATTCAAGAAGATGTGTTATCCACGTTGCACATCACCCTGACTAAATCTACATTGCCACCTCAATTATCAACCCAACAGTGCATGTAAAGAACAAATCCAGCCATAAGTGATCCCGGTGACTCACACAGCACACCATCCTGCCTGTGGCCCACTTCAGACACAGGCACAAAAATCTCTCTGACCACACAGGGTGCTGAGGATGGCAAGGATGAACACCACAACATGGTGTCAATTACGTACATGGATGGAGCAGTAGGGGAGCACACACACACAGACCACAACATAATAGGCCACAATGGCCATTACCGCATGCCAGCCACCATGTTGCTTTCACGGGCACAAGTACTGTAGCACATTGTCCTCAGAAGTTGTAGCAGCTGAAATCTGCTGTCAGGCATTGCACGCATTGATTGAAACACACTCAGATTAGGCACACTGCCGTCACCAGCAATATGAATTCACACAGTACCCCACTGCACAAGGTACCTGAATGCCACAGCTTTGATTGCAATGTCAATGCACATTGCGCAGATCACATCAGTGAGTACAGGTGGGACAAATGCATGTCAGATGCACCCAGCACAGACTCCACTTACAATCCACTGCATCACACTACCAACTTCACATAGCTCAGAGTTTGTCCAATCTGTGGACACATGCAGCCACCCGTCAACAAATACTCACCCCTAGCTTGCTGCTGATGCTCCTTCAATTGTGCATCCAACTCAGGCTGTGTTACGGCCAATATGCGGGCCATTAGTGGTGTCATGGTGCGTCGGGCCAACCTGCCGCTCCGAGGGAGCAGCCCCAGCGTCATCTCGGCCACGTTCTTGCTCAGCCGGCAGATGTCGTCCCACCTTTTATGACAGTGGCTGCGCCGTCAATTTGACACACCCAGATCACGCACCTTGGAGGCAATGGCCCTCCACACGGCTTTACGCTGGTGGACTTTCAGCTGCAGGCATGGGAGACAAGAGGGGTAATACATCAGTGACACAGTGTATACTACCAAAATCTCTCAAAACAGTGGCACGATACTCACTCATCCCAAATCAACAGATATGTGTAACAGAGCCAAGAATGCATGGCACATGGTACAACGGCATTGGAGAACCACACGTGAATCCATGAAGGTGGGATGGTGGACACAGTACCTCTACATCCCATTCACATGCAGGATGCCAGCACATCAAGCAATGTGTAGTCTGCCCACATCTACTGTCCGCTGTTAGCTAGAGCAACACATAGATTAGATAGCAACACATGGTTGTTGGTGGACTCACTGTGTCCAACACTGCGCAGCCCCCAATGTCCTAGCCCTGTGAATGGCTCACTGTGTCATGGAGCTCACATACAGTGACATCAACTCTCATACACACACCCTTGTCACAAGGCTTGTCGTGTGCAATCTACAGGGCTGAGATGGCTTTTTGATGAAGATGTGTGAACAAAAGACACATGGAACTCACTGTACATGCAGTGATGTGTACTTGTGGGAATTGGGCGGCAACTGTGCAGGCCAGGTGGGCTGACACTGAGAGGGACATTTGGGACCCACACAGCCATTCACACAAGTAATCACTGGCCTGACTCCTGCATTACCAATTTGCTGATTCACTGTATGGCTGACAGGACAATACATGTCCCTCAAATCTGGATGGGCATGCAGGGAAACGTGTGAAAGAGGCTACACAGCCCTTCCCCCTGGAGAAAACATGCTAGGCAGTGCATGTCAGAGCCCCACACTCACTGACACTTACTGCAGCACCTCCACCTCACGTGTGCCCCCCCTGCACTCTCACTCACACTGTTGGAGACTCACCACGACATTAGGGGCACCATAGAGCCTTGGGTACTGTGCAAGCACCCCGTCCACCAGGACCTCCAGCTCCTCGCTGGTGAAGGGACTGGCCCGGATCTTCTGTGTCCTCGACATCACTGTGGACAGGTGGCAGCAGCAGCAGGTGGAGTTCAGGGGTGGCAGGCAGCAGTCCCTGGAGGCAGCAGCAGCAGGTGGAGGGTGGCAGGCAGCAGTCCCTGGAGGCAGCAGCAGCAGGTGGAGGGTGGCAGGCAGCAGTCCCTGGAGGCAGCAGCAGCAGGTGGAGGGTGGCAGGCAGCAGTCCCTGGTAGCAGTGGAAATGTGGGGCACCCTCCCACACATATATAGGCCCCTGGGGCTGTGTCAGTAGTCCCACACCAGTGCAATTGGTGTACCAGGTCTGCTATTTTTAAAATCATCCAATGTCCGCATCCGCGGTGGCGGTGCACGCCTACCGCGATTTTCAAAGCCATATGAAGCAACCGCTACTGTGCGTCCCATTGGCTGCAAGGGCATGGACCATGGCGGTGACACACCGCAAGGGCCAGGCGCGCGCTACCGCGGTGGTGCATCTTTTGAATGCTTCCAATGACCGGCTACGCGGTTGCGGAACACGTCTACCGCTATCTTCAAAATTGCATCAGGCTACCCCGAGGGTGCTTCCCATTGGCTGCCAGGGCATGGTCCATGGCGGTGACAGTCCGCAGGGGCCAGGCGGTAGGCACCGCCAGATGGGTGCCATACAGTGCCTGTGGTGACTGTGAGCTGGGTAGCGGTGCATGCCAACCGCCATATACACATGTAGATATGGCTGAGACTACCGCGATCGTGTCTGGGGTATAGGCGGTGAGAGTCCGCAGGGGCCAGGCGGTAGGCACCGCCAGATGGGTGCCATACAGTGCCTGTGGTGACCGTGAGCTGGGTAGCGGTGCATGCCAACCGCCATATACACATGTAGATATGGCTGAGACTACCGCGATCGTGTCTGGGGTATTGGCGGTGACAGTCCGCAGGGGCCAGGCGGTAGGCACCGCCAGATGGGTGCCATACAGTGCCTGTGGTGACCGTGAGCTGGGTAGTGGTGCATGCCAACCGCCATATACACATGTAGATATGGCTGAGACTACCGCGATCGTGTCTGGGGTATTGGCGGTGACAGTCCGCAGGGGCCAGGCGGTAGGCACCGCCAGATGGGTTTCATACAGTGCCTGTGGTTACCGTGAGCTGGGTAGTGGTGCATGCCAACCGCCATATACACATGTAGATATGGCTGAGACTACCGCAATCGTGTCTGGGGTATTGGCGGTGACAGTCCGCAGGGGCCAGGCGGTAGGCACCGCCAGATGGGTGCCATACAGTGCCTGTGGTGACCGTGAGCTGGGTAGCGGTGCATGCCAACCGCCATATACACATGTAGATATGGCTGAGAATACCGCGATCGTGTCTGGGGTGTTGGCGGTGACAGTCCGCAGGGGCCAGGCGGTAGGCACCGCCAGATGGGTGCCATACAGTGCCTGTAGTGACCGTCCGTGGACTTGCGGAGCAGGTTTGCTGCACATATGGAGTCATCCATCTCCATCCATAGCCCAACATGAACAGTGCCCAGTGTCTCCAACATTGAAGGACCCTCATGAGGCCAACATAACGAATGGGACATTTAACTCCATGTCACCTACACATGCCATATATGTGTATGTGATAAATTGCATTGACACATACACACGCACATGTTACATGTGATGTGTAAGGGCATGTAGACTGTACAGTTTTTGTGCTGCATAGCATATGTAGCTAATGGTCAATGTGTGTAGGTGCAATGTAACGCGCAATGCTTTCTCATTGTGTGAACTAGGGGCATCATTGACTGTCACATTGTCTACTGCACATGCACACACGTGTTCACCACGCTCAGCCTGTGGTCAGTGTGTACTTGATGTGTGCCATGTGCAACCTGTGTTGGGAGGTGTATCATGGACAGCAACACGGTGTGCTAGGATAGTATTGTAGTTTGACACATATGCTGGGGGTAATACTCACAGGTGTGCGCACACATGTGGTGCCATATCCCACTGTGCATGCCAATGAGCAGGATGTGTGCACAGATCATTGCTGCGGGTACGGGGACAAGTGTACGAGTAGTGTGCCTGATGTGTACCGACTTGTGCAGTGCTCTGTTGGTTGATGGTGCAGTCTGTAACATTTGGCAATGTGTCTGTAGAAATGTGAAATGTCCTGTACATCTCATGGTGTGTTTCATTGACATATGTGCACTTTCATCTGACCTAG
This sequence comes from Calotriton arnoldi, assembly GCA_963921515.1. NCBI lineage: Eukaryota > Metazoa > Chordata > Amphibia > Caudata > Salamandridae > Calotriton > Calotriton arnoldi. The sequence continues at coordinate 878,330 of CAWUFW010002787.1, read as the reverse complement.
GAGGAGGCCCAATATCCATCGTCCATTCACAGTGCTGGTTGACATGGAGAATGAAGAGATCATCCGCAAATTCAGGCTGGATAGAGTTTCCCTACAAAACCTATGTGCCATGTTGGAGCCCCACCTGCAGCCACGTCGCACAAATCCAACAGCTTTCACTGCGACTTCAAAGGTGATGGCGTGCCTGCATTTCTTTGCGACAGGCTCATTCTAATACACACGGTAGCAAGCGCAGGTGGGATGTCACAACCGATGTTCAGCATGGTGCTGAGGGATGTACTGTCAGCTATGTTGAACTACAAGGACAGATACATTCAGTTCCCCAGGGGGCCAGAGTTGGTGGCTGTGAAGGGAGATTTTTATGCCCTTGGACACATCCCCCATGTTGTTGGTGCCATTGATTGCACACATGTTGGGCTTGTGCCACCACAGGCACGTGAGCAAGTTTACAGAAATCGGAAGCATTACCACTCAGTAAATGTTCAAGTGGTGTGCCGGGCGGACATGATCATCTCCCACGTGTGTGCCAGGTATCCCGGGTCAGCCCATGATTCGCACATCATGCGCAGCAGCATCGTCCCGCAGCTGATGGGCAATCTGCTTCCTGAGCATGCATGGCTTGTGGGTGAGTATGCATAGTGGAGTAGTGTGGTGTGTGTGTGACATGCTGTCCTGTGGCATTGTGGAACATCAAGGTTAATCTGTGTTTCTCACACCCAGGTGACTGCATATCCTAACCGTCCGTGGTTGCTGAGCCCACTGCGGAATCCTGTGACAGCAGCTGATGTGCGATATAATGATGCCCATGGGAGGACACGGCATGTAATAGAGCGTACATTTGGTCTCCTAAAGTCACGATTTCGCTGCCTGGACCGTACCGGAGGTGCCCTGATGTACTCGCCAAGGAAGGTGTGTCAGATAGTTGTGGCATGCTGCATGCTCCACAACCTGGCCATTCGCAAGGCAATACCCCTGATCCTGGATGATGATGAGCAGCCAAGGCCCCCGCCTGCAAACCAACCCGGGTCCAGTGACGAGGACAGTGGGGAGGAGGAAGGTGTCGACATGCGTCAACAGCTCATCAACCGCTATTTCACTTGAAGGTGAGTGACGATGTAGGAGGGACACATGGTCTGATGGTGTTGCAGTTGCTGTGAGGGTGTATGTGAGCTTGGTGACTGCAGCCTTGTGTTCACTCCTTGCTGGTTGGCAATGTTTGTGGGATAGGGTAGTTTGACACAGATACAGGATGTCTCCATGGCGACTGTTGCTCTGTGTAATGTGTGAAGATTGGAGTACCTTGTTGACAAGTGTTGTGTGATGTGTGTGATGCCACACCAAAACAAGTGACTCTTGTTCTAATGTTTTTCCTAGGTCCCTTCAGCCTCTCCTTGCCTACCTACATTCCATTTCCCTGGGACATTTACATCACGGTGAAGGTTGCACATCCTGTATTAAAGACGGAGCAGACACAACAACATGTGTGTAAGTTGTATTTATTTACAATTGTGATATGTGAGGGTCGAGAAAATGTACATGGGGGGGGGAATTTGAAGAAATGAGTTGACGGTCATGGTAGATGAGATATTTGAGTAGTCACCACAGTGATGTGGAGACCCAGTCCAACAGACAGATGCCATTCACATGGCAGTGTGGGGAAGGATAGTCCAAAAGGTAAATGCAGTAGTGCAGTGGTCTGCCATCATGGCTGGCTCCGGGACTTGCCTTTGGCAGGTGCTTTGGCACGTGATGCCTCCTGGCCTTTCCTTGGACGGCCCCTTTTGCGCTTGACTGGAGGGGCCTGTGCTGCAGGGGCAGTGGTGTCTGAGGACTCACTCCCTCTGTGGACGCAGGGGAGGATGACGAACTGTCATCCTGCTGCCCATCAGGGGGAGGCGGAGATGTTGAATGTTGCGCTGGCCTGTCCCTCAGAATCGCCACTTGCTGCCCAAAGAGGTCCACAATTTGTCCCATGCGGGTGTCCATGGACCTCATCAGCAGGAGGAGCTCCCGAGAATCTTCCTCAGACCGGCCCATTCGTCCCTGGGCCTGTTCGTATGCCCCAAGGACTCTGTTGATGTGGGACAGGGCTTCCGTCCCAGGCTCAGTTCCCCTCTGCAGGACCCTGCCCCTCCCACCTACACTGCTGCCACGGGCCTGTTGGCTCCCCACATTGCTCCGCTGCATCCTCTCCCTGGCCTCCTCAGTAGATGTCGTGGGGTGCTCATCACCTGGGGCAGGGAGGGTGTTGCGGGCAGCTGTGGTGGTGGTGGTGGTAGTGGTTGCCACACAGGCCATGACAACAGCTGTCTGGGGAAGGTCATGGGTTGCAGCAGATGTGGTTGTGGGGTCAATGGGTGCCTGGGCCTGGTTGCGGCCTGCCACAACAGATGTGCTGGCTTGGGGCTCCTCATCCAAGGAATCCAGGGTGTCTTCATCCAGTAGTCTCTGTTCCGGGGTGGGGGACTGGCTCTGCAGGTTGGTGGTGTCGTCCTCTGCAGTGAGTTCTTGGTCACCTGTGGGTCAGATGAGAAATGGTCATTGTGTTGCAACCAGCAAAGCTTCTGTTCGCACTGTTACATCAACTGTTTGTACATCCAGCAGTTGTTCACTGATCTAATTTGCAGTTACCGACATCCAGTGATGCTTTACAAGCTGTTGAGGTACATGCATTACTCGTCCATATTGGGAGTTAGCAAGACATGACATGCACAATTTACATTTTTTACATTAACAGGTTCATGTTGGCATCTAGTGAGTGTTTAATCATATGTGATCCTGTTACGCATGTATGTCACTTGTTGTGCCCTTGCAGCCGTTTTCTCTGCACATTGGGGGAACAATGTAGTGGCATCCATACCTTTGGCATGTGGTGTACATATCTGTATTTGCACTTCCAGCCATGCTTTCTTTGCTTTCATTTGGTCCTTGCTGGTCTGGACCCTTGCCATTTTCAGATGGCATGCAGTGGTGTGCAGGGTTGTGCACTGAGTTACATCTACATGTGGATCTGAATGTCACACTTTGGTTGCTGTCATGGTTTCATTTGCTTATGTGTGTGCACACTATAGTGGCCAATGCTATCTGGGTGTGCAGTTGTGCAATGTGAGGCCTGGTGTCCTATGCCACCATGCTTGTCGTGAGGCATATCTGGCTGCATGTAGTGGCTGGTGATATGTTCTATTTGCTGTTTTGTGCTTGTATTTGTAAGACCTCTCTGTGTGTGTGTGTGAGGAAGGCTTCCATCTTGGTCCAGTGTGGGACAAGTCAGCATGATATATCTACCTACCAGTGATTTGGAAGTGGACATTGCAATGACTGACACATGCATCTTAGTGCGAGGGTGTTATCAGTCTTGGGGGCTGGAGCTCATGTGGGCTTGTGTGAGTTGTTGTGCAAGCTTCCCACCCCCACACACCCCGACCTGTGAGATGCGGTTAGCTACCTGTTATTTGAGTGGGTGGCATACAATGCCTGCCACATGATTCTGATTGGGGGTGGAGTGGCCCATCCTACTCAGGGGTGGGACAGCATGCATAGTGGGATTTGTGGGACAATTTGCCAACACCACAACACCGTCTCCGTGTGAAGATGACTACCTACCGGTTGAGGTGAAGGTGAAGGTGAGCAATGACATGGCTATGTGACTTAAGAATCATTCTTGGGAGGAACGTGCCTGTGGTGAGCAGAAGGTGTGTGTGGGTTTCAGTACCCAAAGTTTTCACATCACATTAGGGCATGGGGTGTGAGGCCCCACCATCACTGTTGTCCCAACTATCTGGGTGTGGGGTTCACTCCCCCAACATTTGCAGGCAAAATAGGGCATGGGGTATAGGCTCCTATCACTGTGGTGACATACAGCAGGTTGAACATCTCACCCAGCAAACATTTCCACACTACCATGGTTTCATGGGATTTGTGGACTTGAGAACATGATCAAAGTACTGGTGATGCCTTTGTTCCGGGGCATCCATACACTTACATGTTGTCATCAACAGTGGTGTGTTTGTAAGATACAGTCATCCATGTGCAGACAATGTGTGCTTTTGGGGCCAGACTATACCAGCACTGTTCAGACAGACAGTGTGAGATGTGACCATTGTCAATGCATACACACATTGCTGGTCCCAAGCAGACACATTTGTGCATTTTAGTCAGACAAGGTACTCTTGTTATGCAATTCAGTGCAGCACTATGGCAGCTGGGTCTGTTGCAAGACAGTTGGGATGTGCATAGTTTAGCAGTGTGAGTCCCAGGTCCAGTGGAGTTTTTTGGTAATCTGCACTTCCACTGTTTACATTGCAACACTGTGGTATGACATGGGTGATTAGCACTTTGACAACCAACCTGCCAGACACTGCTGCAGGGAAGCATGATAGGTGTTAGTGTTGCAGTGTGTGATGCCTGGCACAGTAGACACAATGTGGGACATTTTTGCAGTGAGACTTGTGCATGCTGAGTACAATACGACTGTTTAGCATAATTTGTGTAGGTGACTGTGGACAAAGTGGTATGGTGTGATGTGTGGGGGAACAAACGTAACATGCCTGTGAGTGGGACAAGTGCTCCATCATGCTGATCTGTTGAAGAAGTGGGCCTGTTGTGGGTTGTACCGCAGTGTCACCAATTCCACACACCACTCCCAGTTGAAATGGTTACCTACCAGTAAGTTTGAGGAGTCACATTCAATATCTGCCACATGGTTGTGGTTGTGGGGAGTGCTCCATCTTGCGCATCTGTAGGACAAGGGGGCCTGGTGGGAGTTGTAGTGCAGACTTCTAAACCACACACACACCTCCCTGTGAGGATGGCTACCTACCTGTTAGGTTAAGGTGAGCAATGCAATGGCTGCCACATGGGGGGGGAGGGGGTCAGGGCTCCATCTTGCGCATCTGTAGGACAAGGGGGCCTGGTGGGAGTTGTAGTGCAGACTTCCAAAGCACACACACACCTCCCTGTGAGGATGGCTACCTACCTGTTAGGTTAAGGTGAGCAATGCAATGGCTGACACATGGGGGCGGGTCAGGGCTCCATCTTGCGCATCTGTAGGACAAGGGGGCCTGGTGGGAGTTGTAGTGCAGACTTCCAAAGCACACACACACCTCCCTGTGAGGATGGCTACCTACCTGTTGGGTTAAGGTGAGCAATGCAATGGCTGCCACATGGGGGGGGCGGGTCAGGGCTCCATCTTGCGCATCTGTAGGACAAGGGGGCCTGGTGGGAGTTGTAGTGCAGACTTCCAAAGCACACACACACACCTCCCTGTGAGGATGGCTACCTACCTGTTAGGGTAAGGTGAGCAATGCAATGGCTGCCACATGGGGGGGGGGGGTTCAGGGCTCCATCTTGCGCATCAGTAGGACAAGGGGGCCTGGTGGGAGTTGTAGTGCAGACTTCCAGGGCACACACACACACACCTCCCTGTGAGGATGGCTACCTACCTGTTAGGTTAAGGTGAGCAATGCAATGGCTGCCAAATTGGGGGGGGGGGGTCAGGGCTCCATCTTGCGCATCTGTAGGACAAGGGGGCCTGGTGGGAGTTGTAGTGCTGGCAGCATGTAAACATGTACCCATGGTGATGTTTGTAGCTACCTTTGAGGTGAACCTGAGGGACTGTTGGATTAATGTGTGAGAGATGTGTTGGTGACAGTGTGGTGCTCATGACTGCATTTGTACCTGGGAGGTATAGCTTAGTAGTGGTGCAAGACAGTACATGTCAGTGTGATGTTAGGCATTTGTTTGTACTTACCAGCCTCCACTCCCCGGGTATTCCTGTGAGACTCTCTGGATGCAGTATGCCAAGCACCTTCTCCTCCCATTCGGTGAATGTCTTGAGTGGAACGGGAGGGCCACTGCCTGTCCTGTTAGCCAGCTCATGGTTCTTGGCTCTCTTTTTCTTGACCACTGCCTTCAGATCATGCCAGCGCCTCATAATTTCATTTCTATTGCGTGGCACTGTCCCTACTGCATTTACCTTATCTACTATCCTTCTCCACATTAGCGTTCTTGTGGCTACTGGTGTCTGTTGTACCAGGTTACCAAACAATTGGGGTTCTACCCTGATTATCTCATCTACCAGGACCCTCAACTCACTGTCAGTGAATTTGGGCATTTTCTGTGGTGACATGGTGTGTGATGTGCCAAGGTGTTTGAGGTGCAAGTGTTGAGGTGGTGGTGTTGGTGGTGATGTGTATGGTGTGTGATGTGCAAAGGGGTTAGAGGTGCAGGTGTAGAAGTGGTGGTGGTGATGTGTGTGTGTGTGTTGTGCAGATTTGCCTCTCCTGTCAGCTGTGGTGTATGTCCCTTCAGTTCTGGAGTTTTGAAAAGGATTGTGGTCTGGTAGGGGGCTGGATTTATACTGGGCTATGTGGGTGTGTCAGGATGGGGTATTGGTTGCAGGTGTGGTGTGTGTGTCGTCCTGGGATTTGTAGTTTTTGAGTTGACCATGGGGGTGTGTCTTTGGGCTGTGTTAGGTGTTTTTGGGTGCATGACTTGTTTGCTTGATGCACTTTGTGGGCATGTTGTGTGTATTTTTTCCGACCGCCATTTTTTTCACGGAGCGTACGCAGCGGTGGCTATGCTACGGCGCTTCCGCGGGCTCTCTCATTCCTCACTATTGTCGACCACGGCGGTCGTAAACAGCGCTCTGCACCGCAGTCATGTCGGGGATATTATAATTTCCATGGCGGTGTCTCCGCTGTGGTTGCGGTGGTTTGTGCTGTTTCCGCAGCGATTCCGAACGCCACGGACGGGTTTCGGGCTTCTCCGCACGGGACGGGCGGTTTCTCGGGTCTCCTTTCTGCCGCGGTTGGATTTTTACTGCTGAGGATCCTAATCTAGCCGTCTGTTTTCCCGCGGTAGCGGCGGGCGGGGAGTTTCCGCTACCATGGCGGTCAGGTAGCTTTTCCGACCGCCATCGTAATGACCCCCATAGTTCGGTTTTTCAGAACACACTGTTTTAAACTTTCTAATTCCTTCTTCAAACTGATCAATGCTAATCTCTTTCCCATGTCCTTTAACATCTGCAGTTGTCAAGCTCTCAGTTTCTACACACTGCTGTTCTGAACCAAAAAAACGAAATTCAATTTCATCACACATTTTTTCTACATCTGATAAACAACTGTTTAAAAGAGCTGTGTTCAGTTCACTTAAACATAATGCAGGAGTCTTTACATAATACACTTTCCTTACAAACTTCCGCATTCCTGAGTGGTGTACTGCTAACATTCTTAAGTGATGAAAAGTACTTTTACACACTTTTCTTGAAAGACAAGCCAGAGAATGTCCGTGCTTCTTCGTATATTGTCTTACATTACATGGATCTAGTCCTTGTAACAACCTAATCTTCTGTTTAACACTTTTCTGTGCATATTGTCGTACAAAAATTCGCATTATGTCAATAGATTCCTGTTGAATACTGCAAATACTGCTACAATCCCACTTATATACAGAAGCTTGTGTGCGTTTCCCTTGCACTTCTTCAGCTATTAATTCTTCTGCACTTATAACAACTATTTCTTCTTTTGGAATGGGACAACCATTCCGAACTTGGTAACAGCGACCTCCAGTATCAACTGCAAATGGTAAATTATTTTGTTGAAAGTAGCTTTCTTCATTAAAGAAAGGCTCACTAGTAGAAGTGTTTCCATTCAACACTGAAACTTTTACAAAAGTTAGTTCTATTAACAAGTCTTTTTCTTTTGCTTTTGTCTTTCAGAAACTTCATTATTTTATTTAAAGATTTCATTCTTTTTAAAATCAAAATAAATAATTTTCGTTTCAACTTAAAAGCAGTATAAACTACAGTTTCAATCTGCTGCTTCTGTTTGTAAGCTTGTAATCTTCTTTTATACTTCTTACAATGTTTCAATAAATTCTGAATTACTCTACTTCGAAAGAGTCGTTGTCGAATCTCTTGAAATTGTTTTTGACTTCGTGTAACTCGTGTTTTTTCCTTATTTTTCATTTTTTTGTTTCCATTTGAAGTGTCATTCTCCTTCTCCTTAGTTGAAAAACTCTTCTTCTTCCTTTCATTCCTATTGTTCTCATATAATTTCTCCACAACATTTTTAAGAAACTGTTTAGTGGTCTTACCTAAACAAACTTTATCCTTGGTAACATTCTCATTTGCTTCTAACACATTTTGTTTCTTTTTCTTTAAGTAGATCTATTTTTTTTGTTTCCTTCTCTTTTCATCTTTTCTTGCCATCTTGAATTTGTGATCCAAACAAAATAATTTTCTGAAAAACTTTCAATAGTTTCTTACATCTATTTAATATTTTAAAATAATTACATATGATTACTGATATGAACTACCAAGCAATTCTTTACATTACTATTTTCTGGATTTCAAATTTCAAAACACTACTCATTCCACTTAAATATATAGTGTGTACTTCAACAATACCTTCCCAAACACTTATACAAAGTACCATAATCACTAATTCCTTTCCTATCATGTCATTAACCTCATTCGCCTCTTGCATCTCACTACTCAGCAACTACTAACAATGTTGGGCCTACCCAAATGCAAACCAGAAACCCTTTCCATGTCACAGTTGAAAGTATCACCATATTACTGAAAGGATGCATACATCTCCCTGTCCCTTTTCCTAGTGGCATCATACTTAAAGCAAACATACAAATAGCTCTACACCTGTGTTTTATAGGTATCAGATATTCCAATACATAACTCGTGTCAAAAAATACATTTTGAAGCATAGACGTACCTCAGCAAAGTTAAACTATTAAGACAAATCATCGAGCAATGTAAATTGGGGCGATATGTAAGTTGCAACCCTGTGCGTTTTTTTTCTATAGCATAGAAGTTCATTGCGACTTTCTCTGTGCTCGTCACATGTCCCCAGAAGGCCAGTGAGGGTCAACGCAGATGGGCCTTTGTTACCTTCCTTTTACAAACAAGGGGAGAGGAACGATTAGAGACCGGGAACAAAGAGGGGGGGGGTCAAGGGACGTGTCATTCCCAGTCTCTCAATGTGCTGCCCCTATGATGTAGGCAGCTTCAGCACGAGCAGGAAGCCTGACAATTGCTTTAACTTATATTCACATGTGCTTCACCAGTGTTAGCAAACGCGTGCACCAAGTATGCTGGCAACATTTTATTTTTTTCATCTCCCCGAAGTTAATAAAGCGTGTCCCTGTTAAAGCCCCTCCCCAGTATTTTCCCACAAGTTTCAATCTGCAGAAGATCATTTCTTGTACATTTCCCTAGCCAATTTTGGACCCCAATTCATCCCTGTACCTTAGTCACAAGACTATGTAGTCCTTGCAACATAACACACTCCATTTGTGTAGCATTCAACAGTTTGCGACTTTCTCTGTGCTGTACAAATGGCACCAACAGGCCAGTGAAGGTGTAAGTGGTATTTTTCACGGTAGATGGGCCTCTTTTACCTTCGTTTTACAAACAACGGGAGAAGAACCGTTAGAGAGCGGGAGGAAGAAGAGGGGGGGAGCGGGCTCAAGGGACGTGTCATTGCCAGTCTCCCGATCTGCCGCCCCTGTGATGTACGCAGGTTCAGCACGAGCAGGAAGCTTGACAATACCTTAACTTATAAGGCAAATTGAAAGGGTATTGAGGCAAAACGGATTGCACCTATCTTTAATGGAGTAGTATGTATTTGGATGCACAGGGTGCTAAGGACCGAAGACTCAAAACCCCTACGTCTCCTGAGATACACAAAATCTCCTAATTCCAAAACAACATAGTGGTCCAGCACACTTAATTTCGATTAACAAGTTGATTTAACAAAGGTTTTACGGAAGTGATCCTTAGTATATTTAAAACATTCAATCACAAATCAAATATCAAAACAGAAATGGCAATTTCAGCAGGGTTTGTTCTTTAAGTTCTTTATTGGAGACTTCTTTTTTCAGACAGATTAAAACCGTAGCCAACGCATTTCGTCCTCGCAGACTTCTTCAGGGCAAAAACAAAACACTCTGTTTTTATCCTTGGTTGGATTCTTTTGCGTTGTGCAGTGTCTCCTTCTATAGTCAGGCAGTTTATTGTTTTATCAAAAACAAGACACTCTTTTTTAATCCTTGGTTGAATTTTTTGCGTTGTGCAGTGTCTCCTTCTATAGTCAGGCAATATATTGTTTTATCTGTTGTCTCGTTGGATTGGTCTGACGGGTAATCGAAGTATTTAATTTTTCTTCATATCCCAAGTTGTCCATGTAAGTAACATACTGGTCTCATGGCATGAATAACCTCAATATTAATATCATTCCATTAGTGACTTTCAGAGCTGTATTCTGGCCGGCGTGGTAGCGTGGCGTCCGTGTTAAAGCCCCTCCCCCCCAGTATTTTCCCACAAGCTTCAATCGGCAGAAGGCCATTTCTTATACATTACCCCGGCCGATTTTGGACCCTAATTCATCCCTGTACCTTAGACACAAGACCATGTAACCTTTGCAACATCACACACTGTACTTGTGTACCACTGAAACCGATTGCAACTTTCTCTGCGCTGTACAGATGCCACCAACAAGCCAGTGAAGGTCTAAGTGCTAATTTTCACGCTAGATGGGCCTCTTTTACCTTCCTTTTACAAACGACGGGAGAAGAACTGTTAGAGAGCGTGAGGAAGGAGAGGGAAGGGCTCAAGGGACCTGTCATTGCCAGTCTCTCGATCTGCCGCCCCTGTGATGTACGCAGGTTCAGCACTAGCAGGAAGCTTGACAATACCTTAACTTACATTCACGTGTGCTTCACAAGTGTGCACAAACCAATGCACAAAGTGTGCAAACAACATTTCATTTTTTTCATCTCACCGAAGTTAATAAAGCATGTCCGTGTTACCCCCCCCCAACCAGGATTTTCCCACAAGCTTCAATCTGCAGAAGGCCATTTCTTGTACATTTCCCTAGCCGATTTTGGACCCCAATTCATCCCTGTATCTTAGTCACAAGACTATGTAGTCCTTGCAACATAACACACTGCACTCGTGTAGCATTCAACCGATTGCGACTTTCTCTGTGCTGTACAAATGGCACCAACAGGCCAGTGAAGGTGTAAGTGCTATTTTTCACGGTAGATGGGCCTCTTTTACCTTCGTTTTACAAACAACGGGAGAAGAACCATTAGAGAGCGGGAGGAAGGAAGGGGGGAGCGGGCTCAAGGTACGTGTCATTGCCAGTCTCTCGATCTGCCGCCCCTGTGATGTACGCAGGTTCAGCACGAGCAGGAAGCTTGACAATACCTTAACTTATATTCAGGTGTGCTTCACAAGTGTGCACAAACCAATGCACGAACTGTGCGAACAACATTTAATTTTTTTCATCTCACTGAAGTTAATAAAGCATGTCCGTGTTAAAGCCCCCACCCCAGTATTTTCCCACAAGCTTCAATCTGCAGAAGGCCATTTCTTGTACATTACCCTGGCCGATTTTGGACCCTAATTCATCCCTGTACCTTAGACACAAGACCATGTAACCCTTGCAACATCACACACTGTACTCGTGTACCACTGAAACCGATTGCAACTTTCTCTGCGCTGTACAGATGCCACCAACAAGCCAGTGAAGGTCTAAGTGCTATTTTTAACGGTAGATGGGCCTCTTTTACCTTCCTTTTACAAATGAACAGAAAAGAACCATTAGACAGCGGGAGGAAGGAGGGAGGGGGGGCTCAAGGGGCGTGTCATTGCCAGTCTCTCGATCTGCCACCCCTGTAATGTACACAGGTTCAGCACGAGCAGGAAGCTTGACAATACCTTAACTTATATTCACGTGTGCTTAACAAGTGTGCACAAACCAATGCACGAAGTGTGCAAACAACATTTCATTTATTTCATCTCACTGAAGTTAATAAAGCATGTCCGTGTTAAAGCCCCCCCCCCCTAGTATTTTCCCACAAGTTTCAATCTGCAGAAAGCCATTTCTTGTACATTACCTGGCCAATTTTGGACCCCAATTCATCCCTGTACCTTAGACACAAGACCTTGTAACCCTTCCAACATCACACACTGCACTCGTGTACCACTGAAACCGATTGCAACTGTCTCTGCGCTGCACAGATGCCACCAACAAGCCAGACAAGGTCTAAGTGCTATTTTTCAGGGTACATGGGCCTCTCTTACGTTCCTTTTACAAACGACAGGAGACAAACTGTTAGAGAGCGGGAGGAAGGAGGGGGGGCCCTCTAATATACGCAGATTCAGCACAGGGAAAGGCCCTGACAATTCCCTCCATTTATATTCACATGTACTTCACCAGTGTGAACAAATTCGTACACAAAATATGCTCGGAACATTTCCATTTCTTTTTTATCTCTCACACATTCATAAAACATATCTCTTGTAAAGAAACGCCCCCCCCACCTGTATTTTCCGACAAGGCACAATCTACAAACATTCCTATTTCTCTTACATTGACCGGGCCGACTTTCGATATTAATTCAACCCTGTATCTTACTCGCAACACCATGCAGACCTTTCAACATAAGAGACTGCATTCCTCATTTCACGAAAACACTTAAATATATTGCGCACTTCAACAATACCTTCCCAAACACTCATACAAAGTACCATAATCACTAATCCCTTTACCACCATCTATTTCACCTCATCTGTCTTTTCATTCTTCACTACTCAGCAACTACTAACAGTGTTGACTCTATCCAAATGCAAAGCAGAAACCCTTTTCATATCACAGTTGAGAGTGTCACCATATCACTGAAAAGCATGCGTATATGGAGCTGTATTTTTTCCTAGTAGCACATACTTAAAAGAAACATGCAAATAGATATATACCACTCTTATAGTTAACGAATCTCCCGATGCATAACACGTGTAAAAATGCATATACAAAGGGACATGTCATTCTTAGTCTCTCGATCTGCCAGCCTTCTAATGTTTGCACATTCTACACAGCCAGGGACTGTGACAGTTGCCTACACTTATATACAACTATAGCTCACCAGTGTCAAAAGTCCGAGCACAACGTCTGCAACATTTATTTTTTTTGTTATTTCCCTCAAGTTAATAAAACATGCCTCTTCTAAACCCCCTCCCCTCCCCACTATTTTTCGACAAGGAACAACGTGCAAACGTGCCACATTTTCTTTATGTTGCCCGAATCCATTTTGGAACCCAAATTAACCCTGTACCTCACTTTCAAAACCATATACTCCTTTAAACTTGACAAACTACGCTTCTTCTTCCTCGAAAACCCCTAAATATATATGGGGTACTTGTTCAGCAACTACTCACACTCTATGCACATTTTGTAACAAATGAGAAACAGCACACTTCGGCAACACTATATTATTTTAAAAATAATATTTTAAAATTTTAAAATATTGCCTCAAAGACTTAAACACTACTACACAATATATAACACACGTTATTAATTTGTAACTCACCTCTGTAGTTGATATGCAGATTTCGAATTTCACAAACGCATGCAATATTTTCTTTCTCAGACAATAAATGTAATTCTAGACTCTCGTCAAGAATAGAACCAGTAATGGCAAAATTTCCCTCACTTTCCGCACATAAATACCTGTACATAACAAATCAAAATCCTTCCTTAATTATTTCAAATTGCAAAACACATTCCTATTGGTTACTCATATTAACCCTCTCTAACTCTCTTCTAAAACGCCCCAAACTGGTTCTCTTATTTTGTGGATTGGACACTCCCCCACACTGCCGCATCGCCATACAGCCCCGAACCCTTACAACAATTCAGAAGCCTATATCTAATAATACTACTGCAAATTTGGAAGAATACACTTCTTCTAGACATACTACTCATTTTCAAAAATTAACTTTAATAGCTTACCAGTTCTAAATAATTTTGCATTTCATATTTTAATACCACAGTTATTTCTACTCCTCCCCCAATCACCTTTTCGCCAATTTCCATACCAACAGTTTCTGCAACATTCAACAGAAGGCTGCAGGTCACAAGTTCACCAAATTTCATCCCAACAGTTTCTGCAACATTCAACGCCACGTGCAGGTCATAAGTTCACCATACTTCATACTAACAGTTTCTGGAACATTCAACGCCACGTGCAGGTCATAAGTTCACCATACTTCATCCTAACAGTTTCTGGAACATTCAACTGCATGTGCAGGTCACAAGTTCACTATTTTTTTAAGTTCAGAACAGTACCTTCCAAATGCAAGTAGCAGGTGTGGTTGCGCTCCGTTTGTCTGATGGTATCCTATGTAGTGTACGTTTCAAACATTTTTTATTGACCAATCAGAAACATACTTTTTCACGAAAGTAACATGCACCCTAGTTTTCACTGCAGAATGTTCTTCATCACCCAATCAGTTATCGTTTTCTCAAAAAAAAGCTTCTTCTCCACCTTTCAACATATCTCTCATTCTACCAACGGACTACATGAACTACAAACATCTTTTCATTCCTTCCAGCCATACAGTCAAAATGCTAGTATGGATCGTAGGACACAGCTATGTTTTCTGGTGCAAAAGGTATGCTGAACACAGACGTATTAACACATACCTAGGTTTACAAAATGTGAACATTAAATGGTTTACACAGAGAGGATTAAAGTGGCACCAATTGTTGCCTTTGGTTAAAACCTCTATGCATCTCCAACCCCCTGACCTCATGATTGTGCACTGTGGTGGCAATGACCTAGGCACATTGACTGGGGTAGGTCTGGAAATGCTCATGAAGGATACCTTTGGACTATTGATGTTGCTTTTGCCTCAAACTGTCTTTGTATACTCCAATATATGCCAAAGACAGAAGTGGAAATGGTCAAATCAATTCTGTCCTCAAATTGAGAAAGCTAGGAAGAATGTCAATAAAACTGTGTCTGCATACCTCAGAGATCACACTTCAATTTTACGTATACCTCCAAACACGTGCAGCTCCTCCGAGCAGAGAAGGAGGGAAGACCCGTACCCTCCGCCCCCATATCATTATTTTTGCTCCAAGGAAGTGGCGGTCCCCGTGACAGAAGTAAACCCCGCATCATAACTAAACATTGATCCCGGGAACTGGCCCAACCGGGGGCTTAATTAAACGAAGCACTCGACACCGCGCTTCGTTTCTCTTTTGCCTGCCGTAATTTCCAGTCCCTACGCGAATCCCGCAGTAAAGATATAAAAATGTTTCTTTACGTTCCGACTCCCTGTGACACCCCCTGAGCACCCTAGGAAGGTCACAGTGTTCCTACCCTACCCTCTTCTACTTTAATTTTCCCCTTTTTCCCCTACTCGTTTCAACCGACTCACAAAATAGCTGCCAACGCTTCCTACTTTGAAGTGTTGGCAGCCAATCCCAGGCAAGCTCGTGCTCGGAACGCCTCAGCCAATCAGATCTCACAATTCTCAAATATCGACATCTGTAAATCTTTAAATATCTCAAAAACTACTGCACGGATTCACACCATTTAAACAAAAGCGTGCTTTCTGGACCAAGAGCTATCTCTCTGCCAAATTTGGTGTAATTGCGTTCAGCAGTTCGGGCTGTAGCCGTGTCATTTGAGATGTCATCAGTGATGTCACTGACCATGTCATGAATGATGTAATATGTGACGTCATCAGCAGTGCATTGCGGGGGCGCGAGTTATAGTTAGCTGAACTAACTATAACGGCGGAATTTCTCTGGTTTTGTACGAGTGAAATGTCCAACTAACTATAACGTCCCTGAAACCTATGGTTTTTTTCAGCGAATTTCTAAGGTTTTTTAAATGCTAATTTCTAACTATAACGTGCCTGAAACCTATGGTTTTTTCAGTGAATTTCAAAGGTTTTTTAAATGCTAATTTCTAACTATAACGTGCCTGAAACCTATGGTTTTTTCAGTGAATTTCAAAGGTCTTTTAAATGCTAATTTCTAACTAACATAGCAGTCTCGTTTTCAGAGTGGTGGAGAAAGGTGAGCGTGGCCTCCAAACACCTTTTAGCAACCCCACTGTGTGGGATTTACTGGAGGGAACAGGAGGGGTAGTTAGCCCCCAACGTCAACCTTGGGGGCCAACTACCCTTTTTATTACCTCCAGTAAGTCCCACCCAGCAAGATTGCTAACTTGTTATATCAGGCCCCGCCCCCTCCCTGCACCACTGTGCAAACGCGCCCCCTGGCGCGTTGTAAATTGGGGGATTAATTCCCCTTGAGTCCTGAAGGTCCCTGGGGGCCAACTAGCCCACCACGTACCTCCAGTAAGCGCCAGAAAGCTGCGTTGCAGAGAGGTGTAAAAAGGGGCGTGGCCTCGGAACACCTCTCTGCAACGCAGCTCTGTGGCGCATACTGGAGGTACCTGGTGGGCTAGTTGGCCCCCAGGGACCCTCAGGATTCAAGGGGACTTAATCCCCCAATTTACAACGCGCCAGGGGGCGCGTTTGCACACTTGTTTTGTTAGTCCCCGCCCCCTCCCTGCACCACTGTGCAAACGCGCCCCCTGGCGCGTTGTAAATTGGGGGATTAATTTCCCTTGAGTCCTGAGGGTCCCTGGGGGCCAACTAGCCCACCAGGTACCTCCAGTAAGCGCCACAGAGCTGCGTTGCAGAGAGGTGTAAAAAGGGGCGTGGCCTCGGAACACCTCTCCGCAACGCAGCTCTGTGGGGCATACAGGAGGTACCTGGTGGGCTAGTTGGCCCCAGGGACCATCAGTATTCAAGGGGAATTAATTTCCCAACTTACAACGCGCCTGGGGGCGCGTTTGAAGAGTGCTGCAGGGAGGGGGCGGGGCGGCCAGCGCGATGCTGGCTTTAAAAAAAAAAAAAAAAATCAGAAGGGGGGCTGTGTGGCCCCCCTTCTTTTCCCATTTTTGGGGCCCTGAGGACCCCAGGGCCTGACCCCTATTTTTTTTTTTTTTTTTTAATAAAAAAATAAACGGGAAGGGGGCCGCGTGGCCCCCCTCCCGAGGCCAATTTCGGCCCCGGTGCTTGGGGGGGCCCGCGAGGCCCCCCCGCCCTTAACTAATTTATCCCCAGGGAGGTGGCGGTCCCCAAGGCAGCGTGGGGTGGGTTGGGACCCCCTACGCATTTATTTTTACAGCCCCGGGGAGGTGGGGTCCCCGGGGCTGCGGGGGGGCCGCAGTGCCCCCCCCGTTTAATAAATAAGCCCCGGGGAGGAGGCGGTCCCCGGGGCTGCGGGGGCCCCCGTGGGCGAATTCTGCCGTTTATAAAAAAATAAATGCTTTTTTGGGCCCTGGGGGTCCTTGTGGGACCCCCGGAGCAGGCCTAGGGGCTCAGGGTATTTCTACCCTGCCCCCTTTTCTTGTTTTTCACCTTTTTTTTACTCTTTTCTTGTGACTCGGTTACTGAGTCACAAGATGGCTGCCAACACATTCTGGATTAGAGCCAATCAGAGTGAAGCTCGTGCCTGGGAGGGTTAGCGAACCCTCCTCGCTGCTCAGATATCGAAACTTTTCTTTTACTAATTTCTCAGGAACTACTGAACGGATTTACACCATTTAAAAAAAAGGTCTCTTTCTGAACCAAGGGCTACCGATTTGCCAAATTTGGTGTAATTCCGTTCAGCAGTTCGGGCTGTAGCCTGTTCCAATTTTTCCTATGGAAATTAACATGGGGAAAACGCGTTTTGGGACCCCCCCTTTTTTCTCGGCCCCCGCTCGACGAATCACCCCGAAACTTTCAAGACAGGAGCTGACTTGAGCGGGCCATTAGTTTGGGAAATTTCGCGAAGATTCGTCAAACGACGCCAAAGATATATGCAAAAGAAAAAACGCTTTTTGAATAGAAACGAGATCCTAACTATAATTACCTACTGGCGACCGCCAGTAGGTAATATATATATATATATATATATATATAACAGCAACTCCTCTCGATTTTCGGTTAACGTTGGAAAAACAGGAGCCCGGACCACAACTTCGTGCAGTAAGTAGTTTATTTTGGCAGCTCAATAAACCACAGCCATGACGCGTTTCGGGCCCGTAGGCCCTTGATCACATGACGCGTTCCACAGTTGTTGGTCAGCTTTTAAACCATTTTTTTGCATTTTTTTCCTTAAAGTGACTGGTGCAACTAAACGCAAGGTATATGGACATAGAAAACATACTGCGCATCAGCAGAAAAATAAGGATAAAATAGCAATGTAATGCGACAAATCATCATTAAATACACAATCTGTTACAAATGTAATATTATAAATATATAAAAATATATAAATAACTAACACTAGAAACACAATTGTTATAAATTCATAATACAAGAAAATATATGATATAGAAATAGATATAAATATAGACATTCTATTCTAAAATTCCAATGCTAAATAGATCTAAAATAGCCGCTCTTGCTAAAAACATCTCTTAATTCTAGTGGTATAAACTTCATTGTTAAATGCTCTGAACAATACTATATATAGAGAGCCAAGCCAATTGTTAACATATCATGGTCTAAATGCCTAAAATCACCACTGTGAATATTTGTTCGTAGTTTAATACATTGATTTCATGAATTGGATCTTATAGCTAAACTGATCAGAGCATTGTTATTCTTTAAACATTATAAACTTTGCTGAATGTATGTCATCTTTAAATGAGCATTCATTATACCCAAACTAATAATTCAATGTCAATAAACAATTGCGTTATTTTTCAAACAAAGTGCAAGTGCAATAATTGATAAAAATGAAGTGCCCTATATGGTTCTCCTCTGTGTAGAAAAAAGCTAAAACCTATAAAATTAACTGTGATGGTTATAAAAGGGGGCTAAATGCGGTTTTGTTAGTGCTGTGCTATGACTCTTGATTTGTATATATATATATAATACAATATAATATATTACCAGCTATTTTCATTGTCCCATATCAGAGGCAGGTGTAAAGATCCTCCGTCCCATTGAGACCCCCTGGCTGCTTACTGTCCAATTCCAGAATATATCTCGTTTCTAGCTTTCTAAGTGCCATTTGCCTGTTACCTCCTCTTTTGTTAGGCGGCACTGAATCGATCAGAAAATATGTCAGGTCTTTAGGGTCCCCTCCATGGGAATCCCCAAAGTGATGGGCCACTGGGTAAGTCTGATCACGATTTTTAATAGCCCTAATGTGCTGAAGTATCCTCTTGTGGCCCTGAAGGATAGTACTTCCTACATATCGTAGGCCACAGGGACACTCCAGCACATAAACTACAAATTATGACTTGCATGTCAGACTTCTGAATATGGATTTCTCCTGATCACTGAAAGGGGTTTTATAGGAGGATTTGTTGACCCCATATTCACACGCCTTACATGATCTACATTTGAAAAAACCCTTTCGTTGAGAAAGCCACGAGGTTTTGGTACAGTGCCATGGATCATTGTGGACTAACTCATCTCTCATTGATGGTGCTTTGCTGTAGGTAATTGCTGCCCTAGCGGGTAATAGATGGCCTATAGTTGGATCACTTAAAAGAAGGGGCCAATTATTCTTGACAATATTGTTAATGGCTCTTGCTTGTTTACTAAAGCCTATAATAAATCTAAAAGTTTTTGAATTTTCAGGGTTTACTTGGATTTGTTTGGCTCTAGCTGTGGTGTTGGTAGGGTTTCTCTTTTATAGCATTACTTTTGGCTATCGCAGTTAAAATAGTTTTTTTCGAATAGCCTCTTTCAAGAAACCTTCTTTGACTTGCTAATTGGGCCTTCTGAAGATCATCGTTGTCGCTGCAAATGCGTTTCAATCTTAGCATCTCACCATATGGTATGCTTTGTATTAAATGTTGCGGGTGAGAGCTCCTAGCATGTAAAACTGCATTTCCAGCAGTTTTTTTACGATGTAATCTGGTGGCAATTTTACCTTCCCTGATGTAAACCTGTACATCAAGAAAATTGACCAATTGATTGCTTACGGTGGCTGTGAACTCTAGATTTAGATTATTGATGTTAAGACTATCGATAAATCTTTCCGCCTCTGGCCGGGTCCCCTGCCAGATGATAAAAAGATCATCGATATATCTTAGCCAAACCCTGATGTTTTTGGTGACCGCTTGCTCATGTTCTTTGAGTAGGACCAGCTCCTCCCACCATCCCATGTGAAGGCATGCATAACTGGGGGAGAAGCTGGCCCCCATAGCTACCCCTCGTAGTTGTTGGAATAAAGTGTTCTGGAATATAAAGATATTATTATTCAAACAGAATTCGACCATATCTCTAAGCATTTTACTATGATGCGCAAACTCAGGTGGTCTCTGGTCAAGGTAGTGTTTCAGAGCCCTCATACCATCCTGATGATTTATAGATGTATAGAGTGAAGAAACATCTAACGTTATTAAAAGATAATCATTCCTCCACTCACAATTCTGGATTTTAGATAGAAAATCTCCAATATCCCGGATGTATGAGGGTAAGTTTTGTACAAAGTCTTGAAGGAAATAGTCCACATATACAGACGTATGCTCCAATAGACTATTTCTTGCTGAAATAATAGGTCTTCCAGGCGGTTTAGCAGGGTCTTTATGAATTTTAGGGATAAAGTACATTATAGGTGTTACTGGATAGTCATTTTGCAAATATAAATATTCTTGTTGCGTAAGTAGCCCTGCGTTCTTCCAAGCTATCAGTTTCATCCTATATGTGTTGTATGTAATCCTAAGAGTTGCCTGGTCAGATTTGTGGTAACATTGTCTATCCTGGAGCTGGTTCATTGCTTCTTTGATATAGTCCGTTTTATTCCATAAGACTAAATTACCTCCCTTGTCAGCGTTGCGTATAATTAATTCCGAATTGGATTTGAGTTTTGTCATCAGTGAGTGGTATTGGATGTCCGTTTTATTTTTCTTTGTTCTGGACAACCTTTGAACTTTGTGATTCAATTTTTTTATCTCACTCACTATTTGCTCTTGAAATATCTCGATAGCATCACGAGGCATAATTGGATTGAAGCTAGAACTGGGTTTAAAGGGTGTTACCTCCATCCCCCGATCTTTTTTGTTGTATATCGGGGCATTTTGTTCATTGAATTGTGTGGAGGTCATATTTTCATTCAACAAATCTTGCATGGTTTGAAGAGCAGGTATATCATTTGCTGTAAGATTATGTGGAGGTGATAGCTGTAAAGATGGTACTTGTTGTTTACTGATATTGATCTCAGGGGATTTATTTTGTTGTACAAAGTACTTCTTAAGTTTTAGTTTTCTTATACTTCTTAAATATCCATGCGAGTTGAGGCATAATTAAATGAACTTTCCGGACAGAATGAAAGTCCTAATGTTAATAATTGCTCCTCTGCTTTTGTCAAATCGATGTTTGCCAGATTTATTATAGTTGGATATTATATATATATATATGTATATATATATATATATTTAAAAAAAATTGACTTCTATGTATGGGTATTACTAACTCATGGTTAGTGTGGTGGTCTATATCTCCGCCTGTCACGCGGGAGTGGGAGACCAGGGTTCCTTCCCCGACGGGGCTGATGATGTTGCCTTTTTAGGGTCTTGACATGTGTTATATCCTGTTCTGGTTCACATCGGTGCCATTGGTACCAATTGTGCAGCCTCCTATATAACGTGGGGTGTGCTCTTCGAGTTCCCCTTGTTCTTCAATACATATATTTTCATATATACGTATATGTCTATATGTATATATGTCATGGGATATCCACACAGTGAGAAGGCAGGCATACTAGGTTTTTCCTTGCTGTGGTATCTGGGTTTTTTATCCCAGATCCCGTCCGTCTCTCTCTCTCTCTCTCTCTCTCTCTCTCTGTCTCTCTCTCTCTCTCTCTCTCTCTCTCTCTCTCTCTCTCTCCCCCTCTCCCTCCTGGGAGCGAGCCTTATGTCTGTGCCCGACCTGGCCAGAATCCATTGACCATTGTACCTCCGGGTACGGTTGGCCGGTTGACTACCTGCTGGTGCGCCCGTCTCTTTCCGACGACGCATATATGCTGTTGATGCTGCATTTCATTTGGATTTTGCATATGTGTGGTGTAGTTCTCACGGTCCACAATGTCTGCTTATGTGTATCCCTTTCATCCACATACATGTCTCTCCTGGTAGTCATAATTCTGTATATCTCTGCATGGTGGCATCTGTCCCTCCACGTGTCATTTTTGACATCCACTGCTGTGCATGCTCCGTTTGTATGCTCTGACTCTGTCATGCTGTTTTGTTCCTTTCTGGAATCTTGTCTCTTGCAGATCATGGGACTTGTGCTCGGTTTAACTTCTTCTTGCAGAAGTTTGAGGACTTTCTTCCATTATGCACTGGCCATTCTGATTATGTGCTTTCCTTTCGTCCCTGTCTGGACGAGAGAGGTCTCGTACCGTCCTCTGATGGATTGAGGTGTCTTTGCCTCCCCTTGTTAATGTTCCCTTACAGAGCTTAATGGGTCTGGTGTAAGCCACTCTGGCATTGCTGTTCCCACCGTGTTTTGGTCAATGTTGTTGACGGACGAGTTCTCTTTGGAACTTGGTGGTTTTCAGTCGCAGACCCTCTTCTAATGGGGTATAGCTTAGGTATCTATTCTATGTTAAGGAATAAGACCTCCGACCCTCGGTCTAGGTCCACTCTCTCCCCGCAGCTCCGCTGTGCCGTCTCTTGCCTCCAGACCCCGACCTCCTCCTTGAGAGGTTCGAGGCTGCTGCCCGCTCCTGCGCCTGCTGGCCGCTCCAACTGGGACCAGGCTGCCTGCAACCACCGTAACCTTTCTTAGCTGTTTTTTTTCCTTCTTAATTTTTCCCTGTTGTGCCACTGTTATTGTGCTCATCTGTGTCTTGCTCTAATTCCACCACTGTTTTTATTTTCTCGCGCCTGCCTGTTCCTTTCGCTGCTGCTGCCCCTGCGGCCCCTCCCCCCCAGAATTCCCCCCCGGAATTCCCCCGCTCCCGCCTCCCAGCCTCTCTTCCCTCCCACCTCCCCTACTTAATGGCAGCCGCTGCGCGGTCGCGTAGCGGACGTGCGCAGCGGGCCGCCACCGGCCCGCCAAAGGCAAGCCCGTCTGCGCCCATCCGCGACCCGACCGCGGCCAGCGCCAGGAACCCTGGACCTCCCACTACCCATCGCTACGACACCACCACCCTCCTCGCACTCAACCCTGGAAGACTTAGAGAATGCCAAAAGGCCTCGCCGAACACGACCCACGGCCAGTTCTCCTACCTCCACTGCCGCCAGACCCTCACCGCCACCCCGGCCTCCAACACCGCCGACGCCAGCTCCGGCGACACCCTAAAATGCATCCTCCTCAACGTACGCTCCGTACACAAACACGCCATGGAAATCTGGAACCTACTCGACTCTCTGTCGCCCGACATCGCCTTCTTCACAGAGACCTGGACCAACGCATCCTCCGTCCCCGACATCAGCACCGCCATCCCAGACGGATACAAGATCCAGAGGAAAGACCGCCCCAACCACCCAGGAGGGGGCCTCGCCATCGCCCACAAGAGCACCCTCCGCCTCACCATCTCCAGCGAAACCTTCCCCTCCGCCGAACACCTGCACTTCCAGATCCAGACCACCCCCAAAGCCACACTCCGAGGAACCCTCATCTACAGACCCCCCGGCCCCCAAACACCCTTCGCCACCACCATCACCGACTTCATCGCACCCCACGCCATCGCCTCAACAAACTACATACTCATTGGAGACCTGAACTTCCACCTCAACAACGCCAGCGACCCCAACTCTAGTATCCTTCGTGACACCTCGCCAGCATCAGACTTAAACAACTCGTCAACACACCGACCCACAGAGCAGGACACACCCTCGACCCCATCTTCGCGGCAGGAAACAGCGTCCAATTCAGCCACACAACGCAGCCGCCATGGACCGACCACCACTGTGTACACTTCGCCATCAACAAACCCAAGGCACCCAAACCAGCCCCACGCCCACCTCGAAGGAACTGGAGCAAGGTTACCGATGAGCAACTTAACTCCACCCTCACCGAGACAACCACACCTGGGCACCCGACGCAAACGACGCAGCCAGAGAACTCCACACCTGTATCTCCAACTGCGCAGACGAGCTCGCCCCGCTTCGCAACCCCGACAGACAACGCCCCAGGAAAGCCGCCTGGTTCACCACCGCTCTCCAAGAAGCCAGACGCACCTGCAGACGCCTGGAGAAGAACTGGAGAAACACCAAGACAACCCGAAAACCACACCACCTACAAGGACGCCATGACGGACTACCACAACCAGATCAGAGCCACCAAGAGGAACTTTATCCACAACAAAATCCTGGCCAACTCCAAGGAACTTTTCAGTGTCATTCAAGAATTCACCAACCCACGCAGCGAAGCCACAGACATCACCCCATCCCAAGACCTCTGCGATAAGCTTGGAACCTATTTCCACCTCAAGATCAAAAACCTCTACGACAACTTCATCGACCATCCACCAGGCGCCACAGACGGCCCCCCGCCCCCCAGAAACACCAGCCAGCCCACCATCTCCAACTGGATACCGTTCACGGCCCAAGACACCGCCTCGACCATGAAAAGCATCCACTCGGGGGCCCTACCGACCCCTGCCCCCCTCACATCTACCACAGAGCCGCGTCCGCCATCGCACCCGAACTACAATGCACCATCAACACCACCTTCAAAACAGGCACCTTCCCAGACGACTGGAAGCGCACAGAAGTCAGACCCCTGCTCAAGAAGCCCACAGCTTACCCCACCGACCTCAAGAACTATCGGCCCATCTCGCTCCTCCCCTTCGCAGCCAAAGTTGCAGAGAAAACAGTCAACAGGAAATTGACACGATTCATTGAAGAGAACACCGTCCTCGACCCGTCCCGATCAGGATTCCGAAGCAACCAGAGCACAGAGACTGCCCTCCTCGCCGCCACAGACGACATCCGCACCCTCCTGGACCAAGGCCACTCCGCAGCCCTCATCCTACTCGACCTATCAGCGGCCTTCGACACTGTCTCCCACCGCACACTAGTCGCCAGACTACACGACGCAGGCATACAAGGAACAGCCCTGGACTGGATCCGATCATTCCTCACCGGAAGAAGCCAAAAGATCAGACTCCCACCCTTCCTCTCCGACCCCACGAAAATCACCTGCGGAGTCCCACAGGGTTCATCACTGAGCCCCACCCTCTTCAACATCTACACGGCCCCACTCGCAGCCATCGTCCAACAACACGGCCTCAACATCGTATCCTGCGCCGACGACACCCAGCTCATCCTCTCCCTCACCAAAGACCCCACCACTGCCAAACTCAACTTCCAGAAAGGAATGCAAGACGTCGCAGTCTGGATGACCAACAGCTGCCTGAAGCTCAACGCCGAGAAGATAGAAGTCCTCGTCCTCTGTACCACCCCTTCTGCATGGGACAGCACCTGGTGGCCGACCGCCCTCGGAAGCCCACCTACTCCCTCAGACCACGCCAAGAACCTCGGGATCGTACTCGACTCATCACTCACCATGAACCGACAGGTCAACGCCGTCACCTCCAGCTGCTTCAACACCCTCCGCATCCTCCGCAAGACCTTCAAGTGGATCCCCCCTGAGTCAAGGAAGACAGTCACCCACGCACTCATCACCAGCAGACTGGACTATGGAAACGCACTCTACGCCGGCATCAACAAGTCCCTACTCCGCAAACTCCAGACAATACAGAACACTGCCACCAGACTCGTCCTCGGCATCCCCGACACGAACACATCAGCCAACACCTACGAAGTCTCCATTGGCTCCCCGTGGAGAAAAGAGTCACTTTCAAAATCCTCACGCCTACAAATGCCTACACAACAACGGACTCAAATACCTCAACGACAGAATCAACTTCCACGTACCCAAAAGAAACCTCTGATCTTCCAACCACGCAATGGACGAAAGCCCGCGCATCCACAGAGCTAGAGCAGGCGGAAGATCCTTCTCTCACATTGCAGCCAAGACCTGGAACGAGCTACCGGCAGACATCAGACGCGCCCCCTCCCTGAACACCTTCAGGATGACCATCAAGACCTGGCTCTTCGGCTAAACAGATCTGCGTACCCCCCTCGCCCCCCCTCAGCGCCTTGAGACCCTCACGGGTGAGTAGCGCGCTTACAATTCCCTGATTGATTGATTGAGGAATCTGCGGCTAGATGTCTCTATCAGATGAACGAGTTACTTACCTTCGGTAACGATGTATCTGGTGGAGACACAGTCTAGCCGCAGATTCCTTAACGCCCACCCATCCTCCCCGCTCTGCGAGGGCTTTTTCAGGGTGGGTTCTACCCACTTGCCTCCCTGCAGGTGGCCTTTGTCTTCCTGCGGGATGGTATGCTTCACCTCCCTCCGGGTTGGATGTCTCATGCTGTTTTAACTCTTGCTTCTCTACCCATTCTCGTCATTGGGTGGTGGGTTCAATGTCCTTCCACGCTCCTCCACCCTGGTTCTTCCAGTGTGGGGCTTGATCATGTTCTTCCACCCTCTTCTATTTTTTAACCATTACTTGGGGTTTCCTTAACTATGTTGCGGTCAATTACTTTAGGGTCTATTTGACTGTGCTACAGTCAATAGGTCATTTATGGGGTGTATGATTGTACATTCTCTGTTGTTGTAGAAATGTGGTCAATTGCCATGAATCATGTTGTTCCAGTTCTTTGCCTGTTACAGTTACATTCTCTGATTGCAGACTGCCTATCGTTTGCCATCTCATTCATCTCCAGTGCCGTTTTGCCTCATAGGAGGGAGGGCCCTTCGCTTCTGCAACACTGTTTTCTAGGGGCGAGTTCTCTGCTCTCCCCCCTTCAGTCCCTTACTGTATAGGTACTCTTTCATTGATATACATGATGATGTTTCTCATCATTCTATGTTTTCTAGTCATTGTTTCAAAGATTTTTGATCTTTTTTAGCACACTGTTCCTACACTCTCACGGTTTTGGTAGTGGCTCCGCGTTGTGGCGTGGAAAAGCTTCACAGTAGAAAACAGACATCAGCACGCCGGGAGGGACTTATATTGTTATATTCCATATAGGTACCCCAGTATCGGCTCAGGTACTAATTGCACCTTTCACCTACATTGCCCTCATATTGCACTACATAACGGTTCTTAGGACTGACCTTTTACCTAGTTGATGTAATGACTAGAGGACCTGGGGTTTTCTCTGAAAGGCCTAAGCCTCATTCATTATGCATGAGGATTCTTGGAATCACAGCTGGACAGCAGGCCGAACATCTCCTGCATAAAAACTATGTACAAGGGTCATTCCTTTTGTCATCCTAGTTCGACATGACACAGCGAGGTATATCCCCAGGGGGTATTACTTTGGGTATATATACACCATCTCTTGCTAAGGTAGAGAGAGAAGGAAAGTACTTCCACGCCGACACACTGACATGAGATGCTGAGGCTCCTGCATGCAGGTACTCCAGCTCGCAGTGGTCTGACATCCCTTGAGGGGTGTCCACCTCGAGACCAGAATGGTGTCCCACAGTCTCTAACTTCAGGTAATGGGGTTGACTTTATCCTAGAGGGGTTCTTGGCTTCCACACCTACATACATGCTAGGTACACTCAGATACATCTATTTATCGTTGCATCGTAGGAGTACGCATTTATTACTGTCATGTATTCTTATACTTGCCTGTATTTATAATTTTAGCACTATGGTAGAAATCTACCATCCTTTTACTCTGTTATTGCTTATAATCATCTATTTCTGTTACTGTCTCATGATTGTGTCAGCACATCTATTTTACACTAGAATGACGCTGGTTCAATAAATACTTGTTGGAAAACGTCCCCACCGTTTATTCTGTGTATCTCTCTCAGAGACAAAGTGAGCACGAATGACTGAGCGACTAGTAACACTGTTTCCACGATTCTGAGGGATCAGGGGTGTCATGTTCGATAGTTGCCAAGAACTATTCTCTCCTTGGTAAGAGGGGTTTCTAGTGGCACTGTGAGCTAGCTGGTATACAGGCTAACATACTCGGTGGCGGTGTCCGGAATCAGTTTGGACACCAAGCCCTCAGTGTATGTTGTCTAAATGCGCAGGTCCTATATAGGTTTATAGGGACTACACGATAATATGGCTCCATTGACGTCATATCCGTGGACAACGTCAGGACGGAGCCATGCTACGCCATCCCCCGGTGCGCAGAGGTACTGCTGAAGATTCTCCGGATCCAGTCTAACGCCTGGAGATATTCTAAGTTAAGGAATCTGCGGCTAGACTGTGTCTCTACCAGATACATCGTTATCGAAGGTAAGTAACTCGTTCGTATAAGGTCCAAAGTAGATTCCTTTGAGCATCGCAAGAGTGGAGGGGCTCCCACTAAGACTACGGCCAAGGGTGCTGATTCTGGAGGCAGATCTAAAATACTCTGGCTTTCAGCTTTTGACGTGGCAGGTCCATGCGAAGTTGATATATCAGTTTGACCCCCCTGGATACTCACAACCCTTGTGTTTGCGTCGCCTGTACTGCAGGAATCGGGTTACTAAGGGCACAAATGTTCCTGGGCCCATGGAACACCCCTTCTCTCAATGGAACAGAGATTTGTGTCTGCTGTGTCACCTGATTCAGGCTACC
Organism: Calotriton arnoldi; assembly: GCA_963921515.1. Lineage (NCBI taxonomy): Eukaryota > Metazoa > Chordata > Amphibia > Caudata > Salamandridae > Calotriton > Calotriton arnoldi. The sequence goes on along the minus strand of CAWUFW010002787.1, from coordinate 849,888 downwards.
AGGCGCAGCAGAAAGTGTCCCTGTGCCAGACAGCCGCGCAGGGACGGGCCTAGCATAACAGGAAGTCCCTCCCCCCTCTGTCTCTGTCTCATTAGAGGGATGAGGGGTCATTGGAAAAAGGATGTTAAGCCTCGCCTCTATACCCTCCAGCTTTTGTCGTATAGGTGCTATGAGTGCATTAGTCATTAGTTCTAGCCTGGAAAAAAGAGTATCTAGTAATTGTTCAAAACTAGTGCTAGCTGTTGGTATTGACTTGTCCAGTGATATCTTCCGAGGGGCTCTTTTGCAACCAGTTCTCTTCCTGTTGGTGGGGGACTATCCAGGGCTGTGTCATCTTCTGCCGTGAACATAACCGGCTCAACACTGGAAACCACCGTAGATGGAGGCATAGTCGCGGGCGGGCTAAGGCCCGGGCCGGGAATAGCCCCTATGGCCCCACAGTTCTCCACTGCGGTTAAATCCTGGACAAGTTTCCCAGTCCCCAAAGAAAGACTCCTTTCAGTTAGGGCTATCTCCTTCGATATGACATTGGCTGCCCTAGTTAGGAAGGAGTCAATAGTCGCTTCTGTGTTGCCCCCAGTAATTCCCCCTGATCCCCCAGCAGCTGTTTTCCTTTTGACCATAATTAATGGCCCTGGCCCAGTTTAATACGCGCCTCCGGGTGCGGAACAGCTGCGGCGTCGTTGGCGGCTGTGAAGCCGCGGGTCCTGACGGGGCGTGTAGGCTGCCCCCACCACCACCACGGCATCCCGCGCAACGGGAGCCCTGGCCCAGTTTAGTACGCGCCTCCGGGCCCGGAACAGCTGCGGCGTCATTGGCGGCTGAAGCCGCGGGTCCTGACGGGGCGTGTAGTCTGCCCCCACCAACACTACGGTAAACACGGCTTCCCAGGCAGCGGGAGCCCTGGCCCAGTTTAGGATGCGCCTCCGGGCGCGGAACAGCTGCGGCGGCGTTGGCGGCTGAAGCCGCGGGTCCTGACGGGGCGTGTAGTCTGCCCCCACCACCACCACAGTAAACACGCTGTCCCACGCAGCAGGAGCCCTGGCCCAGTTTAGTACGCGCCTCCGGGCACGGAACAGCTGTGGTGTTGGCGCCTGAAGCCATGGGCCCTGACGGGACGTGAAGTCTGCCCCCACCACCAGCACGGTAAACACGGCGTCCCGCACAGCGGGAGCCCTGGCCCAGTTTAGTACGCGCCTCTGGGCACAGAACAGCTGCGGCGTCGTTGGCGGCTGAAGCCGCGGGTCCTGACGGGGCGTGTAGTCTGCCCCCACCACCACCACGGTAAACACGGTGTCCCCATGGTCACTAGATTTCAAAGCTACAGCCCATTGCTCGCTTAAGGAAATGGTTGCAGGTGAGGTTCAGTAATTTTAAGTTGTGGATGGTACCTATGAATTAAAGAATAGCACTGTCCTTTACCAAAGGTTATTAAGTGAATTAGTATGGTTTTCTTATGATGTGTGTTGGCCTTCGGCAAAAGTGTCCACTGGATGCACGGGGCAGCAGTTAACCTCATCCTGTTCCCTTCTAGCATAGTCTGTTGGGTCCAGCCATTAGTGGTGTCCAGTATGTCTATTCCACACGCTTCAAGAACCCCTGCAAATAGCCTTTGGCCCTGTATAGTCGGCTCTATGCGATGGATGTGGACTTATGATCCCCATCTCGTAACCCTACTCTATCAGAACCTGCTGCACATTTTCATTAGCTATCCCAAATTGCCTATGGGTGTTGAGATATGTATGGCCATCTTCAGTGTTTCTAGACTTAGTAGCACCTAAAGCTGATTTAGTTTGCAGTGTGTGGTGATCAAAAACACTTTAATTTGTAGTTTGTTAGATTTTAATTTTGCTTCATATATGACAATTGTGTTATGGACCATTTATATAGTCTCTGCTGGAAATTTAATTGCCTTACTTATAGCAAAGTTGTCAGGGCATTCCTCCTTAAATATTTAGACATCATTATGTCTTTCAATAATTGTCACTTAGTGCAGTTGAATATTGTAATCTATGCAAGGGCTGTTATGATGTGCTCTATCTGAAAGAGACAAGTTAGTGACAGATTCCTTACCTTAGAATATCCCCAGGCGTCAGGCTGGATCCGGAAAGTTTTGCGTAGCAGTACCCTTGCGCGTCGGTAGGCGGCGTCGTGCGGCTCCGCGTCCGTCGTCGGGATCGCCGGGATGACGTCGCGGACAGTACTTAGACGCCGCCCCTGCGCGCTGACGTCAGTTCTTCTTTTTCCGTGCCAGTAAGCGCAGATCCGGGAAGAGCAGTGCCCTAGTCATTTTTTGACTACGTTTTTGGTGATTTTTTCACTGTTTTCTCGAGTCGCTCGACTCCAAGGTGTCGATAGGGATGCCCGGCTTCAAGCCATGCGACGCCTGTGGTCGAATGATGTCGATCACGGACCCGCATCAGGATTGTCTCTACTGCCTCGGGCGCGACCACGACCCCAAGTCGTGCCCCGACTGTCGGGCCTAGCATCCGAAGGCTTTGCGAGAGGGGTCTCGAAAGCTCCTCGAGGTCCGGCAGTCGGCTCCGCGCCGCACCAAGCCCCGGTCACGTGAGAGGTCGAGGGGCCGGTCGCGGAGTCCTCATCGGTCGTCGGGGTCCAAGTCTTCGCACTCCTCCGGTAAGTCGAAGCATAAGAAGTCTAAGAAGCGTCATCGCTCTACGACTTCGCTTCGCCGGTCTTGCGACTCGGCTGAGGGTCCTGTCGGCACCGTCCCCGCCCCGCGGCTCCAGGAGTGCCTGTGGAGCCGCCCTCGCATTACCCGTTCTTCCCGGGTTCGGGGGCGACTCCGGCCGAGATACAGGAGTTCCTGTCGGCCATGGCCCACCTCTTCGGGCCTCAAGGTCCCCCCGGTGCGCCTTCGGGCCCCGCGGGCCCTGATGGGGTTTCCCCGGCGCCGCCTGTCACACCAGCCTCGGTCCCGGCCCCGGCCTCGACCCCGGCTCCGGTGCTGCCACAACCCCGATCGACGCCGGTTGACCTAACAACACCTCCACCGGCGCCGATGTCTCCGGTGCCGTTTCCGACGCCGCCCAGGGCTCCGGGCGGCGTCGTCCCCCGGTTCTCTCCGGATCCGGACACGGCGCCAGACCGGCGTCGCTCGACGCTGGCTCCGACGCCGATGAGACCTTGGGTCCCGCATGTCCCTCCTCCTTATTTTGAACCACAGGAGGACGAAGAGAACTGGGAGGGGTCGGATGACCCTCTCACACAGCAGTGTGAGTTCGATCAGGACTGGGCTGAGGAACTTGGGGATGCCAGTGGTCTGGACACCTCCCCTGACTCTGGCATGCTGTCTCCTCCTTCCGTGGCAACGGAGGAGGGAGCAAATTTTGCAACGGTGTTGCGTAGAGCAGCTGGGGCCTTACACCTCCAATTGCCTACAGTGGCTGTCAGGACTAACCTCCTGACGGAAGTGCTTCAGCCGGCGGCTACCTCCTCAGAGCCACTGCTGCCGTTTAATGACGCGCTTTCCGACGTTCTTTTGGGCACCTGGTCCAAGCCCGCCACAGGGGCTCCTGTGGATAGGAACGTGGCCCGACGCCATCGCCCCGCTCCGGGCGACCCCCTGTTCCTCTCCCAACACCCCACTCCTGAGAGCTTGGTTGTCCAAGCCTCTGCTTCCCAAACCGCCTTCCCTACCGCTCCTCCGGATAGGGAATCCAAACGCCTGGATCAATTTGGGAAGAAGGTCTTTTCTTCCTCCAGTGCTGGCTTGCGGTCCGTCAACACCGCTTGCCTTTTGGGCCGATATTCCCACTCTCTGTGGGACTCGGTGGCGCAGGTTCTGCCCCAGTGTCCTGAGGAGGTCCAGACACTGCTTTCCCGCGCCATTGTGGACGGAAGAGATGCGGCTAAATACACCATTAGATGTGGCCTTGATGGGGGCGCTAGAGGGCGCCAGGCAAGATGGCCGCACGTTAGTGTAGCTCTGCCAGGCTGATCGCCAATCCGCCCATTATCCGCCTGATAAACACCGCATCTCCGCTGTTAAACGCGGTGCTGCACAGCGGGAAACCCCTGCGGCTGGTGGGGGCCTCGAGGACGGCTGGAGGTGCCGATAACGCAGTGAAGTCTGCACCCTGGAGCTTTGTCCGGTGCAAAGCAAAAATGGCGGCCGCCGTTTCCGAGCACTGAGGAGTGCGGCTCCAGCGGGCGTGTGGAGGGGGAGAAGTGCCGGCCACTGTGCCCTCCTGCGGAAACGGCGCAATCCTGTTCTGGGGCTCAGATGCTGGTGATTACAGTGCACTCCATGCGGGGCCGCTCGTGAACTGCTGCCGGGCCTGCTGCGGAAGTGCGGCGCCCCACGTAGAGAGGCGACTTGCCCTGGTGAGACGCAGCGACGGGCTGCGTGACGACGGGGGCACCCGCGGCGGCGGACGATCCTACCCCCGACGGCCGCATCTGGCGACTATCCGAACTGGGCGCAGCTGCGGACTACGGACAACGGGCGGAGGCCCGTGGAACCCCGTGTATACCGCTGGAGAGAGAAGCGCCTGCTGCGGGCTGCGGTGAGTGGGGCGCGGCTGAGCTTAGGCCTGCTGCTGCGGAGGCGGGAGCGGGCCTGTCAGCTACGCTGCGGCCTGCGAGCTGTGGCCTGTGTGTGGGGTGTGCGGCGTGATGTGCCTGGTGAATGCCGGCGGCTGCCCAGGGGGAATTGCCTCGGACTGGAGTACTGAGTGTGGGCCTCGAGTGGGACGTGGCTATCTAGAAGCCGCTCCCCCCCCTTCCACTGAATATTCTGCTGTGTACCCTGTGACCCGCCTACAGAGGCCAGGACCATAAAGGAAAGATTCTGGGGCGCCCCCTGCGTTCCTGGTGATATCGGCGACGGCCATGCGAGGCCCCTGGGCCCCAGGATGGTGCTGATGGTGACAGGTTCGGGCCCTGGCTTCGACAGTGTGCTGGTAAAGGTGGGCCTCTGATACACCATAGTTTTAGCACTACTATGAGGGGACTGCATCCGAGGGCTGTGGCTGGCTGCTTACTGGCTTGGAATTTATCGCCTGTGGTGCGCAAGCAGAGGGCCGCTTCGGACTCCGAGGCCGATGCCCCGGGTGAGGGGGCTTCCGTGCTAGAAACAACCCTGCTTGCTATGCAAAAGAGTTTGCAGGCTATCGAAGGGAACATGGCGGCAATGAACCATAGACTTGACCACGTGGCATCCCAATTGGAGAAACAAAATGCGAGAATGGGGGAGATAGAGCAGCGTGTCTCCACAAATGAAGATGGCCTTAGTGAAGTGGCGGACAAGGCTCTACATATGGAAAAGGTCCTAGCTCTTATTGAGGCAAAGAACGAGGATTTGGAAGCCCGGTCGCGCCGCAATAACATTCGCGTCACGGGCCTGCCGGAATCCACCAACACCGGCAAGATGGAGACTTTCATGGAGTCCATGCTCAAAGACATTTTAGGCCCCGAAAATCTCTCCCCTATTTTCATAGTGGAGCGGGCGCACCGCTCACTGGCGGCGCGACCGGTGCCGGGTGCTCCCCCCCGCCCTATAATAGCCCGCCTGCTGAACTACCGAGACCGGGACACCATTTTGAGACTGGCGAGGGAGAAAGGCAATATCCAATATCAGGGGAACACGCTATCTATGTTTCCGGATTTCACTGTGGCCGTTCAGGCACCACGACGAGAATTTGGTCCCGTCAAAAAAGCCCTACAGACTGAAGGTATTCCCTACGCCATGCTCTATCCAGCCCATTTACGGGTCGGCCAAGATGGGGACAGCAAGATATTTATGACTCCCAAAGCAGCAATGGACCACGTTAAAAAGTTGAAGCGGAAGCGAACTGCGCCAGCTGCGGATATGGACGACGAGGCACAGTAACTCGGTGCCTGGGGCGTCCTAAGTCTCCGGCCACAGTTTGGATGTTGTTGATAAGCATACATTGTTTTTGCTGTGGCCCCTTGACCACGCTGCAGTTGGGCTGCACTGCGTCTCAACTGTCCCCCATGGTTCGGGATTGGACTCTTGTGGGACTTTGGTGGGTGGGATCCTCCTGTGCGGCATACCTGGCTACATTTGATATATGTGCTGATTATTGTTCTAGATTCTCCTAGATTACTCCTCTTTATTGATGATACCACATAGTAGCAGCAGTAGGTTTGATGCAAGTTGCTTGATGTATGCTAGCTACTCCTCGCACATTTCCTATACCTGATCAGCCTCCTCCCGCTTAGTGGGAGGTCCGTAGCTCTCTGGTTTCCCCCCTGTGGGTGTTCCCCAAATAAGAATTTACATATCTGGCTCCCCATGTTGGGGATTGTTTTTTTTGGGATGGGATGGCTTTGGCATGTTCGGGTCGCTGAAGTGGGTGGGGGGTTGTGGGGGTGGGCTCGGTGGGTTACTAGACGCTCTATTTTTGTTAATCTGGCGCACCCTTTCGGACGCATCCACAGTCTCTCTTTCACACTACTTCGTACATCTGACCGTGCCGTTCCATGGGAAGTAACGTAAAGTTCCTCACCTGGAACGTGCACGGCTTAAATAATCCCAAGAAGATACGGTCAGTGTTAGCACAGCTAGACAGACTGCAGGCCCAGGTAGTGTTCCTACAGGAGACACATCTTACTCAACAATCGGAAAAGAATGAGGGCTCCCGATGGGCAGGGCTGAGGGTGGCTCCTCTTATGCCCGGGGGGTGATGATTTTGGTGAAGAAGGGGGTCCCCTTCACCGTGCTGCACACGGAAACTGATACTCAAGGCAGGGTTGCGATTAATCATGGGCGGCTCGGGGGCATGGAGGTCCTCTTAGTAAATGTCTACGGCCCAAATGTAGACGACCCTTCTTTTTTTGCAGATGTTTGGCGCCGCATCTCCAAATTTTCTCCGGCTGAGTTGATCTGGGGGGGGGATTTTAATGCCTGCTTGGACGGCCAACTGGACAAACAGGGGTGCGGCGAGCTGCGCCACAGCCAGGCGACTGAGGCACTCCTGGGATTTCTGGACGCAGGGAATATACGGGATATATGGCGTGTGAGGCATCCTGGTATAAGGGAAAGCACATTTGTGTCTACTGTGCATGGCTCATGGTCCCGCCTGGACTATTGGCTCCTTTCTGAGATAGCATGTACCTGGGTGCTTGATGTATGCCACGTAGCCAAAACATTGTCAGACCACTCCCCCGTGCTCTTAGAGCTGCAAGTCCCTACCTGTGAGCGCCCCCCGTTTCAGTGGCGATTACAACCCTCCGCACTTACAGACCAAGTGTTCAGATGCACCGTTGGCGCGGCCATCAGTGATTTTTTTAAATAAAATACTATTTCGGTCGACAGCCCTGGGACTCTATGGGAGGCATTTAAAGTTACTATTAGGGGTGTTTGTATGGGCGCACAGGCCGAAGTTCTAAAAGATCTACGACGCCGAATGCAGAAACTTACCGATGAGATATCTGCTTTAGAACGCGAATAGACACAAAATCCTGCTCCACGTATACTTGCTACCATTCGGGGATTGGTCACTGAATATAATGACACTCGGACCAGGAGATGGCGCACAGGTCACAACGCTTTACGGCGCGGTACTATGGGGAGGGGGGCCGTCCAAGTCGATCACTGGCCCAGAAACTGACTATGCCTCGGACTCAGGTATACCTTGCGGAAATATTGGACTCTGGGGGAGTGCCGTGCTATACAACCCCAGAGATCAGTGAGGTGGTGTTGGATTACTACTCTGACCTGTATGGAGAGCGTAGGCAGGTGTCAGCCACAGATATACATGCTTATCTAGACGACATAGCTCTAGGCTGGCTATCGCTCAACCAACGCGAATACCTCACCCAACCTTCTGATGCGGACGATGTGAAAATGGCCATCGCGTCCTTGCCCACCAGCAAAGCTGCCGGACTGGACGGACTCCCAAGCGAGTTCTACAAGGCTTACGCTGACGATCTGGCGCCTAGACTCCTGGACGTATTTGCGGAAGCATATGATAGCGGTACGCTCCCCCCATCACTAAAAGAGGCTCTCCTCGTTATGCTTCTTAAGCCTGACAAGCCGGCGAACAGCTGTGACTCCTATCGCTCGCTCTCCATTATAAATATTGATGCCAAAATCCTGGCGAAAATGATCGCCAGTAGACTCCAACCCTTGATCCCCCATCTGGTCCTCCCGGATCAGTCCGGCTTTGTCCCCGCCCGATCTACGGCCCACAATTTGCGCACTATCTTCTCTACCCTACATTACTTTGAGTCGGATTTTCAAGCAGCCGCGGTGCTGCTTGATGCAGCCAAAGCATTCGATTCTTTGCAGTGGGAGTTTATGTTTACAGTATTGCTCAGAATGGGGCTGCCCCCCTTCTTCCTGAAGTGGATTTGTCTTCTATACGAGGCACCGGCCGCACGAATCCGGGTCAATGGTTGGATGTCTGCTGCGTTCTCCATCCGGCGGGGCACTCGACAGGGCTGCCCCCTTTCACCGATGCTCTTCGCGCTCGCTCTGGAACCGCTGGCTTGCTAGCTCCGCCAAGGTCACGCGCGGGCGGCACTGCAATTTAGACAGCGCCCATTGGTAGTCTCAATGTATGACGATGATATGCTGCTATATGTCCGTGAACCCGAAACATTTCTCCCAGAGGTACTTCGGGAATATGTGAAATTCGAACGATTCTCAGGGCTCGGCATCAACTGGGCAAAGTCAACGGTGCTTCCTCTTACAACTGGCACGCGGCGTACGGAGCTGGATTTTCCTCTAACTTGGTCCACCGACCCTGTAAAGTATTTAGGGGTTTGGCTCCACAGAGACCCAGAGGTAGTTGTTTCCGAAAATTATGGCAGGGCCCTAGTACAAATTACCGAACGAACTGCGCATTGGGCAAAACTCCCTCTCTCCTTGGCGGACCGCATAGCAGTAGTTAAAATGACGATACTGCCCAAACTTCTTTATTTGTTCATCAATATCCCTATTCGCCTCAATCTGGCGCTGTTTAACTCCTTTCAGTCTGCGCTACTCTCCTTTGTATGGGGTGGCCGGAAGCCCCGGTGTAGCTGGGAGACCCTGGTGTTGCCTTTCGAGCGTGGGGGTTTCGAAGCCCCAGACCTACGCTTATATTATCTATGTGCACAGGCCCAGTTTGCCCATTATTGGTTTTTCCCACAGCGCTACCAACCGCATGTTGCTATCGAAGCTGACGCAGTTCTCCCAATGGCCCTGGCTGCGACAGCCTTGTCTGGGGGGAGTGGGGGACCACGAACTGAAATTAACCCTGCACTTTGCACAGCATGGGCGTGGAAAACGCTCGCTACACGTGCACAATTGCCATACCTCTACGCCCCAAGGCTACCACTAGCAGCACACCCGGATATCTCTGCTGCTAAAGAACCTGCAGCTCTTAAGGCATTAGGCGCGGTGGGGGTAACCCAATTAGGGGATCTCTACAAACAAGGCCAGTTTCGATCTCTTGCTGACATACAGGGCGGTAGGGACCGGGGGTTCATGCTTGGGTTCACATATGTGCGGGTGAGGCAGTCAATACGTGCCAGTTACCCTGATTACCCTGCGGAACCCACGCCGTTGTTAGCACTGCAGGCGGTGCTGGCGGGCGCGGACCGCAATGGTCTGATAACGAAACTGTACACTACGTCCCTTAGAGAACGGGAACAGCTGGATACCCCTGCGTACGGCAGATGGGTCGCCTTGCTTGGGACCTCGCTGACACCAGAGATGTGGAGGTTCTGTTGCATCCTTACTGGCAGACTCACTGCGAATTGCAATCTCCGCATCATCCATTTTAAATATCTGCATCAGCTGTACTACACCCCGCTGCAATTGATGCGGTTTGGTCTACGGGATAGCTCTAGCTGTGTGAGATGTGGGCAGGGGGATGCAGGCTTCCTACATCTTGCATGGTCTTGTAAAAATGTATATAGATTTTGGGGTAAAGTTACTGACCTGCTAACTAGGGTTGTGGCTGAACTGTGCAGTGTACACCTGAGGGTTGTCTATTGGGCTGGGTTCAATACTTAAAGCCCTGCAATCGCAAACTGGTGGCTGTCTCGACCTTGTTGGCCAAGAGAGCGGTGGCGAGGTGCTGGGGCGCTAGAATCACCCCAACTTTGCATAAATGGGTCCGAGATTTACTATATTGTAAGGAACAACTTGGGACATACGCTGAGGAGTTGCCTGAAGCCTCTCGCCCCAAAGACTTTTGGGCTCCACTTACAGTATATCTCCTTACAAACCCGGATATGGAATGAATGCTGTAAATTGATGTTTTTAACTGTGTTAAGTCTTGGGATTCACATGTGATATATGACCATAACAGAGACGGGATGCTATGCTGGGGTCGTAATGTTACTTACTAGTGCCACCGGATGGGGGGTTGCGGGATTTGGGTTTTTTTTTTTTTCTACTTGTTACTTGTTTCTTTTTGTTCTTTACCAAAAAATGGTGCTTGTACTAACTTCATCGCTATCTCTATTTGGCCTCCTGTGCGAGGGCCCAATGTGTACTTGACAAGCTGTTCAATAAACAAACAAACAAAAAAAAGATGTGGCCTTGATTCCGCCGACTCGCTAGGCAGATCGCTTGCGACGACAGTGGCGCTGCGCCGTCACGCCTGGCTGAGAACCACTGGTTTCTCGGGTGATGTCCAAAACACCCTTATGGACATGCCTTTTGATGGGGTCGGTCTTTTTGGAAACAAAGCAGACCATGCGCTGGAGCGCTTTAAGGACTCGAGGGCTACGGCCAAGTCCCTGGGCCTTTCGTGGCCACGGAAGGGGCGCCCAGTCACGTCCGCTGCCCAGCCACCGGCCCGCGCAGCAAGCGTCTTCGCGTGAACGAGGACGTGGCTCCCGCCGTGGCGGGTCAGGCAACCAGCCGCACGACGCCGCCTACCGATGCGCAAGGGTACTGCTACGCAAAACTTTCCGGATCCAGCCTGACGCCTGGGGATATTCTAAGGTAAGGAATCTGTCACTAACTACTGTCTCTTACAGATATATTGTTACACAAGTAGTAACTTGTGCAACTGGAGTGGTAGACAGAGTAAGGAAAAGGAGGAAGTCACTGCTGCTGGTATCCTGCGCCCATCTTTCCCTTGCAATCCAAGCCATGCTGATTATTGCCTTTGGCCTTGCGCAACAGGGTTTGGCCACAGGCCCTTGATTGTGACTAGGCTTTGTACCCATTCGTCTGCTTGCTGCCAACCCTGCATATGGCCAGGCCGCAAACCAGCCCTGGGGTCCACAGTGTGCATTGTGTAATATCTTAGCCATGCATATTTACACTGTGAATTGCTTTGTTATTTTAACTTGTTTTTAACCCTTTCGCTGCTAGGCCTTTTCCCTGCCTGTGCTAAGCCTTTTTTGGCTATATAGGGTAGTTCGCGCTTAGGCCCCTGTAACTTTTGGTCCACTTAAAGTTATTATGGTAAATTTGCGTCCTTTTCTTCCAACATCCTGAGGATTCTAAAGGTACCCAGGGTTTGTGGATTCCCCAGGAGGGGACCGAGAAAGTAGCCACAATATAGCTAAATTATTATTGGGTTTTTTTAACTGTGGAAAAAGTGCTGCAGAAGAATGCATCTGTTTTGTTTCCTGGCAAATGGTATCAACAAAGGGGTTGTGTTCCTAAAATCACCATCTTCCCATCTTTCAGGAATAGGCAGACGTTTGTCAGAAAACCAAAATGTTCTACCCAGTTTTGGTATTTTACTGGTACAGAGCCTATTTTCCGATTTTTTGTGCTTTCAATCTCCTTCCACTTAGTGGTAGAAATGGCTATGAAAGCAATAATGGATCCCGGAAAGCTATACATTTATGAAAAGTAGACAAAATTCTGAATTTAGCAAGGGGTCATTTGTGAAGATCCTTCAAGGTTTTCCTTAGGAAACTAACAGATGAAATAAACAAATATTGAAATTGAGTTAAATAAAACAGCCATTTGTAGGTTCACCAAGAACCCTAGGTACCCAGAGCAAATAACAGAGCTGCGCCTTGCAATGGTTTTTCATTGAGTACCGGGTATATAGCAATTCATTTGGTAAAATATAAAGAGTGAAAAATAGGTATCAAGGACTCCTATGTATTTCCTAAATGGGAACAAAATATAGAGTTTAGAAGCAGTAGTTATTTGCACATCTCCAAAATTGTGGGTACTTATACTAGCATGTGAATTAAAGGACATTTTTCAAATTGACTTCTTTTTTACACAATATCTTACATTTGGAAGGCAGAAAGGTATAGAAAGTCAATTGTTAATACTACTTGTTCTACAATTCTGTGTTCCCCTAAGTCTCCCGATAAAAATGGTACCTCACTTGTGTGGGTAGGCCTAGTGCCTGCGATAGGAAACGGCCCAAAACGCAACGTGGACACATCACATTTTTCCAGTGAAAACTGACCCTTTTTTCGCATTGTGCTTAGCTGTGGATTTTGTACCCTAGCTCTACCGGCACCTAGGGAAACCTAGCAACCTGTACATTTTTTAAAACTAGACACATAGGGGAGTCCAGGATGGGGTGACTTGTGTGGCTCTTACAAGGTTCTGTTACCCAGAATCCCTTGCAAACCTCAAACTTTGTAAAACAAACACATTTTGCTCACATTTCTGTGATGGGAAGTTCTGCAGTCTGTGTGGAACCACAAACCTCCACCCACCCAGCATTCCCCTAAGTCTTCTGATAAGAATGGTACCTCACTTGTGTGGGTAGGCCTATTGTCCGCAACAGAAAATAGCCCAAAACGCAAAATGGGCACATCACATTTTTCCAGAGAAAACTGACCCTCTTTTCGCAATGTGCCTAGCTGTGGATTTTGGACCTTAGCTCTGCCAGCACCTGGAGAAACCTAGCAAACCTGTACATTTTTCAAAACTAGACACCTAGGAGAATCCAGGATGTGGTGACTTGTGTGGCTCTCACCAGGTTCTGTTACCCAGAATCCCTTGCAAACCTCAAAGTAAAAAAAAAAAAATACATTCCTCACATTTCTGTGATTGAATGTTCTGGAATCTGCGGGGAGCCACAAACTTCCACCCACCCAGCATTCCCCCAAGCCTTCCGATAAAAATAATACCTCACTTTTCCGGGTAGGCCTAGTGCCCGCGACAGGAAGTGCCCCAAAATGTAACGTGGGCACATCCATTTTTACAGTAAAAACAGAACCTTTTTTCTCAATGTGCCTTACTGTGGATTTTGGACCCTAGCTCAGCCGGCACGTAGGGAAACCTAGCAAACTTGTACATTTTTTTAAAGTAGACACATAGGGGAATCCAGGATGGGGTGACTTGTGTGGCTCTCACCAGGTTCAATTACCCAGAATCGCTTGCAAACCTCAAACTTTTTCAAAACAAACACATTTTCCTCACATTTCTGTGATGGAAAGTTTTGGAATCTGCAGGAAGCGACAAAATTCCACCCATCCAGCATTCCCCCAAGTCTTCTGATAAAAACGGTACCTCACTTGTGTGGGTAGGCCTAGTGCCCGCGACAGGAAACGCCCCAAAATGCAACATGGGTGTTAGAACTGGGGGTCTCTAGTTGGCAAAGGTAGGTACCTGTGACCAAATAGGGACCCTTGCTTCTAGTCAGGGTAAGGGGGAAACACACTCTAGATAACCCCTGCTCACCCCTTTGGTAGCTTGGCACGAGCAGACAGGCTTATCCCCAAGGCAATGTGTAAAGTATTTGTACCAGCACTCACAGTAACACAGTGATAACACCACAAATGGACACCACACCAGCTTAGAAAAATAAAAGTATCTTTATCTAAACTTTGACAAGACCAAAACAACAAAAATCCAACATATGCATACTCAGTGTAATCGATTTTTCAAGATGTTATCAAAAATAACTTGCAGGTTTATATTCCTTTGTATGGTTGAATAAAAATGTCACGAGCACAGTTCTCTTCGGCACCGGCACACGGTGCCCTCGTTATTGTGGACTTCTCACCACGGGACTTGCTGACTCCGCGGTCAGCGTGTGCAAGGATATGCCCCCAGAGACTTTGAAGATGAAGAGGTAATGCACCAGCACGGGCCCCGGTACCGCCACGCAACTTAGGGCAGGTACGGGCTGATAGAGTTATCCAGCGCAGAGGTTTCGTTACGAAATGAAGATCGTAGCTGTCTCTTCAGACACCCACAACCCGCCCCAGGCAGTGACACGCGCAGCGGCTCGGGACTTGAGTCCAAGCGTTACCTGGGGGTTGCTTCCTTGCTCTCTTCCTCGCGGCCCGACGTCCCGCTGGCAGCTCCGGCGGCAACAGCTGTTCCTCGCTGGGGGAATCCTGGTTGCTAGGCAACGCCTTCACAAATGATTGGGACACGGCGCCTCTTCTCTTCTCTTGATTTAGACAGATGACTCGGGCCGGCGGCGGTAACACGCCTTCGCAACTCCTCTCAGTGGATGGCTCTCAGTAATCCTTTTGCACTTCACGGCTCGGGTCGGCGGCGGTGACAGACACTCGCAGCTCCTCTCAGTTGACGGCTCGGGCCGGGGCGGTGATCAGTGTCGCAGCGTTACGATGATTACGCTGCAGCCTTCCATGCGGTCACGGCTATGCTCAGACACGGGCACAGCAGACCTTACGACAGTCTCAGTTGCAGAACAAGCACACAGCTTTGCTGAGACGATGGGGGAAACTTTGGTGTCCCTGAGTTTCCACAACAGGAGGCCAGCTCGCTCAGGCCCTTGGAGACTTTTCTCTTCAGTCACAGATGGACACAGCACACAGCAAAGTCCTTCATCTGAAAGAGACACGTTAGTGACAGATTCCTTACCTTAGAATATCCCCAGGCGTCAGGCTGGATCCGGAAAGTTTTGCGTAGCAGTACACTTGCGCGTCGGTAGGCGGCGTCGTGCGGCTCCGCGTCCGTCGTCGGGATCGCCGGGATGACGTCGCGGGCAGTACTTAGACGCCGCCCCTGCGCGCTGACGTCAGTTCTTCTTTTTCCGCGCCAGTAAGCGCAGATCCGGGAAGAGCAGTGCCCTAGTCATTTTTTGACTAAGTTTTTGGTGATTTTTTCACTGTTTTCTCGAGTCGCTCGACTCCAAGGTGTCGGTAGGGATGCCCGGCTTCAAGCCATGCGACGCCTGTGGTCGAATGATGTCGATCACGGACCCGCATCAGGATTGTCTCTACTGCCTCGGGCGCGACCACGACCCCAAGTCGTGCCCCGACTGTCGAACCTTGCATCCGAAGGCTTTGCGAGAGCGGTCTCGAAAGCTCCTCGAGGTCCGGCAGTCGGCTCCGCGCCGCACCAAGTCCCGGTCACGTGAGAGGTCGAGGGGCCGGTCGCGGAGTCCTCATCGGTCGTCGGGGTCCAAGTCTTCGTACTCCTCCGGTAAGTCGAAGCATAAGAAGTCTAAGAAGCGTCATCGCTCGATGACTTCGCCTCGCCGGTCTCGCGACTCGGCTGAGGGTCCTGTCGGCACCGTCCCCGCGGCTCCAGGAGTGCCTGTGGAGCCGCCCCCGCATTACCCGTCCTTCCCGGGTTCGGGGGCGACTCCGGCCGAGATACAGGAGTTCCTGTCGGCCATGGCCCGCCTTTTCGGGCCTCAAGGTCCCCCCGGTGCGCCTTCGGGCCCCGCGGGCCCTGATGGGGTTTCCCCGGCGCCGCCGGCGACTCCGGTCCCGGCGCCGCCTGTCACACCATCCTCGGTCCCGGTTCCGGCCCCGGCCTCGACCCCGGCTCCGGTGCTGCCACAACCCCAATCGACGCCGGTTGACCTAACAACACCTCCACCGGCGCTGATGTCTCCGGTGCCGTTTCCGACGCCGCCCGGGGCTCCGGCCGTCGTCGTCCCCCGGTTCTCTCCGGATCCGGACACGGCGCCGGACTGGCGTCGCTCGACTCCGACGCCGATGAGACCTTGGGTCCCGCATGTCCCTCCTCCTTATTTTGAACCACAGGAGGACGAAGAGAACTGGGAGGGGTCGGATGACCCTCTCACACAGCAGTGTGAGTTCGATCAGGACTGGGCTGAGGAACTTGGGGATGCCAGTGGTCTGGACACCTCCCCTGACTCTGGCATGCTGTCTCCTCCTTCCGTGGCAACGGAGGAGGGAGCAAATTTTGCAACGGTGTTGCGTAGAGCAGTTGGGGCCTTACACCTCCAATTGCCTACAGTGGCTGTCAGGACTAACCTCCTGACGGAAGTGCTTCAGCCGGCGGCTACCTCCTCGGAGCCACTGCTGCCGTTTAATGACGCGCTTTCCGACGTTCTTTGGGCACCTGGTCCAAGCCCGCCACAGGGGCTCCTGTGGATAGGAACGTGGCCCGACGCCATCGCCCCGCTCCGGGCGACCCCCTGTTCCTCTCCCAACACCCCACTCCTGAGAGCTTGGTTGTCCAAGCCTCTGCTTCCCAAACCGCCTTCCCTACCGCTTGGATCAATTTGGGAAGAAGGTCTTTTCTTCCTCCAGTGCTGGCTTGCGGTCCGTCAACACCGCTTGCCTTTTGGGCCGATATTCCCACTCTCTGTGGGACTCGGTGGCGCAGGTTCTGCCCCAGTGTCCTGAGGAGGTCCAGACACTGCTTTCCCGCGCCATTGCGGACGGAAGAGATGCGGCTAAATACACCATCAGATGTGGCCTTGATACCGCCGACTCGCTAGGCAGATCGCTTGCGACGACAGTGGCGCTGCGCCGTCACGCCTGGCTGAGAACCACTGGTTTCTCGGGTGATGTCCAAAACACCCTTATGGACATGCCTTTTGATGGGGTCGGTCTTTTTGGAAACAAAGCAGACCATGCGCTGGAGCGCTTTAAGGACTTGAGGGCTACGGCCAAGTCCCTGGCCTTTCTGCTGTACGCCCTCCGCTACCGTCTGCTTTTCGCCCCTTTCGTGGCCACGGAAGGGGCGCCCAGTCACGTCCGCTGCCCAGCCACCGGCCCGCGCAGCAAGCGTCTTCGCGTGGCCGAGGACGTGGCTCCCGCTGTGGCGGGTCAGGCAACCAGCGTGCGGGTCAGGCCACCAACCCCGCCCCGTCCGCGGCCTCCAAGCCCTCCTAGTCCTTCCTTTCAGGTGCACAGCACGCCAATAGGGGGCAGGGTCCGCCATCACCTTCACCACTGGCGTGCCATCACCTCGGACAAGTGGGTCTTGGACATTGTCTGAAGGGGCTACTCCCTCCCCTTCAAGACCATCCCCCCAGCCATGCCACCTCAATTCCACCGCATGCCAGGGGATCACTTGGTGCTTCTTCAGAAGGAAGTTGCGGCCCTCTTGGCCAAGAGGGCCATCGAGCGCGTTCCGACCCCAGAAGTAGGACGTGGTTGCTACTCCCACTACTTTCTGGTGCCCAAAAAGGACAAGGAGGACATGCGTCCTATCTTGGACCTCCGGAACGTCAATCGCTTCCTCCGGAAGGAGAAGTTCAAGATGCTCACCTTAACTCAGGTCTTGACTGCCCTCGACCCTGGAGACTGGATGGTAGCGTTGGACTTGCAGGACGCTTATTTCCACATCCCCGTCCTGCCGGCCCACAGGCGTTACCTGCGGTTCATGGTGGGCCTCGAGCATTTTCAATTCACCGTGCTCCCCTTGGCCTCACAAGTGCCCCTCGGGTGTTCACGAAAGTGATGGCGGTGGTCGCAGCTCATCTGCGCCGGGCAGGGGTTCCAGTCTTCCCCTACCTCGACGACTGGCTGCTGAAGGTGGGCTCGTCCCAGGCAGTCGTCTCCCACCTCCAGACTACGGCCGAACTCCACCACTCGCTGGGGTTCTCCATCAATGTGCCGAAGTCGCACCTGACTCCTTCTCCACAGCTCCTTTTCATCGGAGCGGTTCTGGATACGACGCAGTTTCGGGCCTATCCTCCCGAACGGCGAGTCCGGGATATTCAGGCTATGATTCCGATCTTTCAGCCTCTATCCTGGGTTTCGGTGCGGATGACCCTGAGGCTGCTGGGCCTCATGGCCTCCTGCATCCTGCTGGTCGATCATGCCAGATGGCATATGCGGGCTCTGCAGTGGGACCTGAAGTTCCAGTGGGCGCAGCACCAGGGCAACCTGTCCAATCACGTCCAGATCTCGGAGGGGACTGCAAAACAGTTGCAGTGGTGGCTCTCGAACCGGCAATGGGTCATGGGCAGATCCCTCTCCCTTTTACAGCCAGAGCACACAGTCGTGACGGACGCGTCCCTTCTGGGATGGGCCGGTCACATGGGAGAGGCGGAGATAAGAGGCCTCTGGTCTCCGGCGAAGTCCCGGCTCCATATTAACCTTCTGGAGCTCCGGGCGATCCGACTTGCACTCAAGGCATTCCTTCCCTCTGTCAAAGGGAAGGTAGTGCAGGTGTTCACAGACAACACCACCGCCATGTGGTACTGCAACAAACAGGGCGGGGTGGGGTTGTGGACCCTATGTCAGGAGGCTCTGCGCCTCTGGACATGGCTGGAACATCAGGGCATTTTCCTGATGGTTCAACACCTGGCAGGTTCCCTGAACGCCAGGGCGGACGAACTCAGCTGCAGGTGCATGATGGATCACGAATGGCGTCTTCACTCGGAGGTGGCGCAAGGTCTCTTTCAGCAGTGGGGAGAGCCTTGGTTAGATCTGTTCGCCACCGAAGAGAACGCGCAATGTCAGCAGTTCTGCGCGTTGGAATTTCCAAGGCGGCACTCGCTCGGCGACGCTTTTCGTCGCGAGTGGAGTTGCGGTCTGTTGTACGCCTTTCTGCCTATACCACTTCTACCCAGAGTGTTGAAGAAGATTCGGCGCTACCGGGCCCAAGTCATCCTTGTGGCTCCGGACTGGGCTCGAAGAGTTTGGTATCCCGAGCTACTCAGTATGAGAGTCGATCCCCCGATCCGTCTGCCTCTTCGGGAGGATCTTCTGTCGCAGCAGCAGGGGACGGTCCTCCACCCGAACCTGTCCAGTCTACACCTGCTTGCGTGGAGATTGAGCGGCGGCAGTTGATTCTTTTCGACTTGCCTCCCGAAGTTTGTGATGTGATTCTGGCAGCCAGGCGTCCCTCCACTAAGGTGGTATACGCCTGCAAGTGGAACAAGTTTGTGGCATGGTGCACAGCAAAGGCTGTGAATCCCCTCTCTGCCCCTCTTTCTGAGGTTCTTTTGTTCCTTCTTTCTCTGGCCCGACAGGGTTCTGCCCTGGGTACCATCAAGGGCTATCTTTGTGCAATCTCGGCCTTCCTCAGGCTTCCTGATCAGCCCTCTCTTTTTAAGTCCCCTGTTGTTAACAGGTTTCTTAAAGGCATTACACACCTCTTTCCTCCTGTTCCGTTTATAATGCCTCAGTGGGACTTAAATTTGGTTCTTACTTTCTTAATGTGCGCTCCCTTTGAGCCTCTGCATAACTGTCCTCTTCGTCTCCTTACTCTGAAGACGGCCTTTCTGGTAGCCATCACCTCCGCTCGGCGGGTGAGTGAGCTCCAGGCTCTTTCATGCAAACCCCCCTTTCTGTCTGTTCATCCAGACAAGGTTGTTCTTCGGACGTGTCTGTCCTTCTTGCCAAAGGTGGTTACTGCCTTCCACATTGGGCAGACCATCACTTTGCCCACTTTCTTTCCGCCTCCGCATCCTTCCAGAGAGGAAGAGAGGCTCCACCGTCTGGACCCAAAACGTGCGCTTGCCTTTCTACATCAACCGCACACAACAATTCCGGGTGGATGACCAGCTCTTTGTTGGCTACGTGGGCGCCAAAAAAGGTCGGGCGGTACACAAGAGGACCATCTCCCGCTGGGTCATCTTGTGTATCAAAGCCTGCTATTCTTTGGCTAAGAAGGAGCCTCCTGTTGGGCTGCATGCCCATTCCACCAGGGCAACGGCTGCTACCACGGCCTTAGGCCGCGATGTTCCGCTGCAGGATATATGTCAGGCAGCTACGTGGGCCTCGCTGCACACATTTACCAAACATTACTGCCTTGATAGCCAGGTCCGGAGGGACGGCTTCTTTGGCCGTTCTGTCCTCCGGGACTTCCTTGTCTGAATCTGTTCGCAGACCCATCACCGGGGTTGGTATTGCTGGGGTATCTATTCTAAGGTAAGGAATCTGTCACTAACGTGTCTCTTACAGATGCACAAGTTACTAACTTGTGTAACGATATATCTATAAGAGACAGTAGTTAGTGACAGATTAATTACCGCCCCACCCATCCTCCCCGTTCTGCGAACTGATTTCTAGGGTTAAGGACATCCCTTTCAGGGCCCTAGACTTTTTTCAGACACCTATGTCAGCTTCTTGCATGGCTCTGCGTTCCTGGCGCTGAAAGTCGTGTACAGAACTGACGTCAGCGCGCAGGGGCAGCGTCTAAGTACTGCCCGCGACGTCATCCCGGCGACGCCGACGACGGACGCGGAGCCGCACGACGACGCCTACCGACGCGCAAGGGTACTGCTACGCAAAACTTTCCGGATCCAGCCTGACGCCTGGGGATATTCTAAGGTAAGAAATCTGTCACTAACTACTGTCTCTTACAGATATATCGTTACACAAGTTAGTAACTTGTGCTTCAAGCAGGGAGGGCACAGCACACAGCAAAGTCCCTTTATCCTCCCCTCAGCAGAAACAGCAAACTGCAGGCCTACCCCAGACACACAGCAAGGGCAGTACTTCTCCTCAGTCTCTTCAGCTGTCCTCTTTGGCAAAGGTTCCTCTTGATCACGAAGTAGTCTAAAGTTCAGGGGTTTCAGCTCTAATATTTATACCCCAAAATGTCTTTGTTCTCTTTATGTAAGGGGTCCTGAACCCAGTCCAAACCAGTTCTGGGTGCACTCTGCCAGTGCACAACTTCTTCCTTTATCAGTGTGGGCCAGGGTCTTCAGACACACCGCAGGAGGTGGAGCCAGTCTTTTGTGGAAGGCATGCACAGCCCTAGTCAGGTACAGGTGCTACTCCTCCCACCACTCCAAATGCAGTTCGGCCTATTCAACCTAGGGCTGACTCACCCAGACTCCTGGAGCCACGTCAGCCCCTGTCACTCCAAAGCCAGACAGTCAATCCACAAACAGGCAGAGGCACACAGGAAGGTTGGGCAAGAAAACAGCCACTTTCTAAAAGTGCTATTTTCAAACACAGACTTTATAAACCATCCTTACTAAAAGATGTGTTATTAAATTCTGAGTTCAGGGATACCAGACACCAATTTTCTAACTTACTCCTATGGGAAGATATGCTTGTAAAAATGTTACAGAGCATTCCCCATTCTGTCCTATGGGCAAGATAGCCTTTCAATAGTGAAAAACGAAATCGACAGTATTTCACTATCAGGACATGTTACACACACCAGTACATGTCCTACCTTTCCCATACTCTGCACCCTGCCCAGGGGGGTACCTTGGGCCTACCATAGGGGTGTCCTATGTGTAAGAAAAGGGAAGGGTAAGGCCTGGCAAGTGGGTACACTGGCCAGGTCAGAATGGCAGTTACAAACTGCGCGCAGGCACTGCGGTGGCAGGCCTGAGACAACTTTTCAGGGCTACTCATGTAGGTGGCACATTCAGTGCTGCATGCCCACTAGTAGCATTTGTTTCTCCAGCCCTGGCACACTCAGTGCACTTTACTAGGGACCTACTGGTAAAACAAATATGCTAATCATAGATAACCAATCACAATAACAATTTACACAGAGAGCATATGCACTTTAGCACTGATCAGCAGTGGTAAAGTGCCCAGAGTCCTAACTCCAACAACCACAGGTCAGGAAAAAGTAGGAGGAAGAAGCAAAAAGTTTGGGGATAACCCTGCAAAAAGGGCCATTTCCGACACAACCCCCTTCCAGCCTAAAGCCTGGGTAGACCAATCGATACCTCAATGGGATTCCCTGCTTGGGGCGATAGAACACAGAACCTGGCCCGAACAGCAGGGGTCTATTCCTGTTCTACGCCTTCCTGAACCCAGTTGGATCTCTCTCTCTATACTCTCAGGGCCCACTAGGCTAACCCATGGGGGACCCTTCTCCTCACCTGGGGACCCCATCTGTGCAGCGCCTAAGCTTACTTTGCTCACAGATGTGTCCGCACTGGTAGACAGTACCCACCTGGCCAACACAGCGGTGTGGCCCAGTCCACCCCCAGGGTGTGACTCCAGCCCCCCTCCCAGGGGCAACTCTGTCCACCAGGACAACCAGCCACCGTGGCCACTGACAGCTGTCAGTGATGAGAGCCAGGCCTCATGCCTTTCAGGCCTCTCTAACCTCTGTGGCGTCAGAAAGTGGGGGGGGCAGTAGCCCCAGGTGCCTGGCACCTTTTCTCCACTCTCCCTCCTGCCAAGTCTGGTATGGCATCCTGACACTGGCCCACCAGCCCAGGGTCTGTACCCTCAGGCTGACCAGAGGTCACGGGCAAGGCTCTCCTCCCACTACCTCTCCTTCTGGGGTCCCGCACTCTCCTCCCAGGAGACGCGCCCTACGAACACAACTCTCCCACCAGTTCAGGACCTCCCTCCAGCAAATGGTCTCCCAACCTAGGATCTAAACCCTCAGGTTGCACTGGGGTCAGAGGCGAGGACTCCCTCCCTCTGCACCCCCTTCCAGAGTTCTGCACCCTCCCACCTGGAGAGGTACCCCTAGAAGACAAAACGGTAGGGACACTGATTACAGATGTCCTTCCCTCCAGGTCAGACAGGACCTGAACCTGGCCTCCCAACCCAGGGACTAAACCCTGCGGTTGAACACTTGCCTGTCACACCAGGACTTCCGGGGGCGCACACAGCTTCCCCCTGAGGGTAACACATACCTCATGTGTTGCGTGACAGTCTGCCTGGCGCTGATCTCCCGACCCCTGTCCATCTGACAGTGCGCGAAGACCCCCCACGACAGAAGTGGTGTCACCATGGTCACTCCTAGGAGACTCAGCCCTTCTGGCTGGCCCCTGACCCACTGGTTCTTCCACTGGGGACTCACTCCCCCCTCACCCCTCCATCTGGACTTCTGCACCCTCCACTTAGGAGCGGCACCGCCAGACACCAGAACCGCTGGAGCTCCGTTTACAGACGCTCCAGGTTCTCCTGACACTAGGAGATCCCCCTCAAATTGCCTACTAGTACAGCCTAGGCTCCCCACGTGGTGTTCCCTTAGGGAACCCTCCAGGCCCTGAGACCGGGTTTCGGGCTCCTTGGGACACAGCCCACTGTCACTCCTTCTCCGCGAAGACAGGACATACAAATTAAACAACGTGGAATTTAGGGATGAGCCTTGCGGTACCCCACAGGGCAGATAGTAGGATTGGGAAGTAAAATTCCCCACCAAGCTTTTTTGCTGCCTGTTCGTCAGAAATTACTTTAAAAGGCTCAGTGCTGTACCCCCTATTCCCATACTCCGCAGACGGTCAAACGCTGCGGAGAGGCATTTCCTCCAAGATCAAGAGTAGCTCTTATTTATTCCGTTGCCATTACTAGTGCAGATTCAGTACAGTGTTCTTTCCGAAAACCAAACTGGGTATCATCCAATAAGCGGTTACAATCAATGTATTCCGTTAATTGTTTATTGAGGACTTTTTCTGCCAGTTTAGCAGGAAACGGTAGCCTCGAAATGAGTCTATAGTTACTCAACTCTTTCCTGTCGAGATAGTTTTTTTTAAAAAGTGGAAGCACTAACTCTGATTTCCAGTCATTAGGGAAAATTCCCTGCTTGCACATTGCTGCCATAATATCGGCTAGTCGATGTGCGAGGGGTTCTGGTGCCATATGAAATATCTTGGGTGGGCACGGATCATTGGGGGAGCCTGATTTAATACTTGGAATCAGATTTCTCATCTGTTCTGCAGCAGGTGGATAAAGTTATTAACATTCGTGCTTTCCAGCTCCAGAGTGGGGCATTGCATTGTATCTATGAGAACATTAGAAAAGGTAGCTAACTGATTATGAATATTAATGACCTTCTCAAAAAAGCGAGCAACTGAGTCACTCAGGGGCATATTAGCAAGACCGGCGATAAAATTATCACCGTTTTAGCGGCAGGAAACTGCCGCTAAAACGGCGATAATGGGCTTGCTAATATGCGTTATAGAATTCCAATAGAAGCCCAGGTTAGATGTCCTGCACATCTAACCTGGGCTTCTATTGGAATTCCATAACGCATATTAGCAAGCCCATTATCGCCGTTTTAGCGGCAGTTTCCTGCCGCTAAAACGGCGATAATTTTAACGTGGGTCTTGCTAATATGCCCCTAAATTCCTGGTTATTAGTCGCTACATTAAGGCTAATGGGTGCTGTAAGTTTTTTTATAACCTTAAAAAGCGTTTTGTTTGCATCACAGGCTACTCTAATTTGTTCACAGTAGTAACCAGATTGGGTAGTCAAAATGAACTGTTTTTGTTCTGCTAATTTAATTTTATACTCCTTCTTTGCTTTATCCTCATCATTTTCCCGCCATTTTCGTTCCAGTTTGCGGCATTCCTGTCTCGATTTTTTTAGTGACTCTCCATACCAGGGCTGGGAGTGCTTCTCAGAACTGTTTATGTTTTGCGGGAGTTAAGTTAGTCACTATCTCGTCTATCCAGGACGAGAAGTTCTCCGCCATCTGGTCAATACTTTCGGAGAGTCTGGGAGCCGAGATTGTAAGCTGGTGTCTAAATTTCTGTATTTGTATTTTATGCTATGCCCTGCCAGAGGATAAAGAGTTTCTGGGCGCTCGTCTTACCGTGGCTATTGTCGAAAGTTGCCATTTCACAGCCGAGTGGTCTGTCCACATTAGTGGAAGATTCACTGGATCATTAATACAAGGATTGTTGGAAAACATTACATCTAACATTTGACCTGCCTGGTAGGTGGGGCCCTTTGTTTTCAGTCCAAGTCCCAGACCATTGATGGTGTCTAATAGTCTGATAGAGTCCCTATCTGTGCAGGATTCCATATGGAAGTTCATATCCCCCAGTACTGTAAAATCAGCGCTGGACATTGATGGTTCCAATAGAGCACATAATACATCTTTAAAATTGGTTCTCGGTCCAGGAGGCCGATAGACCAAAAGGCCATTAAATGACTGCGATTTCCCAATTTCAATTGAGAAGAATAATGCTTCAAGGCCCTTGGCCTGTGCTGATCTGAAAACCGCTTGGATATGGTTGCGGTATAATATCGCTAGACCTCCTCCCTTTTTACCTTTATGTCTGTCTAGGCGAAACAAGTTATAACCTGGAGGGGTAGCAGCCGCCAGTTCCGGGCCAGAGTTTTCATCTGCCCATGTTTCAGTTATGAAAATAAGGTCCACCTGATGTAATATTGCAAATTCCTGAAATTCAGTCTTATGCTTGACTACGGACCTAGGGCCAGATGTACAACCCACCAAGTTGCGAGTCGCAAATTGCGTCGCATTTGCGACTCGCAATTTGCAACTCGCAAATTGGGATGCACAACAGTGTCTGAGACACTGTTTGCGATTCCCAATGGGATCGCAAATTGCATGTCTCATGAATATTAATGAGGCTGTCTCAATTTGCGACCCCATTGGGAATGGCTAGCACTCCCAGGGATGGTGGCCTGCTGGGGTCAGCAGACCTCCATGTCTGGGACTGCTTTTAAATAAAGCAGTTTTATTTTTTTAAATGCAGCCCGTTTTCCTTAAAGGAAAACGGGATGCATTTAAAAAATAAAAATATAACTTTTCATTTTCATGTTTTTAAGGGCAGGCAGTGGTCCCTGAGGCCACTGCCTGCCCTTAAAAAATGTTTGCGCGTGCATTCCCAAAGGGGAAGGGGTTTGCGAGTGCTTTTCCACCCTTCTGAGAAGGGTGGTAAACTGCGAGTGTTTTGCGACAGCAATTGCGGTCGCAAAACATTCTTGCATGGCTTTTGGAGGGAATGCCCCTTCCTAATAGCGTGTCGCTAAACCCTATTTTGCGAGTCGCATATTGTTTGCGACTCGCAAAATAGGGTTAGTATATGGCCCACTGGTTTTTTGCATGCGCAAACGGGTCTAAAACCCATTTGCGCATGCAAATATCCGTCGTGCATCTGGCCCCTAGTGTTTAGTAAGATGCATATTATGCTGCTATCAGTCTTACGCTCTATTTTATCCTTAATTCTAATGGTCTTACTACAATGGAAATGCTGTATAGGCTCAGAGAGTAAAGCCATGGATTTACAACCCTGAGATCGTTTCCTTATACTCCGGTAACAGTACCGGACAGAATCTTGAGCATTGTGGACACTTACCTTCAGGGCGAAGATTGAGGAGAGTTTCTCTCACATAGCGAGTGCTCCGTGTTTGAGCTGGGGACATCGGACCAGGGGGACGGGCCCTGGGCCTGGTCCAAGTGCGGACGGGCGCAGACGGGCTTGCCTTAGGCGCACCCACTGCACGCGTCCACTGTGCGGACGCGCTGGCGAGAGACTTTTGAAGCCCGTCCTAAGAGGGGCGTGGCCAGAGGTGTGGCAAGCACCGATCGCGGTGCAGTTCATGGAATGAAAAACAGGTGAGGGGAAACTAAAATCAAACCGAGGTCCAGTAACCTTTGACCCCTGGTGCAGGCTCCCCTGCGCCAGAGGGCTACTGGTAAAGTAATGTTTAAAAACAAATTAGAAGGGGAGTAAGATAAAACATAAATCAAATATAACAGCTAAAACGGGCCAGAGTCCTGTTCAAGGGTGGCGCAGCCTACGGAGCCAGGCAACTCCGAAAACGAGCACTTCAGTGCCTTTTACAAGGAAAACAAATAACTGCCCCAACCTTGTCAAGATCTGCGCGGACGCGCTGGCGAGAGACCTTTGAAGCCCGTCCTAAGAGGGGCGTGGCCAGAGGTGTGGCAGGCACCGATCGCGGTGCAGTTTATGGAATGCAAAACAGGTGAGGGGAAACTAAAATCAAACCGAGGTCCAGGAACCCTTGACCCCTGGTGCAGGCTCCCCTGTCCCAGAGGGCTACTGGTAAAGTAATGTTTAAAAACAAATTAGAAGGGGAGTAAGATAAAACATAAACCAAATATAACAGCTAAAACGGGCCAGAGCCCTGTTCAAGGTGAATTGGATGGGGATGGGGTGAATTGTGTGGCTCTCACCAGGTTCTGTTACCCAGAATCCCTTGCAAACCTTTTGGATAGGAAAACATTGGGGGATCCACGCAAGCCATACCTCCCTGGACTTCCTCTGGTGTCTAGTTTTCAGAAATGTCTGGGTTTGGTAGGTTTCCCTAGATGGCTGCCGAGCCCGGTACCAAAAACGCAGGTGACTTCCTTGCAAAACCAGTTTGTTTTGTGATTGATAATTTTGATGTCTCCACAATACATTTTTGGCCCTTCCCTGTCGCGGATACTTGGCCCACCCACACAAGTGAGGTACCATTTTTATCTGGAGACCTGGGGCAACGTTGGGTGGTAGTAAATTTGTGTCAGCCCAGTGATCCCAGAACTTTCCCACACAGAAATGTGATAAAATTGGCTTTTTTTCAGCTAAATATGAGGTTTGCAGAGGATTATGGGTAGGAAAACTTTGGAGTATCCTTACAATCCACACCTCCCTGGACTCCTCCGGGTGTCTAGTTTTCAGAAATGTCTGGATTTGGTGGGTTTCCTTTTATGGCCCCCGAGCCCGGGACCAAAATTGCAGGTGACCTCCTTGCAAAATAGGGTTGTTTAGTGATAGATGATTTTGATGTCTCGACAATAAATTTTGGACCCTTCCATGTCGCAAGTACTTGGCCCACCCACACACGTGAGGGACCATTTTTATTGGGAGACCTGGGGGAACGCTAGGTGGTAGGAAAATTGTGTTTTTTCTAATTCCAGAAGAATGTGGCACAGTAATGCAAGGAAAAGGTGTGACTATAGTCACATTTTGAGGTTTACATGGCATTGTGTGTTAGAAAACTTGTTGGGATCCATGAGAGGCACACCACCCAGTACTTTCCATGGTTTTTAGTTTACAAAAATATCTAGAGTTGGTAGATGTTCCCTAGAGACAAACTACACCCTGGCAGAGAAAGACAGACAAGACAAATATTACTGCCCATCCATCTGTTCCTCAAGTACACACACATACTGGTTGGATTTGGCACGAGGGTGAGTGAAAGGTTCAAAATGCTTATTTTATTAACAAGAGATTTCACATAAATGAAATGCACTGTTAATAATTAAAGGTTAAAAACCTGAGCCAATGACTCACAGCTTGTGAGCTGTAATGCCACGTCAAGGCACCAACCTCTTTACAGGCCATTCACACACCTTTCATACTTGACAAACACATTCACGCCACCAGCCGTGGGCTCAGCACATTACAACACTCACATCAACAGACAATGGACTGACAATGTACGCCTTGGCAGAGAAAGACAGAAAAGACAAATATTACTTCACAACTAACTATTCCTTAAGTACACACACATACTGGTTGGATTTGGCTTGAGGGTGAGTGAAGGTTCAGAGCGTAAAAGTTTATTAACAAGAGATTTCACAAAAAGGAAATGTACTGTTAATAATTAAAAGGTTAAAAACCTGAACCAATGACTCACGGCTCGTGAACTGTAAAGCCACGGCAAGGCACCATCCTCTTTACAGGCCATTCACTCACCTTTCATACGTGACACACACAAGATCATTCACACCGCCAGCCGCGGGCCCAGCACATTACAACATTCACATCAACAGACAGTGCCATTCAAGGGCCCATCACTTTCATACTCCCACATGAGTGACACAACAATCACACCGGCTGATGGTTGACATAGTGTGTGCAGTGGCGTTTGGCTAGCAGTGTGTGTAATGACCAGCAGCAAGTCACTACTCACATACTGCCAGCCAAACACCAGTCCACGCACACCACAAGCCAAGCGCCACTCCACACACACCACCAGCCAAGCGCCAGTCCACACACACTGCCAGCCAAGCCCCAGTCCACGCACACCGCCAGCCAATCCCAGGCCACACACACTGCCAGTCAAGCCCCAGTCCACTCACACTGCCAGCCAAGCCCCAGTCCAAGCACACCACCAGCCAAGCCCCAGTCCACGCACACCGCCAGCCAATCCCAGGCCACACACACTGCCAGTCAAGCCCCAGTCCACTCACACTGCCAGCCAAGCCCCAGTCCAAGCACAACACCAGCCAACCCCCAGTCCACGCACACCGACAGCCAAGCCCCAGTCAACGCACACAGCCAGCCAAACGCCAGCACACGCACATACAAAACTATAACTTCAAACACAACAGCTGTAACTAAATACATCACACAAATGCGAACTGTGAAACAGAACAAAAAATATAAAACAATACAGACCAGGCAGTTCACTATGACACTCATGGTTGCTCCCAAAAACTCTTTTGTGTGTGATACAATCTGAAACATGTGGGCACACACAGCCCAGGATTAGAAGGACAATCAGCACAGTGCATACGACTCTACTTCCACATACCTCTTAGCAAACAGACTCTACATTTCTTACAGGGATTGTTTTTTTTGGGAGTGGGAGGAATTAAATCAGGAAAGCGGCGATCTTTCAATCTAGCCACATCCTCCATCACTCCAACTCTAGAAACACTTGCCTGTTCCACTAAAACAAGGCTGCCTATCACAGACTCCTGAAACTGAACATATGTCATCCTTGACGCTAGAGAACACACCTTGAACACAACAAAAGCATTAAACGTTGCTAAATTGAAGAGATGGATGGCCAACTTCTTATACCAAATGTAAGCTTTATGAACAGCTGTGTAAGGTTCCAACCTTATCTGCACCACCCATGTGCTTATTGTAGTGTAAAATGCACACAGGTTTGCGCACTTCAGCAACCTGACCCCAAACAGTCAAAGGTGAAGTACTTTCATCATGGATGGTAGTCAGCATGTAGACATCCCTCCTGTCCACAAATATCCCAACTAGCAGTCCATCACTTCGCAAGGCACTGCACTGTCCCCTCTTAAGCTTTTTGCAAACAAGCTCTTTTGGGTAACCTGTACGGTTAGTGCGGATTGTGCCACAAGCAACAGTGTCCACTTTGAACACTTCCTTAAACAATTGCACAGCAGTGTAGAAGTCATCTAGGTACAAATGGTGACCTTTGTTGAAAAGTCCTCTACTAAGTTCCCACACAATTTAATTTTCTCACTAACTCCAAAAGTGGACGGACAACCAGGGGGCTCAATAGTGGAATCCCTACCAGTGTACACCCGGAATTTATAGACATATCCTGCCCTACTCTCAGACAACATATACATCTTAATTCTATAACGTGCCCTCTGCCTAGGAATGTACTGTCTAAAAAACAAACGGCCCTTGAACAGGACCAAAGACTCATCAACAGCTATTTCTTTCCGGGGGCGTGGTCTGCAGCCCAAGATGGTGGTCGCTTAAGCGACGAGCTCCGGGCCGGGGCACCTTATCCGCATAATATCCGTCATTCCCTACCTTACTAGTCAGCTGTTTTCATCGCTGACCGCTTGTTCCCAACAACAGGCTGCCTCGACCGTGCTCTCCGGCTATCAGAGACCCCGGGAGAGTGGACTTCTGGACGGCGGCGCTCTCTGGCGTAACCTGAGGCCTGGTGCAGAGGAGGAGCCTCGTCAGCCTCGGGAAGGCCTGTGGACTGGCTGGGCCGCGTGATACTGGCTCCGGCGGCAGTGTCTGCTCGAGCCCCCGGACTGGGGCCTCCCCGCCCACCTTTCGTGATTGCTGTCGTCTGGACCCGTCTGGCTGGAGACTGTCCGGGATCGCCTGGGTGATCCGTGTTACTGCTACTGCCGGGGTGTGAGTAGTGCACGCCAACACCTTTGGGTCATATGACCTGCCGCTACCGGCGGAGGGGCCCCTGCTCTCCACAGGACCGACTCGCGCCACACATCGGTGGCGGGTCCCTTGCTGTGCCCACAGTGCCCCGCTCAGCTGATGATAATTACGAGCACGTGAGTACGGTGGCCGTCTTGTGTTTCCCCCCCCCCTCCTTTGTTCCCCCCCTCCCTCCGGAGCAGTGAGGACATGGTGAACACCGGAGCTGGGAAACGGAGCCTGTGTCCTGCTCTGTGGGGGTTAGTGGAGATTGGGCTTAGACCGACGGCAGACCGGGATTGACGTTCTGGCACATCTGGTGGCCTGCCTTTGGGGGGTGCACTTTGTGGACACCGGGCTGACCTGTGATCTGGCTGAGCTCGGGGATACGGGGGCCGGCTGCTGGGTATATTCGGACCCCCGGTCTGGTAACTTTCCAGTGCGTCGGCGACGCTTGCTACTGTCCGCAAGGCCGCCTCGCGCCACACATCGGTGGCGGGTCCCCTGCTGTGCCCGCAGTGCCCCGCTCAGCTGGATGGGGATTACGAATCATTGAGACCGGTGGCCGTCTTGTGTCTTCCCTTTTCCCCCCTTCCCTCCGGAGCGGCGATATCGTGGTGAACGCTGGAGCTGTGTTACTGAACCTGTATCCCGCTCTGTGGGGGTCATTGGGGTTTGGGCTTATGCTGGCAGCGGACCAGGACTGGCATGCTGGCTCATCTTGCGGCCTGTGGACTGGCTGAGCTCGAGGTTGCGGGGACCGGCTGCTGTGTCTACTCTGGCCCCCGATCAGGTATATTTCCAACGCGACGGCGGCGCTTACTACTGTCCTGCCTGGGCGCGGACTGCTCTAGTCCGCCAGTGTGACCCTCGCCATCACCGATGCCGAGGTACGTGGAGTGTAAGTTGGTACCACACAGACGCACTGCCATTTCGTAGTGGGTGCTGGGCGCCCAACACATCTAGTCTTCACCCACTTCCTTGGCTGTTGGTCCTTGTTCCTTCAGTGTTTATACTATACTTGCAACCGCCACCGCGTGGTCATCGCGCTGCTGCGCCTCGTCACCGACCATGGGCAAAGGGAAACCCAGAGCGTCTACTAGGTCCGGGAGAGCAGGCTCACTCTCTCCTACTTCGGGACACTCATCCAGCCGGTCACATCATACAGAAGGAAGTGTCAGTACCAACGCTTCAGTGGATAAACTGGACATGATTTTACAGGAAATCCGTGATTCTCGCTCTGTACTAGAAGCGCAACTGGGCATGATATCAGTTGATCTCAATTTATTGAAAGATGATCATAAGAAATTAGCTGATAAAGTTAAAACCGCTGAGCAAACTGTAGAAACCATGTTACCACAGGTGAAAGCCCATGAAGAGCAACTCTGTCACATGCGCCAACAGATTGATTCCCTCCAAGCTCGGGCCGATGATGCAGAAGGTCGGGCACGCCGCAACAACCTTCGAATTGTTGGATTACCGGAGGGAACGGAGGGCTCCAACCCCACGGAATATATAGAGACCTGGCTGAAAAATAGCGTGGCCCCGATCGGATTATCCGCACACTTTACAGTAGAGCGGGCACATCGTGTCCCCTCACGTAGACCATTACCTGGCGCCAACCCATGTCCAATATTAGCTAGGATCTTGAACTATAGAGACCGGGATCGCTTACTACAGGCGGCGAGAGATAACGGCCCATTGCGGATTGATAATGTACAGGTCTCAATATTCCCTGATTACACTCTGGCTGTACAGCGTAAAAGGTTTTCCTTTATGGAGGTGAAGGCTCGGGTCCGGGCAGCAGGCCTGACGTTTGCTTTATTGTTCCCAGCAAAACTGAAAATCATCTATAATCAGCGCTCCTTGTTTTTTGATACTCCTGACGGTGCATGGGATTGGATGGACAAGACCTTTCCCGATGTCCAACCTACTAGGCGTATGGATTCCTCGCAACCGAAGTCACAGCGCCCCCCTCGAAGGCGCAAGAGAGGGCTCCTTACCCAGAGTTCAGCCACTAGTCCCCCGCTTTGTCAACAGGTGATGGAGGGCAGGCGTGGGGCCATTCAAACTGCCTCAACCTTCCGTACGTCTCGCCCGTCCATCAGTACTAGTCCGACCGAGGATGCTAATACGGACTCAGACACTGACGGCAGCGTTGCGTTGTTCCCCTCTGTGGGCACGCAACTTAGTAATGATCCTCTGGCGTAAGCTGTTTATATGCTATTTGATACACGACTCCGAAAGGGACTCCCAGTCCACTACCAGTTACCGGTACAGATTGATGTGTCATTGGTACAGTCATGCTTACTTATTCTACTTGCAGTATACAATGTTCCTAGTATGTTTGCACGACAGATAGGGATGGTTTAGAAAGTCCCCTGGCCCGGCCCGCGTGTTGGGCGTTTTTATATATTGCTCATTGCTGTTGTCTGGATACTAATAGTGTTAGCGACTGTTAGAAATGGGGGTCTCTAGTTGGCAAGGACTTGCACCTTTGTCCAAGTAGGGACCCTTCTTCCTAGTCAGGATAAGGGAGTTACACTCCTAAAATAACCCCTGCTCACCCCCTTGGTAGCTTGGCACGAGCAGTCAGTCTTATTCTAGAGGCAGTGTGTAAAGCATTTGCAAATAACCAACAGTAATACAGTGTAAGCACTACAAACTGACACCACACCAGTTTAGAAAAATATCCAATATTTTTATATACTTTAAAACAAGACCAAATACGATAAAAATCCACATTACAGTACTTTAAAAATCTTTGGTTATCAAAATGTCCTTAAAAACAGTTCCTTGATGTCGATAGCTCCGTCCGGGGCTATCACGGCGTCGTGAACAAACAAATCCAAACAGTTCTGGCTGACCGCAGCGTCGCGGGTCAGCTACGGTGTCGGGAAGACCCGCAAACAGTACCTTTCAGAAATGCAGGGCGTCGATGACCTCGCGGTGAGCTTCCGAAAACACGGCTTCCGCAGGCGTCGGTTCCGGAGGTCGGTGCAGGCGTCGTCGGCAACTCCTCCCACCCATCTACATGTAGATCTTGCTATTCAGCCCTGTGCTGACTCACCCTGTCTCCTGGCATCCCCCAGCCCCTGTCACTCACACTCCAGACAAGGAATACACAACCTAGCAGAGGCAGGCTTGGATGGTTAGACAAGAAAATACCCACTTTCTAAAAGTGGTATTTTCAAACATAGAATGTTAAAACCAACTTCACTAAAAGATGCATTTTATCATTCTGAGTCCAGGCATACTAAACTCGAATTTCTACCATGTTCCCTGGGTCAGTTAGGATTATAAGCTGTAATAATCAAAACTGCCCCTTCTGGCCTATGGGGAACAGGTAGCCTTGCAATAGTGAAAAACGAAATAGGCTGTAATTCACTATCAGGACATGCCACACACACCAGGGCATGTCCTACCTTTCACATACAATGCACCCTGCCCACAGGGGTACCTTGGGCCTACCTTAGGGGTGACTAACATGTAGAAAAGGGAAGGTTTAGGGACTTGCAAGTGTGTGCACTTGCCAAGTCGACATGGCAGCCCCGGGCTGCACACAGGCTCGGCAATGGCAGGCCAGAGTTACACTTTACGGGCTGTTTGCGTGGGTGGCACAATCCAGTGCTGCAGCCCACCAACAGCATTTGATTTATAGGCCCTGGCACTCGCAGTGCACTTTACTAGGGACTGACACATAAATCAAATAGGCCAATCATGGAAACACCAATCCATCACACAATTTACACAGAGAGCATATGCACTTTAGCACTGATTAGCAGTGGTAAAGTGCCCAGAGTCCTAAAACCAACACACACAGGGTCAAAAACAGGAGGCCAAAAAGCAAAAAGTCTGGGGGTAAACCCGCTGAAAAAGCCAAGTCTAACAGCGACCTTCCCCCGTCGGCGTTAGCAACTGTTCAATGTGAAGTATGTTATTTTTGTTTTCACGGTTTGGTCGAACGCAGTTTGGTCGTTGGACCCAGTATTGGGATATTGTTGAGTTATTTGTATTTTTGCCGCATGATCTGGGATTTGGGGGTGGGTATGTGGGGGGTGGTGATTGGGGGTGGGAACCGGGGAGATTTATCATTATTTACTGATGATGTCTACTGTCAAATCTTATACTTTCATCTCGTGGAATGTCCGGGGTATGGGAACTATCACTAAACGGCACAGAATAGCTGCACAATTACACCGCCATAAAGCTTAAATAGTATACTTCCAGGAGACTCACCTGGTTCCCTCCGAAACTATGAAAATACAAAAAAGATGGCGGGGTCAATTTTATGCGACTGCATATTCTGCCTTTTCTAGAGGGACTGCAATATGGATTCGGGCGGGGATTCCTTTCTCCCTTAGTGAGAGTAAAATTGATGATCAGGGTCGGTTTGTCCTGTAGTGTAGCTCCTATTTCCCTAATAGGCTCTGCGCATTGGAATAATATACCCTATAGGTTTGACATAGGACTGAGGTCGGTATGTCCCTATCGAGTATATTAAACTTAATTACTTGTGCCAGCTAGCTCAGAGGCCACTAGAAACTCCTTGATAAACAAGAAGGGAGTAGTTTCTGGCAGCCGCAAAACATGACCACTTTGTTTCCCTTTAGAATCAGAACGTGTCCCAGAGTCGTGGAAACAATAGATAACTATTTCACTCAGCTCACTCGTGCATACTTAGTTTTCCTCAAAGTTACACAGAAAGAATAGACTGGCGTTTCAATAAAAGATTTATTGAACAGTCTTGTTTCTCGTGTAAGTAAAATGTGCTGTTACGATCACAAGACAGTATGCAAGATAAATAATGTACAGCGTAAGCAGTAGAAATAAATAATACTGCGCTAGCATGATCTTTAGTAGATATTCATTTACATAAATAACATAAAACTAAAAATGCGAGTACTCATACGATGCGTTTCTAAGCTAGTTCTACCCCAATGTACCTAACCTAACCTAGGTATAGGGAGAGGTATGAAGTAGGTGAAGTATTCCTTGCTATGGTATACTAAGAGTATGTTAAGCCTAGTATGCCAAGTATGCCAAGAGTCCCTCTAGGTATCTAGTCAGCTCCATACCTTAAGAATGAGAGAGGTGGGAATCTCTTGCCAGACTCGAACTCCAACACCCCGCGAGGGAAGTCAGATCACTGGAAGCTGGACTCTCTGCGTGCAGGGATGACAGCGTCTTCTCAGTGCGTCAGGCAGGGAAACGGGCTCCTCTGAAGTCGAGGTCTCCTCTGATTTACAGGGGCTAGGGAAGGTATATTTATACCTGAGAGGTACCTCAGAATGTTAGCATTGACGTGGATCGGACAGCGGAAGACGTCATGAATGAACCCCTAAGGTATAACGGTTCATGCATAATAGATGAGTCCTTGAAGAAATCAATAGTCCTGGTCTAGGGAAACTCCCGAAGCCTAAGGATCTGTTCTTCAAGAACTCGTTGTGACGTTAGGGTGGACGGATGTCGGAGACCATGCCTGTATTTGGAGTGCATGGTTTAATGCCTAAATAAGGACTGGGATTTTATGCCTATATAAGGGCAGGGCGAATTGTGCCTATATAAGGACATGATACAGGAAAACCTATATACGGACACCCTAAGAGGAATACAACACCCACACCACTTTCGTGTGTACGATAATAATAAAATGCTAAACATTTAAAATGCTAAAGATTAAATGGAGTACCGCATATTTAAAAAATATTTCTTAAAAGCATTAAAAAACATATTAAAATGCAAAAGGTACTGTACATATTTAAGCATTGCTTTTCATTTCAGGCATATATTTGGAAAGTAAATGCAATTTAAATGAAAATAAGCAGTAATATTTACATTTGACAGAAAATGATCGATAAGTTGTTCAAAATGAAAGTCTTTTCATGTCATGGAAATTAATGAACTTTTTAGACAAATAAGATGACAAAGTGTCTGAGGAAGTACCGCGAAGTCTGTATTATAAGGCTAGTTCTACTTCAAGCAGATTGATGTGCCATTTAGTTCGAAGAAGAGAAAAAAAAAACGGAAAAAGTCAATTTGGGAAGAGTTCCAAGTTTTGAAATATGAAGGCCAAATTTTACTGCGTCTCTGGTACACCGTGGGTCGAATCGGAGTCAGTGTACGGGTCTGGTGTAAACATGAGATCATCTATTTCTGTAGACAAAATATCGTCCACTTAAGTTGGTGTCAGTTGGAACACCTCGTGTAGTAGATTAATTGCACAGAGATGTGAAGCATCGCTCTCAGCATAGGATGCCGCAGCAATGTTCGCGTCCGTTGTTACCTGTGTGCCTGTAGATCCATCTCGTACCTCAGCAGCAGCCGGAAGCGTCTGTGAGATCTCAATGAATGCCGTCATCAGGATTGGTAGCCTCTGGGGACAACACAGAGCATGGGCCGTTATCGGGTCCAGCAGAGTATCGATATCCGTTGGCGTTGCTGATGGAAATGTCAGACAAGTGTCCAACACGCATTCTTCACCGCATAGCAGGCATCGTAGAACAGGTAAGATGCAATCTTGCCAGATTGGTCTGAATGACAGGAACCACGTGGTATTAAGGTCCCGTAGACGAGTCATGCCCAAAAGCTGTACTATACGCTCACAGCACTTTCGTTCAAGGAGAGCTTTCTCCATTTCGCTCGGAGTGATGTCTGCGAATAGGCTGGCCATAGCGTAATAGCAGGAAGAGAAATAGAATTCCGGCAACAAGTGCTAGAATTAATGGTATGCCACCAAACACCGAATGTGCAAAGTTCGGGATGATTCCGAGTATTGCCTGGAAAGGTGCTAACAGACCGAAACAGATGCTCTTAAATACATGTACAATCCCGCTTGTATCAGACATGTTAAAGATACGTCCTATCATTTCCACGAAATGTATAGGGCAGTTTGTACGTATTAAAGTCTGTATCTCAGCCGAAGTCCTTGCTACTTGTAGATCATAGGTTTCTTTGGCCGAGGTCAAAGGCACTGTTTGCTGTAAAAGCATGGCTTTCATTCTGCTTAAAGTATCAAATCTTATAAAAGAGACGTTCAGCGAAGGCCACAAAGGCGACTCCCTGACTGCGTCTATTGGGGCAAACAATACTTGCATACAGCAAGTGACCCTGGAGTTGACCGTTACTAGATATGGGATGCCTGGCAACATGCCGCAGCAACTCTGATCATTCAACATGAGGTAACTCCCATTAGAAAGTTTTCCAAACGTTGGATTAATCACAGCAGCTGGTGTACCCTGCTGATGGCAAGACAAATTTGCCACAGAACCATTGCAAGCCCTGTGTAAAGAAATGTCCTGACATATAAGTGAACCGCTCAGTGCACTTTTACAGTGTGTACCGCTCAAAAACACTTCACGATCCCCACTCCAACATCTATATGTATACGGTAAATTCCAAGATGTCTTAATGTATTCCTTACCCAACCTTTCATATTTGCCTGCTTGCATCTGTTTGAGGCAATACTGAAACTGAAAAGTAGTCACAGGTAGTGTGATTTTGCCATGAATGAGCCATTCTGTAGCTGGTTTTTCTGCCACTTGAATGGTAACTTTTCCAGTTTTTCAATGCTCAGCACTGTATACTTTGCTCCTCTTTGTGCCAGTTCGATCTGTTTATCAGTTAGATTGTATTCTGCAAACAGAGACGACGTGTTGATAAAACGCCAAGGTACATAGCCCGCACGCAAAGATTTCAGCATCCAGCTTAATAACACAATAGAACGCAATTGTGATTGGCCTTGCTGTAACATCGCCAAATCTTGTTCTAGTATGTCGATAGCAGAGGATACAATGTTGTCCAATGAATATATTCTGGAGGACAAAGTTGTTAACCCATTGTCGACCACAGTGAGTGTTTTCTCTAAATTAATACGATTATGTTCACGTATTCGTTCTGCGGCCTCCATCTGTGACACCTTCCATGCTTCATTATAAGCAGCATAGATGCCGGCATATATGAAACGTTTTTGACGTGGTTTTCTTGGTCCAAGCAAGAATTCCCTAAGGTCTGCGTCTTCTTTAAGTAAGGATAAGTGTTGTTTCACATCCTGTAGTGTAGATTTCTGCAGCCAATCGAGGCATAATTTTCCTACACTGTATGTTGTTACTACCCCCGGATGCTGTCTTTGGACGTATCTTGGGTCTGGCCTGTGAATAGTAAAACCCTGAGTTTTATTCAGGAATCTTTCCTGACAGTTGTTCGTGTCTGTGGGCCAGATCAACCATTTTCTCCAATCAAGATTAGATCTGTTGAGTTGTAGTATATTGTCAACTGTCACCGCTGCCTGTGTATTGTTATCACTTGCAGGTGTTGGTACAGAAGGTGTTTTCATCTCTTTTATCTTGGCTAGTCCAAGACAAGATGTTTGTTGGACGGTTTCATTCAAAAACATTATTTGTTCAGGGATGATACAGGCTCTAAATAACGCTTCTATCCCCTGCACTTGCCAATCTTTAGTACCCCAGACAGTTTTTGTGTCTATTGTGTCTTTCCATAAGTCGAAACCATGTCTAGACAGTTGGGCAATAAATGTTGCAGAGTAAATCTGTTTCGTATTAGTTAACATAATTTTCATACCTGTTTTGTTTACATTTTTATAGAAAAACGTTTCTGGATCAGATGTATTGAAACCTGAAAAATATGGAAACTTGCTAGCAAATGTTTTTGAACTACCTTGTGGTGGTGTAGGACAATGCTCCCATTGGTTAAACATAAACACATTTCTAGGGTATGCAGATTTATGCAAATAATGATGACCATAGTGGTTATAGCAATACAGCTGTTCATAGTCCGATGAACCCTCTAAATATTCATTTTTAGAAAATGCAACAGATTTTTCTAGGTCAAACATTATATCGTTAACTGTCTCAAAGTCCCAATCATCAGAATAGGTACTGGACGAAATGAGATCAATTAGTGAAATTTTAAACAAATGTGGAATGTTCAATTTTTCCGTCGGGCCAAAAATATCAAAATCTGTTTTGTCCCACACTATACCATCCTGTATAGGAACGGCTGTGATGTTCACTGATGACAAGTCTCTTGCGTCACGATGGGAAGATTTATGTGGTTTCAAAAGTACGTTCACATCTTTTCCTTCAGTGTTCACATGGATGTATCTGCCACTTATAAGCACGCTCATAGTTGTAACCAAAGCTAGCCAGAGCTGGAAAACAAATAGTCCAGATATAATCCAGAGCTCAATCCATGGGGAAACCAGATAAGTCTTTTTCAGAAAGTGAAGAAAGTCTTGTACTTGCTGCTTGAGTTTTAATGATGCTGGCGTCGTTTCAGGTTCACTCGGATCTTCTGAGAACGTATCAAAGTTAATGAAATAGCCAGAAGCAGTTCTGTCAATTGTTGGAATTGCATCAGGATTTGTACAAATCGCTGGAACCAGTTGATCACTTGCTACATTTGTGTAGACAGGTGTATTTGGACGAACTGTTACTTGGTTTTCAAGAGGGATGAGTTCCATTGCATTGTTGCCTAGTCCTTCATCTGTTACAGCTGAATTCTCGATGGTTATCAGTCTTTCAGTCTGAACCTCTTGGATAGTAGCGAGAGGAGTGCGTCTGCTACTAGGTCGGAGTCCACGAGGCCTACTATTTAGTATTGGCCACATACTGTGGTTTGGTGAGGTCGATGGACACAAATCTTTTCTCCTTTCTTCCAGCAAGGGGCGGCAGAAGTACTGTTCTTGTTCCTTGAACTGCTAGGACAGGTACTGGTTGTCTGTAAGAAGGTCCAAATTCCTTCTTGTCCGCAATCTTTTCTCTGACTAGATCCCCAACTTTTGGAATCCAGACAGGCCTTGCTGGGACCGGCGGTTTTTCCCCAGTGGTGGTTGGCTGCAGGAATACGTTGCTTTGTTTTGATCTCAGTTCATTGAGTTCCTGTAAAACAGCCAAATGTTCTTTGATATCAAACGGTTTATTTTCCACCACTGTGCCTACGTGATCGAGATCTGGTACCCACATTCTTGTCCCAAATAGGACCTCATATGGAGTGACCCCCCCTAGAGAGCTTCATGGCAGGTTATTTAATGAGCGTTGGACCCCATAAAGATGTTTGACCCACCCATCACCCGAACCTAATACCCTAGCTGTTATATATTGCTTTATGTCCCGGTTTTTAGTTTCCACAACCGAATTTCCCTCAGGATGGAATGGAGAGGAGTACCGCAATGCAACGCCCAGACTGGCCATGGCTTCTTTGTAAGCCCGAGAGCTAAACGCAGGGCCCTGGTCAGAATGTAGCGTGCCTATTGCGTATGTGCCGATAAAGACTTGCAAATCTTTTATAACAGTTCGAGCGTCAGCCGAGCGCTGAGGCCATATCCATAGGAACCTTGATTCAGTATTTGTGGGATTGCATTTGTCCAGAAGGACGCATGCGCGTAGATAGTCTAATGCTGTCTAACAGTGGTGTCTGTACTGGGCAGCTACATTTGTAGCATGGTGTCTGGTGGCTTTCTCGCTGTAATTTACAGTCTATGCAGTTATTGATGAAGATGTGGATTTCTGTATTCATCCCAGGCCACCAGTACATCTCTTTTAATGTCAAAATTGTTTTAGAGATCCCTTGATGTGACAGACCCACCCCCAAATGTGCTTCATAAATCAAAGCTGCTCTACGTTCCATGTTTGGAATTACCCTATCCCCCACTCCAGGGATTCGAGCAAAAGGAACGCTGTTCGCATCAATTACATAAGAGTACTTGAGTGGAAACCTTTTTGGTAACGCTGCACCACTGCCTTTGCTTGTAGCATTGACAGCCAACATTATCTCACTGTCTATTTTTGTTTTTGAACGAGTGATCGCAGCTACGGAAGCCGTCTGAACAGCCCCCTTTGCGGCTTCATCAGCCAATGAATTCCCTGCAACGTGAACGCCATCACGTTGATGACTCAGTGTGTGGATCACGTGAGCCTTTGGTAGTTCGTTTTTCAACTGAACTACTTGTTCCCAAAGCGTTTTGTGCTTTATTGTGCCACCTTTCGCATCTTTGAAACCATTTTCAAGCCAGTTTTGTATATATTCATTATACGACTGAACACAGTAAAAGGAATCGCACACTATCAGTGTGGGGAATTCTCGATCTGTACTTTCAAGTGCCAGTTTGAATGCTTGTAGTTCAGCTCGCTGAGCTGTACAATCTCCTAGAGATTCAGGGGCATATTATCAACGGCCAGCGATAATTATCGCTGGCCGTGCTTAGCGATAATAGTCCTATCGCAGGCTATCTCTGGAAATTATCGCCCTGGTAGCGCGTTATTAACAACGCGTTTCTCCAGGGCGATAAAAATTCCAGAGATAGCGAGGTTATCGCCGTTTTGCAGGGAACATCGCTGGTTTTCCAGCGATGTTCCCTGCAAAACGGCGATAACCTTGCTGATACGACCCTGTGGTCGTATCAGCAGAATCCACCCCCTATGTTAGGGATGGCTAAGTCAGGATTTTAGCAGACGTTAGATTTTGGCGAAAACGGCCGTTTTCGCCAAAATCTAACCTCTGCTAAAATCATGTGGGCTGCCTTGTAAATATCGCGATGTGAACATCAGCGATATTTGCAACGTAGTCCATCCTGGGTACGCCCAGTAACGCCCACTTTGCATCTCATTAGAGATGCAAAGATGGGCGTTGGGGGAAAGGGCGATAATGCAAGGATTCACGCGATAGCGTGACCTTGCTGATTAGGCGATAAAATTATCGCCGCTTTTCGTCCGAAAACGGACGCAAAAGCGGCGATAATTGTTTATCACCTCGTTGATAATATGCCCCTGAGTTTTTGTGACCATAGGTCTGAAGATGCCATCTCGCATGCGACCTTTAACGATTGCACATGCTGCACTGTAAGCTTGCTTACTCCCTGTAGCGGGTTGTGTGGATCCGTCAGTGTAAATTATGAATTCGTACTGATCGAGAGGCAGAATATCAGTGGGCAGAGGACATTCTTGTTCATATTGCAGGAACGCTTGTGTTTTTAAATCAGGATCAAAAACATATTCAACATCTGTTGCAGCAAGAGAATTAACCCATTGTATCCATCTTGGATGGAATGCTTTAGCATTTGGAATGCTTGCTTTTGTGACCGCTTCTAAAGCTGGTACTGGGGTTACGACAATAATGCGTTTCCCTTGGGCTAAGGCTCTTTCTTTTGCTACAGCGGTTTGAACTGCTGTCAGAATTTTTTCAGTTGAAGTGAAGCGCATTTCTGCCTGTGTATACAAATGAGATTTGTATGCGATTGGTATTTTTTCACCCTCATTAAATGTTAAGTAGGTGAATCCGCATTGACCCGAAATTATTCGAATCACCAGGTTGCGTTGACTTACGCA
Organism: Calotriton arnoldi; assembly: GCA_963921515.1. NCBI lineage: Eukaryota > Metazoa > Chordata > Amphibia > Caudata > Salamandridae > Calotriton > Calotriton arnoldi. The sequence goes on along the minus strand of CAWUFW010002787.1, from coordinate 806,918 downwards.
TGTTTGTAAGTGATTTGTTGCTAACATGTTAGCCTGGAGTGAACGCAAGATTTCTGTGTGCGTAGAGAGGTTTAACCCTTTCTGCGTAATTTAGAATGTATGTTCTTCCAAAATTTAGGAAACCCAGGATGGATTGTAAGTTTTTTTGCGTTTTTGGAGGTTGGAGCAGCGCACATTTCTCTAGAAAGTTAGCTGCCAAGCTCTTGCCTTCACTTGAAAGCTCATATCCTAGAAATAGGACATTGAGATGGGCAATTCTGGACTTTTTGAAGTTGAATTTGTAGCCCTCAGAGGCGAAGCCCAGTATAATGGTGCTCACCCTGTTCAAGTGTTTTTCCAGGTCATCGTCTGTCAGATAGATGTCATCGACATAGGACAATGCCTCATTGTCATAAATTCGTAGTCACTCCGTTACCCTCGCTGAGAATAAACCTGGGCTGTTCTTGAACCCTTGTGGGAGTCGACAAAATTGACGCTGGGTCCCCATGATGGAGAATGCTGTTAAGTACCTGCTTTCAGGTGCTATGTTTTGACAAAAGAAACCATTTGAGATGTCTAGTGTGGTTTTATATTTTTTACGCACAATGTTATTCATTAATGCTGTGCTATGTGCATTTTGCACTGCAAAAGTTTTAGAACAAGTGTTTAAGTGTCTGTAATCCAAAACTAGACGATAGGTGTTGTCTGGCTTGGAGACAGGAAACAAAGGATTGTTCATTGAGGAGGTGCATGTTTCAATCACCCCTTTGTATTCAAGTTGATCTAAGATCTCCCTGACCAGTTTTTAGCTTCTTGCTTTATTGGATACTGCCTTTGTGCAGTTGGTTCATGTTTCAGATGTATTTTATGGTGAGGTGAGTCCTCATCCCATCCTACATGATTTTTATATAATGCTGGGGCCTGGGCTACTGCCCATTTCCTGGCATATGTATATTTTAGGTGAATTGGAATATATTAGAGAAGGCAGGCATAATAATGTCCTCGCCGTGTGGGCACTCCCTGACAAATTGTGGTGGCCAGTCTTTTTCTGCTAGAAGTATGTCATAGCCCCTCGAACGTTTTTCCCAAAAGAGTGCTTTCACCTGTCTAGGTATGTCTCCCTCCATCCGGAGTGTTATTTCATATAACTTTTGTGGAGTACTAACCCTGGTGTCTACAGTCTCAACTGTAATGTACTCATTCAAGTCCACTATCTCCAGAAGTTCCTTCAGGTTCTGGCGACCTATTGTGACTTCTGCTGCACTGTCCAGCATTGTTTGAGCCCATTCTCCGTTCTTGAGTTGTGTTCTCAGTATTCTCGGCATGTCTGACCTTCAGACCTGCTACTTTCTTTTTGGAGAATTGAGGTTTTGTTTTATTTTTTGGAGCGTGTTTTTCTTCCTTGGATTTCACGCGTTCTTCTCTATGTTCTGACCGTCCTCTTCTTTCCGAAGTCTGTGATGAGATCTGAAAGGGACGAGAGGAACGTGTATCAGTATCTTGATACCTGTCAGGCTTTCTCAAATTATCCCTATTCCTGAGGTTATACCTCCTTTCAGAGGGCTCCTTTTGAGGAGACCTACCTCGGGATTGAGAACGTTTCTCGTTTGAATGTTGTTTATTAGTCTCCCACTTCTTTTTAGAAGATGTAGGAGTTTATTTAATAGAGTCCTTCTCAGGACTTTCAGATAGTTTCGGCTTCACTGGTCTTCCACCCAAACTATCTCTGCCTAATTCTTCATAAGATTGTTCAATTATTCTGGGTAGCTCAGTTTGATGTTCTGTAACATCGAATTCCCTTAATTTTTGGCGGATCGCCACTGCTGCTGCCTCCCCTTTAATATTAAATAATGTTATTGTTGAGACCTGGTCGAAATTTTTCAGTAATTTCATACCTAAATTCAGAGCAGGCTCTGCCCCGTATTCGTTTTGAATTTGTTTCAGGACATCAGGTATTACCGCAATTGATGGAATGCCATGTGTTTTAGTATAGATGGCAGCAAAGACTGAGCCCCAAGTGGTGCAGTCTTCCAGTTGTGGTGTGATCCCCATCGGTAAACTGATTGTTAGGATTCTGTGTTTCTCATAGGGGCTAGTATTTGGAAATACTGCTTCGATTTGAGTGATTTTTTGAGCTATCCAAAATGGAACCTGCTCACGTTTTGTGGGCATTTTACCCATGACTGCGTATAGAGTCTGTGGTGTCATTTTTAGTGTAATCCCCTGTTGAGGAGTTTGATTTGGAATGGTTAATGGTGGTTGGACTGTGAAAGTCCGCATGACATATTGGACCAATTGTCTGTAGATTTTTATTATCTCTGTAAGTTGAGTAAGTAGTTCCTCATCTGTCATTATATCTATTTCAGGATGAGGTGTGTAGCCGGCTAGGATCGGCCATGTTGCTCCTGGTCTACCTAGTGGACCGAGCCTGGTAATGTTTCTGTGATGTTTTAGGGCGCCTTTAAACCAGAGCTGATGCTCCTGGTATGTTAATGGAATTTCTATATCCTCGAAAGGAATATATTCCTCTGGTGGATCATCTTCTTTGTAGAAGTGAAACAGTTTTGTAACTGGGTTTGATTCAGGAAATATTACCCATGAATAGAATACCTCTGTCTGAAAAGATTCGTGTGCCTCTATCACGAAAACTGCTCTACCGCCTCTTGGTGGTAGGCCATGTTTTATAAGTTTTAGAGTGATGGCTCTTCTTAAGTTTGGAGCGATGTCTATAACACCCTCCTCGGTTTCATTTAAACCTGTAATGTTTAAAACTGCTAAGGCTGGGTCAGCCGCAGCTCCACCGGTTTCGGTCATTTTGTTTTTTGAAAAATGTAGAACAAGTTTCAAGGAAACAAAGATAAGGTGCACAATATTTTGGAACACTGTATCCTTCAACGTTGAGCAAACCAATCAGCTAATATATAGGGTGCTTCCCTATGTAGCCGTGGCGGATACTTAACCCTGCCCACTCCAGACGTCTTTTGGAGTATATGGGTAGGGATCTCTGAGAGAAAAAGCACGGCTGAGTTACTCAGTATCTAGCGTTGAATTACCGCCTTACCAAACGTTGGGCGCCATGTAGTGTAGCTCCTATTTCCCTAATAGGCTCTGCGCATTGGAATAATATACCCTATAGGTTTGACATAGGACTGAGGTCGGTATGTCCCTATCGAGTATATTAAACTTAATTACTTGTGCCAGCTAGCTCAGAGGCCGCTAGAAACTCCTTGATAAACAAGAAGGGAGTAGTTTCTGGCAGCCGCAAAACATGACCACTTTGTTTCCCTTTAGAATCAGAACGTGTCCCAGAGTCGTGGAAACAATAGATAACTATTTCATTCAGCTCACTCGTGCATACTTAGTTTTCCTCAAAGTTACACAGAAAGAATAGACGGGCGTTTCAATAAAAGATTTATTGAACAGTCTTGTTTCTCGTGTAAGTAAAATGTGCTGTTACGATCACAAGACAGTATGCAAGATAAATAATGTACAACGTAAGCAGTAGAAATAAATAATACTGCGCTAGCATGATCTTTAGTAGATATTCATTTACATAAATAACATAGACTAAAAATGCGAGTACTCATACGATGCGTTTCTAAGCAAGTTCTACCCCAATGTACCTAACCTAACCTAGGTATAGGGAGAGGTATGAAGTAGGTGAAGTATTCCTTGCTATGGTATACTAAGAGTATGTTAAGCCTAGTATGCCAAGTATGCCAAGAGTCCCTCTAGGTATCTAGTCAGCTCCATACCTTAAGAATGAGAGAGGTGGGAATCTCTTGCCAGACTCGAACTCCAACACCCCGCGAGGGAAGTCAGATCACTGGAAGCTGGACTCTCTGCATGCAGGGATGACAGCGTCTTCTCAGTGCGTCAGGCCGGGAAACGGGCTCCTCTGAAGTCGAGGTCTCCTCTGATTTACAGGAGCTAGGGAAGGTATATTTATACCTGAGAGGTACCTCAGAATGTTAGCATTGACGTGGATCGGACAGCGGAAGACGTCGTGAATGAACCCCTAAGGTATAACGGTTCATGCATAATAGATGAGTCCTTGAAGAAATCAATAGTCCTGTGCTAGGGAAACTCCCGAAGCCTAAGGGTCTGTTCTTCAAGAACTCGTTGTGACGTTAGGGTGGACGGATGTCGGAGACCATGCCTGTATTTGGAGTGCACGGTTTAATGCCTAAATAAGGACTGGGATTTTATGCCTATATAAGGGCAGGGCGAATTGTGCCTATATAAGGACATGATACAGGAAAACCTATATACGGACACCCTAAGAGGAATACAACAGTCCTACTTCTTGGAGCATTGGATGGTAGACAGGTAGTGTTTGGTTCCCTTTATGCTCCAAATACAGATCAAGAGGCATTCTTAACACGGGTCTCTCGAGCACTTTCAGAATGGTCACACTCTCCATGGTTATTGGGTGGAGATTTAAATGCGGTATTTGATGTAGATCTTGATCGATCTCATCCTCCTTTATCTAATACTACAGCGCGGTTGTAGGCTGTTACCTTGACAAGATGGGCACGAGGCTGGAATTTAATAGACGTGTGGAGGTCCCTACATGTTAATATGCGAGAATATTCCTTTTATTCTTATCCACACAAATTACACACTCGTTTGGATTATTTCCTTTGCACTCCAGATTTATCCCCTTCTGTTGCGCAGTGTGGTTATCTGGGCAAGACCATATCTGACCATAATCCCATAGAATTATTACTGACCTGGGGCCGTTCCCCCGCTCCTATCCCAACGTGGAGAATGCAACCTATACAATTAGAAGACCAAGTTTATCGGGCCGCTTTGGCTACGGCTATCACTACATATTTTATTGATAATGAAGGTACTGCCTCGTCCAGATCCTTTGAGTGGGAGGCCTTCAATGTAACCATTCGCGGGGTCTCCATGGGAACCTTGGTGGGTTCACGGAGGGAAGCGATTAGGGATATAACAGATCTGGAAAGGGCTTTACAGGCTCTGGAGATAGCTGCCCAGAGGAGCAATGAGGGCGTAGAGCCGCTGCAGACTGCTAGGATTAAGTACGCTGAATTACTGGAACGCTTGCGACTGATAGATTTTAATGCCTACACACTGCGTACACATTCCGAGGCGGATGGAGCAGGCACATTATTAGCACGATTGATTAAACCTTCGACGACTCCCACTCCTATCTTGGCGATCCATACAGTTCATAACACTTTGGTTACTTCTCAAGCTGCAATTAATGCTGCATTTCAGAAATACTATGCTCGTTTATATACCGCCCCCTCTTAGATATGGCCGCTACTACAACTTGTTTCCTGGCAAGGGTCCAACTTCCTACTATTTCGGATTCGACCGCCGAGGACTTGGCGGCTCCGATTACTACTGCAGAGATTCGTATGGCGATTAATGCGTTAGCCCGTAATAAAATGCCGGGCTCAGACGGCCTCCCTGTGGAGTTTTATTCTACTTTTGCAGATACACTGATTCCTAGGTTACTGCAACTTTATACCTCCTCCTTCGAAGAAGGTGCCCTACCTCCCACTAGCAGGGAGGCATTAGTTACGTCTCTATTGAAACCTGACAAGGATCCGACTGAACTTCTGTCTTATAGACCTCTCTCGATTCTTAACACAGAATACAAGATACTTAGTAAGGTTTTGGCATCACGGCTACTTCCGCTGCTTCCCCGATTGATCCATACGGATCAATGCGGATTCATACCCCAACGCAGTACCTCACTGAATATTCGTCGGCTTCATGCCTTGCTACATGCAGCGTCGGAAACTTCACCTCTTGCCGGCTGCTTGTCGTTAGACGTACGTCAAGCATTTGACACCCTGAGCTGGCCTTATATGCTAGCTGTATTGTCCAAATTCGGCCTGCCCCAGTCATATTGTAATTGGATCAAACTGCTTTACACTAACCCCACAGCTCGTGCTAAGGCGGGCTCGAACATCTCTCCCTCTTATACTGTTTATCGGGGAACGCGCCAGGGCTGCCCCTTGTCCCCCTTGCTTTTTGTGTTGGCCCTCGAACCTCTTGCACACTATCTGCGTCAAGTTATGGTTCCTTATGGCATCCCCTTACGGGGTGTGATTCATTCTGTATCACTCTACGCCGATGATATGTTATTATATTTTCGAGATCTAAATGGAGATAAACACAAGGTAGCTACTGTTTTTTCTTGTTTTGGGGAAATATCTGGCTTGTGTCTTAACGCCTCTAAATCAGTCGCCTACTCCTTTTATGGTACTTATACTTCTCCCTATTTACAGTTTGGTCAGATGCAATTTAGAGTTGAGCCTGTTACTTTTAAATACCTGGAAATCCACATATATAGATCCAACGCAGATACCATAGATGGTAACGTGGTGCTAACAATCAATTCACTACGTTCCCAGATCACCTTCTGGAATACGTTACCATTGACAGTGGCGGGCCGCTTGGCGGTGTCTAAAATGGTTATGTTGCCCAGACTACTTTATCATTTTGTGAATCTACCGGTTGTCCTCCCGGACTGGATTTTTAAAACACTCGATACCTTGTTGTCCTCTTTAATTTGGGGGGCGGGTAGACACAGGTTAGCGTTGGCTAAGTTACAGCTACCTAGTAATGCGGGAGGATTGGGAGCACCTGATTTAAAACATATTGTATAGTCGGACAATTACAGTGGTTGGCATATTGGTTGGCGGGCAAGAATTTATTTGAAATTGGGCATTCCCCAGACTTTTAAAACAAGGAACCCTTCAATCACTGCTATGCCCGGGTGCGACGAAACTGCGGGATCCTCCTTATCTTCTGCATGTTGCACTACACTATTGGAAACAAGCCCATAAATTAGCAAAGCTGCCCTTTCCGTACGCCCCGAACATTCCGCTCTGTGGCTTACCTACCAGGCGCGGGATAATATCAATGAATCGGATAAGAGGGTGGACACAGATGGATGTAGGGACAGTTGGTGAGTTCTCCCTGGATGGCCACCTGATGCCCCATGAAGAGTTTGTACGTAATCATTCTGTGCCTGATACATTGTTTCTCACTCATGCAGCAATAGTCCACTTTATTCGGAAATATTGGTTCATAGACCAGGGGGAACCTCCAACTTTTCACTTATTGAAATCTATTCACATAATGGGGCATGGCCGACACCTAGTACGTTGGCTCTATCAGGGTTTGAGGGAGCATTTACATACCCCATTACAGCATCTCAGACAGAAATGGGACATAATACTTCTCAGTGAGTTAGAAGACAGAGAATGGGCCCTAATGTTAGAACACCCTCGGCGAGTCTCCCGTAATTGCCGGTTAAAAACGATACAATTAATCATATTACACAAAGCATACCTTGCCCCGACAACAATACGAAAGATGTACCCGAATGCGTCCTCGGCTTGCCCGAGGTGTCAGGCACAAGAGGCTGAATTATTCATATGCTATGGTCATGCCCAGTACTGAGGGGGTTTTGGTCAGACGTTATCCGGAGTCTAGTAGTACTGACGGAACGCACATCATGGGACACGATTGAGGCCTGTCTCCTGGGGCTCCCCCCCCCTCCCTAAGAAGGCGAAATTGTTACGTCGATTTACAGGATTGGCCCTGATGCTTGCCAAAAGGCTGATTACACAGCGCTGGAAATCCAACACGGCGCTCCGGGATGGCAAGTGGCGTGAGGAGGGTATCAGGTGGGCGGTTGCAGAGAGGGAAGCATTACAGCGTGAAGAATATAGGAGATTACGAAAATGTCCAATATCCTTAGAATGGGCACACCTGATAGAACTTTTTAAAAGCAGACATGGGGGATGAGTTAGAAGATTCGCAGGTCACAGTGTTGGAAAGCGGTGCAGATGCCTGATTACTGTCTGTGAGTTGATTGTGTTCCTTATTCCTCACCTTTCCCATGCACTTCCCTCCCCTTCCCCTCCCTCCCTCTCCCTCCCTCTCCCCCTTTCTCTTTCCCCCTTTTCCGCTGTGCCCCCCCTTCCCTTCCCCTATAGTTTCAGACCTGACAGTCACCAGGTACGAAAACAACTGATAAGGTGTATTGTCTATGTAGCGGCAACATTTGTTATTGTTTAGTATGGGTATTGTTGGGGGTGGGTTCATTGGGTGGGGATTACTGGGTACTGCGCTTTTCGTCCATATTCAGGATTCTACATTATATGCACTTATAATATATGCACATTTATAGTATATGATGATAACACACTTAGTATTGAATGGATCAGTATGCTACATATTGTCACTCAGTATATATATATAACTAATGCTATCTTGTTATAGAAAAATGTAACCAAATGTCTAATCTTGACTATGTATATGTGTATCTCTCATCCGCAGTACTCAATAAAAATGTGTGGGAAAAACCCCCCAGCTATTTCTTTCCCTGGAGCATAGATCTCTGAAAATCGATCTACAAAGTGATCAAGGACAGTCCACATCTTAAAAAGACGGTCACAATCAGGGTGATCTCGTGGCAACGCTGAAGCATTATCAACAAAATGCTGCATCCGAAGCAAAAGTAAATACCGATCACGGCTCATAATTGCAGGAAATATGGCCGTTGGCATCAAGCGACTGGTAGACCAATATGAAGCCAGGGACAGCTTCCATATCAATCCCATCAAAATAGATAAACTCAAACACGTCTTCATCTCATCCAGATTTGTGGGAGCCCACCGGGTAGCTCTAGAGCGGGGCCTAAGTCTGGCACCGTTGTCCCTCAAATACTGTTTAGCATGTAAATTTGTCTGCTCAACAATCTCAGCCAAAATACATCGTTCATAACTGAAAAAAATGTATAGGCAAAGAAATTTCACAATTCACTCTACACCATGCAACATCACTAAAGCCAGGCGACACCCGCTGCACCATGTTTGGATCAACCCAGAGTCCAGCACTGCCAATGGGAAGCCTTGCAGCCCCAGGGTGCGATCCAGATGCCTCTTGCTGCACCATCGACACATCAGTATCCTCCTCTAAAACAGGCACTTCATCCACACTGAGAGTAGCTTAATCATCAAATGATTCCTCGTGGACAGAAAATTCACTGCCAGAATCTTACACTTCCTCCTCTGCCTCAGATGCACTGTCCGTCTCATAATCATGTCACAAAAGCAATTCCTGCCTGGTGAATAGATACAATTCTAATGTAAGGATCATACATCAACAAGCGCAAAATTTCGCATCATGGCCCACCCCAACACAGTAGGAACCAATCCTATATAGAGATTTTTTGTTACACAGGAATGAGTTTCTTTTATGCAAAATGTATTCTTTTTAATTTCTTATTTTTTGTATACATATTATGTCATAGCTTAGAAAACAATAATACATTACAGAACAGCAATATGAAAAATGCATTAACAAAAAGAAAATGAATATTATTACGTTGAATTTCTAAAATGCCATGATTCGCAGAAAACCAAGAAGCCTCCCTCACCAAGAATCCCTCACACACAACTCGCAAATACTCCAATCAAGCATGCACAGACAACCCAGACTTTAATCATTCAAAGAAAAATGTTTTTGAATAAAATCAATCGCACCATCATTATCAGTTGACTAGAAGGAAAAAGAATGGGCAAATCACATATAGTGTAAATGTCTCCAACTGCTTTGTGGTCCAGTGGCACAGGACCTCGTTGATTCCCTGGCCTGCTGTGAGGACCGGCCAGGTAATCGACAAGGTCCTGTACCTTTGGAGCGAAAGGGAAATTTTGTATGATCACCGGCCGTCCGACGCACACAATGGGTTAAGGATTAGCAAAAAATATCAAATTGTTTTAAAAGTTTATGCATCCATGAACCCAAATTTGGGTAAGCGAATCCCTCAAGAAAAATGTAGGGCCAGATTACTAGTTTGGTGGTGCGGCGCCAGATCTACCCCGCTGCTGCACCACCAAACTTTTGCTCGGGCCGTCTGCCAGATTGTGAGTGTTTCTTTTGTCTGGTGGGCTTTTTTTTTCAGGTTCCCACGATAGTGCCCTGAAAATGGGCACCGCAGCTGGAACGCCAAAAACAGTTCCTGCGCGGCATGGACTGGAAAGTCCATGCCTTGCAGGAACTTGTGTGCATGCACACAGGGGGGCACATGTTGTGCCCCCCTGCATGCACCCCATGGTGCAGAGCCACAAGGGGTCCCTGTAGGGCCCCCTGTGTTTCCTATCTGCAACGGTTTTCATGGAGAAGGAACCGCCATGATCTACCAATCCCTCACATTATCATCCGGGTCAAGAGATGCTTCTCAGTAGCATTACACTATCTTTGTCACTTTTTACAGGGAACAGGGTTTGTTGTCTGGCATCATGTACTGATTACTGTAGCAAAAATGTTCTGTTTCTGCCAGCCGGTCAGATTGATCAGAGTTTTGAACGCTGTGAGGCACTTCAAATTCTTCAGTGAATGAAGGGAAAAATGCTCCCTTTATCAATGGGATTTTATTAATTTTCAAATTTTCCTGAAAGAATCCATGAATTAACTGTCAAGACAGCTCTATAATGAACCTGTAAGCCCACAAACACCTTCTTTTAGCAATAGTTCCTCAAATAGTTGTCAACAGATTTACACCTAACCAAGCAAAGGAACACCTCTGAGTAAAGTTATAGTTTCATGCCAACATTGGAGTAATACTATTCGTTTTTTTTATCTGCACTAGAGAGCAAAGTATCCTATGCGAGTTAAAATGGAAAACAACCACTTTGTTTCCCTCCCTACCTTGTATATCCCCAGCTAGACATAGCTGCACAAAACTTGACATGCCAAAACCTAGCTAATAAGGCTATTCAACTGGATATTTTGGGCCGCCTCAGAAGTCACAAGGCATCTTCCGGGGTTTTTATCAGGCTCCAGAGGCCCTGCTCCTTGTCTTCCCAAGAGTTTGCCACTGCAGGCAGTGCCTTGATGTTGACTCTATGCCATGGAAGTCAAAGCCATGTTACACTATACTGCTGAGGGCTTTAATGTTTGCTATGTGCTTGGTCCTTTTGACATCTATGTCAAGATACCTGATAGAAACAGCTTTGATGTTAGTGTTCCTTTGATGTCAGTTTCTTTTTTATATCATTACCACCCACAACATCATAGCCTCTTTTATCTAAGAGAGACATCATCACACTCCAAATCGTCAGGGAAGTTGGGGAAGTCCCACAAGCATAAAAAAATTCAAGAAGTTGAAGTCGTCTGACGAGACACGGATGCGTCACAGCTACAGGAACCTAAATCTAGGCCCGCTCTGCAATTCCCCGATTTCCCCAGAGCCGTAGCGAACCCTGCCCCATTGAATGAGTTTTATAAGTACATGCGCTTCATATTTTTTGCGGCCCGGCCCCTCTGGAGTGTGTTTGGGCCACAGGGGTATGTGAGGGGCCCCGAATGGACCCGCTCCGGCGCGTTCACCCTCGGTGCCAGTCGGGCACCATGGATCCCATGCTGGATCCAGAGCGGAGCCGCTGGCCAGACCAAGACTTTCCTCAGCATGTTCTCCAGTACTGACGCACCCGGCATCAAAGACACCACTAGGCAGTGCTGCCCCCATCGTTATTCCCAACTCTGACACAGAGCTGGATGGGTGTTGTCTGACTCCAACGCCGGCGCCAACCGGACCCATGCTTCCCGGAGTGCAGCCAGTGCCTTATTAGGCCTGAAGATGGAGACAAATGGTAGGGGTCTATGGACCCTCATGGTTATCAGCTCCCTGATGAGGAAAAGACAACTGGTATAGGACTTCGGGGGAGAGAACCTCTTTTGCAATGGTGGTGCGTAGGGTGGAGCTCAGCTCCTGGACCTTTAGTTTCCTACAGCGTCAGTCAAGACAAATGTTTTGAGGGAGGTGCTTCATACTGAAGTCACCTCTTCTGAACCCCTACTCCCCTTCAATGAATGTCCTTACAGACGTCTTACTTGGAGCCCGGTCCAAGCCCTGCACAGGGGATCCTGTGAATAGGGCAATTGCCTGCCGCCATCGCCCGCTCCTGGGGACTCCAGATTCCTCACCCCACGCCCCACTCCGGAGAGCTGGTGGTCCAAGCCTCCACATCCAGAATTAACCCTGATGTGTTCCCTACCACACCGGATAGGGAATCGAAGAGGCTGGATACCTTTGGTAAGAGAATGTTCTCTTCTGCCAGCCTATCACTGCGGTTGGTAAACACCACGTGATCATTGAGCCACTACTCCCATACAATATGGGAGTCGATTGTGCAAGTGCTGCCTATGGTCTCGGAGGAGGCCCGAGTCATACTCACCCAGGCTATGCTGACAGGAGAGATGCAGCTAAGTTCACCGTAAGGTGTAGGCTTGACACATCCGAATCCCTGGGCAGAGCTATTTCATCGTCGATGGCCTTGCGGTGCCACCCCTGTCTGAGAACGACTGGCATTTCAGGGGATGTCCGAGCTTCCCTTATGGGCATTCCCTTTAATGGCTCTCGCCTTTTTGGAGAGAAAGCAGACTCAGCGCCGGAGGGCTTTAAGGACAGCATAGCTATGGCCATATCCATGGGCTTGTCTATGGCCCCTCACCAAACCCAGTCCGCCTTCTGCCCCTTTTGTGGCCACAGAAGGGGTCTCCAACAGCATCTATACACTCCCAGCTATTGTAGCCGACATGCTTTCCAGCCTTTTTATGATAGAGGACACAGGTCCCATAGACCACTTGGGACAGGCAGCCGGAGGTCGAGTCAGTCGTCCACCCGTCCGGCAGCCGCAGCCTTCAAGCCCCTTTAGCTTGCTGTCCAACCATCATGGGCATCCAGTGGCATCCATCACCTGCCCCACTGGCGGCCAGTGATATCAGAGTGTTACGTCCAACAGATCATCCAAAGGGGCTACTCCATCCCCTTTAGACTACTCCGCCAACCACTTAGGATTGGCTGATGGAGGACAATCTCTCCTTGCTGTGCCAAAAAGTGCAGTCTCTCTTGGTCAAGGGAGCCATAGAGAGGATGCCTGCATCAGAAGTAGATCATTATTGTTATTCCTGATACTTTCTAGTGCCAAAGAAGGACAGAGGACTTTGTCCTATCCTAGACCTGCACCTTCTCAACATCTTCCTGAAAAAAGAGAAGTTAAAAATGTTCACGCTGGCCCAAGTCCTGTCTGCTCTGAACCTGGGAGACTGCATGGTAGCGTTGGACTTGCAGGACACATATTTCCACATCCTCGTCCTGCCCCCGACATATGTTACCTGCAGTTCACAGTGGGCCAAGAGCACTTTAAGTTTGCCATGCTCCCTTTCAGACTTACCAGCACCCCCCAGTGTTTATTAAAGTAATGGCATGGTTGTAGCTCATCTGCGGAGGTCGAAGGTTCAGGTTTTCCCCTACTTCAGCGGTTGGCAGTTGAAGGCGGGCTGGCCCTAGGCAGTCGTCTCCCACCTTCAGACTATAGCGAACCTCCTGCACTCGCTGGGGTTCACTATCAACGTACCAAAGTCACACCTGACTCCCTCTCAGACATTGTCTTTCATCTGAGCTGTTCTGCACACAGGGCAGATTCGGAAGAGTCAGTATATTCAGGCTATGATTCCAATGTTTAAGCCTCTATCCTGTATTTCAGTGAGACTGGCTCTGATGTTGTTGGGCCACATGGCCTCCTTCATCCTGCTTGTTACTCATGCCCATTGGTATGTGCAGGCTCTGCAGTGGGACCTGAAGTCCAAGTAGGTGCAGCATCTGGGGAATCTCTCCGATATGGTCCAGATCTCAGAGGGAATTGCAAAAGATCTGCAGTGGTGGCTAAAGAACTGCGATTGGGTCAGTGGCAGAGAGTAAAAGATGTGTCACTCCTGGGATGGAGCGGCCATCTGGGATAGGTGGAGATCAGAGGACTCTGGTCTTCGGCAGAATCCGAACTCCACATCAACCTGTCTGAGATGTGTGCGATCCGATTGTCATTGAAAGTCTTTCTCCTTCAATCAGGGGAAGGCTGGTGCAGGTGCTAATTGACAACACCACCGCCATGCGGTGCTGCAAGAAACAGGGCAGGGTGGGATTGTGGACCTTCTGTCAAGAGGCCCTGAATCTCCTGACATGGCTGGAACGTCAGGGCATTTCCCTGGTGGTTCAGCGCCTGTTGGGCTCTCTGAACACTGGCTGAAATTATTTTGCATTTTTTACTTCATTGACGATTTCTACAATGCAGAACCAGGATTACAAGTTAGTATCATTTCGTAGCTTCTCTTTATTAAAGTTTATCTTTATATGAATTCTTTTCATTTCAGAATGCTGTACTTGTCAATGTGTTTACTGGATGCAGGGTTTGCCGTTAGCCCTCACCCTGATTCGAGCCTCCCTGCCACCAAAGTCCATAGAATACAGCCTTTAACAGGGTCCAGCATCCAGGAGTGCAGGATGTGGCCTTTGTCCACACCTATTCCACCTAGCAGCAGATCTTAGCTGTGCATATTTCCACTGTGATTGTCTTTGTTGCCTTTGCCCATGAATAGTCAGCTCTTTGTGCTGGGTCTGCCCTTTGGCAATGCCCTGCATTTAGTCTTCAGGGGTGACTCCTCCGTTATGGCGGAGAAGTGTCGCACCACGTCTGAAAGGCAGCAGATGAAAAATAATATTATAAAAAACTATTTCATTATCATTTTATTTTTCACGTACTCGGCTGAGCCCTCCGAGTCTAGGGAGCAGTGGGGCCATGCTCTGCGTCACCAGCAGCCAGGGAGGAGGAGTGGTAGGTGCACTGTAAGTGCACATGTTGGTTTGGCCAGCCATCTTAGGACGACCAAACCGACATGCGCACTTATATTTCTCCAATCCAGCTGTCTTGCACAGCCAGGTGGGAGAAGAGGCACAGGTTCTCTGTCCCTAACTGAGCGGCATTTCAGCCTGCTCAGATCGATCCCGGTGCTTCTCTCATGCTGGGTAATAGCATGAGAGCAGCGTCTGGATTGGGTGGGGAGCAGAGGAGCACCGGGGCTTGCTGGAGCAGAGAAGCACCGAGGCGGTGACCGGTAGCGGCAGGTAAGTTCTTCTTTTATTTTTGTATTATTCTCCCCCCACGCTGCCCTCCGAGTTTTAGTGGCAGCAGACGCCACTGCTAGTCTTCCTCCAACAGAACTTGCTTCATATGGCCATTAGCTGTGCCTTTCCATCTCTGTGCAGATCATGGCCATTTTTAATTTCATCAATTTGATAGCATTTGAAGTTGATTTGTTTTACAGGATCTGCTGTTCAAACTAGCATTGCAAAAGCCGTTAGGTTACAGCTCTAAAATGCTGAGTGTTTGTCTTTGTTGATATTTGCTTCCCAATTGCATGCTTCATGACACATATGCATGCATTATTCAACAAAGAGAGGGACTAAGGGCATATTTAACGAGGTCCAACGTACATGCCCCACAAGGACTAGTAAGCAAAAAATAAGTACGAGGTTCCTCTAGATGGTAAGAAAAGCGGGTAGGGGACTGGTGTGGAGAAACAAGGAGGACCACTGAGTGTATGGGAAAGAGAAAAAGGGGGAAGATCCCTTTTAGGAACTAGGGCTCTCACACACCCAGCAAGCTAGGTGTCATGCTTCATCATATGAGCCTGCCCCTCGTCAGGTCGGCGCTGCAATACCTGACGGGCACCCGCACGGGGCTCTTTGTCGGGGATCTTTGTTCCTGCCGGTAGGTGCAGTGGGAGTAAGGGCCCTAGTGTGTAGATGTGATGTGTGGTGAAAGTAAAATAGGTCAGTTAATCCTAAAAACCTTTATTGGGAAGGTAAACTGCCTAGTGTAAAAGAATGAGAGGGGTACAGGACTAGTACTGGTGTATCTAGTGGTAAATGCCCAGCTCTCAGGTGATCGACATGTTTCGTGCCATTGTAGTCCTATAGATCAAGGCACTTCCTCAGGATCGAATAAAACGCTATCTACACTTCAAAGGTAAGTGAATTTCTACATACCAGGACACAGGTAGTTGACCTATGAGAAGTAAAGAAAACATATATAGACAATATAAATATTATGTTCAAACATACTCAGTCCTCAATGTCCACCAAGCTGTTATTGCTATTAAAGGCCCCACGGATAGTGTGCTACCAGTGCATACTAAATGTAGTTACTCAAACACACAGTATGTGACAGAGAATGCGATACCGTGATATCTATTACAAATATCTTCTCTAAAATATTATGGTTAAAACAAAAATAGAGGCAACTAAGTGGATGCAATCGTCAGAACAAACAACTGACTCACCTGGTCTGTAAATCAAGTGTACTTGCAACGGTTAATCAGCGGTACAAGAGGACACCAATTGGGTCCTAAAACAAGAATAAATAGAAGAATACAAAAAGAAACGTGGATCTGTTAAATCAGCTGAATCCGATCAGCTAACGGAATGGTAAATGCCAGAGGGTGCAGAAACGGACGCTTGCCGGAAAAACAAGAGCCATCAAGGGAACCTGCCCGAGGTGTGTAGTCAGGTAAGCGGTACCCCCAATGCCAGGCGGGTCCCCAACAGAATTCAACAACCCGGTAGAACCAGGACTGAGGAACCAACTGGCATGCAAGGATCACCACGGGGCCCGGGAGGATACACGCCATGACCGAGTAACACTAGGGAGCCTCGTGATCTCAGGAGGGCAGTCGATTTGCGGGGATGCAAGTACCGCCGCACACACTCACCTCTGATAGTTGTATGTCGTAACTAAAGCCAACTCACCGGCGGATCAACGCTCCTTGCGTTAAGACCTACCCTACCGCCGACACCGGGATGGTAGCAGGCAGGGGCCGGAGAAACATAAATAAGCGAGTCGCAGCCCACTTGTGGGCGGTTCCCATGACGTAGTACGGGATGCGTGAGGTCGTGAACCTAGTGACTGGTGACTCGGCTGGAATGAGTAGCACGCATGATAACTAAAGCAGCGGCCATATTAGAGTGTGAAAATGCTCCAAAGAATATATTTAAAGGAGATACTGAACTCTAATCGAGTGTCCCTGTTGATGCTTAAAGGGACCTGACCAGGTGAAAGTAACGAATAATAGTTCGAAACATCTATAACAAGGAATGCTACGAGAACCAACGCCTAAAATTATGAGGCGTGCTATAAACGTGAGCATGGAACCAAAACCAGTTATGAACAACCCAAAGATTAACTGTGAGAGAGTTGTAATATACAGCATGTGGAAAAAAGCATCGGTTTTTTTCCACATGCTGTATATTACAACTCTCTCACAGTTAATCTTTGGGTTGTTCATAACTGATTTTGGTTCCATGCTCACGTTTATAGCACGCCCCCATAATTTTAGGCGTTGGTTCTCGTAGCATTCCTTGTTATAGATGTTTCGAACTATTATTCGTTACTTTTCACCTGGTCAGGTCCCTTTAAGCATCAACAGGGACACTCGATTAAGAGTTCAGTATCTCCTTTAAATATATTCTTTGGAGCATTTTCACACTCTAATATGGCCGCTGCTTTAGTTATCATGCGTGCTACTCATTCCAGCCGAGTCACCAGTCACTAGGTTCACGACCTCACGCATCCCGTACTACGTCATGGGAACCGCCCACAAGTGGGCTGCGACTCGCTATTTATGTTTCTCCGGCCCCTGCCTGCTACCATCCCGGTGTCGGCGGCAGGGTAGGTCTTAACGCAAGGAGCGTCACTCGCCGGTGAGTTGGCTTTAGTTACGACATACAACTATCAGAGGTGAGTGTGTGCGGCGGTACTTGCATCCCCGCAAATCGACTGCCCTCCTGAGATCACGAGGCTCCCTAGTGTTACTTCGGGTCATGGCGTGTATCCTCCGGGCCCGTGGTGATCCTTGCATGCCAGTTGGTTCCTCAGTCCTGGTTCTACCGGGTTGTTGAATTCTGTTGGGGACCCGCCTGGCATTGGGGGTACCGCTTACCTGACTACACACTCGGGCAGGTTCCCTTGATGGCTCTTGTTTTTCCGGCAAGCGTCCGTTTCTGCACCCTCTGGCATTTACCATTCCGTTAGCTGATCGGATTCAGCTTATTTAACAGATCCACGTTTCTTTGTATTCTTCTATTTATTCTTGTTTTAGGACCCAATTGGTGTCCTCTTGTACCGCTGATTAACCGTTGCAAGTACACTTGATTTACAGACCAGGTGAGTCAGTTGTTTGTTCTGACGATTGCATCCACTTAGTTGCCTCTATGTTTTGTTTTAACCATAATATTTTAGAGAAGATATTTGGTAATAGATATCACGGTATCGCATTCTCTGTCACATACTGTGTGTTTGAGTAACTACATTTAGTATGCACTGGGTAGCACACTATCCGTGGGGCCTTTTAATAGCAATAACAGCTTGGTGGACATTGAGGACTGAGTATGTTTGAACATAATATTTATATTGTCTATATATGTTTTCTTTTACTTCTCATAGGTCAACTACCTGTGTCCTGGGTATGTAGAAATTCACTTACCTTTGAAGTGTAGATAGCGTTTTATTCGATCCTGAGGAAGTGCCTTGATCTATAGGACTACAATGGCACGAAACATGTCGATCACCTGAGAGCTGGGCATTTACCACTAGATACACCAGTACTAGTCCTGTACCCCTCTCATTCTTTTACACTAGGCAGTTTACCTTCCCAATAAAGGTTTTTAGGATTAACTGACCTATTTTACTTTCACCACACATCACATCTACACACTAGGGCCCTTACCCCCACTGCACCTACCGGCAGGAACAAAAGATCCCCGACAAAGAGCCCCGGTACGGGTGCCCGTCAGGTATTGCAGCGCCGACCTGACGAGGGGCAGGCTCATATGATGAAGCATGACACCTAGCTTGCTGGGTGTGTGAGAGCCCTAGTTCCTAAAAGGGATCTTCCCCCTTTTTCTCTTTCCCATACACTCAGTGGTCCTCCTTGTTTCTCCACACCAGTCCCCTACCCGCTTTTCTTACCATCTAGAGGAACCTCGTACTTATTTTTTGCTTACTAGTCCTTGTGGGGCATGTACGTTGGACCTCGTTAAATATGCCCTTAGTCCCTCTCTTTGTTGAATAGTTCTAGCACGGGTTTTCCCGTGGGACTCTATTTCAGGTTACCAGCAGATCACCCTCTGACCTAGACTGGCCCATTTTACTCTTGTGTCCTCTATACCTGTGAGGAACAATGGATCAAGCTCAAGGTTTGAGCTTTGGCGACGATGCAGTCACGGACATTTTAGACAGAACACCATCTATTTTAGGTGGTGATGGCAGTTCAGCATCTGGTTCCAACTCTGATGACTGGAACACATTGACCACACTGAAAAGAGAGTGGCTTAAGATCACGCTTCACGGCGCACTCATGACGGAATATCTTAGAGCTAATATTGCTCCATCAGGCTTGATAGTTAACAACTTTCCCAGACTATTCCTGGATGATGCCACCTTCAAAGTGAATGGTCCCTAGTTGCTTGGAAGTGCACTAGGGACTGGTTGGTTTTAATCATCAACACGGCTAGAAGGTTGGCAGATGCCCTCTTAGTGAGAATCCAGATATCTGAAGGGGCCTTAAAAACTACTATCCAGATTACAGCCTACAAAAGTAAACTTTCGGAAATCAACAATGAAATTTCTGACAATAAAGAATATCTCATGAAGCAGAAAATCAACAAACTTCAGAAAGATATTCAGAAATTCTCTAAAGAAAAGGCTTACCCCTATCTTAGGGATGATTACACTTCCACAAAAACGAGTTATTCCTCTGACGAGAGCTCAGATAGGAGAGACTCTAGTGATAGCAACTCAAGTACTAACAGTGGGGGCAACAGTACACCTAGAAGGAACCGACGCCCCAATCAATACTACCAGGGACCACCTTACCAGGACCCCTCACTATACCATGGTCCACCACCTCCTTTCTGGCAATTCCCTCAATATTACCAGGGTCCACCCCAATTCTTTAACAACAGCAATAGGCCTTTTTAGACAGAGGTTGGGGCAGAGGAAGAGGACGCAACAGAACAGGAGTAAACAAACAGGTCCATTGGCAAGACCAACCGACCAGTGGCATGGATACTCGGAGCAAGACAAGAGCAAACAAGACCTAGTGGTCAATCTTTCCCACCGTACCCTCACTGAACCTGAGAAAAAGGTACTACAGATGGGCCTAGGTTTTGTGCCAACGCCCAAACCAGATAAATTTAGAGACCAATGTGAGATACATAATTGGTTCCGCACAATACGACTGAAAGCTTTCTTTAAAGATACTGTTCCTAGGGAACAGAATGATTCAGGCCTAAGGAATCCCTCATCCTTTACTCCACATAACAACATGGTTCCGGTAGAAGTCCTTGCCTTCGAGCAGGCAGTTCTGAACGAAATGGACCTACCAAATAGAAAGGCACCTTTTCATAACCTTTCCAAAACAGAGGAAGCTTTAGTGAGGGCTCTAGCGGAAGATGTGACCATCACCATTAAACAAGCGGACAAAGGAGGGGCTACGGTAGTACAATCTACAACTGATTATGATGCAGAATGCATCCGCCAACTATCTAATGAGAGATATTATACTCCCATCACAACCGATCCTACTACACGTCTCACGACGAGTATTTCCACAATGGTTTACGAGGCAGAGTCCAATGGGTGGATCAGCCGTAAGGAAGCTGATTTTTTAATTTCTAAGGAGCCTAGAACACCATATTTTTACACCCTTCCTAAAATTCATAAAGGTGTCCTACCGGTCCCTGGTCGACCTATCGTCTCCGGGATCGGATCCATCCTCGAGCCTCTTTCCATCTTCTGCGACCATTTTTTACAACCAATTGTGAAAAACACCCCCACCTTTGTAAAAGACACTACTGATATCTTGAGGATTATTGAGGGAACATTAGACACTGGAGACATTGACTTTCTCGTCACTTTTGACGTAGAAGCTTTATACACAAACATTCCCCAGAGAGCCACCCTAGCAGTCGTGGAAACTGCCCTCAATACATTGGAGTGGACATCATCCACCCCTATTTCCTTTATAATGGATTGCGCTACCCTGGCTCTAACTGAGAATTTCTTTGAATTCAAACAACAACTATTTCATCAGAGTCAGGGTACTTCTATGGGTAGTACCTTTGCCCCTAGTCTGGCGTGCCTTTACATGACAGCTTTTGAAAGGGAAGTAATCCTTAACACTACTAACCCATATTACAACAATTTGAAACTTTGGAAACGTTTCATTGATGATATTTTGGTGTTTTGGCATGGAAGTCGATCAACCTGCGAAGATTTTGTACGATGGATCAATATCCAGAATGAGTACCTAAAATTCTCACACAACATCTCTGATACCACCGTCCCTTTCCTGGACATAAACATCACACTGAGTGCAGGCAGTCTCTACAGCTCTCTCTATAAGAAACCAACTGACCGCAATAGCTTACTCCTGTACAACAGCCACCACCCTAAAGCATTAAGAGATAATTTGCCATTTGGGCAATTCTTGCGCATTAGACGCAATTGCAAATTGGTTAGTGATTACAAAAAAGAAGCCGATATTTTAGCATCCAATCTTACGGCAAGGGGCTATCCACAGAAACAAATAAGAGATTCATTGAAGAGAGTGAGGAACAACCCCAGAGAGTCTCTACTTGAAGTACATCCTAAACTAACCACTGATACCTTGACGTGTGTGACATCATTTACCCCAGATTCTTCACGAATCAAACGGATCATTTTGAAACACTGGGGTATTTTAAACACTGGTGACCTACAATTACCCAAACCCAGGTTCGCGTATAAAAGAACTCGTAACCTTAAGGATACCTTAATACACACCAGACCAAGGAAACACAACACCGACACACAGAGGACACTGTGGGGCCTTCCGGCAATCACTGGTCACTACCCATGTGGTTCTTGCAGTGTGTGCCCGCTTACCATTACATCCAAAGAAATAGCCCTGTCGTCCAACTTCAGATGGACCCTGAAGAGACACACGAACTGTAACACTAAACGATGTATTTACATGTTGGTCTGTCCCTGTGGTCTCCAATACATAGGAATGACTATGCGATCAATTAAGACCCGTATAACAGAGCATAAAAGTAATATCAGGTGCCAAAGGGTCACCACCAAATTGTATACACATTTAAAGGATACACAACATGCCCCTGAAACATTGCGTTGGATAGTCCTAGAAACATACCCACAGGTAACCAAGACTGTACTGTTCAAAGCTGAACAAAGATGGGTGTATAGATTATCCACACATACTAAGGGCCTCAATGATGATATACCGTGGGGTGCACTTACTTGAATTATCTACACTGTGGCCCCCACCTTTACACAGTATAGACCATGCACCCTTATCTATGACGAGTTACGCCATGATTACACTCTTCCATTTTTGAATGGAGTAACTCTAGTTAGCATGACGAGCATCTGTATAGGTGTCTATATCAGTATTTAACTTTGGGACTATATTAGCATCTGTTAGTGCATTATCACCACCTTGTTGGATGTTCTATCTTATGCAGTTATGAGGTTGACTCCCTTCAAGTTGTTCGTCTTTTAGATCATTAGATTGCTAATCCTCCGATGCTTTTTTCCACATGCTGTATATTACAACTCTCTCACAGTTAATCTTTGGGTTGTTCATAACTGGTTTTGGTTCCATGCTCACGTTTATAGCACGCCCCCATAATTTTAGGCGTTGGTTCTCGTAGCATTCCTTGTTATAGATGTTTCGAACTATTATTCGTTACTTTTCACCTGGTCAGGTCCCTTTAAGCATCAACAGGGACACTCGATTAAGAGTTCAGTATCTCCTTTAAATATATTCTTTGGAGCATTTTCACACTCTAATATGGCCGCTGCTTTAGTTATCATGCGTGCTACTCATTCCAGCCGAGTCACCAGTCACTAGGTTCACGACCTCACGCATCCCGTACTACGTCATGGGAACCGCCCACAAGTGGGCTGCGACTCGCTTATTTATGTTTCTCCGGCCCCCTGCCTGCTACCATCCCGGTGTCGGCGGCAGGGTAGGTCTTAACGCAAGGAGCGTTAATTCGCCGGTGAGTTGGCTTTAGTTACGACATACAACTATCAGAGGTGAGTGTGTGCGGCGGTACTTGCATCCCCGCAAATCGACTGCCCTCCTGAGATCACGAGGCTCCCTAGTGTTACTTCGGGTCATGGCGTGTATCCTCCCGGGCCCCGTGGTGATCCTTGCATGCCAGTTGGTTCCTCAGTCCTGGTTCTACCGGGTTGTTGAATTCTGTTGGGGACCCGCCTGGCATTGGGGGTACCGCTTACCTGACTACACACCTCGGGCAGGTTCCCTTGATGGCTCTTGTTTTTCCGGCAAGCGTCCGTTTCTGCACCCCTCTGGCATTTACCATTCCGTTAGCTGATCGGATTCAGCTTATTTAACAGATCCACGTTTCTTTTTGTATTCTTCTATTTATTCTTGTTTTAGGACCCAATTGGTGTCCTCTTGTACCGCTGATTAACCGTTGCAAGTACACTTGATTTACAGACCAGGTGAGTCAGTTGTTTGTTCTGACCATTGCATCCACTTAGTTGCCTCTATTTTTGTTTTAACCATAATATTTTAGAGAAGATATTTGGTAATAGATATCACGGTATCGCATTCTCTGTCACATACTGTGTGTTTGAGTAACTACATTTAGTATGCACTGGGTAGCACACTATCCGTGGGGCCTTTTAATAGCAATAACAGCTTGGTGGACATTGAGGACTGAGTATGTTTGAACATAATATTTATATTGTCTATATATGTTTTCTTTTACTTCTCATAGGTCAACTACCTGTGTCCTGGGTATGTAGAAATTCACTTACCTTTGAAGTGTAGATAGCGTTTTATTCGATCCTGAGGAAGTGCCTTGATCTATAGGACTACAATGGCACGAAACATGTCGATCACCTGAGAGCTGGGCATTTACCACTAGATACACCAGTACTAGTCCTGTACCCCTCTCATTCTTTTACACTAGGCAGTTTACCTTCCCAATAAAGGTTTTTAGGATTAACTGACCTATTTTACTTTCACCACACATCACATCTACACACTAGGGCCCTTACCCCCACTGCACCTACCGGCAGGAACAAAAGATCCCCGACAAAGAGCCCCGGTACGGGTGCCCGTCAGGTATTGCAGCGCCGACCTGACGAGGGGCAGGCTCATATGATGAAGCATGACACCTAGCTTGCTGGGTGTGTGAGAGCCCTAGTTCCTAAAAGGGATCTTCCCCCCTTTTTCTCTTTCCCATACACTCAGTGGTCCTCCTTGTTTCTCCACACCAGTCCCCTACCCGCTTTTCTTACCATCTAGAGGAACCTCGTACTTATTTTTTGCTTACATATGCATGCATGGCTTGCAATTTTGTAATGGGTTTTCTATTAAAAAAAGTCCATTCTAAGATGGTCATCGATGTTTATGCATGCATCGTGACACATGCCTTGTGACCCATGTATGCACATCTGTCATAACGTAGGCAGCCAATTTTTAATTTACAGATCTAACATGGGGAACAGACATATTAGATCATTAAATGAAAAAAAAGTTTTAAAAACAGTCACCCAGAGCATGTGGAAAAAGGCTCTACTGTGCTTTCCCGTTTAAAAAAGAATAATAAAAGCACTTCAACCAATGATGGAGAGCGGGCGGGCAGCATTTGGGGGAGAGGGAATAGATGACATGCCTCCCATTAAAGAGCCCGATTCACAAAGTTAAATTTAGACCAAAAGTCTAACTTATACCAAAAGTCTAACTTTACTACTTTTTGGTATTCACAAAGGGACTTAAGAGTAGTATCTTTACACCTGCGAATGTACTGCCCCAAGTGTAGAACCTCCAACCCAAATGCGGTCCTTCCGCAGACGTAAAAATACCACTCACAAGTCTGTTTCTGAATACTGAAAAAATATATATAAAGTTAGACTTTTGGTGTAAGTTAGAGAGCGGGATGTGGGGCAGGCAGCATTGGGACTAGGAGGGAGGAAAGCCATCAAATCAAAAGTGGGATAGGCAACAGAATCATCCAGTCATGAGCAAGGGGCTGACCTAAAACCTACTCTATACTAGAAGCAAAAGGTGTGACCTAAAAAGACATTCATTTAACGTTTGTCAGACTTTAATGTTGCGCTATATATAATAACTGTATTTTTGACCATTTTTATTGTACATGACAAAAATGTAATTGGTTCACTAGGTAGAGTCGGCTCGAGGCTGCTGAATCCAATGCCTCGTTTAAGAAAGCCTGTTACTGCAACCTTGCTGCACACTCCACAGGGGCTACTTACATTCTCACTGCTGTTGACATGTTATATTAGTTTTAGTATTTCTATTCATTAGCATCCATTATCTCTTAACTTGGGGTGTAGACCTCAACAGATATAAACTAAATATAATTAAAACTGTGTAATGTTTGAAAATTAAAGTATTTCCTGGTCAACTGTTAATAATATGGAAAACCCTTACATTGAGACACATCATGGTTTATATACAAATTCTTTATCTTTTGGCAAGATATAACTTTTTATTTGGAATTACAATCTTTAATCCAGGAGTCAATTCAAGAACTTTCAAATGAAAAAGAACGTGTACATATTTTGGTTGAAGAACTGAAAAAAAGTCAACAGGATCTAAAGAATATCATCCGAGTCAAAGAGGTCTGCATTTTCTAAACTTTAACAAATATGATATACTTCTAATATGTGGGCATAAAGTCACAGAAGAGCATACGTACAGCAGTGTTTTGTTATCCTATCTACTATTGTCATTCACACCATTTTGAACATTCTTATTCATTTTACACTTGGGTTGTTGTGTTGCTTTTGAAAAAATATTTCCCCTACATTCCGACTCCTTTGGATTCTGAATTTGAATATTTGGTTATGCCATTAAATTATGTAAATCTTTATTATTGGCTAAAATGCTAATATGTACTGTGCACTAGGAGCAGCCTCCATTTCTGTACCCTGTAAGGCCACCTTTATTGGAGACTGGGAAAATTGTATACACCATACTCTCTTGAAGTAATTAACTGGGAACAAGTGTACAAGCACTTTACCAACAATATCTGGAGTAGAGCTATAATTTTGTGGTCACTAGGATTCAAACCTTCAGCCCATTGCTTGCTTAAGGAAATGGTTGCAGGTGAGGTTCAGTAATTTTAAGTTGTGGATAGTATCTTATGAATTAAAGAATAGCAACTGTACTTCAACAAAGGTTATTAAGTGAATTAATATGGCTTTCTTATGATGTATGTTGGCCAGAAACCCTTTGGAAGACGGAAGGTTGGAGAGCCACCCCACCCGTGAATGCCTCAGGAACCAGGTTACCTGAACCATGCAAGTCTGGTGCGTAGGGGTGAAGTGGCGTTGGAACCTGATGTAGATGACAATGGAAGACTTGGGAAAAAAGGCCTCTGGAGAAGTCTCTGAATATGTCTGGCGGAATCAAAGGGTGGATTCTTGAAGAGGAGAAACTGTAAGCAGAGGAGACAGAGTCTATGCCACTCGAAGGTGACCAGGAGGCATGGAAGCACAATGCCCACCCTTGGCAGGCAGCAGCAGGGAGCACAGAAGAGTTGAGAAGGACCTTGTTGTTGCAGATGTGGGGACCAGGCGACGATGAGGAAGACCAGGAGCCGTGCACGAGCTGTGTCACGTTGGATGTCAGTGTTTAGGTGGTCGGAGTCCAGCAGGAGCACCAACAAGCCTTGGTAGCCGCAACTGGCATGGAAGACGACAAGATGCAATCGTTGGGACCAGCAAATTCCAAGGGACTCACCATGTGCAGGAGAGTCAGAGCAGGCCACGGTTAAGCAGGGGAGCCCACCAAAGCAGGAAAAGACCCTCAAGATGACCCACAGACCAAAGGCACAGGAGATGCAAGAGGACTTGAGACAGCTCACCAAAGATTAAGGCCCACGGTGCAAGGGATGCAGTGAGGACACTGCTCTTCGAAGGATGAGGTGCTGGAGCTTCTTGTAGCCCGAAACTCTCTGGAGTGCAGAGCCAACAAGCCTTGGCAACGGCAAGTCGACACGGTGAACAGGGGTTTGGTCCCAGCTGCTCCGACGAGGGATACTGTCCTCCAAATTGCAGGAGAGACTGGTCAGGCCTCGGGAGAGCCAAAGAACCACCGCCTGTGTTGCTGGGCCTCAGGAAGTCTATGTGACGATAGGAGCAGCAGACCGGTCAGCTTTGTTGCGGTGCCTGCAGATGTAGATTTCTTCGGATGTCCTTGATGCCCATAGGTCTTCTGGAGAACTTGAGCGAAGCACAGACACAGATGAGGCAGAAGACTTGAAGAACAGCGAGACCAGGAGCAGCAGGAGTCTTCCTTGATTCAGTATCGGTTCCAGTCGAAGTCCAACGAAGTGCAAGAATCCAGACGGTCGAAGAGTGTCTTGGTTTCAGAGGTGAGTCTTGTTCCAAATCAAATCTCATGACCAAACCACAGGGGAGCCCCATAAATACCCAATGAAAGGGTTGGAACGACTTGGGGATTCTCCCAGAGGAGGAACTGGTGAGGGGGAGGATACTCCCCTGTCCCTTGTCCAGTTTCTTGCCAGAGCGAGAACTAAGGGTTCCTGAACTGGCTCAAACCGGAATATGCAAGGAGGGCACCAAACGTGCCCTTCAATGCAGTCTGGTGGTGCTGAAAAGCACCCCCACCTCAGCCCAATAGACTAAATCATGCCTGGGAGGTGATCACACCTCCCTGTGACAGGAAACCTATTGTTCTACCTTTCCCTGCTCGAGCTCAACTGAGCATCAGGGGGGCAGAACAGTGTCTGTGGTCAGCAGCAGCACTAGCGTGCTGGCTGACCCTGAAAGGCTGTAACCTGGAGTACAGGGGGCTCCCCTAATGGGCCCCCAGTGCATGGCATTATCCGGTGTTGGTGTGTGATTCCAACATGTTTGATACCAAACATAACCAGGTTCGGCGCAGCCGTTATGTAGTTAGACATCTCGTAAAGGGCTGACCCCACTTACAAAGCCTGGAGAATCGGCCCCGGAGTTTATAGGGGTGTCTTGCTCATGCAGGGGAACACTCACACTTATAACCAAGCACCCTGCCCTCAGGACTAAAGGGCCTTCCTTAGGGGTGACTTATATGTTTTAAGTGTAGTGATCTCAGATATAAGGAAACTTATATCTATTGTGAGGGGTGCAAGCACCACCTCACACAGGCTGCAATGGCAGGTCCGTAGTCAGAGTTTAAGTGGACTCCCATGGGTGGCACAATACATGGTACAGCCCATGGGAGGCCCCTTGAGTGCCTACGCCCTAGGTACCTTAGTACTATATACTAGGGACTTATAAGGGTACACCAGTAGCCAATTGTGAAGATACAGCAGTACTTACCAAAGCCATTTTGGGAGAGAGAGCACAGATGCTGGGGTCCTGGTTAGCAGGATCCCAGCAAACTACAGTCAAAACGCACTAACACCAGGCAAAAAGTGGGGGGTAACCATGAAAGCAGATCCTACTTTCCTACACATAGTCTGTCGGGGCCAGCCCTTAGTGGTGGCCAGTGGGTCAGATGAGTGTGCCCTTTGTCCACATCTATTCCACACGCATCCAGAACTCCTGCAAATGGCCTATGGCTCTATTTAATTGGCTCTATGTGATGGATGTGGACTTATGATGCCCAGATCATAACCCTTCTCTATCAGAACCTGCTGCACATTTTCATTAGCTGTGCCCAATTGCCTATGGGTGTTGGGTATGTATGGCCACCTTCAATTTGTAAATTTGGTAGCACCTAAAGCTGATTTAGCTTGCAGTGTGATGTGGTCAAAAACACATTAATTTATAGTTTGTTAACTTTAAATTTTGGATCATATATAACAATTGTGTTATGGACCATTTATATAGTACCTGCCAAAAATTTAATTGGCTCACTCATAGCAACGTCATTAGGGCATTACTCCTTAAATATTTAGGTGCTAATTCAAAAAGGTAATCTGAGCCAAAAGTCTAACTTTTGACGTTTGGTATTCACATAAGTCATTTATGACTTCTGGTATTCAGAGACATCATTTACGAGTCGTATGTTTACCTCCGCACTTGGGGCGGATTCTCCGCACCCGGGCTGGAATCTCCGCACTCGGGCCGGAATCTCCGCACCCGGGCCAGAATTCCCACACTAAGGTAGATGGTCATTGTCTTCAATGCTAAACACCTGTGTAAGTGCTTATCATCCCCTCCCTCCCCCGTCTGGGCCGGATGAAGTCTAATCACCTACACCTGCAGTCACTTGACACCACCTGCAAGACCTACACTACAAACCATATAAAAGCAGCACACAAACAAGGCCCAGGTTTGGCCACATAGAGTTCCTGCTTGCCTGGTCTGCGCCTTACTTCAGAAAATACTACACCAGAGGGGGAAGAAAAATTATACTGAGGAGGAGACCACCATGATCTTGGAGTTTATTGTGAGGCACCACAAACGGCTGCATGGTTTCCCCCCTTACATCACCAGTGACACACAGAAGGCAGACCTATGGCAGTCTTTAGCCACTGCAGTCACAGAATTGGGGGGGATGTCCGCACTGTGAATGACATAAAGAAGAAGTGGCAGGATGAGAAGAGGCGGGTGAAGGAGAAGTACGCCAGGAATGAGGTGGCCAGAGTTCTCCTTGGTGTACAATCCGGGCCCCGCCTCCATCTCACCCCACTAGAGGAGGATGTCCTCCACAACATACACTTCCACATGCTCCATGGGCGGCCTGTGAGTGATGTCCACAATGTGGTACCAGGTAAATGTGATGACAAGAGCATAATTATGAAATGTCTGTCTGCGTTGCACCACAATTGTGACTATGGAAGTTGTCCCAAGTATGTATAAAAAGCATAGTAAGTCAGAGCCTCATGTGTCTCCGGGGGTGCCCACAACAGGGTGAATGGTTTTCCGCAACCACCACTATTTTCAATGGGAGCTTGTGTTGTCGGTCGGAACACAGGCTCCCATTGAAGTCAATGGGAGTCTGACCGAACGGTGTTCGGAACCATTGTAATTGGTCGGTCGGACTCCCCGAATCCAATTCGGTCAGAAACCATTCCGAGACCGAGTCTGTCAGAATGCTTTCCGAGCGTCATCGTAATGAGGCCCATGGACATTTTATATGTATTCCATCAACAGTGCCAAAACTGTGAACTGAACTCTGAAATCGAGTGTATCACATGTGGGAACTGGAATGTTAACTAGCAAACACACATATCTTTGTAGGCCCAATGATGTCGTCCAGAATCCCAGTCCCCACAGTGACATCTGCTACAAGGTTGGCTGTGACATCTGGTCAGGAACCTCACACTGGGCAGATGCGGGACACTGGTAAGTAAACCCAAGAATGATGTACCTGAATGCTAATGCTCATAAAATGTGGATTTAATGTCTGCAGTATGTTGTATGTGTTCAACATCGCTGTTGTTCCTCATCTCAATATGCCCACATATGGCATTTTACAGCATACCATATTACACCATGGTGGCAAGTGAAAGGATGACACTGAATGTATGGCAAGTGAGCGCAGTAGGTACATAATAGACTATATTGTGCCATATGAAGCTGAGTAGCCACAACTGGATTGTAAGTCAATGATATGAAAACTCGCAAGGAAAATTACAGGGCACAAAATGTATGGAAATTGATGTGGATGAGTGTTTCACTGATGCCAGTTAGTTTGTTTTGTTTTGGGAGGGGTGCATGGGCTGCTAAGGTGGATGTAGAGGAAGTAAAACATAAACACCTGGTGGCTGAACTGCACAACGCAAATCCAGTGTAGGCGGCAGCCATCCAAGCTTCTACACTTTACCACAATATGTGATCCTAGTCAAATGTTGATTTCAGCTTGCCTCCTCTCCTACCGTATTCCCATATATAAGTGACAGGATAATATATGAGGTTAGGGGTGCACAGTCAAAATATCGACTTTTAAATATCGACCTACATTAATATCGGGTTTTAAATATCGTAGGGACAGAATATCGACATCAAGAATATCGGTGACCAGAATATAAAAAAATGTTAATCCGTATTTGTAAAGCGCAAACTACTCACCCTTACGGGTCTCAAGGCGCTGGGGGCCGTCGTGGAAATTAAGTGAGCTATTGCCCAGAGTCACATGGTGCTGAGCTGAGCTGCCGCCAGAGCTGGGGATCGAACCATGAGCCCTGTGCTCCGAAGACAGCTGCTCTGGCAGCTGCACCACACCTCTCGACCTGAAGGTTAAGAAATATCGTTTCTGTTAATATCGAAGTTGTTAATATCGATAGTAAAAATATCGATGTTAATAATATCAATGTTTATGTTAGTGTTATGTATTTTAGTATGTATTTTATATGTATGTGTTCCACATGTTTTGTTATGTTTTGTATTATTTTTTTAAATATATGTATTAATTGTTTAGAAGTTAGTAATTTTTTTTAAAGCAAATTTTGCGTTTTAGTACCGTAGCGGGTTGTGGGTTTATAGGGGAATAGGGTGGGAAGTAATTTAATTATGGTAAATTAATTCATAATTTTTAGAAATTATTAATGATTTTTAATTAAATTTTGCATTTTAGTTCTGTAGCGGGTTGTGGGTTTATAGGGGAATAGGGTGGGAAGTAATTTAATTGTAATTAAGTAATTATATATTTTTTTATTGTTATTGATATTTCATTTATTGTTAATTAATTATTAATTGGTAATTAATTTTTATTAATTGATAATTATATTAATTGTATGCATTTTTTTGTGGAGCGGGTTGTGGGTTTATAGGGGAATAGGGTGGGAAGTAAATTAATTATAATAAAGTAATTAATAATTTTTATTTTTTGGCATTGATAATTAATGTATTGTTTATTAATTATTAATTGGTAATTAATTTTTATTAATTAATTAATTGATAAATATATTAATTGGGTTAATTTAGTTTAGGAGTGGGTTGTGTGTTTATAGGGGAATAGGGTGGGAAGTAATTTATTTTAATTAAGTAATTATTTATTAACATTTATTGGTATTGATGATTAATTTATTGTTAATTAATTATTAATTGGTAATTAATTTTTATTAATTATTATTTATTGGTATTGATAATTATTTTATTGTTAATTAATTATTAATTGTTAATTAATTTTTATTAATTGATTAATTGATAATTATATTAATTGTGTTAAATTTTATGTGGAGTGGGTTTTGTGTTTATTGGGGAATAGGGTGGGAAGAAATTTAATGTTATTAAAGTAATTATTAATTTTCATTTTTTGGTATTTATAAATAATGTATTGTTAATTTATTAATAAATCATTATTTAAATAAAACAATTATTTAATTGATAAGTATGTTATTTTTAACCCCTACGCTATCCAACACTTTCCCTACTGTTGCACTCTCTGGAGTGGGAATAGTAATTTTTACCCCTACGCTAACCAACACTTTCCCTACTGTTGCACTCTCTGGAGTTGGAATAGTAATTTTTACCCCTACGCTATCCAACACATTCCCTACTGTTGCACTCACTGGAGTGGGAATAGTAATTTTACCCCTACGCTATCCAACACTTTCCCTACTGTTGCACTCTTTGGAGTGGGAATAGTAATTTTTTTCCCTCCGCTATCCAATATTTTTCTGTATTGTTTTACTTAATGTTGTGTATAATTTATTTTACAAAAATTAAAAATATTTTAATTTGTTAAATATATTTAAAAATGTTTTAATAATATTATTTTTGTATGTGTATGTCTGTATTTATAATTTATAAAATATTTTTAACAATTTATAAGTTATTAAAATAATTATTTATGAATATTATTTAGTAAGTATATATATTATATTTTATATGTATATGTTTAATGTATTTTAACATTATATGTATCAGTTTTTATTTTTAAACATTTTAAAATAATTTTAACTATGTTTCTTTTAATTATATGTATTATTTACTTTATTTTAGATTATTTTTTTAACATTTAAAAAAAACGATATTTTTTACAACGATATTTTTGACATCGATATTTAATTTTCGATATTTTTGTACTTACCATGATGTAGATAGGATGTCGATATTCTTGACTTCGATATTTCTGTCACGATATTTTGTACCTCGATATTTTTGAGGTCGATATTTTGTCAGTGATTCGAGGTTAGGATGTGTTTCCCCTCGTTGCCCCCATTTTCTGTGTCCTTTTGCCTTCTGTTTCCCCTCGTTGCCCCCATTTTCTGTGCCCAATTTTGCCTTCTGTTTACCCTCGTTGCCCCCATTTTCTGTGTCCTTTTGCCTTCTGTTTCCACTCGTTGCCCCCATTTTCTGTGTCCTTTTGCCTTCTGTTTCCCCTCGTTGCCCCCATTTTCTGTGTCCAATTTTGCCTTCTGTTTCCCCTCGTTGCCTCTCTCCACTCCCGCCACTGCGTCCCCTGCGTCCCCGCCCCCCTGACTGCCCATTCGCTGCCCCTGCCTCCCGCCTCCCAGCTGCTCCTCCCTCCCACCTCCCCATATATGGCGGCCGCTGTGCGGCCGCGCCGCTGGCGCGCCGAAGGCGCGCCTAAGGCAAGCCCGTCTGCGCCCAGGGCCAGAACCCCTGGGCCGTGCGCCCCCCGCTCCAGCCTTGAGGACCGACGCCGATACGATGCCACCACACTCCACGCTCTCAACCCCGGACGGACACACAACTGCTTCAAGGCCGCCCCGAAACACCCTCATGGTCCCTTCACCTGCCGGAACTGCAGCTACACCAGCCTCAGAGCCACCGAAGCGCCCGCCAAGAAGGACCTCAACCACCTCCGATGCATCCTACTGAACACCCGCTCCGCACGCAAACACGCCGTCGAGCTCTGGGACCTGCTCGACACATCATCACCAGACGTCGCCTTCCTGACAGAGACCTGGATGAACGACTCCTCCGCACCGACATCGCCATAGCCATCCCAGACGGCTATAAGATCACCCGCAGAGACCGCATCAACGGAGTAGGAGGAGGAATCGCCATCGTCCACAAGAACTCCATCAGGGTCTCGACCAGCACCGACGACTTTCTCTGCACCGCCGAACACATGCACTTCCAGATCCACACGGACCCCAACACCACCCTTAGAGGCACCCTTGTCTACAGACCCCCTGGGCCCCGACCCCAGTTCAGCGACTCCATCGCCGACTTCATCAGCACGCACGCCCTGACCTCTACCGACTACATCCTCCTCGGAGACCTGAACTTTCACCTGGAGAACAACAACGACAGCAACTCCACCACCCTGATCGACAACCTCGCCAACCTCGGACTGAGACAGCTCGTCACAACACCGACCCATTCCGCCGGCCACACGCTCGACCCCGTCTTCTCCTCAAGCTCCCACGTCTCCTTCAGCCACACCACGGAACTCCTCTGGACCGACCACCGCTGCATCCACTTCACCTTCCAGAAACCCACCACACACCACCGCACCCAACAGATCCCACACCGCTGCTGGAGCAAAGTCACCGAAGACCAACTACAGGCAAACCTCGCTCTCAGCCCTCCCTCCGACACATCCAACACCGACGACGCTGCCTGCAACCTCAGACGATGGATAGACGACTGTGCCAACACCCTCGCCCCGCTGAAAAAACTCACCTACAGTGACACCACCAAGAGCCAGCTGGTTCACCCCAGAACTCCTAGCGTCCAAGCGTACCTGCCGGAAACTAGAGAAGAAATGGCACAGTGATAAGACACCGGACAGCCACGCAGCCCACAAAGACGCCATCCGTAACCACCACCACCTCATCAGGTCCGCCAAGAGAATCTCCTTCAAAGACCGCCTCGACAACAACGCACACAACAGCAAGGAGCTCTTCAACATCGTGAAGGAACTCTCCAACCCCAGCTCCAACACCAACGACATCCCGCCGTCGCAAGCCCTGTGCGATTCCCTCGCCACCTTCTTCCACCGCAAGATCGCCGACATCCACGACAGCTTCAACACCCAGACAGCCCCAACTAAGATCGATGCACCAGACCCGCCGCACACCATCGACCACGACCCCTTGCCAGCCTGGGCCAGCGTGAACATCGATGACACCATCAAGACCATGAGCACAATACACTCCGGCTCCCCGTCAGACCCTTTCCCGCACCACATCTTCAACAAAGCCAGCAGCTCCATCGCACCCCGCCTGTGCAACGTTATCAATCTCTCCTTCGAGACCGCGACCTTCCCAGAGAGCTGGAAACACGCAGAGATCAACGCCCTACTCAAAAAACCCAAGGCGGACCCGAGAGACCTCAAGAACTTCCGGCCCATCTCCCTGCTTCCGTTCCCAGCCAAGGTCATCGAGAAGATCGTCAACAAACAGCTAACCCGATACCTCGAAGAAAACAGCATCCTGGACCCATCCCAATCAGGGTTCCGCAGCAACCACAGCACTGAGACTGCCCTCATCGCCGCCACCGACGACATCAGGACCCTGCTGGACAACGGTGAGACCGCAGCCCTCATCCTGCTGGACCTCTCCGCCGCCTTCGACACTGTCTGCCACCGCACTCTACGCGCACGCCTCCACGACGCAGGGATCCGAGACAAGGCCCTGGAATGGGCCACCTCCTTCCTCGCCGGCAGAACCCAGAGAGTCCGCCTCCCACCATTCCGATCCGAACCCTTCGAGATCATCTGCGGCGTACCCCAGGGATCATCCCTCAGCCCAACACTGTTCAACATCTACATGGCCCCGCTCGCACGCATCGCCAGACAGCACGACCTCAACATAATCTCCTACGCCGACGACACTCAACTGATCCTCTCCCTCACCAAGGACCCCCTCGCTGCCAAATCCAACCTCCATGAAGGAATGAAGGCCGTCGCCGATTGGATGAAGATCAGCCGACTAAAGCTGAACACGGACAAGACAGAGGTCCTCATCCTCGGCTCCAACCCCTCAGCCTGGGACGACTCCTGGTGGCCAACGACACTGGGAGCAGCCCCGACACCCACCGACCACGCACGCAACCTGGGAGTCATCCTCGACTCAACGCTCTCCATGGCCAAGCAAGTCAACGCAGTCTCCTCCTCCTGCTTCAACACCCTCCTCATGCTTCGCAAGATCTACAGGTGGATCCCGACAGATACAAGAAGAACAGTCACCCAGGCCCTCGTCAGTAGCAGACTTGACTATGGGAACGCCCTCTACGCGGGAGCCCCGGCCAAGCTCATCAAGCGACTGCAACGCATACAAAACGCCTCCGCACGCCTGATCCTCGACGTACCACGCCACAGCCACATCCCCCCCCACCTGAGGAACCTGCACTGGCTCCCTGTCGACAGGAGAATCTCCTTCAAACTCCTCATCCACGCACACAAGGCACTCCACAAGACTGGCCCAGCCTACCTCAACAGATGACTCTTCTTCTACGTCCCCAACCGCCAGCTCCGCTCCTCCGACCTCTCCC
The DNA here is from genome assembly GCA_963921515.1 of Calotriton arnoldi. Classification (NCBI taxonomy): domain Eukaryota; kingdom Metazoa; phylum Chordata; class Amphibia; order Caudata; family Salamandridae; genus Calotriton; species Calotriton arnoldi. The sequence continues at coordinate 770,613 of CAWUFW010002787.1, read as the reverse complement.
TTGCCACCGTCCCTCGCATTCGAAGAACAACCACCGGCGGCAGATCCTTCTCACACCTCGCCGCCAAGACCTGGAACACCCTTCCACTAAGCCTACGACAGACCCAAGACCTGCTGACCTTCAGGAGGCTACTCAAGACATGGCTGTTTGACCAGTAGCAGCACTTCCCCCCCTTTTTTTTCTCCCCAGCGCCTTGAGACCCTCACGGGTAAGTAGTGCGCTCTACAAATTCTGTGATTGATTGATTGATTGTGCTGTACTAGACATCATCCATTGACAGCTAAGTTCTACCATGATGTCGTACATGTATAATGGGAACAGAGGTCACACAGAGATTGAACATAACAAATGTGTGATCTCCCAGTCCTAACTGGGGGTCGTGACTTCATGGGGAGGGAAGCACAAATTTGCCACAAAATGTACCTGACTATTGGACATCTCACATATTAACACTCAAATGCAATGATATGATCTGATTTGCAAATGTGAAACTGGTCTGCATGATGATGTGCACTCCTTTAGATTTGTCAACAAACAACATAATACTCATGAGTCATGATGGGCCTAACAATAAAGGTGTAACCAAAGGTAGGCGAGGGCGTTCAGCATAATTATCCCCTTCCTTCAAATATCAGTTACCTTCTCAAACACGTTTGTCTGTTAATGTGTTATCTCGTTGATGTCAGTGCTGTGTGGAGGTAACAGCTGGCAACTGCTGCTGGTGAGCAGGGGCCCACATGTAAAGTTCAGGAGGTAAACATGTGGCACACTGGCCAGAAATAGCATATCAATGGTCTATGACAATGACATATACATGTTAACTCATTTATATCATCCTGTGTACTTGAATATGGACATGTATGTCTCATAACAGCTGCTGGCAGGATACCATCAGTGCTGCAGATAACACCATCCCAGGGTATGCAAGACATCCTGGCTGCAGCAGTAAAACCCACTTGCACCTGTCCATCAGGTAAGCGTGCCATAAATTGTTTCCCTATTATGGATTCCAAAATCATTCCAAAGATCCAAATCCCCTACTGCATAGCATCTGTAGTTGGTGTGTAAAAGGTTACATACATACTATTTCAGTTATGTGAGTGGCACATGTGCCTGTTAGCATATTAGTCATGCAGATCATTAAGCATGGTGTCACTTCCCTCTCAAGCTGCTGGATCGTGGACCACATCTTCAGCTACACCTATGAAGAGCCAGGTTCAGCAGCTGACATTAGGGAGATCGCAAAGCAACACAAAGCTGTGGCTGGAGCTGGTGAGTTTGCTTGTGCATTGTACATCTCCATTCAACACCTCAGTGCTATGGTGTGAACTGCCAAGTGTAGGTGTACCCAGACCAGGTCACAAGTGCATCTGTTGATGCAAAGTACAGTAGAATCAACCCTTGTGTTGCACCACATCATTTACCAGGTCAATTATTTAACCTGTTGCAACCTTTGTCTTCCAGGTGATGAGGACCATGAGGACAATGGTTCTTCCACCAGTGGTGGGTGACGGGCAATCGAAGGGGAGAACCCACTACTCTTGCAAGCAGCAATTTCAGCTGCCAGTACTGCGCAAGAGGAGGAGGGTGAGAAAGTACCAGAGGAGGCTGTTGAATTGGAGGATGATGGAGACTATCTGGCCCTTCTCACAGAGGATGAGGAGTCAGATGTCCTGACCAGAACATTTGTTACACTGGCCAAAATGTGTAAGGCCACCCCCCTCCGCTCAGCAAAGTGCCTCAATAACCAAAGCCCATGATTGCCTGTCCTCAACATAGCACTAACCAGCCACAGCTCTCACACACCTCAACGTAGACATCACTCCCTCACAGCCCTCACATCTAGGACAGACGGGGTGGTTCCCCTACATACTCCTCCCTATACAGTGCATCCCAGGCATTCTCTCCATCTGAGGGAGGTACCACCCCTGGTGCGTGCAGGTATTCCCTGAGCGCCAATCTCCTGTCCACAGACTACCACTTGCCACCATCCCCCTTCTGGTGGACCTGAAGGTCATATCCATGGCCATCCCATGCGGAGAGGGCTAGCAGGTGGCCGTGGTGGCCAGTGGGAGGAGGAGTTCTTCCAACTGCAGGCTGATGTGAGGCAGGACATTCGTGCCATAGGGGCTACCCTGTCGGAAATGTCCGAGGCACTGCAGGACATGCTCCAAATCCCTCAGGTGGTGGACAGACTGACCCAGGTTTTGGACAGGATGGACAGATCTTGGCAAGACATGTCCAAGAAGATCAATGATATTATATCCATCCATAGGGAAGAGAGTGCAAGACACCATGCCTTGGCCATGAAGATGATGGAGGGCATGCTGAAACGTATCCAAAGTCTCCCTTCAAGGTCAATGCAGGGAGGGGAGCCATCACATCTACCTGCAGCACACCCACACACCTGTATCACAAACTGCACAGGCTCGCTGCAAGAGTTCACATCCACCACCAGCCCCTGTCCAGGCACTCCCCCCACAACCTGCACATCCACCACCACCCCCTGTCCAGGTACTTCCCTCACCTGCACATCCACCACCACCCCCTGTCCAGGCACTCCCCCCACCTGCACATCCACCACCCTCCCCCTGTCCAGGTACTCCCCCCACCTGCACATCCACCACCACCCCCTGTCCAGGCACTCGCCCCAACTGTAGAGACACCATCAGCCCCTGTCCAAGAACTTCCCCCTGTACAGGCAGCTGCACCACACCAACCTGCACCTCAGCAACAACACAAACACACTTACTCACAGCGATCATCACCACCAAATTTGTGCAAAGTCGCAAGCACGATCCCTCTTGATCACAGGAAAAGATATCCTGAATATGTGAAAATAAAAGATAAATGTCCTCACAAGTCAAGACTAAGGGGCCGATTCCGATCTGGGTCGGAAAACTCTCCGACCGAGCCGGATCCGGAGAGATTTCCGACCGAGCCGGACTCCTGCAGTCCGACCGAGCGAGTACGATGCGGCCACATGCTGCCGGACTCGATTTGGTCGGACTCCCATTGAAGTCAACGGGAGCCGGTCGTACGACGCGTACATGGGCTCTCAGTGACTCAATGGGTACGTCGCGAACAAGTGCGCCCCCTACAGTGTGTACGCGTCGGTGCAACTCGCACAGTACATGCATGTTTAGGGGGGACCCTTGGGTCCCCCCTGTGTTCGACTCGTACGGCTACGGGTGCAGGGGGGTCCGGCACGGACCCCCCAAGTCCGGCTCCGGGATCTTTTTCGAGCCGGACGCTCCGACTCGATCCGGCTGTCCGACGCGTCCATCGTACTGGCTCGGTCGTAAAACATCTCCATTGCGCGCCACGAATCGAGTGCGAACGAGTCGGACGGAGCGGGTCGGACACGGAAACGAGTCGGTCGGCGATTTCGCGTTCACTCGCATCGTACTTGCTCGCTCGGACGACTGTACGAATCGGTCGGAAACAAGGCCTCCGACTCTGATCCGGTAAAGCCGAATCCGATTCGGAGCCCTACCGACCGAGATCGGAATCGACCCCTAAGTTGCCTATTATGTAATGATGGCCAATTGTTTACCCTTGTGGTGGCCTAGAGATGTGAGGATGATTGTGTGTGAGTGACACATGTAAAAGTGTAATCCCGTCAGTGCAACAAGCTATCGTGCAGATAGAGAAAGTTTGATTCTAAATACAAGTTTATGTAAATTAAATGGATGGGAAAAAAAAGCAAATTCAGTCCATTTGGAAGGGAGAAAGGAAAGCAAATAATGTTCTTTGAACAGAATGGACTAGGGAACTTGGAGGGAGTTGAGCAACATAAATAAAAAACGTCAGGAAGCGTCAGGGGAACCAGTCTATATACAAGGGGCAAAGTAAATGTCCAAAAGAAAGTCATTGTCCAACAAGTCAACTATCCTTCTGGTCATCCTCAATCTCAACAATGTTCAGATTCCCCGAATCAGATGCAGGCTCCTGTCTGGCTGGTGCAGGACCAGCCACCACACAGGGTTGGAACAAAACAATGTGGGACAACGTACAGGGGGAAACATTGAGGGTGGTTTGGGAGGGACGTTGGACAAGGACAGACAACATGGCTGCAACCAAGGAAGTGACACTGGCAGTGAGGGTGGCCATAGATCTTGCAAGCTCCTCTGGCATCATACGCACCTCATCGCAGAGCTGCAGCATGATGCATGAGGACATGTCTGGCTGACCCTCTCATGCCCCCATCACTTCCTGGGATGCAGCCACAGGAGTCACAATACAGGGATGGGTTTGGGTTGAACATGAGGGGTGTGGTGTTTCGGGGTCAGACCCTATGTTAGGGTCTTGCTGGCAGCCACTTGAAGGGGGACTAGTGGCAGGGGATGCAGTTTGAGACCCCGATGGAATGGGGGCCTCTAGAGACAGGGGGGGGGGGCTGTTGGCAGGCCCAGGTTGTGGTGTGACCTGCCCCAGGGACACCTCGCCAAATGAAAGTTGTGATTTGTCAGGAGGAGAGTCGATCTCCTTTCCCCCCCGGGCCAGGGGTGTCCAGTTCTTCACCCCACAATGTCCTCAGCCTCCACCCAGTCTGTAGCACATGAGGTGTTGTCATGCTCTGTCCGGGTGGGCACATTTCCCCTGTCTTCTGATGTTGAAGGTCCCTCCTCCTCCTCCTCCTTTTCAGTTGTGGAGAGAGGTCGTGGCTGCCGGTGCCCCAACCTATGTCCTGCTTTGACCCGGGTCCTGGTCCTGGTCCTCTTGGCCAGCTGGGCCCACTGAAATGGAAGACAAATGTGGTGGTTGTACACGTCAGAACAACACACATAACTACACGAAGCAAGTGCAGACTTTGATCTCCTCTGATCACACTATACAAATATAAGTGACTTGGAGGCTAAAGTACGTGTATGTTCACTGTGGTGTCCTGATTTGTCTCACACATTGACATCTTACTTGAATTTTGATGGGTTACACTTCGGTACTGACCAACCCTCATCTTCTGCATTGTTGTAATCTGTGTTTCCTGTCATTGCTACATAGGCATCTTAAAATGCCAGTCTACAAAAGAAGATCGGCAACAGTCCGGATGGTATTGGAATTATCTTGTGATATGAAGTCTCTACACTCTTACACTTTCTAACAAATGTCATCTGCTGTGTAGCACTGTGTGAGACAACACAAATGCAGATTTGGGTGTACATATCCAAATAGGGGCTGGGATATCAGCTTAGCTAAGTGGTGAGTCTTAACATTTCGATATTCCCTCACAATAGCAGACAGTCTAGTGCCACATTTTACCTTCGAAGACTGCTCAGGTAGTGCTGTACCCTGGTGAACAGTTGTGGCTTGTTGTTACAGCTACCTTGACTGGACAAATGAGCCACTGTTGGGAAGCTGTGTGTATGTGGACCCCATTAGAGAAGTTGGTATCACTTAAGAGTGAGACAAAGATCGCGAAGTGTGCTTAACTCAATGGCACATGATGATCTATCTTAATCAGAACCCAATCTCCCAAAAGGCAATGCAAGTCACAGCATCCAACACTCAAAGGCCTCTCATCCACGCACTGGACAGTGTCTGTACCATTCCTCACCCAATGCACACATCAGTTATAAGGCCCTTGGTTCTCTGGTAATGGTGCTGCCAGTGCAATTTTATATACAACTGCACGTTTGTGGCTCTATTACCCCGGTGGCATACAAAAACTACCTCTCCCAGAATGCACTCTGCTCAGTGCATTCTATGTGCTACATTGAGCCTTTGGCTTTATAATGACTGCTGCACTTGCACAGATTAGGTAAATGGAGGCATGGGACACCTGATGGTACAGCTTTGTCATCCCTCGCATCATACTTTCAGACACATATTGCAGGCAATTCACTCACCATCTCTCTGCTGCTCATGCTCCCCCAGCTGAGCATGGAGGGTCGGCCATGCTGCCCTCAGGACCCTCCTGTACAGTGGCGAGAGGCGGGCCGGTACACATGGTGCTGGGAGAACTGGCCCAAGATTTCCTGGGCCTTGATCCTGGCCCAGTGTTTTAGATCTTCCCAGCGCTTACGGCATGCCTTGCCCCGCCGGGCATAGACGCCCACTGCACTGCAGCGCTCCGCAATGGTGGACCAGAGTCTGGCGCGCGCTGCATTGCTCAGCTGGTCCTCGGGACCCCCATAAAGCTGAGGGTACATTTCTAGCACCCCCTCTGCTAAGATGTCCGATTCCCTTTCAGTGAAAGGGGGTGCTTTCTCCTCACGTCCCTCAGCCATGTTGGGGGTAGTTGGGTTGTACAGAGCAGCAGGACGGCAGAGGATGTGATCTGTGACAGAGGATGACTCAGAATGAACAGAAAATGGATGCCAGCAACTTCCTGTGATGTATTTCCTGCCTACCACTTCTTGTATGTCATTTTCTGTATGAATAGATTGGGTTCCGGCCCGTTTCCGAGTGCGTACTCTCCGTATGCGGTGCAGAGGCGCCGCATGCAGAGCCTGTGCTTCTCATGTACAGACAGACAGTACAGACAGTAAGCACTTGGGCCAGAGATTTCGGAAACGGGCCGGAACCCAAATATTCATACAGGAAAAGACATACAGGAAGTGATAGGCAGAAAATACATCACAGGAAGTTGCTGGCAGCTATTTTCTGAGCCATTCTCTGTCACAGATCAGATCCTCTGCCATCCTGCTGCTCTGTAGGGGAGATCCCGAAAATGAGCCATAATAGTTTTACACATAAAAGGAACATTAGAAGCGTGAGACAAAATGTAGAACAGACCATTAAATTATGTTTGGACAGGGAAAAGGGTGTGGCCAGACACCACTACACATCCCAGAAGAGTTTGCTCTTTTGCATTATGGTACATGTAGTCCATATTTTGCGCTCAGCTCAAGAGTTGGCTGTAGTGTTACAATAATATCAGGGGAAGCAATGCTGTGTATCCCAGACGCATAGGGCATGATTCACAAAGCTCATCATCACTCACGGTGGGGGCCTCTCAGTTGTGGGGGAGTCGTTTCAGTTGGGGGCAAATACTCCACAATGCAATAGTTAGATCCATTTGTGAATCAGGCACCCATTGTCAAAAGGTCCTGGGAGGTCTCACACTTGCACATACATTTAATCCTCTGAGGCAATTGATTCCTTAGAGACATTGACAACACTGATTGCTGACATCTGCATATGACATATTGCTTGGCCAATCTTTTGACTCCTGTTAACAGCTGTGGTTTACATGCATTGAATGTGGCTGGCAAAGTAGTGTCGGGATGGAATTTTTGGACTGAGTCGTAAATATTCAGTTTTCATCATTGACAACAGACTGCAAACCACATTTTGTCCATAACACAACAGGTTGCTCAGGTGAAAAAAGTGCCAACCAGTTAATCACGGACTTGCGTACCCTGCCCTCTGTTCTGTGCAATGGCCCGGTTTCCCGGATTCAGACCTAGCTGAGGGTCAAGAGGTGTGTAAGCCATGACTTAAAGCTATGTTGTGCAAGACACAACAGGCTAATATGATCTTGCACACAACTTCAGGGGAGTACATCAGCACCCCCCCTGTACGGTCAAGACATCTGAATCGCGACTTCAGGCGACCAAAAGTGCGCTCTATGATGGCTCGAGTTCATTTGTGTCCCCTAGTGTACCTACGCTGAGGTACAGTGGCTGCATTTCTGTATGGTGTGAGGAGTTGAGGAGAGAGTGCATACCCAGCATCACCTGAGGAGGGAAAATAGGGAATTACATGTTCCTCTTGCCTTTGTACAGAACAAGATCTATACTTTGGTACATGCAGTGTCTGTTGAGGCCGTGTATGTGGCATGATGAATATTATTGTAAAATGGTTGTTTATGTGAGATGTTATTTATACATTACATGTATACATATCGCACATGTTTTGTGCTTGGTACTTACCCAGTAGCCACATGTTGCCAAATTCTCCCGCAGCCATCCGCAGGGCAAGAGGTAACATGCTGAATACAAAGCTGTCATGGGTACTGCCTGGAAACACTGCATGCACATCAATGAATCTACCACTGGCATCACAGACACCCTGCACATTGATGAAATGCCATTAGTGTCTGTTGCAGAAGATGTGTGCAATGAGGTGGGGTGGCTGAAGAGCCACATGGGTTCAATCAATTATACCCAGCACATGTGGGAAGCGGGAATTGAGGTAGACATCCCTAGCTACCCTTTGTCTCCTGTCCAGTGTATGGGGCATTCGGATGTGGAGGTTGGCTCTCGTATTGATGCAGGTCCGTACCTGATGCAAGCACTGGGACTGGCTTGCCTGAGAGTGCCCACAAGGTCACTGGAGACCCTTTTGAACGACCCTGTAGCAAAGAAATGGGGAGCAGCAAGGATCTTGAGATAGGCTGGGATGGCATGGGAGCGACAGGTCAGAGAGTCAAGTTACTGCTCCCACTCACAAACCATCTCCAAGATGATATCTGGGAGGAAACGATATCTGGCCCTGACATCTTGGCTGGACATCCCAAATAGGTTAATCTTTTGTCTGAAATACCCCTCTACTCTCTTCCTCCTCAGGCTCCTCCTCCTCAACTCTTCTTGCCGCATGGCAAAGGGCAGAGCACATTCAGCGAATGTTGGAAGGTTTGTATGTGTTAGCTCTGCTTTTATGTTTGCTGCAGGGCTGGGATTGGCTGTTGGGCTGCAGTGTTTCAGCTGGAGCAGTGGGGTATTGTAAGCACTTACACAGGTTTTTAACATTGAAGACAATGACCATCCGGCCTGAGTGCGGAGATTCCGGACCGGGTGCGGAGGTTTCGCCCCGAGTTCGGAGATTTCAGCACGAGTGCGGACGTAAAGACACGACTCGTAAATGACTTCTGTGAATACCAGAAGTCGTAAATGACTTCTGTGAATCCCAAAAGTCGTAATGTTAGACTTTTGGCTCAAATTACCTTTGTGAATCGGCCCCTGCGACATTACATTTTTCGATAATTGTTACTTACTGCAGTTGTATATTGTAATCTATGCAAGGGCTGTTATGATGTGCCCTTCCTGAAGTGATAGATACAGTAAGGCAAAGGAGAAAATACCTGCTGCTGGTATTCTGCGCCCATCCTTCCCTTGCAATCTAAGCCATGCTGAGCATTGTTTTTGGCCTTGCGCAACAGGGTTTGGCCACAGGCCCTTGATTGTGACTAGGCCTTCTGACCATTCGTATGTGTGCGGCCAACCTGCATATGTCCAGGCTGCAAACCAGCCCTCGGGACCACAGTGTGCATTGTGTAATATCTTAGCCATGCATATTCACACTGATTTATTTTGTTGTTTTAACTTGTTTTTAAGGATTAGCAAAAAATTTCAAATTTTTTAAAAGTTTATGGATCCATGGACCCAAATTTGGGTATGCTAATCCCTCAAGAAAAACGTAGGGCCTGATTTAGTTGTTGACAGTCCTGGGACCGCTGTCCACGTTGGATGGCGGTCCGACTACCACCATCGCGTCCGGCCACCTGCCCAATTACGATGGGGGTGGTGGGTCCCACACAAGACCGCTGCCTCCACCAGGATCCCGTGGCGGTGGGGAAAGTAGGCGGGAATCGCGGCGGTGCTGATGGCAGATTCCGACCTGCCTTTCCACCAGGAAATGCATGAAATGCTTGGCGGAAACGCATGTATAGGGGGCCCCCAACAGGGCCCCAGGCAAATTTGCCCTTGGGGTTGCTTGCTGGGGACAGATGGGGTGCCCTCCAAAATTGCATGGTCGTGCGTGCACTGTGTGGCATGCATGACATGGTGCATGCCACACCGTGCACAGACGTGCTGGAGGCGCTGTCACGCACAACTTTGCACTTTTGGGGGGCTTATCATGTGCCCCCGCACGCACCCCCATGGGCAGATTTGCCTGGGGGCCCTGTTGGAGGCCTCTTTCCCTCTTTAAATGCCTTTCCGCCAAGCACTTGGCTGGTCGGAATCTGTTCGGAGTGTTAGCATCGGCACCGCTACAATTCCCTCCTGCTTTCCCTACCGCCGCGGGATCCTGAATCCTGGCAGAGGTGTCGGTCTTGTGGCCGTCCCACCTATTGCACTAAATGTCTATCTTTTACATTTGCTAAGGTTGCTACTGGTTGATTGACATTACCTAAGTATTTCTAATACTCCCGTAAAGTACTTCCATACCTACTTTATTTTAAAAGTATTACTATTCTTAAAAACTGTTACTTACCTGCAACTGAGTTCCTCTTGGTTCTAAAATAAAATTACAAAGTAATACCTTTTCATACAAATCAATTGGTCTTGGATTCAGTCTTTGAATGTGTGTAATCATTTCTCACCTGAGTGTGCACAACAAATGCTTAACACAGCCCTTTGCTAAGCCTAACTGCACAACCACACTACCACAAAAGAAAGTAAGGTATTATCTACTTTAACCTCTGTAAAGCCTCTGGAGATCCACTAGACTCTGTGCACACTCCACCTCACTTTGGTATAGTATATATAGAGCCAGCTTCCTACAAGGAGCACTTCTCAGAGGGAGTGTATGCTTTGAGCCCCTTCATGGAGAGTAAGTCTGGGAATAGTCCAAAGCTGGACCCTGAGGTGGAACACGCCAATGTTTCACACTGCAACCAACGTGGAGAGAGATTAATGGCCTGTGTAGGAGATTTCTCTGGTGCCACGGATGTATGGTCCCATGATGAGGGTTGCAAAATCCTGACGTCTGAAGAGGAGGATGGGCTTCTCTGCATAGATCTCCTTGCTCTTGATGTTGATTGAGACTTGTCTGGATTTGAGTGCCTCAACATCAGCGAGTGTCTCGACGTCGACGGGTGTCTTTCTGTCATACCCGTCGTCTCTGGTGCAGGTGTCAACATCGACCGGCGGTCTGCCGGCAAGTGCCTCGACATCAAACCTGGCGAATTCTATTGTTGTCTTGTCATCGATCTCCTTGACACCGAGAGGGTCGACGGTACCTTCGCCGTCGACGGCTTTGACATCGGTGAATGCTGCCTCGTCGTTTACTTTCTCTGGGTCGACGGGGCTGTTGGCTTTGACATCGGTGAATGCTGCCTCGTCGTTTACTTTCTCTGGGTCGACGGGGCTGTCGGCAGTCGTCTCGGCGGCAATACCTCCATCGCCAGACGCTTTGACATCGGTGGATGTTTCACAGACCCTTTTGACATCGACCGTGATGCCGAGCACACAGGAATCTGCCTCAACAGTGTTCTCTTACCTGTCGACAGCAAAGGAGAACTTCGCTTCTGATGTGATTTTCCTTTTTCCCTCTGTGTGTATGCTGCTTACAAGAGGAATGGAAAGGGCATGAGACTCCCCAAGGCCACTTGAAGGTGCTTTTCCTCTCTCCTGAAGGGCATGTAGACGAATCTTCTCTCTGTCCTTGAAAGTTCTTCTGGACAATCTCTGACAGTAATTGCTATCTGCAGATGAGAGGTAGGTAAACATGCTATACACACAGAGTTTGGTCAGATTTTGCCATCTTTTTCCCACACAAATGGCACTTGTTGAAAAGGGATGGCATTTTGTGACTGAGAAAAACTTATTTTCAGTCAGAAAACTGGTTAAAAGCACCAAGGGTACTTAAAACCTTTGATTGAACACAAATTCTGTTCAATTTGAAGAGACAAAATCTGACAAAAATGTCAAAATATGAAGAGCTCAGTGCTCCGGGATCCGGAAAAAAGAACTGACCTGTCACCCGTGGGCATGGTTGTATGATGGTACAACGCATGCCTGATCTGAAAGAGACAATTAGTTATGCATTCCTCACCTTAGAATTACCCCCAGGCGTCAGACTGGATCCGGAGAATTTTTCTTCAGCAGTACCCCTGCGCGTCGGTAGGTGGCGTCGGTCGACTCCGCGTTCGTCGATGGCGTCATGGTCGCCGGAATGACGTTGCGGTATCTACTTAGACGCCGCCCCTGCGCGCTGACGTCAGTTCTTTCTTTTTCCGCGCCAGCCACCGCAGATACGGAGAGAGCGGTACCTCGAGTCACTTTTTGACTCAATTTTTGCGATTTTCTGTCGACGTCTTTTTGAGTCATTACGACTCCTGGTGCACAGGGATGTCATCTCGGCGGACCAGCTTCAAGCCTTGTGACTCCTGTCACAAGCTGATGTCGGTGAGGGACCCCCATCTGGTGTACCTCTGGTGCCTGGAGCACGACCACGACCCAAAGTCGTGCTCCGACTGCCTGGCCATGGCCCTGAATTCTTTCCGGCAGCGGTCCCGAAAGCTTCTGGAGGCCCGGCAGTCGGCTCCGCGCTGATTGAGGTCTTGGTCGAGAGGGAGGTCGCTGGACCGGTCGCGGAGCCATCACCACCACTCCTCGTCGAAGTCTTCGTCTTCGGGTAAGTCGAAGCACAAAAAGAAGGCGAAGAAGCACCGCCGCTCTTCGCGTTCTCCCCGTCCTTCGGCCGACACGGGATGCGGGTGGTAGTCGTTCGGCTCCACCGGCGGAGCCTGTTGGGTCGACCCCGAGCCTCCCTCCCTTACTGGGAGCCGGGCGACCCCTGCCCAACTTCATAGCTTTTACGAAGCCCTCCATTCTATTTTCTGGCAGCCCGACTCCGCCGGCGCGCCTTTGGGCCCCGCGGACTTGGCTGGGGGCTCTAGGCCTTCAATGCCGGCAGCTTCGGCTCGGGCGCGGCTGGGCCCCCAGGGATCCAGGCCTGGATCCGGATCGGCGCCGGTCGACCTTGTGACACCTCCTCCGGCGCCGAATCCATTGGCGACACCTCCGCCCCCTCCGACGCCGGTTGTGTCCCCAGCCGACGCCGACCCCGGCCTCCCCCATCAATGTGGAAATGGAGCCAGACCGACGTCGCCACACGTCGGGACCGGCGCCGACCGGTACTTTTGTACCCCTGTTCTCCCCTGGTGTTCCCTTTCGCCCTGAGTGGCTACCAGAGGAGGGTGAGGAGGACTGGGAGGGGTCTGTGGACCCTCTGGCAGACCAGTTGGAAGAACCGGACAGGAGAAAGGAGTTGGGTGAGGCCAGTGGTCTGGACACTTCCCCAGACCTTGGCATGCTTTCTCCCCCTACCGTGGCTACGGAGGAGGGTGCGTCATACGCAGTGGTGTTACGTAGGGCAGCTGAGGTCTTAAACCTCGAGCTTCCTACGGTGGCGGTTAGGACTAACCTCCTGACCAAGGTGCTTCAACCGGCAGCAGCCTCTTCGGAGCCCCTGCAGCCGTTCAATGAGGCCCTTACGGACACCTTTTGGGCACGTGGTCCAAGCCCAACACAGGGGCTCCTGTGGAGAGGATGATTGCCCGACGCCATCGCCCGGCCCCGGGCGACCCCATTTTCCTCTCCCAACACCCCACCCCTGAGAGCTTGGTGGTCCAAGCCTCGACTTCCAAGGGCGCATTCCCTACTGCACCACCTGATAGGGAATCCAAGAAGCTGGACCATCTTGGGAAGAAAATGTTTTCTTCCTCCAGCTTAGGACTGCGGTCGGTGAACACCACATGCCTCTTGGGCCGTTACTCCCACTCTGTGTGGGATACGGTCACGCAAGTGCTGCCACAGTGTCCGGAGGAGGCCGGGACTGTACTCTCCCGTGCAGTGGCCGAAGGAAGAGACGCAGCAAAGTTCGCCATCCGATGTGGGCTGGACACCGCCGACTCGCTAGGCAGGACGATTTCCTCGACAGTAGCCCTTAGACGCTACGCCTGGCTGAGGTCCACTGGCTTTTCGGGTGATGTCCAAGCTACTCTTTTGGACATGTTCTTTGATGGCCGTCGCCTGTTCGGCGACAAAGCAGACAACGGGCTCAAGCGCCTTAAAGACTCCAGGGCTACGTCCAGATCCTTGGGCCTCGCTTCCACCTCTCGCCCCGCGCAGTCTGCTTTTCGCCCCTTTTGTGGCAAGATGTCAAGCCTTTGCGCGGCCGGGGACGTGGGACCCACTGCCGTGGGTGTGGGAGCTAGCGGGTGGGCCAGTCCACCAGTGCCCCCTCTGCAGTAGCCTCCAAACCCTCCTAGTCTGAACTTTCAGGGCCACCATTCGCCAGTGGGCGGCAGGATTCGCCATCACCTCCCCCACTGGCTCAACATCACGTCGGACAGGTGGGTTTTGCAGATAGTCCGAAGGGGCTACTCCCTCCCCTTCGAGATTACCCCTCCATCCCTGCCACCTCAATTCCATTGCATGTCGGAGTATCACCTGGCCCTTCTCCAACAGGAAGTTACGGCTCTCTTGGCCAAGGGGGCCATCGAGCGAGTTCCTGCCCCAGAAGTAGGTTGTGGTTGTTATTCCCACTACTTTCTGGTGCCCAAGAAGGACAAAGGCCTGTGTCCTATCTTGGATCTCAGGGACGTCAACCGCTTCCTCCGGAAGGAGAAGTTCAAAATGTTGACGCTAGCTCAGGTCCTTTCTGCCCTCGACCCTGGAGACTGGATGGTGGCGTTGGACTTGCAGGACGCCTATTTTCACATCCCTGTCCTGCTGGCCCACCGGCGCTACTTGTGGTTCACAGTAGGCCACGAGCACTTTAAGTTTACCTTGCTCCCCTATCCTATAGCCTTACCAGCGCCCCTCGGGTGTTCACAAAGGTGATGGCGGTGGTCGCAGATCATCTGCGCAGATCAGGGGTTCCAGTCTTCCCCTATCTCGACGACTGGCTGTTGAAGGCGGGCTCGCCCCAGGCTGTCGTCTCCCACCTCCAGACTACGGCGGACCTCCTGCATTCGCTGGGGTTCTCTATCAACGTGCCAAAATCACACCTGAGCGGTTCTGGACACGACACAGTTTTGGTTCTATCCTCCCGAGCAGCGAGTCCGGGATATTCAGGCTATGATTCTGATCTTTCAGCCTCTATCCCGGGTTTCGGTCAGGGTGACCCTGCGGTTACTGGGCCTGATGGCCTCCTGCATCCTTGTGGTGGATCATGCCAGATGGCATATGTAGGCTCTGCAGTGGGACCTGAAGTTCCAGTGGGCGCAGCATCAGGGGGACCTGTCTGATTGCGTCCAGATCTCGGAGGGCACTGCACGCCAATTGCAGTGGTGGCTAACGAACTGGGATTGGGTCAGCGGCAGATTCTTCTCCCTTCCCCAATCAGAGTTTACAGTGGTGACCGATGCATTGCTTCTCGGATGGGGCGGCCACATGGGGGAGGCGGAGATCAGAGGCCTCTGGTCTCCAGCGGAGTCCGGGCTCCACATCAACCTTCTGGAGCTTCGGGCGATTCATCTTGCACTCAAAGCATTCCTTCCCTCTGTCCGGGGAAGAGTTGTGCAGGTGTTCACGGATAACACCTCCACCATGTGGTACTGCAACAAACAGGGCGGGGTGGGGTTGTGGACCCCATGTCAAGAGGCTCTCCATCTCTGGACATGGCTGGAACATCAGGGCATATCCCTGGTGGTTCAACACCTGGCAGGTTCTCTTAACGCCAGGGCGGACGAACTCAGCCGCTGGTGTATGATGGATCATGAATGGCGTCTTCACTCGGAGGTGGCGCAAGGTCTCTTTCATCAGTGGGGAGAGCCTTGGTTGTAGATTCCTTACCGCCCCACCCATTCTCCCCGTTCAGCAAGGGCCCTGAGAGAATGGCAAGCTCAATGGGGATTGGTGGATTCCTGGAGGGTGCAACATCCAGAAGAACGAGATTATTCGTTCTTTTCGCACTTGCATGACCTACATGTGCGACTAGGTATGATATTATGTACCCCAGACATACACAAGCAACGGGTAGCTAGCGAATATTTAGCTAGGACGATTTCTGACCAGAACCCCCTACTCCTGGGCTTGTACTGGGGGCAGGCTCGACCCTGTATCCCTACATCGAGGCTAAAACCAGAGTCCCTGGGGGACCCGGTCTTCCAAGCCACAATCAAAAACGCTATCTCCCAATACTTTGAAGAAAATGACAGAAGGGATACAGACCTCCAAGTAGTTTGGGATGCCTTTAAGGTGATTATTAGGGGTAGATGCATATCGGAGACAGTCGGGATCAGAGGCACCCTTCTGAGAGAAGTACAGGAATCGGAACAAAGTCTAAGGGAAACTGAACAACTCAGGCCGGAGTACAGTGAGGTACAAGATCAGCTAATGGATGCAAGGGAGAAAGTAGCGGAGCAGGTAGAAAGATTAGAGTGTTTCGATTATAGAAATTACATGATACGAGCGCATGAGGAGAGGGATCGCACTGGAACACTCCTGGCATGGATTGCTAACCCGGCAAAAAGGGGATCCACAATACTGGATCTTGGGAAGGAAGGCCTACCCATCATCAATACCCAACTAGGTATAAACTGCGTGTTCCTGGACTACTACACCTGCCTGTATGAGAGCAGGTTAGAGCGCATGGGGATGAGATTGATGAGTTCTTATATCCAATTAGGCTCCCAACAATATCAGTAGACGATGCAGAAACCCTGGGAGGGGACATTGAGCTTGCAGAGATCAGGGCGGCGGTCAAAGTAATGGCCAGGAATAATACCCCTGGTACAGATGGCCTGCCAATAGAGTTTTACTCAACCTATATCGAGGAGCTGGGCCCCAGGTTGGTGGGCCTTTACAACGGGGCACGAGATGCGGGCAGACTCCCAGAAACAACACGAGAGGCCCTAATGGTGCCCCTCCTGAAACCAGGCAAGCCTCCCAATGATAAAACAGCCTATAGACCTTTATCTATGCTCAACCTTGACTATAAGGTTTTGAGTAAAATCCTTGCCATGCGCCTCCTTCCACATATGAGTACTCATACACCAAGATCAAGCTGGGTTTATACCCGGGCGCAGCACAGCCAATAATGTTAGAAGATTACTTAGAGTTCTGGAGGCAGATACATACGATAAAGAGGAAGCAGCCATCTTAGCTGTGGATATTGAGAAGGCCTTTGATAGCCTTGAATGGCCTTACCTTTTCCGTGTAATGGGGAGATTCGGCCTCGGAGAGGGATTCGTGGCCTGGACTAGACTGCTCTATGAGGAATCCTTGGACCGGGTGAGGACTGGGAGAACAATCTCAGACAGATATCAAGTGTCCAGGGGTACCAGGCAGGGCTGCCCCCTGTCACCACTCCTGTTTGCTCTGGCCATGGAGCCTTTGGCATGTCACACCCGGTCGGGGAACCCATACAGAGGATTGCTTGTAATGGGGGAGCGGCATCATATCGCTGTGTACGCTGACGATCTCTTGCTCTTACTCCAGAACACGGATGTAGACCTGACTGGTGCAAGAGAGTTACTCCAGCATCTAGACAGAGTCTCAGGCCTCCGGATAAATTGGCGGAAATCCTGTCTTTTTCCGACCACCGCAGGGAAGGACAGACCCCCCCATAGAGCAGGAAGTGGTATGGGAGCCTCATTGCCTTTCCTACCTAGGGGCAAAAATATACCACAAAGCCTCAGACATCCTGGAGGATAATGTGGGTAGGCCCATCAGGGGATTGATATCTAGCATGGAATTCTGGGCCTCCTTGCCCCTATCTGTGATGGGCAGAATAGCCCTTCTAAAAATGGTGGCACTAGTGCGACTGCTGTACTTCTTCGCAGTACTCCTGGTGTGGATCCCGGCGAATGTCTTCTGTGACCTCAGATCCTTAATCATAGGATACATCTGGGGATCCGGTAGATGCAGAGTGGCGCTTAACACACTGCAATGACCTACGGCTGTAGGGGGCCTGGCCCTACCAGATTTTGAAAGCTACTACCTGGCAGCTCAGCTCCAATAGCTCACACAATGGGTGTCTGGTAGGAAAAATGGAGCTGAGCAACTGGGCCGCCACGTCCCTGATATTCAATCGCTGTCCCGAGTGATACTGCAGTTGGCCGGACCACAATGGACACTAGTTCAGAGTTCAGGGTATTACGCAAATGCTGGAGTCGCTACCTGCAGCGATCCCGTTTTAAAAGACCCTATGCCCCGGTCATCCCACTAGACTGGCTCGTGGAACTCCCACATGGAGGCTCATGGCACGGTTTACAGGAGTGGGAAGTAGTGGGGGCCAACACAATAGGGACCCTCTACGAAGATGGGACACTGCTCCGATTCGAGGCTTTCCGGGAACGCTATGAGCTCTCAAGGGTGCATTTCCTGTTACATAGAGCCCTAATAGCGGCAATTAAGAATCACTGGGGCTCGGGGATAGCGGAACCTCCGGTTTCAGCCGGGTGTCAATAAGTGCTGTCCTCAGGCACGTTTAGAGCAGTCACATGCCTGTACCGTCGAATCCAGGGAGAGGGGCTGACCCCATTAGATAAGTTGAGAGAGCGGTGGGAGGAGGACCTAGGGATCCCCATAAAAGTGGGGAGAGATCGTAAATCGCAGTCCCAAGGTCTCCAGGAATGCACACTTCAAACTCATTAATTTTTATGTGCTCCATAGGGCATACCTTACCCTGGAACAAATCAACCGTTACTTTGGGACGGTGGATGCTAAGTGTCCACGATGTGCAGCGGTAGAAGCAGAGTTCCTACACATGTTCTGGAGCTGCCCGAATCTGGGAGGTTTTTGGAAATCAGTTACGGATACTTTAACTGAGGTATTGGACAGACAGGCCCACTGCACGCCACAACACTGCCTCCTACACTGGTTTCCACACACCCCTAAGACTAAAGTCACTAGCGGATTCCAGGACTTGGTGCTTCTCTTGGATAAAAGAGAAATAGCTCAGAACTGGAAAGGTCAGAGAGGCCCCAGTGTAGAAACCTGGAGGAGAGAAGTCATACGCTGGTTGGATTATGAAGGAGCGATCAGGACCAGAAAGGCTAAATGGGGCCAAGGATCACTAGAAGCAGCCAGAGCATGGGTGGCGTTAGTGGAGGAACTAAAACACGGGGATGACCCTCAGACAGCTGACCCTGAGGCAATTGGCTGATATCATATTCCACGCTCAGAGAGGGTGGGTAGGCCCGTCTAATTAACCACTAACCTGGTGGGGATCACTTCTCCCCTCCCCAAGAGGAGTAAATTATATCGCAGCACAAACTCAGCTCACCGAAGATAACAGGAGAACCATGTACACTGAGAGATAATAATATCTTGGCGGGGCAGACCCCCACACCCACCTCGAGAGGTCCCGACCTTGGCACGCTGGGGAGGCGGGTTGGAGGAGTAGGGGAGGGGTGGGGGCTATGGTTAAGGGTAATAGTTGTGCACGTATCTGCTGGGCATAGTCTATAGGGTGGGGTCTAGTAGTGCAAATAGTTGTAGCATCAGCACTGATTGTCTGGATTACCACTGTTTTTAACATTACCCAGTCTCTGGGCCATGGACCCTAAGGAAGACACTTAGGAAGACGCAGTGGCAGCATGCTGCTGATACTGTGGATACTGTGCTTATTATATGATTGATATACCTCGTATGGTCGCCTACTTGTTAAACCTATGAAATTCAGTTTAAAAAAAAAACTATGGCCCATTAAGAACTGGTTTAGCTTCTTCCAAGCAATCTATCTCTAGGTGGATATTCTCTTGTATACTGTTCGCTTACCAGTTAGCCAATAAACGCCTTCCTTATAGACCCAGAGCTCATTCTACAAGGGGTAGGGTAGCCACTGCTGCTCTACTCAGAAATGTAACCATTGCAGAGATTTACAAGGCTGCACCATGGTGATCGGAACATACCTTTGCTCGCCATTATTGTCTTGACTCAGACACAAAGGCAGATGCTCAAGTAGGGCAGGCTTCGCTAAGAAACCTCTTGGTTAAATTTCTACTTAGCTGCTAGTACCTGTTTTGCATTCGTCCACAGGGGCATGTGATGGGCTAGCTACTCTATTCAGTGCTTATGACTATTGATGAGTATCCCCTGGAAGAGAAGGATACATTGCTTACCTGTAATCCTAGTTCTCTTGAAGGGGAATACTCACCAAAGTCATAAGCAACCCTCGCTCCTCCCCAGACGAATACTTAACACAGCAGCTGTGAAATGGTTTATCCTCTGAATGTTATTGTCACCGTAAAAAAGACCTGTCCTAACAGTCACCTGTGGGGCGTGATGAGATTCAGGAGGTCTTGGAGGACTTAAAGGCACTGTGCCAGTTTTCTCTGTTGTGGTTTTCAATGCAGCCTATTGGCTAACAAGGCGTTTAATTCCCTTGCTTTTTCCTTTTCAAATAAAATATGTTTTACACTTTAAAGTTTTCATCTTTCTGTATTGCAGAAATGTTGAATGTGTGTGGTTAATTTTAAATGAAAAACTCAATGTAAATTGGGCATTTTTTAGCCTCTATTTCTTTAGGCTGCATGTTTATATATGCATATATATAATGTGACCAAGACCACGGACGTGGTCGAAACGCGTCGTCCTTGTCTGCAGCGCTGTAAATAAACTTACCTGCAACCTTGATTGTGTGGGCCCAAGCAGTCTTTTCTTGCAATTCTTGTCCTTTGGAGATATATATATTATCTACTGGCGGTCGCCAGTAGATAGTTATAGTTAGGACCTATTTTCCATAGGAAATCCGCAACATTCTATTTGAAATAACTTTGGCGCCGGTTGACGAATCTGTGCGAAATTTTCAAAACTCGTGGGGCGCTCCGGTCCGCTCCTATCCTGAAAGTCTCGGGGTGATTCGTCAAGTGGGGCCGAGAAAAAGGGGGTCCCAAAACGTGTTTTCCCCATGCAATTTTCCATAGGAACCTTTCATCGCAGCTACAGCTCGAACTGCTGAACGGAATTACACCAAATTTGGCAAAAAGGTAGCCCTTGGTTCAGAGTCGTGCCTTTTGGTTAAATGGTGTAAATCCGTTCAGTAGTTCCTGAGAAAATCAAAAGTAAAATCACATATATATCTATGGCCGCGTAGGGTCCGCGCACCCTCCCGATCACGAGCTGCATGCTAATTGGCTGTCAACTGGCTGTCAACACTCCAAATCAGGAAGTGTTGGCAGCCATTTTGTGCCTCGGTAGAACCGAGGCACAGACACAAGTGCGCAAAACGCAAAAAGGGGGCAGGGTAGAAACACCCTGACCCCCTAGGCCTGCTCAGGGGGTCCCACAAGGACCCCCAGGGCCCACAAAAGCATTTTTTTTTTTTTTAAATTGGCGGGATGCGCTTAGGGTGCGCGGATCCCGCCGTGAAAAAAAAAAAACGAAGCGCGGGCTCCCGCGTTTCGTTGTTATTTGGCCCCCGGGTGGGCCAAGTCCCGGGGGCATGCGGGGGTTTGTGAAATTTATGTATGGGGGGCCTTTAAGGCCCCCCCAAGCCCCGGGGACCGCCACCCCCGAGGCTTCAACTAAATAAGGGTGGCAGGGGGGCACACGGCCCCCCCGCAGCCCCGGGGACTGCCACCCCCCGGGGCTTCTTTAAAAAAAAAAAAATGACCTGTGTGTGGGGGCTCCAGCCCCCCCACACGCCCCGGGGACCGCCACCTCCCTGGGGCACTAACAAAAAAAATGTGGGGGTCCGTTTCGGACCTCGAAGCCCAGGGACCACCACCTCCCCGGGGCTTTACTAATGAAGGGAGGGGGCCACGCGGCCCCCTCCTGGAGCCCTCCATGGCCCTGGGGACCGCCACCCCCAGGGCCGGCTCCTGCAGTGTCCCGGGGTGCCTACCCCCGGGACACTGCTGTTTGCAATGGCAGGACGGGAGCCGCGCGGCTACCGTCCAGTCATTGCAAACTTGCTTGCTTCATTGAAGCGAGAGCAGGAAACCTGCTCTCGCTTCAATGAAGCAAAGCAGTGCTTTTCCATAAGGGGAGCTGCATGTCAGCAGCTCCCCTTATAGAAAAGTAATGCCGGCTCCCGCAGGACGCGGGGAGCCGGCGGGACCGTGCGGGCGATTGGGGACCCCCCCACGGTCCCCAACGAGTGGCCAGGCCCCGGGGGATGGGGTCCCGGGGGCCATTAGTGGCCCGGGAGGGGGGCCACGCAGCCCCCCTCCCCAAAAATAAAATTTACCAAAAAAAACGTAAAGGCCGGCCCTGGGGGATGGGGTCCCCGGGGCCTTAAATGGCCTGAGGAGGGGGGCCACGCAGCCCCCCTCCAAATATAAAAAAAAAAAAAAAAAAAGAGGGCATGCCCCGGGGGATGGGGTCCCCGGGGCCAATAGAGGCCCAGGGAAGGGGGGCCACGCGGCCCCCTTCCCGTTTAAAAAAAAAAAAAAATCCTCAGGGCCCGGGGGATGGGGTCCCCGGGGCCAAAAGTGGCCGAGGGAAGGGGGGCCACGCAGCCCCCCTCCCATAAAAAAAAAAAAAGGAAAGAAAAAAAAAAAAAGACCGGCATTGTGCCGGAGGCCCCGCCCCCTCCCTGCAGCAGTCTGCAAACGCGCCCCCTGGCGCGTTTGCAGATGGGGAACGAATTCCCCTTGAATACTGGGGGTCCCTGGGGGCCAACTAGCCCACCAGGAACCTCAGTATGCGCCAGGGGCTGCGTTGCAGAGAGGTGTTCTGAGGCCACGCCCCTTTTTACACCTCTCTGCAACACAGCTCTGTGGCGCTTAATGGAGGTAGCTGGTGGGCTAGTTGCACCCCAGGGACCCTCAGGATTCAAGGGGACTTAATTCCCCAACTTAAAACGCGCCACGGGGCGCGTTTGCACAGTGGTGAAGGGAGGGGGCGAGGCCTGAGGTGATATGTGTGCAAACATGCCCTGTGGCGCGTTTGATGTTGGGGAATTAATTCCTCTTCAATCCTGAGGGTCCCTGGGGGCCAACTAGCCCACCAGGTACGTCCAGTAAGCGCCACAGAGCTGTGTTGCAGAGAGGTGTAAAAAGGGGCGTGGCCTCTGAACACCTCTCTGCAACGCAGCTCCCTGGCGCATACTGGAGGTACATAGTGGGCTAGTTGGACCCCAGGGACCCTTAGGATTCAAGGGGACTTTATCCCCCAACTTAAAACGGCCAGAGGGCGTGTTTGCACACATGTAACCTCAGGCCCCCCCTCCCTACACCAGTGTGCAAACGCGCCCAATGGCGCGTTTTAAGAGGTAGTTTTAATCCCCCTGCCCTATTATGTACTAGGGAGTTACAGAGGAGGTCATGCTAATCACAGGGGTACCCCAACGCATAGTGTTCCCTAGTGTATGTAGGTGTTTTAACTGTATTCTAAGTGTCTTTTACCATAGCACTGGCTCTAGGCCTGGTTAGTCAGAGTCAGTTACCACCAGTACACGTCTGGAAAAGTGTGGGCACAGGATGATTTTGCAACAGGGCCTCTTTCTGCTCCTCTGTTGGGTCTTTCTGCACATGTCTTGCTTCTTCCTGGATTTTTCTTCGTCTTTGTGGACTTCTGTTTCTTTCGACATTTCTTTTGCTTCTTTCTGTGCGTTTTTTCTTCTTTCTTCACATGTCCTACTTCTGTATGCATAGTTACAAACTAGCATTTGAAAAACCTTTGAAATTCACTGAAAAAACCATAGGTTTCAGGCACGTTATAGTTAGAAATTAGCATTTAAAAAACCTTTGAAATTCACTGAAAAAACCATAGGTTTCAGGCACATTATAGTTAGAAATTAGCATTTAAAAAACCTTAGAAATTCACTGGAAAAACCATAGGTTTTAGGGAAAGTTATAGTTAGTTGGACATTGCACTCGTGCAAAACCCGTGAAATTCCATTGTTATAGTTAGTTCAGCTAACTATAACTCGCGCCCCCGCAATGCACTGCTGATGACGTCACATATTACATCATTCATGACATGGTCAGTGACATCACTGATGACATCACTGATGACATTACTGATGATATCACTGATGACATCATCCACGTGAAAATCTGATGCACCTCCTCACACTCTAATATAACCTTTGATACACCCACTGTAAAATACAGACTTCCATTTTCGAAACCATCGACACACCAAAACCAGTTACTACATGCGCACTCACTGATTCCTAGGTCTACACACACATCCACTCATTCACCCATACAATCACTCATACATGCAGTCACTCATCAATACAACACTGATACACCTATACAGACACTCACACACCGCCACTCATCCATGGAGTTACTCACACACCTAGTCAGTCATGCAAATAATCAATCACACTCCCATTTACTCACCTATACAGATACTAACGCATACTTACTCTCTTATATAATCACTGATACAAGTACACACTCATCCATACAGCCACTCTCACAATCACTGACTCTCACGTATAGTCATTTATACTCCAACTCTCACATACAGCCTTTTCCCTATGTAGTTACTTGGACATGTACCACTGAGACATCCATTCACTCACCAACACACCCATACACACACTCACCCGCCCATACAGCTGTTTTCACATGCACTCTTAAACCCATACACCCAGTGAATCAACCACTCACACATCTATGCACAGAGTCACACACCTCACACCCACCCACACACACACTCAGTCTCCCATACAAATTCTCAAGCAACCAATCAATAACCGATATACACACTCATGTAGCTACTCACCAACCCATGCATTCAGTAAGACACATTTAATCACTCACTTATACAGTCAGTCACGCACCTACTAAATCATCCATCCAGACACTTATACACCCACTCATTCTTCAATACACCTTGGCATATATATAAAACATATTTAAACTTTACAGAAACACACAGTGACTGGATGATGTCATCAGTGATGTCATCAGTGATGTCACTGACCATGTCATGAATGATGTAATATGTGACGTCATCAGCAGTGCATTGCGTGGGCGCGAGTTATAGTTAGCTGAACTAACTATAACGGTGGAATTTCACGGGTTTTGTACGAGTGCAATGTCCAACTAACTATAACTTTCCCTAAAACCTATGGTTTTTTCAGTGAATATATATATATATATATATATATAACAACAACAACTTTATTTGGCTTTTGCAAAAAAGCATAAAAGTTAGATTGACAGAGAAGATATACAAAAGATCAAGTCTATAGAACACAAGTACCACCACAGATTCTGCTTATATAAATGTTGTAACTTTACTTATATAATTGTTTTTCTAAAAAGATAAAAGTACGTAAACAAAATTCAAAATAAAAAAGGGGGTATGCCCAGCTCACGTCCTGCCATTGTACACCCTCCACTTGTTAATCACAGCTAGATCTGAGCCTAACAGTGGACTTTAAAAAGCTAAGAACATAAAATACTGTATTACCTGTAAGCATTATTAAAAAGGTGAAGGCGGGACGCACTTGCTTAAAATGAGCCTTTTTTAAAATAGGGATAGTATAAGTCTTCCTAGGTAGTTCATAAAAGCTGCAAAACATAAAAAAATGGAGTATGTCCTGTGGAGACTTTCCATCGCAGCCACAGGGCAGCAAACTCTGGCCCTTGATCTGCCCCCTTGGATGGGCAAGCAAAAGATGAAAGGGGTCAAACCAGAACCTGGTCAATAGAAAAGGATTGTAAGAGCTTGAAAGCCCTAATAAATAAGGTTTGGTAAATTGCGTAGTTTTTAGTATGATAAATCTACATACGCTGGGCTTCCTTAGCTCCTGGTCTTCCCTGACTGAACACCGCTGTCTAAAAAAGGCCTCCTTTATCTGACCCAAATCCTCCTTGCTACTCGATTCCGGGTTCAAAAAAAGGTCTGATCTTCCGAGGCTTGAAAATTACTCCTTGATATATTTGAGCTATGGGATATAGGAAACATGATCAAGGGCCATGCAGTCCTTTAAAATCTGTTTGTTTAGAGCAGTCCCTTTGCATAGCCAGATTTGTATCCATAATGAGAAGGGGGACGAAAGGCCAACAGATCGGAGAGATAAGCCAAAGCAAGCTCTTCATGGGCTACAAAGGTAGCGGTACCCTGAGGTACAGCCAGGAGCCATCTCAGAAAGATATTTTCAGCTATTTGTAGGTCTTCATGAGCAATATAACTCAGATTTCACTGCCATATAACACCATGGCAATGCACTTGGCCCTGTAGATCTGCAAGGACGCCCCAATCTGTCTCTTGCCCCATCTAAGATAAGATACATTTTATAAAGCGCTCGAATGCCGCGGCGTCTTGGCGCTGAAAGTGTGAAGAGGTACTGTAACGCTGACAACGACGACTTAGTGGGGTACAAATTATCCAGTTCCAGCGGTAAGGGCTTGACACATCAGCGCACTAGTCAATTAATAGTATAAATTGAAATGTATATTCCTGTTATATTGGTGCTGACTCCTTGTGGTTCACCGCTCCACAACCACTCTTCCAGAAAACTAAACTATACAAAGAAGGAGCGCCACAAATATCAATTAGTATCCCAATTAATTATTGAAGTCTTTCGAATAACAAGTCCTCAGGCAGTCCATTCAGTGCAAAGTTCTTCTTCTTTATTAGTTAACAACAAACATTCTTTTCAAGTTGTTCAATTCTCTTTTAAAGTCAGCCGATCAATTCTTTTTTAAAGTCAGCCAACGCGTTTCGTCCTAAAAGGACATCATCAGGGCTGAAATAATAGAAATAAAACATGTATCAAAAATTGTTTCTCCTTACATCTTCCAGATAGTCAGATTTCAAGTTTATCCTGTCCATTATACATGCTACTAAAAATCTCTTAACCTGCCTATATCCATTCTATTATATCGATAGCATCATGATGGAGAAAAAATGACAAACATCAAAGTAAACATTTGAAAACACATATATATTTAAATTTCTCTTACAAAATCCATATCAACCGCTATGCTGCTCTATTCTAAAGACCATGACCATTAAGCAATAATAAATACCAACTATTGTTGACATTGCCTTAGTGCCCTTAATCCAAAACGGACATTCATTGTACTGCCTCCCTTCATAGTCGAGAGCATTTTGTTAATTAACAGTATTTGGTCTGGATATTAACCAGCTACATACCTCCAATTTGTAACTAGAATCCGTTGTTTGACTTTTCCTTTAAAAACACCTTATATTGTTCAATCAAGTTATACTCCTGTATGAACTGTGAATTTAAACAAACTGAGTAAGTAAATTTGAAAAAACGTGCAAGCTCCTATTTAAGTTCGTTTGTGATCATATGAAATATCCACCTTAATATCGACGTAGCAGGCCTGTAATGCTTGCTATTTCTTTCCACTTTTACTTGTCGGTGTATTAATTCTGGTCTAGGACCAAATTAAAAAGGGTGATGTTACTCCATCTAACCCTCACAGGTGGCTGTGATGGCACTGCAATCCTAACTTACCATTTTATTCTAATTATCAAGCTGGTTATTAGAATGTATTATATTATTTTTATTTATTGGATATTATTTTCTGTTATAACTGGCGCTCGTTATTTATTCAGTTTTAACTCGTGCTTTAAACCCCATTATACGCTCGAACCAATCTTAAGGGACAAATAATGTCTCCCTCTTTACCTATAAAGTCTCCACATTTATAGTGACTCCCTATTAAAATATGAAACCGTCACTCACCCATATATGAATTCATTTGTATTTGTTCTTAGTTCGATTTTGCTGGTCCAATGTCCTCTGGTATGTATTCTACAATCAAAATCCTAGTGTCAAATAAATGAACTGCACTTTAAAGTCTCCTAATTCCTTTCCAATATAAATGCGCCACTCACCAATCTTCAAAGAAAATCTCCAGCTCTCTTGTTCATATAACCCATTGTCTTTATACACTGCAACAAAATATGAGATCCAAAATTACTACACAAAGTCCCCTCTAAGTATTTCTCCTTAATTTAAACAAAAAATATAGCCGGAGCTGCCCTACAAGACACTCACCGTCAGAACGTCTTTCCCTTGTGTTCACACTCAGCGTGGCCCGATAAATCCCGCTGGTGTTTGACTCTGCACGAGCACCTTCCTTAAAAACTGTGGCCCTACCAATCCAACTTCATGCCCTATTATCGTATCCAACTATCAGCAAGTGGAATTACAAGTCTATTTCCAAAACCATGTTCTGCTCCCTCTGTGGTCCGCTCTCATAGCCAGCCAATAGCATGCTCACACTCCGTTTAGTGCTTGTCAAAGTATTACGCCAATCAGTATTCTTCACGCTATGTTCCCTCTCTGGTCCGTGACCTTCATTGAAAAAACTCCAATCTATTGCAGCCAATCTCTGCTCCTGTTCTATCTCCAACCTACTCTCTATTTGAAACATTCTTAAAACACCGGTACTGTCGCCTCCTGCTTCTAGGGCGCGCTCTAATTAAATTTTACATTTGATCTCACACCAAAGAATCAGTCAATTGGACCTCGCTATTGCGCGACCGTCAACTTGTCTACTTTCATATATCACATATACTACGATCGTAGGTTCGCATTAACCATGAATGGCTCCTAACACATTTACACAGTGCCCGATCCTCATATAAATGCCCCCTGCTGTTCAAAAAGGGTAATTACACTCTCCAAAATTGCTAGCCATCGACTATTCAGCCCAACATGCATTACTAAGCGTGCCCTCATTATTGAATGGGACGTCCACAATGCTGTATCAATGTGTCGATCTGCACCAATATACGGACGTCAATATTGCAACTTAGACACTAATGATTTCCGTCATTCGAATAGTAAAACCAACTTACAAAAATAAGACCCTTAGGTCAGAGTTACCCTCACTGTAATAAGCAGAGAAATTTACCTGCCTTGTTTATCCTTTCAGTTTTCCTAATGATCATTATTTTGATTATTTTCAACCATGTTGAATCCTCCTTAATTTTCAAATCCTTACATTCGCCTCATACCCATAAGCGTGTGTAGCCTTCATCACTACCTCTACTTGTTCTCCTTCCTTCATAACAAGAAATAATTCTTCCAGGCTACTATAGATATCATCCCCAGATCTCTATTATTTACCACCTTCCACCAGACTACAGTCGTAATCTAGATCAACTTAGAGAAAATAATGTAATTCATTGTCACTATTCAGTCCCTCTGTTACTGTCCTACATCTACTGATCCATTTCAGCCTCTTGCTGTCTCAGTACCCGTTCCCAGTCACCTCCCTAATTTGCGGCATGATTCTTTGCAAACCGTGAAACCTGAAACTTGTTCTCTGTGCATGATTATTCTTCATGTGTTGGTATATTGGTGAACTCTCATCTTTATTAATCACTGCTCTCCTGTGTTCCTGTATTCTCAATTTCAAAATACGCTTAGTGCTTCCTATGTACACTTTCGCACATTCGCACTGGAGTGCATATATTACTCCAGTGCTATTGCAGTTTATGAATTCCCTGATTATATATTTTTTCTTAGTATTGAAACTAAATTCTTCAATACGATTAATGCCTATATCACAGACATTACAGCTCCCACATGTAAAAAACCCTTTCGGTTGACTGGGGAGCCAATTCGTCCCCTGTGTTCTCAATGGGTCCAAATAGTTCCTGGTGATCAGGTTACCTATGGTTGAACCTCTCCTATAAACCATCTTTGGTTTGTCTGAAATAACACCTAAGAGGCTCGGTACTCCTTTTAACAAATTCCAGTGTTTATGAAGAATTTTAAAAATCTTATTATGATGTTCACTAAATGTGGTAATGAATGAGACTTGATCATGGGTCTGTTTTCTCTCTCTCTGGACCAAAGTAGCCTCCCTTTTAACCTGTTTAAGTCTAGATCTGGCCAAAGCCAGGCTTTGATTAGAATATCCTCTTTTACCCAATCTGCATTCCAATGCATCTAGTTCTAAATTGAAATCTGTCTCCCTACTACAGTTTCGGCGGATCCGTATCATTTCTCCATACGGAATCCCTTTTACTACAGAGGTTGGATGGGAGCTGTCAGCTCTTAAGATAGAGTTCGTGGCAGTCTTTTTGCGAAATAATTTGCTATGTACTTGATTCTCTACAATGAATAATTCGACATCTAGAAACTCTATTTTTGTTTTGTGATGACACATTGTCAAGGTGACATTAAAGTCGTTATCATTAAGAAGCTGCAAATAATCTTCTAGTTCAAAATCTGTACCTTTCCAGATTACCAGTACATCGTCTATAAAACGGCCCCAGAAAAGAATCTGGTCCATCCATCTGGCGGCCCTTCTGCTCCAGGCATGCTCCCTCTCAAACCAACCCATAAAAAGGTTGGCGTAAGAAGGAGCAAACCTGGATCCCATGGCAATACCTGTTATTTGCTGAAACCACTCCCCCTCAAATAAGAAAAAATTATTTTTCAGAATTAAGGGACTCATTGATGAAAATGAATTTAAATATCTTAGTCACCCACCCTGTTGCATCTTTTATTTACGTGTTACCTAAGATACATATATCATTACAGAACCCACCAGGGAGACCAATAGTCTCCAGTATAGGGAGCATTACAGAGCACATGTCAGAATTTGTCGATGTGTTTTTAAAGCCTTTGGTAATAAATCTGCCAGCGTACATAAGGGACACTATGGATGTGTTAAATAAATTACAGGATTTGAATTGGGAAGATGGTTTGAGTTTTGTGACGTTTGATGTTGTTGGACTTTACACATGTATCACCAATGATAAAGGTGAACAAGCCCTAACCCATTATCTAGGACAAAGAAGTGCAAGTCTCCTAGAGCATTCCAAAATGATTATAGAAATGAGTGCCTTAATTCTGAAAAATATTTTTTTCTTATTTGAGGGGGAGTGGTTTCAGCAAATAAGAGGTACTGCCATGGGATCCAGGTTTGCTCCTTCTTACGCCAACCTTTTTACGGGTTGGTTTGAGAGGGAGCATGCCTGGAGCAGAAGGGCCGCCAGATGGATGGACCAGATTCTTTTCTGGGGCCGTTTTATAGACGATGTACTGGTAATCTGGAAAGGTACAGATTTTGAACTAGAAGATTATTTGCAGCTTCTTAATGATAACGACTTTAATGTCACCTTGACAATGTGTCATCACAAAACAAAAATAGAGTTTCTAGATGTCGAATTATTCATTTTTGAGAATCAAGTACATAGCAAATTATTTCGCAAAAAGACTGCCACGAACTCTATCTTAAGAGCTGACAGCTCCCAGCCAACCTCTGTAGTAAAAGGGATTCCGTATGGAGAAATGCTACGGATCCGCCGAAACTGTAGTAGGGAGACAGATTTCAATTTAGAACTAGATGCATTGGAATGCAGATTGGGTAAAGAGGACATTCTAATCAAAGCCTGGCTTTGGCCAGATCTAGAATTAAACAGGTTAAAAGGAGGCTACTTTGGTCCAGGAGAGAGAAAACAGACCCATGATCAAGTCTCATTCATTACCACATTTAGTGAACATCATAATAAGATTTTTAAAATTCTTCATAAACACTGGAATTTGTTAAAAGGAGTACCGGGCCTCTTAGGTGTTATTTCAGACAAACCAAAGATGGTTTATAGGAGAGGTTCAACCATAGGTAACCTGATCACCAGGAACTATTTGGACCCATTGAGAACACAGGGGACGAATTGGCTCCCCAGTCAACCGAAAGGGTTTTTTACATGTGGAAGCTGTAATGTCTGTGATATAGGCATTAATCGTATTCAAGAATTTAGTTTCAATACTAAGAAAAATATAGCATCAGGGAATTCATAAACTGCAATAGCACTGGAGTAATATATGCACTCCAGTGCGAATGTGCGAAAGTGTACATAGGAAGCACTAAGCGTATTTTGAAATTGAGAGCAGTGCACAGGAGAGCAGTGATTAATAAAGATGAGAGTTCACCAATATACCAACACATGAAGAATAATCATGCACAGAGAACAAGTTTCAGGTTTCACGGTTTGCAAAGAATCATGCCGCAAATTAGGGGAGGTGACTGGGAACGGGTACTGAGACAGCAAGAGGCGAAATGGATCAGTAGATGTAGGACAGTAACAGAGGGACTGAATAGTGACAATGAATTACATTATTTTCTCTAAGTTGATCTAGATTACGACTGTAGACTGGTGGAAGGTGGTAAATAATAGAGATCTGGGGATGATATCTATAGTAGCCTGGAAGAATTATTTCTTGTTATGAAGGAAGGAGAACAAGTAGAGGTAGTGTTGAAGGCTACACACGCTTATGGGTATGAGGCGAATGTAAGGATTTGAAAATTAAGGAGGATTCAACATGGTTGAAAATAATCAAAATAATGATCATTAGGAAAACTGAAAGGATAAACAAGGCAGGTAAATATCTCTGCTTATTACAGTGAGGGTAACTCTGACCTAAGGGTCTTATTTTTGTAAGTTGGTTTTACTATTCGAATGACGGAAATCATTAGTGTCTAAGTTGCAATATTGACGTCCGTATATTGGTGCAGATCGACACATTGATACAGCGTTGTGGACGTCCCATTCAATAATGAGGGCACGCTTAGTAATGCATGTTGTGCTGAATAGTCGAGGGCTAGCAATTTTGGAGAGTGTAATTACCCTTTTTGAACAGCAGAGGGCATTTATATGAGGATCGGGCACTGTGTAAATGTGTTAGGAGCCATTCATGGTTAATGCAAACCTACGATCGTAGCATATGTGATATATGAAAGTAGGCAAGTGGTCGGTCGCGCAATAGCGAGGTCCAATTGACTGATTCTTTGGTGTGAGATCAAATGTAAAATTTAATTAGAGCGCGCCCTAGAAGCAGGAGGCGACAGTACCAGTGTTTTAAGAATGTTTCAAATAGAGAGTAGGTTGGAGATAGAACAGGAGCAGAGATTGGCTGCAATAGATTGGAGTTTTTTCAATGAAGGTCACGGACCATAGAGGGAACATAGCGTGAAGAATACTGATTGGCGTAATACTTTGACAAGCACTAAACGGAGTGTGAGCATGCTATTGGCTGGCTATGAGAGCGGACCACAGAGGGAGCAGAACATGGTTTTGGAAATAGACTTGTAACTCCACTTGCTGATAGGTGGATACGATAATAGGGCATGAAGTTGGATTGGTCGGGCCACAGTTTTTAAGGAAGGTGCTCGTGCAGAGTCAAACACCAGCGGGATTTATCGGGCCGCGCTGAGTGTGAACACAAGGGAAAGACGTTCTGACGGTGAGTGTCTTGTAGGACAGCTCCGGCTATATTTTTTGTTTAAATTAAGGAGAAATACTTAGAGGGGACTTTATGTAGTAATTTTGGATCTCATATTTTGTTGCAGTGTATAAAGACAATGGGTTATATGAACAAGGGAGCTGGAGATTTTTTCTTTGAACATTGGTGAGTGGCGCATTTATATTGGAAAGGAATTAGGGAGACTTTAAAGTGCAGTTCATTTATTTGACACTAGGATTTTGATTGTAGAATACATACCAGAGGACATTGGACCAGCAAAATCGAACTAAGAACAAATACAAATGAATTCATATATGGGTGAGTGACGGTTTCATATTTTAATAGGGAGTCACTATAAATGTGGAGACTTTATAGGTAAAGAGGAGACATTATTTGTCCCTTAAGATTGGTTCGAGCGTATAATGGGGTTTAAAGCAGTAGTTAAAACTGAATAAATAACGAGCGCCAGTTATAACAGAAAATAATATCCAATAAATACAAATAATATAATACATTCTAATAACCAGCTTGATAATTAGAATAAAATGGTAAGTTAGGATTGCAGTGCCATTACAGCCACCTGTGAGGGTTAGATGGAGTAACATCACCCTTTTTAATTTGTTCACAGACCAGAATTAATACACCGACAAGTAAAAGTGGAAAGAAATAGCAAGCATTACAGGCCTGCTACGTCGATATTAAGGTGGGATATTTCATATGATCACAAACGAACTTAAATAGGAGCTTGCACGTTTTTTCAAATTTACTTACTCAGTTTGTTTAAATTCACAGTTCATACAGGAGTATAACTTGATTGAACAATATAAGGTGTTTTTAAAGGAAAAGTCAAACAACGGATTCTAGTTACAAATTGGAGGTATGTAGCTGGTTAATATCCAGACCAAATACTGTTAATTAACAAAATGCTCTCGACTATGAAGGGAGGCAGTACAATGAATGTCCGTTTTGGATTAAGGGCACTAAGGCAATGTCAACAATAGTTGGTATTTATTGTTGCTTAATGGTCATGGTCTTTAGAATAGAGCAGCATAGCGGTTGATATGGATTTTGTAAGAGAAATTTAAATATTTATGTTTTTTCAAATGTTTACTTTGATGTTTGTCATTTTTTCTCCATCATGATGCTATCGATATAATAGAATGGATATAGGCAGGTTAAGAGATTTTTAGTAGCATGTATAATGGACAGGATAAACTTGAAATCTGACTATCTGGAAGATGTAAGGAGAAACAAATTTTGATACATGTTTTATTTCTATTATTTCAGCCCTGATGATGTCCTTTTAGGACGAAACGCGTTGGCTGACTTTAAAAAAGAATGGATCGGCTGACTTTAAAAGAGAATTGAACAACTTGAAAAGAATGTTTGTTGTTAACTAGTAAAGAAGAAGAACTTTGCACTGAATGGACTGCCTGAGGACTTGTTATTCGAAAGACTTCAATAATTAATTGGGATACTAATTGATATTTGTGGCGCTCCTTCTTTGTATAGTTTAGTTTAGTGGGGAACAACCAGGATTTTAGCAGTTTCCTAAAAAGTTGCCTGTTGGATTGCATTCTCATCGCAATAGGCATCTGATTCCACAGTTTAGCTGCACAATGTGATAAACTCCTACCTCCCCATCTTGTTCTACGAATTTTGGAGACATGAATAAGACCCACATTTGTGGATCTAAGATTTCTGGTGGGAGTATACCATGAAAACAATTTCTGGATATCAACCGAACCACCTCCATATAGTGCCTTGTGCACCAAACAGAGGGCCTTAAATTCTACTCGTTGCTGGATAGGGAGCAAGTGTAGAGATCTTATGCCAGCCGAGGTGGGATGGCCTTTAGGAATGTTTAATAACAATCGTGTAGCAGCATTTTGTAACGATTGTAGTTTCGTCCTTTGAGCCTTGTCAATGCCCATAAAGAGTGCATTGCAGTAGTCTATTTTCGAAAGAATGAGAGCTACTACCACCGACTTCCTGAGTTCCTGAGGGATAAATGGGAAAATCTTCCGTAAAGTCTTCAGTAAGAAGAAGCAGGAAGAAGTTAGACGATTGATCTGAGCTGCAATATTAAGCTGATCATCAAAGATCACTCTTAGGGCCAGATGTAGGTAATTCTGAAATACCGAGACCTTAATAGCGAATTTTACCGATTCGCTATTAAGAACTCGGTATTTCAGATGTATGTAAAAATTACCGATTCAGCAATAATCGGTAAAAATTAGCGATTCGGAATGAATCGGTAAAAATAATTACCGATTCCTTAATACCGATTCGGTAATTAGCGAATCGGTAATTAAAAAAATCTGTAATTGTCGAATCAGCCAATCCTGTGCTTCCTCATTACCTCACAACCAGGAAGTGGCCACACCCATGCAGCTGCACTGATCCTGAAGCTGTTTGAGAGGCAGGGAGCACAGCAAACAAGCCAGGAGCAACTCTTCCAACTTTTTGCTGACAACACTGAGCAAATATGGCCAACCAGGAGAGGGAGAAGGAGGCAGCTGAACGCAAGAGAAAACATAAATTCAGTGAGACGGAGCTGGAGGTCCTTATTGAGGAAGTCACAAAGGACCACGATAAACTTTTGGGAAACAGTCTCTGCACGTGCCTGAATCCCAGAAGAGGCAGATATGGCTGGTCATCCAAGAAAAGATCAATGCCATTGGAGTAACCCAGCGCTCCATTGAGGAACTCAAAAAACGCTGGTATGACCTGAGGAAGCGTGCAAAGGAGAGGCTGGCAGAGAGAAAGAAGCAAGCCAACCTGACAGGTGGAGGGAGAAACACAGCACCTGCACCAACTGCCCTGGATCTCCTGGTCGAGTCCACCCTCCAGCCGGAGAGTGTGAGTGGGATTGGGGATGCAGACAGCTCAGCCAGAGCTGGCAACAAACAAGGTAAGATGCATGCACTGCATGCTGTGCCCCCACTCCCTAACCCCAATCCCCAATGAGGCATTGTGAATCCCACTCCAGTACATGTTTTACTAAAAACCAGCAATGCATTATGGGAGATGTAGTCAGAAGTAACACATGTCAGAACAGTCAGTCCACTGAACCCAAAGGCATGTGACACACATCAGCAATTAGCAAGCAGAGGACAGTCAGTTTGATCGGCAGGCATGACATTTATTATTACGCAAATGCTGCCAGATAAGTGAGCAAATGTACATTCTGTCTCCACAGGCGAGCCATCGCGCAGGGCTGCAGAGGGGAGCACAGGAAAGGCACCCAGGAGAGAGAGGACACAGGAGGAGGAGGTCCTGTCGACTGCAGGGCACACCACCCCACTACCACCACCACCATCACCACCACCACCACCACCACCACCATCACCAGCATCACCACCGCCACCATCAACGCCACCAGCACTGAGAGCCAGGAGGCATGCAGTGACCAGCCTCCAGCAGATGGAGGTGTCCGAGGAGGACAGCATGGGAGGCCAACAGTCCACGGTGGCTGAGGATGCCAACGGTGCAGGCTCACAGTCCCCCACCGAGCGCCCCCACACAGGTGCCAGACGCCGCAGGGCAAGGGCAGCCAGTCCAGCTTCACTGGGCGAGGATCAGAGTGTGTTTGCCGGTCTTGAGGGGAACATGCTCAAGGTGCAGCGCCTGCAAGGCAAAGCGATAAGGTCAGTCCAGCGGCAGATGGTACAAATGAATGGGCACATGCTGCGAATCGAGAAGGGCATCAGTAGCATGAACAATACTGTGGCTGAGGGCATGAGGGACATGTCCGAGGCAGTGAGGCTGCTGTGCAGCAAATTGGATGAGGACCGTTTGGCCAGGCGCAGGGAGAGGCAAAAACTTGACAACTACACCAAGGCGGTGAACCGCCTCTCCACTGCCACCTCTCTGCTCTGCAGGCGCTCGGTGGCCATGCAGGAGGAGATGGCCCACTGCAGCCGTGACATGGCAAGGGGGCTGGTCACAGTGACCAGTGCACTAGAAGTGCTACAGACAAACCAGGTTGCCACTACAGGTGATGGGGGGGGATAGTGAAGAGGCTACTCGCCGCAGTATCATTACGCCCCCTATAACGGAGTCCAGGAGGCGCAGCGAACGTCACACCGCTGCCACAGAACAGACTGCCAGTGAGGACAGTGTGCCCAAGAAACGCAGCAGTGCTGCGCGTGGGAGCAGGAAGTAATGCCAGCCATCACATGGTTTACCGAAATGGGTGATGTAACCCTTTTTGGTTTTGTAACCTGCATTCAAATTTGGCCTGGCATGTGAAGCCCTTCATGTTGTGGTGGTGTGCTATGACAATTAAACACCGTCACTGGCTGTGTCTCCTTACTTACTCAGAAATAGTTGCGTGTTATCTCTGCCCGTCTGTGTCTCCCATCTGGTGCTGCTGCCACACCTGCTGCGCTGTGCTCTGGCTGTGGACAGTCCTCGTCCTCAGAGTCAGTTAGTTCCACTGCTGTTCCTTTCTTTGTGGCAAGGTTATGCAGCATGGCACATGTTGCTATTATTTTACAGCAGATGATGGGGTGGTACTGACGTGCACCTCCACTTTTGTGGAGGCAGCGGAACCTGCTTTTTAAGAGTCCGAAGGTGCGCTCCACAACGTTGCGCGTGCTTTTATGTGCCACATTGTATCTTCTCTCACTTGGTGTGGATGGGTTGAGGTATGGAGTCAGGATAAATGCCCGCACGGCATATGTCACCTAAGTGAGAAAGGAAGTGCCATTAATATGAGTCACCAACACATTCATCCAAGGTATACATCAGGGTGTGTCAAATTGATTTACCTAGCAGGTATCCATCTCCAAATTCACCCCCAGCCAGACGTGTGTAGATCCCACTGTTCCTGAATATGTAGGAGTCATGGGTACTCCCTGGAAATGTGGCCACAATGTCAGTGATGATGTGGTCCGCATCGCATATCACCTGCACGTTGATGGAATGCGTAGATTTGCGGTTCCGGTATATATACTCTGTAGCTGCAGGTGGGCAGATTGGTATGTGTGTCCCATCAATGCACCCTATTACATGTGGGAACTGTGCCTTTTGGTAAAAATCCAGCTTTGTCTTCTGCAGTTCCGCCTGTGTGCTGGGGAAGCGTATGTAGTGATGCATTCTTTGCATCATGGCATCCAAGAAAGAGTTGAAGAAACGGGACAGGCAACTCTGTGACACACCACCTGCCACAGCTATCACCCCCTGGTAACTTCCTGATGCAAGTAGGTGCAGGCTACAGAGCACCTGAACATGTATTGGTATTGCGTGCGCCCTTGGTGTCTGATGCTCCAGGAGTGGGTGCAGGTCTCGTATCAGGTCTAGGATGGTTTGGGGGTGTAGGCCAGGCACAAGGATACATTCCTGACTCTAACACTTTGTTTAAAAGGGGAGTTAGATGTAAACTGATCTTCCCAGAGACCAGATGCATAGTGGCCGATGGACAGGGATCATTAGGTGATCCTGATTTAATGGTGAGGAGGATATTGTTAACTTCCTTGTGCGTAAGAGACCGGAAACTAGTTAGTTGGCACTGAAATGCCTTCTCCTCCAGTGGCGGCCCGTTACAATCGTCCGCAACCGGATCTGAGTTCAGGAGGTCGCTGTAGATCAGTTGTACCTTAGTCTGGAAGAAATTAGCCAGCTTCTTACAGAAGGCTTGATCTGGCCTAAACGGATTAGCCTGTTGCGGTTTAGATAACAGCTGGATGGATTTAAAAAGCTCCCTAGAGGAGTTATTAGCCGCCTCAATTTTTGATATATGTTGATTTGGCTTTTATAATGGCCTCCTTGTATTGTTCTAAGGCTAAATTATATGCCAATTTGTGCTCCTTACTATAATCAGATCTAGAGGCAAAATTACAAAATAGCTGCATTTGCCTGTGTAAAATTCCCTTTCTTACGGCTTTTTAGAGGCCCCCAGTTCATCCAACAGGACCCCCCCCCAAAAAAAACACTAGTCTTGGGGACTGGCGTGGAACCAACTTTAAAGGTGTAGGATTTGCTCGAACGAGATCCCACCTGCATCACGTAGGATTTAGAATTATTAACCAGCAGGTACTGATCTTCCATAAATTGGACAAAGGAGTTGAACAGCATTTGCAGCCCCCTCTCAGTCCGGGCCATGAGGATGGTGTCGTCTGTGTACAGTAGTACAGGCAGACCTCGCTGTCCCACCTGGGAGTAGTCCACCTTAGACTCCACTAATACCTTCTCCAGGTTATTGATGTATAGATTGAACAAAAAGAGGGCCAATATACAATCCTGCAGGACCCCTCTCTGAATAGGAAACTGATGAGTGACCTTGAAGTCATTAGTATATCAGACCTTCGCCTTCGTATCGCGATGGAGATCTTGTAAAAAGAGAACAATGTCCCTGTCCACCCCAATTAATAAAAGGACCTGCCAAAGCTTACTTCTATTGACACGAACAAATGCGGAGGACAGGTCCATGAAGGCCAGGTGGATGGTACCAGGGCAGGCAACTGTGTACTTGTTATGAATCATGAGCAGGTTCAGACATTGGTCCACAGTCGATCGACCGGGATGTATATATACATGCAGCCTAAAGAAACAGAATAGAAATACATATATATGTATGTTTTAGAGTATTACGTACTTTATTAAGAATTAAACATACATATAAATTGTATTTGATATGTGCTCCAGGTTCCCAGCGCGTTGGCGGGACTATTCAGTGCTTATGACTTTGATGATTATTTCCCTGGAAGAGAACTAGGATTACAGGTAAGCAATGTATCTTTCTTTTTGATGTCAGTACCACCCACAACATCATACCCTCTTTTATCTGAGAGAGACTTCTAGCTGCAGATTCCTTACCTTAGAATATTCCCCAGGCATCAGACTGGACCCAGAAGATTTTTGAGCAGTACCACTGCGCGCCGGTAGGTGGTGTAGTTCGACTCGGGGACCATTTGCAGAGCTCTTCCCGATGGTCGTCATTGCACTCCAAATTGTCAGGGAAGTTAGGGAAGTACCACAAGCATAAAAAAATATAAGAAGTCGGAGTCGTCTGATGAGACAGGGATGCCTCTGCACACCAGGAGCCTGAACCTTGGTCTGCTCCACACTTCCTCAATTTTCCCAGAGCCGTAGCAAACCGCCCCCAGTTGAAGGATTTCCATAAGCCCATGTTCCTCATATTTTGGCGGCCCGGCCCCTCTGGAGTGTGTTTGAGCCACAGGGGTGCATAAGGGGCACCTACTGGACCCACGCCGGCGGGTTCACCCTCCGTACCAGTTGGGCCCCATTGATCCCATGCTGGATCTAGAGCGGGGTCAGTGGAAAGACAAAGACTTTCCTCGGCACGCTGTACACTGCCGATGCCCCAAGCATCATGACACACCTAGGCGGTGCTGCCCCCATTGTTATTCCCGACTCTGACACAGAGTCGGATGGGCATTGCCTGACGCTGACTTCGGCGCCAACCGGGCCCATGTTTCCCGGAGCAGAGCCAGTGCCTTATTAGGCCTGGAGACGGAGACAAATGGTAGGAGTCTATGCACCCTTATGGTTACCAGCTCCCTGATGAGGAACAGGACAACGGGGGAGTGAACCTCTTTTGTAATGGTGGTGAATAGGCAGCTCAGGTCTCGGATCTTTAGTTTGCCATGGTGTCAGTGAAGACAAATTTCTTGAGGGGGTGCTTCAGCCGGGAGTCACCTCTTCTGAACCCCTACTCCCCTTCAATGAAGTCCTTACAGACGTCCTAGTCTGGGCCCAGTCCAAGCCCTGCGCAGGAGCTCCTGTGCATAGGATATTTGCCTGCCACCATAGCCCTGCTCCTGGGAACCCAGTTTCCTCACCCTTCACCCCACTCTGGAGAGCTTGCTGGTCCAAGCCTTCACATCCAGAATTAACCCCGATGTGTTCCCTACCACTCCACTGGATCGGGAATCCAAGAGGCTGGATACCTTTGGAAAAAGAATGTGCTCTTTTGCCAGCCTAGCAGTGCGATTGGTAAACGCTGTGTGATCATTGAACCACTACTCCCATGCAATATGGGACTCCATTGCGCAAGTGCTGCCCATGGTCCCATGGGAGGCCCGGGCTATACTCACCTAGGCTATTGCTGAAGGGAGAGATGCAGCTAAGTTCACCAGAATGTGTGGGTTTGACACACAGACTCGCTGGGCAGAGCGATTTCATCGTCGGTGGCCTTGCGGAGCCATGCGTCTGTTTGCTGTTACCAAGGCTTGTTGTCTCTCCAGTCTAGAGATCCTTGAGCTCCAAGAAGCCCCAGCCTCACCCAACACTCAGCATCCAAAGTGATGTCCTCACTGCATCTCCTGCGACGTGGCCTCCATCTTTGTTGTGCTGCTGTGGCCTCCCTGCGACTCCCTGTGCCTGCTGCCAGAAGGTCTCTTCGGGGTCTCCATTGATTCCTGCTGGCTCTGCTGCTTGATGTGGGCCTGCCCTAACTTGCATTTGTTGGGTGAGTTCCTTGGACCTTGCTGGTCCCCCTTTTTGCATTTAATCCTGCAGTACGTCTGTTGCATTTGCCAATGCTTGTTGGTGGCCCTGCTGACCACTGACCCTCCTCCTCCTCGTCGATTGTGTGACACAGCTCGTGGATGGCTCCTGAGATCCCACAGCATCGCCTGGGCTCCACAGCTGCATCTTCAAGGCCTTCGTTCTGTAGTGAAGTACCCCGAGAACGGTGAGCATTGTGCTCCTGGACGACTCCGGGTGATTTGGAATCTGTATTCTCTCTCCACAGGTATTCCTTGTCCGGAATCCATGCCTAGGTTCCACCGACCTGGTCCACGGGTCTCTGCAGCAACTGGACATCTGACGTTCACCATTGATGTCAACAGGCGGTTCTGACATCACTACACACCGATGCACCCGTGCTCCCTGGTGTAGGTATCCAGCTTTTCTGGATATCCACGGGTGGGTGTGCTCTCCAACCTCTCTTGTCCCAATGGGTTTCCTTGGGGTCCACTGGGAACGGTCCTGAATCCTAAAAATTCTAACCTCAACTTCCAAATGTTATCCTATGGACACTGACCCGGGATTTCACCTCTTCACGCAGGTGCCTAGGGAATCCTAGTAACTTACCTTTGGTGGTTCCGTGCTTCTCTCGCCTTACTTATCCTTCGGTGGTAGTCTTGGTTAGGTCCCAGTTGCACATTCTATTTTCTTAGTATATGGTTTGCCTCCCCCCCCGTAGGGGCCCATATGTTTTATGTGCTTACTTTCCACTTGTTATGGTATATGTGTTGTGAAATAATATCTCCGGGTAGGAGATATACCAAGTAGGTTAGTGTTTGGTATTGTAATAAAGAATACTTTATTTTTGTCAACACTGGTGTGGTTCTTTTCTGTGTGTGACTATTGTGGTAATTGCAACTGCTTTATGCCTTCCTGGATACGCCTTAGCTGCTCTCCACAGCTACTCCTTGAGAGTTTTTGGTTATCAGGGACCACTTACACTATCACAAAGGGTTGCCTGGACTCAGTACAGGGTGTATCACCAATAGGTATACACCATATACTGAGCCAACCTCCTACATTGGTGGCAGCGGTGGGATAAAGACTTGCATTGCTTTACCACTTTGTCATAAGTGAGGTTTCCACAGGAAACCACCACTAAGTTGGGTACACACTATAGTTGTAAATAAATAGTTTTTTGTTTTTCTAAACTGTTTGGATTGTGGCTCAAGGGTCTAGCATAGCCCTTTCTGCAATCCCTTGGAAGTTTAGAACACTATGGTAGGGTAGCAACATGTCTTGTAGTGGGGAACCTAGTCAGATTCAGGTGTCTGGGTACAGTTCCCTTAGGTTCCAGGAACTTATGACCCTGTGTAAGGCTAGAAAACTGAAGACAGGGAGTCACCCTATTAGGTCGTATCTCTTAGAGATACTTCTTCAAGATGACCACCAGAATCCTGGGAGGCCAGTAGAGGAAGGAGACTTTGGTGAGGGGGTGACCTTACAGAGCTGGGGCAAGCAATACCCAGTACTTCTGGCCCTGTCTCCGAACATGGCCATGATGATTCAGAGGTGATCCCCGTGGACAACACTAGGTCATAAGTGGGAAGTACTGGTAGTACAAAAGGGGGTCACCACAGTAGGCCCGCTTATTCTCTCCCTGGGTTTGTAAAAAGGGTTACAAGGAGGAACAGGTCCTCCTCATCCTCATCCTCACTCTCAGCATCTGCTGCTGGGTTCACCCACTCTAGATAGAGGGTACAGCGTGCTCGAACTTGAGAAGAAAAAGCTCAATTGTATGAGGGAGCAGCTGGCTCT
This sequence comes from Calotriton arnoldi, assembly GCA_963921515.1. Classification (NCBI taxonomy): domain Eukaryota; kingdom Metazoa; phylum Chordata; class Amphibia; order Caudata; family Salamandridae; genus Calotriton; species Calotriton arnoldi. The sequence goes on along the minus strand of CAWUFW010002787.1, from coordinate 727,581 downwards.
TGAAAGGGAAGCCCTAGAGGTGCCTCCTTACAAGACTGGGGATGGCATCCACAAGTAGATTAGTGCTCTGCAGAAGGCCTGTAAAGTCCAATATGTTCCCCAGAGCCGGTAGGTAGCTATCCTGTGGCTCTCGTTTGCAGACAAAGGCAGAGACAAGCTTTTAACAGTTAGAGAAGAGGATACAGACAACTATCAGGTCTTGAAAGAGGCACTAATTGATGGGTTTGGGCTTACTGCTGAGGAATACAGAGTTAAGTTTAGAGAAATGCAGAAGGTGACCTCATAAGACTGGGTTGATTGTGTAGACTGTGCAGTTAAGGCTCTGGAAGGCTTGTTACATGGTAGTAATGTACATGACTATGAAGGGCTGTACAATGTGATCATGAGAAAGCTTCCCCTTAGTAACTATGTGTCGTAAAAACTGCACCAATATCATGTGGACTCTGAGCTAAACTCTCCCCAAGAATTGGGAAAGAAGGCAGACAATGCCAGCGCAGATCCGAAAAGAGCGCCCTTAGTCACTTTTTGACTAAACCTTTTTCGACTTTTGTGGATGTCTTTTTTGAGTCTTCGACTCCTGGTAGCACGAGGGATGTCCCATTGTCGAAACGGCTTCAAGCCTTGTGACTCCTGTCACAAGTTGATGTCCGTCACCGATCCGCACCTTGTGTGCCTCTGGTGCCTGGAGTGCAACCACGACCCGAAGTCGTGCTCCAACTGCCGGGCCATTAATCCGAAGTCTTTGAGGGAGCGGTCCCGAAAGCTCTTGGAGGCCCGGCAGTCCGCTCTGTGCCGTTTGAGGTCCCGCTCAAGAGGAAGGTTGCGGGACCTGTCGCGGAGTCACCACCACTCGTCATCGAAGTCTTCGCACTCATCGGGTAAGTCGAAACATAAGAAGAAGGCGAAGAAGCATCGTCGCGCTTCGCCTTCTCCCCGTCCGTCGGCTGACGCAACGCGAGACCCGGAGTGTCTTCGCTCTCCAGCTCCGTCTTCGGCGCCTGCTTCTGGAACGACTCCGCGCTTCCCTCCCTTTCCCAGAGCCGGAGCGTCTCCTGCCCACCTTCAAGCCTTTTACGAGGCTCATCTGAAAGAAACACGTTAGTTATAGATTCCTTACCTTAGAATTACCCCCAGGCGTCAGACTGGATCTGGAAAGTTTTTTCGTCAGCAGTACTTCTGCGCGTCGGAAGGTGGCGTCGGTCGGCTCTGCGTCCGTCGTTGGCGTCGTGGTCGCCGGAATGACGTCGCGGTAGCTACTTAGACGCCGCCCTCGCACTCTGACGTCAGTTCTTTCTTTTTCTGCGCCAGCCAGCCCAGATCCGGGAAGAGCGGTACCTCCAGTCATTTTTGACTGACTTTTTCTCGACTTTTGTTGACTTCTTTTTCGAGTCTTCGACTCCTAAAGTGCACGAGGGATGCCCGGTTTCAAGGTCTGCGGTTCCTGTCATCGGATGATGTCGGTGACGGATCCGCACCGCGTGTGTCTCTTTTGCCTGGAGCGCGACCACGACCCCAAGTCGTGCTCCGACTGCCAGTCGATGGCTCCGAAGGCTTTGCGGGAGCGGTCCCAAAAGCTGCTTGAGCACCGGCAGTCGGCTCCATGCCGTTCGAGGTCCTGGTCGCGAGGGAGGTCGAGGGACCGGTCGCGGAGCCACCACCATTCGTCCAAGTCTTCGAAGTCTTCGCACTCGGGTCGGGTAAGTCAAAGCATAAGTAGAAGTCGAAGAAGCATCGTCGCTCTTCGACTTCTCCTCGTCGGCCGGCCGATCCCATGAGGAACGCGGGTGGTGCCCCTCCCGCGCGTGCGGAGCCCGAAGAGTCGACTCCGCGTTTCCCTCCCTTTCCGTGACCCGGAGCGTCTTCCGCCCAGCTTCGTACATTCTACGAGGCAATGCATGCCATCTTTGGGCGGACCGACCCCTCCGGCGCGCCTTCGTGTCCCGCGGACTCGGTTGGGGGGCCTAGGCCTTCTCTGCCGGCGGCTCCGGTGCCGCAGGCCCCCCTTGGATCCAGGCGCCGGTGGAGGCGTAACGAGGTCAACCGGCGCCGCTTCCGACGGCACCACTACCGCGTTCGACGCCGGTCGGCCCCCCGGCCGGCGTCGACCCCGGCCTCCATCCCGACGTAGACACGGAGCCGGACCGGCCGGATATAGTGCCGAGAGGGGTTTTTGTGCCCCTGTTCACTCCTGGGGTCCTTTTTCAACCTGAGTGGCACCCAGAGGATGAGGAGGAGGACTGGGAGGGGTCAGGTGACCCTCTGACTGACCAGTTGGACAGTGAACAGGACTGGAGAGAGGAACTGGGGGATGCCAGTGGTTTGGACACCTCCCCTGACCTTGGCATGTTATCTCCTCCTACCGTGGCTATGGAGGAGGGAGCGTCGTACGCAGTGGTATTGCGTAGGACGGCCGAGGCTCTCAACCTCGAGCTTCCTACGGTGGCTGTCAGGACTAGCCTCCTGACAGAGGTGCTTCAACTGGCTGCGAGCTCTTCAGAGCCCTTGCTACCGTTTAATGAGACCCTCACCGACGTCCTTTTGGGCACGTGGTCCAGGCCCAATACGGGGGCTCCCATGGACAGGATGATTGCCCGACGCCACCGCCCAGCTCCGGGCGACCCCTCTTTCCTCTCCCAACACCCCACCCCGGAGAGCTTGGTAGTCCAATCCTCCACTTCCAAGAGCGCATTCCCTACCGCTCCACCGGAAAGGGAATCCAAGAAGCTAGACCATCTTGGAAAGAAGATTTTCTCTTCCGCCAACTTAGGACTGCAGTCCGTAAACACCGCATGTCTCTTGGGCCGTTATTTCCACTCGGTGTGGGATACGGTGGCGCAGGTGCTGCCTCAGTGTCCGGAGGAGGCCCGGGCAGTGCTCTCCCAGGCTGTTGCCGCCGGAGATGCAGCGAAGTTTACGATACGTTGTGGGCTGGACACCGACGACTTTCTGGGCAGGACCATTTCAACGTCAGTAGCGCTTCGTCCCTACGCCTGGATGAGGTCGACTGGCTTTTCAGGGGATGTCCAGAACACCCTGATGGACATGCCCTTTGATGGCAGAGCGTTTCAAGGACTCACGGGCTATGGCCAAGTCCTTGGGCCTCTCCCCTTGCCCTGCGCCATCTGCTTTTCGCCCCTTTCGTGGCTACGGAAGGGGTGCCCCGCTACGTCCCGCCCAGAGCCACAGGCCGCAGCAAGTTACCCAACCTTTGCGCGGCCGGGGACGTGGGAACAACCGTTGTGGTTCCGGGGGCCACCGGGCGGGCCAGTCCACCAAAACCCCCTCTGCAGCAGCCTCCAAACCCTCCTAGTCCGACCTTTCAGGCCCATCAAATCGCAGTGGGCGGCAGGATTCGCCATCACCTCCCCCACTGGCGCACCATCACGTCGGACAGGTGGGTTTTGCAAATAGTCCGAATGGGCGACTCCCTCCCCTTCGAGACTACCCCTCCAGCCATGCCACCGAGATACCACCGCATGTCGGAGGATCACCTGGCCCTTCTCCAGCAGGAAGTTACGGCTCTCCTAGCCAAGGGAGCCATCGAGCGCGTTCCTGTCCCAGAAGTAGGTAGTGGTTGCTACTCCCACTACTTTCTGGTCCCCAAGAAGGACAAGGGCCTGCGTCCTATCTTGGATCTCAGGGACGTCAACCGCTTCCTCCGGAAGGAGAAGTTCAAGATGTTGACGCTTGCTCAGGTCTTGTCTGCCCTCGACCCGGAAGACTGGATGGTAGCGTTGGACTTGCAGGACGCTTATTTTCACATCCCCGTCCTGCCGGCCCACCGGCGTTACTTACGGTTCATGGTAGGCCACGAGCATTTTCAATTTACCGTGCTCCCCTTTGGCCTTACCAGCGCCCCTCGGGTGTTCACGAAAGTGATGGTGGTGGTCGCAGCTCATCTGCGCAGATCAGGGGTTTCAGTCTTCCCCTATCTCGACGACTGGCTGTTGAAGGTGGGCTCGCCCCAGGCAGTCGTTTCCCACCTCCAGACTATGGCCGACCTCCTGCATTCGCTGGGGTTTGCCATCAATGTGCCGAAGTCACACCTTGTTCCCTCTCAGAAGCTCCTCTTCATCAGAGCGGTTCTGGACACGACGCGGTTTCGGGTCTATCCCCCCGAACAGCGAGTCTGGGATATTCAGGCTATGATTCCGATCTTCCAGCCTCTAACCCGGGTTTCGGTCAGAATGACTCTGAGGCTGCTGGGCCTCATGGCCTCCTGCATCCTGCTGGTCGATAATGCCAGGTGGCATATGCGGGCTCTGCAGTGGGACCTGAAGTTCCAGTGGGCGCATCATCAAGGGAATCTGTCCGATTTCGTCCAGATCTCGGAGGGCACTGCACGACAACTGCAGTGGTGGCTCACGAACCAGGATTGGGTCAATGGCAGATCCCTTCCCCAACCAGACCACACTGTGGTGACGGACGCATCCCTTCTGGGATGGTGCGGCCACATGGGAGAGGCGGAGATCAGAGGCCTCTGGTCTCCGGCGGAGTCCGGGCTTCACATCAACCTTCTGGAGCTCCGGGTGATTCGTCTTGCACTGAAGGCATTCCTTCCCTCTGTCCAGGGAGAGTAGTGCAGGTGTTCACGGACAACACCACCGCCATGTGATACTGCAACAAACAGGGCGGGGTGGGGTCGTGGACCCTATGTCAGGAGGCCCTCCACCTCTGGACATGGCTGGAACATCAGGGCATATCTGGTGGTTCAACACCTGGCAGGTTCTCTGAACGCCAGGGCGGACGAACTCAGCCGCAGGTGCATGATGGATCACGAATGGCGTCTCCACTCGGAGGTGGTGCAAGGTCTCTTTCAACAATGGGAGAGCCTTGGTTAGATTTATTCGCCACCGAAGAGAACGCGCAATGTCAGCAATTCTGCGCGTTGGAATTTCCAAGGCGGCACTCGCTAGGCGACGCCTTTCATCGCGAGTGGAGTTGCGGTCTGTTGTACGCCTTTCCGCCTATACCACTTCTGCCCAGAGTGCTGAAGAAGATCAGGCGCGACCGGGCCCAAATCATTCTTGTGGCTCCGGATTGGGCACAAAGAGTCTGGTATCCCGAGCTGCTCAACATGGCCATCGATCCTCCGATCAGACTGCCTCTTCGGGAGGATATTCTGTCGCAGCAGCAGGGGACGGTCCTCCACCTGAACCTGTCCAGCCTCCAACTCCTTGCGTGGAGATTGAGCGGCGGCAGTTGACGTCTTTCGATCTGCCTCTTGAAGTCTGTGATGTTATCTTGGCAGCCAGGCGTCCCTCCACTAAGACGGTATACGCCTGCCAGTAGAACAAGTTTGTGGCATGGTGCACAGCAAAGGCTGTGAATCCCCTTTCTGCCCCTCTTTCTGAGGTTCTCTTGTTTCTTCTTTCTCTAGCCCAGCAGGGCTCTGCTCTGGGCACTATCAAGGGCTATCTTTCGGCCATCTCTGCCTTCCTTCGGCTTCCAGATCAGCCTTCCCTTTTCAAGTCCCCTGTTGTAAGTCGCTTCTTGAAAGGCATAACTCATCTCTTTCCTCCTATTCCTTTCGTTATGCCTCAGTGGGACTTGAACCTGGTTTTAACTTATTTAATGTGTGCTCCCTTTGAGCCGCTTCATAACTGTCCCTTACGGCTTTTGACTCTCAAATCTGTGTTCCTGGTGGCCATCACATCTGCCAGACGAGTGAGTGAGCTCCAGGCGCTTTCTTCTAAGTCTCCTTTTCTCTCTGTCCACCCGGACAAAGTTGTCCTTAGGACTCGTCCATCCTTCATGCCCAAGGTTGTCACTGCCTTCCACATCGGGCAGACTATCACTTTGCCCACCTTCTTTCCGCCTCCGCATCCTTCAAAAGAGGAAGAGAGGGTCCACCGTCTGGACCCGAAACGTGCGCTTTCTTTCTATCTGGATCGCACAAAACAGTTCCGGGTGGATGACCAACTCTTTGTTGGCTACGTGGGTGCCAAGAAAGGTCGGGCCGTACACAAGCGAACCATTTCTCGATGGGTCGTGTTGTGTATAAAAGCATGCTATTCTCTGGCTAAAAAGGAGCCTCCAGAGGGGCTGCGCGCCCATTCCACCAGGGCGACGGCAGCCACTACTGCCTTGGGAAGAGGAGCTCCTCTGAACGACATCTGTCAGGCAGCCACGTGGGCATCGCCGCACACGTTTACGAAACACTACTGCCTGGACAGCCAAGTCCGGAGAGACGGCTTCTTTGGCCGTTCTGTTCTCCAGGACTTTCTGGTGTAATTTTGGTTCGCAGACCCATCACCGGCGTTGGTATTGCTGGGGTATCTATTCTAAGGTAAGGAATCTATATCTAACGTGTTTCTTTCAGATGAACAAGTTACTTACCTTCGGTAACGATGTATCTGTAAGAAACATTAGTTAGTTATAGATTCCTTACCGCCCTACCCATCCTCCCCGTTCTGCGAACTGATTTCTAGGGTTAAGGACATCCTTTCAGGGCCCTAGTTTTGTGCACCAGTGGTCAGTATCTTGCATGGCTCTGCGTTTCTGGCACGGAAAGTCGTGTACAGAACTGACGTCAGCGCGCGAGGGCGGCGTCTAAGTAGCTACCGCGACGTCATTCTGGCGACCACGACGCCAACGACGGACGCAGAGCCGACCGATGCCACCTTCCGACGCGCAGAGGTACTGCTGACGAAAAAACTTTCCAGATCCAGTCTGACGCGTTGAGGTAATTCTAAGGTAAGGAATCTATAACTAACTAATGTTTCTTACAGATATATCATTACCGAAGGTAAGTAACTTGTTCTTCATAGCATTTTTGGGTACCCCGACTCCGCAGGTGCACCTTCGGGCCCCGTGGACTCGGCTGGGGGCCCTGGGCCTTCGATGCCGGCGGCTTCGGCTCCGACGCCAAAGGGCCCCCAGGGATCCAGGCTTGGATCCGGATCGGCGCCGGTCGACCTCACAGTACTTTCCCCCGTGCAGATTCCAGTGACGATGCCCCCGACGACGGCCCCTAACCGGCGTCGACCCCAGCCTCACCCCCGACTTGGACCCGGTGCCGGACCGACGTCGGTACTGGCGACGGATGGAACTTTTGTACCGCTGTTCATCCCTGACGTTCCCTATCGCCCTGAGTGGCAGACAGAGGAGGGTGAGGAGGACATGGAGGGGTCTGGAGACCCTTTAGCTGACCAGCTTGAGGAGCCGGACTGGCGAGAGGAACTGGGTGATGCCAGTGGTTTGGATACCTCTCCAGACCTTGGCATGCTCTCCCCCCTACCGTGGCTACAGAGGAGGGAGCTTCTTACGCAGTGGTGTTGCATTGGGCGGCTGAGGCCTTGGGCCTCGAGCTTCCTACGGTGGCAGTCAGGACTAACCTCCTGACAGAGGTGCTTCAGCTGGCAGCGGCCTCTTCGGAGCCCCTGCTGCCTTTTAACGAAGCCCTCAGAGACATCCTTCCGGGCACTTGGTCCAAGCCCAGCACAGGGGCCCCTTTGGACTGGATGATTGCCCGACGCCACCGCCCAGCCCCGGGCGACCCACTTTTCCTCTCAACACCCCACCCCGAGAGCTTGGTGGTCGAAGCCTCATCCTCTAAAGGCGCATTCCCTACTGCTCCCCCAGATAGGAAATCCAAGGAGCTGGACCACCTTGGGAAGAAGATGTTTTTCTTCTGCCAGCTTAGGGCTGCGGTCGGTGAGCACCGCATGCTTCTTGGGCCGTTATACCCATGCGGTGTGTGATACAGTTGCGCAAGTGCTGCCACAGTGCCCGGAAGAGGCGCTGGCCGTGCTCACCCACGCAGTTGCGGAGGGTCGAGACGCAGCTAAGTTCACCATCAGGTGTGGGCTGGATACCACCGACTCTGGGCAGAACGGTTTCCATGTCGGTAACCCTGAGGCGCTACGCCTGGTTGATGACGTCTGGTTTTTCGGGGGATGTCCAATGTACCCTTTTGGACATGCCCTTTGGTGGCCATCGCCTGTTTGGTGACAAGGCGGACTCAGCACTCGAGCGTTTAAAGGATTCTAGAGCTACGGCCAGATCCTTGGGCCTCGCAGCAACCTTTCGCCCCACGCAGTCTGCCTTTTGCCCCTTTCGTGGCTACGGAAGGGGTGCCCCACCACGTTCCACCCAATCGAGCCACAGGGCCACGCAAGCTACCCAGTCTATGCGTGGCTACCGACGTGGGACCCAGCGACGCAGGTCTGAGGGCCAGTGGGCGGGCAGTCCAGCCATACCCCCCTACAACAGCCTCCAACCCTTCCTAGTCCGACCTTTCAGGGCCACCAGAGGCTAGTGGGTGGCAGGATTCGCAATCACTTCCCCCACTGGCAAAACATCACGTCGGACAGGTGGGTTTTGCAGATAGTCCGAAAGGCTACTCTCTCCCCTTCGAGACTACACCTCACTCTATACCACCAGCACTCCATCGCATGTCGGAAGATCACTTGACCCTTCTCCGCCAGGAAGTTTCGGCTCTCTTGGCCAAGGGAGCTATCGAACGGGTCCCTGTGCCAGAAGTAGGTCCTGGTTGCTATTCCCACTACTTTCTGGTACCCAGGTAGGACAAAGGCCTGCATCCTATCTTAGACCTCATGGCCCTCAGCTGCTTCCTCTGGAACGAGAAGGTCAAAATGCTTACGTTGGTTTAGGTCCTCTCTGCCCTCGATCCCGGAGACTGGATGGTAGTGTTGGACTTGCAGGACGCCTATTTCCTCATCCCCGTCCTGCCAGCCCACAGGCGTTACCTACGATCACGGTAGGCCACGAGCATTTTCAATTTACCCTGCTCCCCTCGGGTGTTCACAGGTGGGGAGAGCCTTGGTTAGATCTTTTCGCCACCGAAGAGAACGCGCAATGTCAGCAGTTCTGCGCGTTGGAGTTTCCAAGGCAGCACTCGCTCGGCGACGCTTTTCGTTGCGGGTGAAGTTGCGGCCTCTTGTACGCTTTTCCGCCTGTACCACTTCTACCCAGAGTGTGGAAGAAGATCAAGCGCGACTGGGCCCAAGTCATTCTTTTGGCTCCGGACTGGCACGAAGAGTCTGGTACCCCGGAGCTCTTGAGCATGGCCATCGATCCTCCGATCAAGCTGCCTCTTCGGGAGGATCTTCTGTCGTAGTAGCAGGGGACGGTCCTCCACCCGAACCTGTCCAGCCTCCACCTCCTTGCGTGGAGATTGAGCGGCGACAATTGACAGCTTTCGACCTTCCTCCCGAAGTCTGTAACGTCATCTTGGTTGCCAGGCGCCCATCCACTAAAATGGTATACGCCTGTAGATGGAACAAATTTGTGGCATGGTGCACAGCAACGGCTGTGGATCCCCTTTCTGCCCCTCTTTCAGAGGTTCTCCTCTTCATTCTATCTTTGGCCCAGCAGGGCTCTGGGCACCCTTAAAGGCTATCTTTCGGCCATTTCGGTCTTCCTTCGTCTTCCTGATCAGCCTTCTCTTTTCAAGTCTCCTATTGTAAATAGATTTCTGAAGGGCATTACTCATCTCTGTCCTCCTTCTCCTTTCGTAATGCCCCAATGGGACTTGTTTCTTGTCCTTACTTATCTTATGTCTGCTCCCTTCGAGCCACTACATAATTGTCCTCTTCGTCTTCTTACTTTAAAGACTGCTTTCCTGCTCGCCATCACCTCTGCCCGCAGGGTGAGTGAGCTTCAGGTTCTGTCCTCCAAGCCTCCCTTTCTTGCTGTTCATCCGGAAAAAGTGGTCCTTCGCACTAGGCCCTCTTTTCTGCCCAAAGTGGTTACCTCTTTCCACATAGGCCAGACCATTTCATTGCCCACCTTCTTCCCGCCTCCACACCCTTCCAAAGAGGAGGAGAGGCTCCACTGTCTGGACCCAAAACGGCACTGTCCTTCTACCTTGACCGCACTAAAGATTTCCGGGTGGACGATCAACTCTTCGTGGGTTATGTGGGCGCCAAGAAAGGTCGGGCTGTGCACAAAAGTACCATCGCTCGATGGGTTGTCCTATGCATCAAAATCTGCTATTCTTTGGTGAAAAAGGAACCTCCAGTAGGACTACGCGCCCACTCTACCAGGGCGACGGCAGCCACTACTGCTTTGGGACGTGGAGCTCCGCTGATTGACATCTGCCAGGCAGCCACGTGGGCATCCCTGCACACGTTCACAAAACATTACTGCATGGGTAGCCAAGTCTGGAGAGACAGCTTTTTCGGCCGTTCTGTTCTCTAGGACTTTCTGGTGTGAACTTAGTTCGCAGACCCACCAACGGGGTTGGCATTGCTGGGGTATCTATTCTACAGGTAGTCTCTTTCAGATGAACAAGTTACTTACCTTCGGTAACGATGTATCTGTAAGAGACATATGTCGTTATAGAGTCCTTACCGCCCCACCCATCCTCCCCGTTCTGCGAACTGACTTCTAGGGATAGGGACTCCCTTCTAGGGCCCTAGTTATGTGCACCAGTGGTCAGTATCTTGCATGGCTCGGCGCTTCTGGCGTGAAAAGTCGTGTCAGAACTGACATCAGCGCGCAGAGGCGGCATCTAAATAGACACCGCAATGTCATCCCGGCGACCACGGCGCCGACGACGGACTCGGAGTCGACCGATGCCACCTACCGATGCGCAGGGGTACTGCAACGAAAAAATCCTCCGGATCCAGTCTGACGCCTGGGGGTAATTCTACAGGTAAGGAATTTATAACTACATATGTCTCTTACAGATACATCGTTACCGAAGGTAAGTAACTTGTTCATTTGGTGCCTTTCTTGCGTAAGCTAGTTTGCCACAGTCCAGGAGCCATTGGCTCCCGCTCTGGCACGAAACCACACAAAGGACAGGGGAGTGACCACCCCCCTGTCCAGCTCCTCACCCAGAGCTCTACCAGGTGGCCACTTGATTCTGCTATCTTGAAAGTAAGATAAACAGAGACCCTTGGGAGCATCTGACTGGTCAGTTCACTTGAGTAGCGCCCCTGAACCCCCTGATAATTGGGCCACTGCAGAAATTGTCCAACCCCCATCCTGGGTTACCTAAGGGCTCCCCCGAGGGTGGGACCCTAGATTTCATCTGGAACAAGATTCCTCTGCAGATCCCTGCAAGATTCTGCCCAAAGACTCTTCTGCTGCTGGACACTTGACTCTGCTGCTGGACCTTGCTGGGATCCAGGACAAGTCTGCTTCTGGTTTGAGGACTCCTACTGCAACTTTGTCCCCGTACCTCAAAGACTCTGCAATATCCATGGCTGTGCATCTCCCGGAGTCACAAGGACTCTGTGTGCATCAAGGACAGCAATAAGAAATCTCCCTTGGAGTGAAAGAGTCACTTGCCTGCAGCCACAGGCACCTTAACGACAACCGGTCTGTGGATCCTGCTGTCCCCCAGACTCTCCAAGACTCTGTAACACAGGTGGTGGCTTGGTGACTCTCCCGAGGCCTGACCTGTCTGCTGTGCAATTTGGAAGACTGCAATCCCTTGTGGAGCTGTTGGAACCGAGCTCCTGTGCACCGCATCTGTTTGCCGTTACCAAGGCTTGTTGTCTCTCAAGTCCAGAGATCTTCGAGCTCCAGAAAGCCCCAGCCTCAAGCATCACTCAGCATCCAAAGTGAGGTCTGTACGAAAGTAGGATCTTTCTGGCATAGATACCCCCACGTTTTGCCTGGTGTCAGTGTGTTTTGACTGCAGTTCACTGGGATCCTGCTAAGCAGGACCCCAGTGCTCTTTACTCTTAATTCTATGGTAAGTATTTTGTACACCCCACAATTGGCATACTGGGGTACCATTGTAAGTCCCTAGTATATATGGTACTGAGGTACGCAGGGCATTGGTACACCAGGGGTCTCCCATGGGCTGCAGCATGTATTATATCACCCACGGGAGCCCATGCAAAGTGTGTCAGCAGAGCTGTCACTGCAGTCTGTGGCATATGGTGCTTGCACCTTTCACTTTGAATATAAGGTTTCCCTTATATCCCGGTCACTGCACTTTTCACCTATAAGTCACCCCTAAAATAGGCCCTTCAGTCAAAGGGCAGAGTGCATGTTTCTAAGTGTGTGGGTACCCCTGCACGAGTAAGGGTACCCGTACAAAACCCAGACTCCATTTGCCGGGCTTTGTAAGTGCGGGACAGCCAGTATAAGGTATGTTGTGGACGCTGGCAAGTCGAGATGTCCAACTAAATAATGGCTGCCCCGAACCTGGTCATGTTTGGTATCAAACATGTTGGATTTATGCAACTACACCGAATCCAGTGTTAGTTACATGATACTATGAACTGTGGGCTCCATAGAGGACCTGCCAATACCTACCTGTGTAGCCTTACAAGGTCTAACTGCCAGCCCGCGCTGCTGCCTGCCCTAGACAGTATTCTGCCCCCCTGCTGATTAGTTAACCCGGCAGGGGAAGCTGAACAAAGGATTTCCTGCGAAGGAGAAGTGTGACCACCTCTCCTTTAGAATTAGGTAGGGTGGGCGGGGCGCTTCCGAACGCCACCAGACTACATTGAAGGGCACATTTGGTGCCCTCATGCATAAACCAGTTTTGCCCAGTTCAGGAGCCGTTGGCTCCCGCTCTGGCATGAAACTACACAAAGGACAGGTGAGTGTCCACCCCCCTGCCCAGCTCCTCCCCAGAGAGGTGCCCAGAGCTCCTCTGGGTGGCCACTTGATTCTGCCATGTTGAATCTTGGCCCCTGGGAGGATCTGACTGGCGAGGCCAGCTGAGTAGCGTCCCTGACCCTTCTGATAGGTGGGTCACCACAGAGGAGGTCCTTCCCCCTTTTAGGGTTACTTAAGGGCTCCCCTAGGGTAGGTCCTTAGATTCATCCCGACAACAACTTCAAGATCTGACTGCCTGTCGTCTGAAGACTGTCCAAAGACTCTTCTGTTGGTGGACACTGAAACTCTGCTGTTCTTTGAGCCAGAACCTAACACAAGACTTCTTCGGTGGGATGATTCCTGCTGCATCTTCATCAATGTGCTTCTTCAAGTTCTGCAACTCCGTGGCTGTGCATCCTCAGAGTCAACAAGGACTCAGCCTGCATCCAAGCCAGAAGTAATCTCCCTTGAAGTGAAGGAGTCACTTCCCTGCACCTGCAAGCACCTCTACTGCAACAACCGGTTTGTTGATCCTGTTATCCTACGGTCATCGCCTGGCCCTGCAACACACGTGGTAGTTTGTTGGTTATCCGGAGGCCTGACCAGTCTTCCCTGTAACTGGGGTGACTGTAATCCCTCTCCAGCCGACGTGAACCTCCTCCCTGTGCACTGTGTCTGTTTGCAGTTGTCAAGGCTTGTTGGCTGTCTTCACGAAAGATCGTCAAGCTCCAAGAAGCCCCAGACTCCAGCATTGCACAGCTCCTAGAAGGACAGCCTGCCAGCATCCTCTGCATCGTGGGCCTTCATCTCCTGTGTGCTGCTGAGGTTTCCCTGCGACTCCCTGTGCCTGCTGCCAGAGGGTCCTCAAGGGGGCTCCATCGATTCCTGCTGGCTCTCCTGCATGCTGAGGGCAGGCCCTTACTTAGTCTTGTTGGGTTAGTTCCACAGACCTTGCTGGTCTGCAACACAACATCTTCCCCCGCAATCTGTTGTTTGTGTCTGCCAAGGCTTGTTTCTGGTCCTGCTGGCCACTGACCTTTTTGCACTCGTTGACCGGCGTCGGGCAGCTTGTGGAAGGCTCCTGTGTTACTGCATCGTCACCTGGGCTCCACAGCTGCTTACCGTGCTACAGTAAGAACCAAAGAAAGAAATGGCTGGTATTGTGCTCGTGTGCCTTCTGGTCTCCTCCGGGTGGTTTGGACGCTGTCCCCTCTGCATTCTGGTTGTTCCCATATGGATTCCATGTCCTGGTTCCACCGGCCTTGTCCACAAGACGCTGTAGCAGCTGAGTTTCCACGAACCTCCATTGGCCTCTACGGGCGGTACCAACACAATTTCATTCCTATGCACCTGGGCTCCCTGCTGTAGGTATCCTGGTTACTGGGGTATCCACAGGTGAGGTGGCTCTCCAACATTCCTTGATCCAAGTGGTTCCTTCGGGGTCCTTTGGGAAGGGTCCTAGAACTGTAAAATTCCAACTGTGACTTACCCTGTGTTATCCTATGGACTTCTGTAACCACTCTGCACCCGGGTGCCTCTGGGTCCCTTGCTACTCACCTTGGGTGGTTCTGAGTTTCCCCTGGAGTCCTCCATCCTTGGGTACTAGTCCTATTTTGTTACTACCACACATGCCACTATTTTAGTATATGGTTTGCCCCCCCCCCGTCGGGCCCCATGTGTTTTCCCATGCTACTTACCTGTTTCTGAAGTATTTTCTCGTGTGTAATTGATATCTCCGGGTAGGAGATATACCAAGTTAGTGTCTAGTGTGTAGTAATAAATATAAAGTATTTTTATACTTTCTTGTGTGAAAAGCTTACTGACTGACTATAGTGGTAAATGCACTTGCTTTACACTCTCCTGGATAAGCTTTAGCTAGTCTCCACAGCTACCCCTTGACAGCTCTAGTTTTTAGGTGGAGTGTAGTTCCCACTATTCAGAAGAATCTGCCCGTTTGTTGGACAACATAAACTTTGGATGAGGTGCCCAGACTGATTACGAGCACCCCCGCAGGATATGTTGGCCTAGAGACCAGCTAGCTCACAGTGCCACCATAAGCCCCCTTAACCCTACTAGGTGGCGAATGGTTTCTAGCAACCTCTGAATATGACAACCCTGACCCCTCAGGGATCGTGGTAACAGATCAGAACCTCTCGCTCAGTAACTCGTGCTCTTTTGTTCTCTGAGAAATATACAGAGAATACACAGTAGGACGTTTTCAATATATTTATTGAACCAACGTTATTCTTGTATAAAATACATGTGCTGCGATAATCAGTAGACAGAAGCAGATAAAAGTGATTACAAGCACCAAGAGAGTAAATAGTAGATACAGTTCTGCAATTGTGCTAAAACAGTCATTATATGCAGGCATATGAAACAAGGTAGTAATCTGAAAGAAACACGTTAGTTATAGATTCCTTACCTTAGAATTACCCCCAGGCGTCAGACTGGATCCGGAAAGCAGTACCTCTGCGCGTCGGAAGGTGGCGTCGGTCGGCTCCGCATCCGTCGGCGGCGTCGTGGTCGCCGGGATGACGTCGCGGCAGCTACTTAGACGCCGCCCTCGTGCGCTGACATCAGTTCTTTCTTTTTCCGCGCCAGCCAGCGCAGATCCGGGAAGAGCGGTACCTCAGTCATTTTTTGACTAACTTTTTCTCGACTTTTGTCGATGTCTTTCTTCGAGTCTCCGACTCCAAAAAGGTGCACGAGGGATGCCGGTTTCAAGGCCTGCGGCTCCTGTCATCGTATGATGTCGGTGACGGATCCGCACCGCGTGTGTCTTTTTTGCCTGGAGCGCGACCACGACCCCAAGTCGTGCTCCGACTGCCGGTCGATGGCGCTGAAGGCTTTGCGGGAGCGGTCCCGAAAGCTGCTTGAACATCGGCAGTCGGCTCCCCGCCGTTCGAGGTCCCGGTCGAGAGGGAGGTCAAGGGACCGGTCGCGGAGCCACCACCATTCCGGTTCGAAATCATCGAAGTCTGCGCACTCGGGGTCGGGTAAGTCGAAGCACAAGAAGAAGTCGAAGAAGCATCGTCGCTCTTCGACTTCTCCTCGTCAGTCGGCCGATCCGACGAGGCACGCGAGTGGTGCTCCTCCAGCGGCTCTGCACCGGAGCCTGACAAGTGGACTCCGAGCTTCCCTCCCTTTCCGGGACCTGGCGCGACTCCCGCCCAGCTTCGTACGTTCTACGAGGCGATGCATGCCATCTTTGGGCGGACCGACCCCACCGGCGCGCCTTCGGGCCCTGCGGACTCGGTTGGTGGGCCTAGGTCTTTGCTGCCGGCGGCCCCGGCACCGCAGGGCCCCCTTGGATCCAGGCCTGGATCCGGATCGGCGACGGTTGACCTCGTTGCGCCTCCACCGGCGCCGCTTCCGACGGCACCACTACCGCGTCCAACGCCAGTCGGCCCCCCGGCCGGCGTCGACCCCAGCCTCCATCCCGACGTGGACACGGAGCCGGACCGGCGTCGCCCGATGCCGGATCCGGCGCCGGGTGGGGTTTTCATGCCCCTGTTCACTCCTGGGGTCCCTTTTCAACCACAGTGGCACCCAGAGGATGATGAGGAGGACTGGGAGGGGTCAGGTGACCCTTTAACTGCCAAGTTGGACAGTGAACAGGACTGGAGAGAGGAACTGGGGGATGCCAGTGGTTTGGACACCTCCCCTGACCTTGGCATGTTATCTCCTCCTACCGTGGCTACGGAGGAGGGAGCATCATACGCAGTGGTGTTGCGTAGGGCGGCCGAGGCTCTCAATCTCGAGCTTCCTACTGTGGCGGTCAGGACTAACCTCCTGACGGAGGTGCTTCAACCGGCTGCAAGCTCTTCGGAGCCCCTGTTGCCGTTCAATGTGGCCCTCACCGACGTCCTTTTGGGCACCTGGTCTAGGCCCAACACGGGGGCTCCCGTGGATAGGATGATTGCCCGACGCCACCGCCTGGCTCTGGGCGACCCCACTTTCCTCTCCCAACACCCCACCCCGGAGAGCTTGGTTGTCCAAGCCTCCACTTCCAAGAGCGCATTCCCTACCGCTCCCCTGGAAAGGGAATCCAAGAAGCTGGACCACCTTGGGAAGAAGATTTTCTCTTCCGCCAGCTTAGGACTGCGGTCGGTAAACACCGCATGTCTCTTGGGCCGTTATTCCCACTCCGTGTGGGATACGGTGGTGCAGGTGCTGCCTCAGTGTCCGGAGGAGGCCCGGATAGTGCTCTCCCAGGCTGTGGCCGCCGGGAGGTATGCAGCAAAGTTTGCCATACGTTGTGGGCTGGACACCGCCGACTCTCTGGGCAGGACCATTTCAACGTTGGTAGCGCTTCATCGCTACGCCTGGATGAGGTCGACTGGCTTTTCAGGGGATGTCCAGAACACCTTGATGGACATGCCCTTTGATGGCCGTCGCCTTTTTGGCGACAAGGCAGACAACGCTCTAGAGCGTTTCAAGGACTCACGGGCTACGGCCAAGTCCTTGGGCCTCTCCACCCACCCTGAGCAGTCTGCTTTTCGCCCCTTTCGTGGCTACGGAAGGGGTGCCCCGCTACGTTCCGCCCAGAGCCGTAGGCCGCATCAAGTTACCCAACCTTCGCGCGGCCGGGGACGTGGGAACCAATGCCGTGGTTCAGGGGGCCAGCGGGCGGGCCAGTCCACCAATCCCCCCTCTGCAGCAGCCTCCAAACCCTCCTAGTCCAACCTTTCAGGCCCATCAAACGCCAGTGGGTGGCAGGATTCGCCATCGCCTCCCCCACTGGGGCACCATCACGTCGGACAGGTGGGTTTTGCAAATAGTCTGAAGGGGCTACTCCCGCCCCTTCGAGACTACCCCTCCAGCCATGCCACAGAGATACCACCGCATGTCGGGGGATCATCTGGCCCTTCTCCAGCAGGAAGTTACGGCTCTCTTGGCCAAGGGAGCCATCGTGTGCGTTCCTGTCCCAGAAGTAGGTCGTGGTTGTTACTCCCACTACTTTCTGGTCCCCAGGAAGGACAATTGCCTGTGTCCTATCTTGGATCTCAGGGACGTCAACCGCTTCCTCCGGAAGGAGAAGTTCAAGATGTTGACGCTTGCTCATGTCTTGTCTGCCCTCGACCTGCAAGACTGGATGGTAGCGTTGGACATGCAGGACGCTTATTTTCACATACCCGTCCTGCCGGCCCACCGGCGTTACCTACGGTTCACGGTAGACCACGAGCATTTTCAATTTACCATGCTCCCCTTTGGCCTTACCAGCGCCCCTCGGGTGTTCACGAAAGTCATGGCGGTGGTCGCAGCTCATCTGCGCAGATCAGGGGTTTCAGTCTTCCCCTATCTCGACGACTAGCTGTTGAAGGCGGGCTCACCCCAGGCAGTTGTCTCCCACCTACAGACTACGGCCGATCTCCTGCATTCGCTGGGGTTCTCCATCAATGTGCCGAAGTCACACCTGATCCCATCTCAATAGCTCCTCTTCATCGGAGCGGTTCTGGACACAGCGCGGTTTCGGGTCTATCCTCCCGAGCAGCGAGTCCGGGATATTCAGGCTATGATTCCGATCTTTCGCCTCTATCCCGTGTTTCGGTCAGAATGACTCTGAGGCTGCTGGGCCTCATGGCCTCCTGCATCCTGTTGGTCGATCATGCCAGGTGGCATATGCGGGCTCTGCAGTGGGACCTGAAGTTCCAGTGGGCGCAGCATCAGGGGAATCTGTCCGATTGCGTCCAGATCTCGGAGGGCACTGCACGTCAACTGCAGTGGTGGCTCACGAACCAGGACTGGGTCAATGTCAGATCCCTCTCCCTTCCCCAACCAGACCACATTGTGGTGACAGACGCGTCCCTTCTGGGATGGGGCGGCCACATGGGAGAGGCGGAGATCAGAGGCCTCTGGTCTCCGGCGGAGTCCGGACTCCACATCAACCTTCTGGAGCTCCGGGCGATTCGTCTTGCACTCAAGGCATTCCTTCCCTCTGTCCGGGGAAGAGTAGTGCAGGTGTTCACGGACAACACCACTGCCATGTGGTACTGCAACAAACAGGGCGGGTTGGGGTCGTGGACCCTATGTCAAGAGGCCCTTCACCTCTGGACATGGATGGAACATCAGGGCATGTCCCTGGTGGTTCAACACCTGGCAGGTTCACTGAACGCCAGGGCGGACGAACTCAGCCGCAGGTGCATGCTCGATCACGAATGGCGTCTTCACTCGGAGGTGGTGCAAGGTCTCTTTCAACAATTGGGAGAGCCTTGGTTAGATCTATTCGCCACCGAAGAGAATGTGCAATGTCAGCAATTCTGCGCGTTGGAATTTCCAAGGCGGCACTCGCTAGGCGACGCCTTTCGTCGCGAGTGGAGTTGCGGTCTGTTGTACGCCTTTACGCCTATACCACTTCTGCCCAGAGTGCTGAAGAAGATCAGGCGTGACCGGGCCCAAGTCATTCTTGTGGCTCCGGATTGGGCACAAAGAGTCTGGTATCCCGAGCTGCTCAACATGGCCATCGATCCTCCGATCAGACTGCCTCTTCGGGAGGATCTTCTGTCGCAGCAGCAGGGGAGGGTCCTCCACCCGAACCTGTCCAGTCTCCACCTCCTTGCGTGGAGATTGAGCGGCGGCAGTTGACGTCTTTCGACCTGCCTCCCGAAGTCTGTGACGTAATCTTGGCAGCCAGGCGTCCCTCCACTAAGACCGTATACGCCTGCCGGTGGAACAAATTTGTGGCATGGTGCACAGCAAATGCTGTGGATCCCCTTTCTGCCCCTCTTTCTGAAGTACTCTTGTTCCTGCTCTCTTTAGCCCAGCAGGGCTCTGCTCTGGGCACTGTCAAGGGATATCTGTCAGCCATCTCTGCCTTCCTTCGGCTGCCAGATCAGCCTTCTCTTTTCAAGTCCCCGGTAGTACACCGTTTCTTAAAAGACTTAACACATCTTTTTCCTCCAATCCCCTTCGTTATGCCTTAGTGGGGCTTGAATCTTGTACTAACTTATTTAATGTGCGCTCCCTTTGAGCCGCTTCATAGCTGTCCCTTACGACTCTTAACTCTTAAGACTGCTTTCCTGGTAACCATCACTTCTGCTAGAAGGGTGAGTGAGCTCCAGGCCCTTTCTTCTAAACCTCCTTTCCTGTCTGTTCATCCGGGCATAGTGGTTCTCCGCACCCGTCCATCATTCCTTCCTAAGGTGGTCACTGCCTTCCACATTGGGCAGACCATTACTTTGCCCACCTTCTTTCTGCCTCCGCATCCTTCGAAGGAGGAAGAGAGGCTCCACCGTCTGGACCCAAAACGTGCGCTCTCCTTTTGTCTAGATCGCACAAAACAGTTCCGGGTGGATGATCAACTTTTTGTTGTCTACGTGGGCGCAAAGACGGGTCAGGCCGTACACAAACGCACCATTTCTCGATGGGTCGTGTTGTGTATTAAGGCTTGTTACTCTCTGGCTAAAAAGGAGCCTCCAGTCGGGCTACGCGCCCATTCCACCAGGGCGACAGCAGCTACTATTGCCTTGGGAAGAGGAGTTCCTCTGAATGACATTTGTCAGGCGGCCACATGGGCATCACTGCACACGTTCACCAAACACTACTGCCTGGACAGTCAAGTCCGGAGAGACGGCTTCTTTGGCCGTTCTGTTCTCCAGGACTTTCTGGTGTGATCTTGGTTCTCAGACCCACCACCGGGGTTGGTATTGCTGGGGTATCTATTCTAAGGTAAGGAATCTATAACTAATGTGTTTCTTTCAGATGAACAAGTTACTTACCTTCGGTAACGATATAGCTGTAAGAAACATTAGTTAGTTATAGATTCCTTAGAGCCCCACCCATCCTCCCCGTTCTGCGAACTGATTTCTAGGGTTAAGGACATCCTTTCAGGGCCCTAGTTTTGTGAACCAGTGGTCAGTGTCTTGCATGGGTCTGCGTTTCTGGCGCGGAAAATCGTGTACAGAACTGACGTCAGCGCGCGAGGGCGGCGTCTAGGTAGCTGCCGCGACGTCATCCCGGCGACCACGACGACGGACGCGGAGCCGACCAATGCCACCTTCCGACGCGCAGAGGTACAGCTGACAAAAAACTTTCCGGATCCAGTCTGACGCCTGGGGGTAATTCTAAGCTAAGGAATCTATAACTAACTCATGTTTCTCAAAGATATATCGTTACCGAAGGTAAGTAACTTGTTCATCAGGCGTACTCCTACTATGTGAACCCTACTCTGTGTGTACCTAGAGTGTGTGTGTAGGTGTGAAACCAAGAATTCCCCCAAAGGGCACTCCAACCCCATTACCTGGCGGGAGCGAATGTAGGACTCCGTCC
This sequence comes from Calotriton arnoldi, assembly GCA_963921515.1. Classification (NCBI taxonomy): domain Eukaryota; kingdom Metazoa; phylum Chordata; class Amphibia; order Caudata; family Salamandridae; genus Calotriton; species Calotriton arnoldi. The sequence continues at coordinate 706,782 of CAWUFW010002787.1, read as the reverse complement.
TGGTCACGAACCGGACACCCCTCATGGAGATGTCAGACCGCTGCGTGGTGAAGTCTCAGCATGTAGGGACCCTAAGTGTCAGCTGAAGTGCCTCCTCTGCTAATACAATGAGGTGCTGATTATTTATAATAAAAAGCATCCTTGCGATGTACGTGTAGATTAGCAGTGTTATGGATATGTAGATAGCCATGTTGCCCCGTGGATGAAGATAGAACGACATTTGTTCATTCGTGCTTAAAGGCCTTATACTTGGTGTTCGAGGCATCAGGATAATGTTATGCAAAGCCAGATGTGTAAACAGAAGTAGTTTCAGAGTAACTAATCTAACATTGTCACGCACACGAATATTTGCAAAAGGTCACAGCAATAATGTTATTGTGCAAAAGAGGAAAATTTAATAAAATGAGCAGTTTCGCTACATGGGCCTAACCCGGACACATAACACCCTCCCCTCATACTAAGGGTGGATATAAAAGCTATCTAAAAAAACAGCATGCTATAATGAAATTCAAACTAAAAAGGTCTAAAACCCCTTTTAAAATCATCTAAAAGCAAGCTTACCTTTAAAACATTCATAAAAAGCCATTAAAAATCATTATACTGTTTAAAACTCCAAGCACTCAGAAAGCCATGGTGCCTAGAAAAGCAGAAAAATATTGTTTTGAAACATTTTGCTTAAAAACGTGCCAAATAGTTCCCACAACACGGAAAAGCCAATTGTTTAAGTGTCCCAAGTGGTAGACGCAACATTGCTGTTGCCGGCAACTGCAGACGACGTTCCCAGAGGCTCACCTCGAAGCATGTTTGTGGAGCAAAGGTGGTTCCATCCACTTCCCACAGCAGCCGCTGAGGGAAGGACTGCATCCTGTAAGCATATCGTAGAGCCGGTATCCAGTGCTCTAGGAACCAAAGCATCCCAGGGTGGCTCGAAGAATGCATTCTTCAGCAATGGAATTCGCTGATAACAACAATACCCATTTGCCTTTAAGGGGTCCATCAGTACTTCAATGTCCAGTGGCGCAACCAATTGTGATCCGAGACATAAATCCAAAACGCAATCATGGCTACAAAGCAGACAGCAGAATACAGGCTTTACGCAGTGAAGCCAAACAGGCCTGCAAGACAAGAACCAGTGCTCATTCAGTTCTCAAAGCAGAGGTTTGCCAGAAGCAGGCAATCATGCGCTCATGGCATCGCAGCACAGCTAGTGCTGTCTCCATTCTGGGTTGAACTGGGACATCCATTGCGGAGCAGAAAAGTGTAAGTCAAAATTCCCCCCACAAGTAGAATGGAGTGTATGGAAGATGGTATAACTCCAAAAATAGTCTGAAAAGTGCTAACCAGTCCAGAGCCAATACATTTTAAAAAGTGTGCTATTCCCTTCGTATCGGACATATTAAAGATACGGTCGACTAGCTCCCCAAAATGCAGTGGGAAGTTAGTTTGGAGTAGCGTGTGTATCTCGGATGAGGACCTTGCGGCCTGAAGATCAAGCGTCTCTCTGGCTGATGTTAAGGCCCCATCTTTTTGAAAAAGCATGGCTTTCAGTTTGCTCAGAGAATCAAAGCGTATGTTGGAAACATTTATCGAAGGCCATAGCGTTGTTTCCCTAACTGTGCGGGCAAGTGAAAACAGTGCTTGTGTGCAACAAGTGACTATGGAATTAACTGTTACCTGATAAGCGATGCCTGGTTCCATTCTGCAGCAACCTTGATCATTCAGCATCAAATAGTTCCCATTAGAGAGCAGCTTGAAAACTGGCTGCCAGAGAACCCTTCAGATAACAGGACAAGTTCGCAACTGAAGCATTGCATGTCCCATGAAATGAAATGTGCTTGCATACCAAGGACCCGCTCAAAGCATTCTCATAGTCAGAACTGCTAAGAAAAACTTCTGTGTCCCCATTCCTGCATCTAAACCTGAATGGTAATTCCCAGTATTTATGCGCATAACCTTCCCCTAGCGCTTCATATCTGCGTACTTGGTGGTATTGTAGACAATATTGGAACTGGAAAGTCGTGACCAGTAGGGTGATGTAACCATGGATTATCCGGTCTGTGGATGGCGTGTCATCCACAGTAAAAGGTAATTGGTCTAACTTTTCAACGTCCAACATGGTATATTTTGCATGCCTTTGTGCCGTTAATATCTGTCTTTCAGTTAGCTTGTATGCAGAAAACAGATTCTTTCTGTTGATATACCGCCACAGCACGTGGCCAGAGCATAATGTTTGGAGTGTCCAGCTCAATAATACAATGGACCGTAGTTGTGATTGTCCATGCTGGCAGATGGACATTTCCTGTTGTATTATGTCAATTGCAGAAGATACTATGTTGCCCAGTGAATATATCCTGGATGTTAATGTGGTCATATCGTTGTCAACCACAGCCAAAGCCTTTTCTAAATTAACCCAATCAATCTTGCGCAGTCTCTCAGCAGTTTCCTGTTGAGAAACTTTCCACAGCTCATTGTATATTGCATACAAGAAGCGCTTTTGACGTGGGTTCCGTCAAGAAATCCCTGAGATCCATGTTACTAGAAAGAAGGGACAAGTGTTGTTTCACCTGAGAAAGTGCTGAGGTTTTTAGCCAATCAAGGCGCAATTTCCTAACACTATATGATGTCACCAACCCCGAGGGTGACTGTACATATCTGAAAGAGACACGTTAGTGATAGATTCCTTACCTTAGAATATCCCCAGGCGTCAGGCTGGATCCGGAAAGTTTTGCGTAGCAGTACCCTTGCGCGTCGGTAGGCGGCGTCGTGCGGCTCCGCGTCCGTCGTCGGCGTCGTGATCGCCGGGATGACGTCGCGGGCAGTACTTAGGCGCCGCCCCTGCGCGCTGACGTCAGTTCTTCTTTTTCCGCGCCAGCAAGCGCAGATCCGGGAAGAGCAGTGCCCTGGTCAATTTTTGACCATACTTTTTGGTGATTTTTCACTGTTTTTCCTTAAAGGTGTCGTAGGGATGCCCGGCTTCAAGCGATGCGGCGCCTGTGCGCGGATGATGTCCGTCACCGACCCGCATTGGGAGTGTCTCTTCTGCCTCGGCCGAGGCCACGACACCGAGTCTTGTCCCGAATGCCAGGCCCTCAACCCGAAAGCTTTGCGAGAGCGGTCTCGAAAGCTCCTCGAGGCCCGGCATTCGGCTCCACGGAGGCCCCGGTCGCGTGAGAGGTCCAGGGGTCGCTCGCGGAGTGCACACCGGTCGTCGGCGTCGAAGTCTTCTTCGTCCGGTAAGTCTAAGCACAAAAAGTCCAAGAAGCATCGTCGCTCTCGGACTTCGCCTCGCCGGTCTCGCGACTCGGCTGAGGCCCCTCCCGGCACCGTCCCCGCCCCCGCGGCCCCGGACTTGCCTGTGGAGTCGCCCCCGCCATACCCGCCCTTCCCGGGTTCGGGGGCGGATCCGGCCAAGGTACAGGAGTTCCTGTCGGCCATGGCCCGCCTCTTCGGGCCTTCAGGCCCCTCCGGTGCGCCTTCGGGCCCCGCGGGCCCTGATGGGGTTGCTCCGGCGTCGCCGGCGGCTCCGGCCCCGGCGTCGCCCGTGCCTCCAGCCTCGATCCCGGCTCCGGCTTCGGCCCCGGCCTCGATCCCGGCTCCACAACCCCCATCGACGCCGGTCGACCTCACGACACCTCCGCCGGCGCCGATGTCTCCGGTGCCGTTCTCGACGCCGCCCTGGGCTCCGGGCGGCGTCGTCCCCAGTTCCTTCCGGCTCCGGACATGGACCCGGAGCGACGTCGCTCGACGCCGGCTCCGGCGCCGATGGGACCTTGGGTCCCAAATGTCCCTCCTCCTCCTTATTTTGAACCAGAGGAGGACCAGGAGGACTGGGAGGGGTCTGATGACCCTCTGACGCGCAACTGTCAGTATGATGAGGACTGGACAGAGAGTCTAGGGGAGGCCAGTGGTCTGGATACTTCCCCTGACACTGGCATGCTGTCTCCTCCCGTGGCTACGGAGGAGGGGGCCAATTTTGGTACGGTGTTGCGTAGGGCTGCTGGGGCCTTACGTCTCCAGCTCCCTACTTTGACGGTCAAGCCTAACATCTTGACAGAGGTGCTTCAGCCGGCAGCCTCCTCTGCGGAGACTGTGCTGCCGTTTAACGACGCCCTCACTGACGTTCTTTTGGGCGCCTGGTCCAAGCCCAACACAGGGGCTCCTGTGGATCGGAACGTGTCACGACGCCATCGCCCTGCTCCGGGCGACCCCCTGTTTCTTTCTGTCCACCCCACTCCTGAGAGCTTGGTTGTCCAAGCCTCCGCTTCCCAAACCGCCTTCCCTACCGCTCCTCCGGATAGGGAATCCAAACGCCTGGATCAGTTTGGGAAGAAAGGTTTTTCTTCCTCCAGTGCTGGCTTGCGGTCCGTTAACACCGCTTGTCTTTTGGGCCGATATACCCACTCCCTGTGGGATTCGGTGGCGGAGGTTTTGCCCCAGTGCCCTGAGGAGGTCCAGGCACTGCTTTCCCGCGCCATTGCGGAAGGAAGGGATGCGGCCAAATACACTATCCGTTGTGGCCTTGACACCGCCGACTCGCTGGGCAGGTCGATTGCAACGACGGTGGCGCTCCGACGCCACGCCTGGCTGAGAACCACTGGTTTTCAGGGGATGTCCAGAATACTCTCATGGACATGCCCTTTGATGGAGTCGGTCTTTTTGGGTCCAAAGCAGACCATGCGTTGGAGCGCTTTAAGGACTCACGGGCTACTGCCAAGTCCCTGGGCCTTACTGCTACACGCCCTCCGCTGCCTTCTGCTTTTCGCCCCTATCGTGGCCACGGTAGGGGCGCTCCTTCACGTCAGCAGCCCAGCCACCGGCCCGCGCAGCAGGCGTCTTCGCGTGGCCGAGGACGTGGATTCCGCCGTGGCGGATCGGGCAACCAGCGTGCGGGTCAGGCCACCACCTCCAACCCGTCCGCGGCCTCCAAGCCCTCCTAGTCCCTCCTTTCAGGTGCACGGCACGCCAGTAGGGGCAGGGTCCGCCATCACCTTCCCCACTGGCGCACCATCACCTCGGACAGGTGGGTCTTGGACATTGTCCGAAGGGGCTACTCCCTCCCCTTCGAGACCACCCCCCAGCCATGCCACCTCAATTCCACCGCATGTCAGGGGATCACTTGGTGCTTCTACAGAAGGAAGTCACGGCCCTCTTGACCAAGAGGGCCATCGAGCATGTTCCGACCCCAGAAGTAGGGCGTGGTTGGTACTCCCACTACTTTCTGGTGCCCAAAAGGACAAGGAGGACATGCGTCCTATCTTGGACCTCCGGAACGTCAATCGCTTCCTCCGGAAGGAGAAGTTCAAGATGCTCACCCTAGCTCAGGTCTTGACTGCCCTCGACCCTGGAGACTGGTTGGTAGCGTTGGACTTGCAGGACGCGTGTTTCCACATCCCCGTCCTGCCGGCCCACCGGCGTTACCTTCGGTTCACGGTAGGCCCCGAGCATTTTCAGTTCACCGTGCTCCCCTTTGGCCTTACCAGTGCCCCTCGGGTGTTCACGAAAGTGATGGCGGTGGTCGCAGCTCATCTGCGCCGGGCAGGGGTTTCAGTCTTCCCCTACCTCGACGACTGGCTGCTGAAGGCGGGCTCGTCCCAGGCAGTCGTCTCCCACCTCCAGACTACGGCCGAACTCCTGCACTCGCTGGGGTTCTCCATCAATGTGCCGAAGTCGCATCTAATTCCTTCTCCACAGCTCCTTTTCATCGGAGCAGTTCTGGACACGACGCAGTTTCGGGCCTATCCTCCCGAACGGCGAGTCCGGGATATTCAGGCTATGATTCCGATCTTTCGGCCTTTATCCTGGGTTTCGGTACGGATGACCCTGAGGCTGCTGGGCCTCATGGCCTCCTGCATCCTGCTGGTCAATCATGCCAGATGGCATATGCGGGCTCTGCAGTGGGACCTGAAGTTCCAGTGGGCGCAGCACCAGGGCAACCTGTCCGATCACGTCCAGATCTCGGAGGGGACTGCAAAACAGTTGCAGTGGTGGCTCTCGAACCGGCAATGGGTCATGGGCAGATCCCTCTCCCTTCCCCAGCCAGAGCATACAGTTGTGACGGACGCGTCCCTTCTGGGATGGGGCGGTCACATGGGAGAGGCGGAGATCAGGGGCCTCTGGTCTCCGGCGGAGTCCCGGCTCCATATCAACATTCTGGAGCTCCGGGCGATCCGGCTTGCACTCAAAGCATTCCTTCCCTCTGTCAAAGGGAAGGTAGTGCAGGTGTTCACAGACAACACCACCGCCATGTGGTACTGCAACAAACAGGGCGGGGTGGGGTCTTGGACCCTTTGTCAGGAGGCTCTGCGCTTCTGGACATGGCTGGAACATCAGGGCATGTTCCTGATGGTTCAACACCTGGCAGGTTCTCTGAACGCCAGGGCGGACGAACTCAGCCGCAGGTGCATGATGGATCACGAATGGCGTCTTCACTCGGAAGTGGCGCAAGGACTCTTTCTACAGTGGGGAGAGCCTTGGTTAGATCTATTCGCCACCGAAGAGAACGCGCAATGTCATCAGTTCTGCGCGTTGGAATTTCCAAGGCGGCACTCGCTCGGCGACGCTTTTCGTCGCGAGTGGAGTTGCGGTCTGTTGTACGCCTTTCCGCCTATACCACTTCTACCCAGAGTGTTGAAGAAGATTCGGCACGACCGGGCCCAAGTCATTCTTGTGGCTCCGGACTGGGCTCGAAGAGTTTGGTATCCCGAGCTACTCAATATGAGCATAGATCCCCCGATCCGTCTGCCTCTTCGGGAGGATCTTCTGTCGCAGCAGCAGGGGACGGTCCTCCACCCGAACCTGTCCAGTCTACACCTGCTTGCGTGGAGATTGAGCGGCGGCAGTTGATTCCTTTCGACTTGCCTCCCGAAGTTTGTGATGTGATTCTGGCAGCCAGGCGTCCCTCCACTAAGGTGGTATACGCCTGCAGGTGGAACAAATTTGTGGCATGGTGCACAGCAAAGGCTGTGGATCCCCTTTCTGCCCCTCTTTCTGAGGTCCTTCTGTTCCTTCTCTCTCTGGCCCAACAGGGTTCTGCCCTGGGTACCATCAAGGGTTATCTTTGTGCTATCTCGGCCTTCCTCAGGCTCCCTGATCAGCCCTCCCTTTTCAAGTCCCCTGTTGTTAACAGGTTCTTAAAAGGCATTACTCACCTCTTCCCTCCTGTTCCGTTTGTAATGCCCCAGTGGGACTTGAACTTGGTTCTTACCTTTTTGATGTGCGCTCCCTTTGAGCCTCTGCATAACTGTCCTCTTCGTCTTCTGACTCTGAAGACAGCCTTTCTGGTGGCCATCACCTCCGCTCGGCGGGTGAGTGAGCTCCAGGCTCTATCGTGCAAACCTCCCTTTCTGTCTGTTCATCCAGACAAGGTTGTTCTTCGGACGCGTCCGTCCTTCTTGCCAAAGGTGGTTACTGCTTTCCACATTGGGCAGACCATCACTTTGCCCACCTTCTTTCCGCCTCCGCATCCTTCCAGAGAGGAAGAGAGGCTCCACCGTCTGGACCCAAAACGTGCGCTCTCCTTCTATATCGACCGCACAAAACACTTCCGGGTGGATGACCAGCTCTTTGTTGGCTACGTGGGCGCCAAAAGGTCGGGCGGTGCACAAGAGGACCATCTCCCGCTGGGTTACCTTGTGCATCAAGACCTGCTATTCTTTGGCCAAGAAGGAGCCTCCTGTTGGGCTGCGTGCCCATTCCACCAGGGCAACGGCTGCTACCACGGCCTTGGGCCGCGATGTTCCGCTGCCGGTTATCTGTCAGGCAGCTACGTGGGCCTCGCTGCACACGTTTACTAAGCATTACTGCCTTGACAGTCAGGTCCGGAGGGACGGCTTCTTTGGCCGTTCTGTCCTCCAGGACTTCCTTGTCTGATCTTTGTTCGCAGACCCACCACCGGGGTTGGTATTGCTGGGGTATCTATTCTAAGGTAAGGAATCTATCACTAACGTGTCTCTTTCAGATGCACAAGTTACTAACTTGTGTAACGATATATCTGTAAGAGACAGTAGTTAGTGATAGATTCCTACCGCCCACCATCCTCCCGTTCTGCGAACTGATTTCTAGGGTTAAGGACATCCCTTTCAGGGCCCTAGTATTTTTCAGACACCTGTGTCAGCTTCTTGCATGGCTCTGCGTTCCTGGCGCGGAAAGTCGTGTACAGAACTGACGTCAGCGCGCAGGGGCGGCGCCTAAGTACTGCCCGCGACGTCATCCCGGCGATCACGACGCCGACGACGGACGCGGAGCCGCACGACGCCGCCTACCGACGCGCAAGGGTACTGCTACGCAAAACTTTCCGGATCCAGCCTGACGCCTGGGGATATTCTAAGGTAAGGAATCTATCACTAACTACTGTCTCTTACAGATATATCGTTACACAAGTTAGTAACTTGTGCATCGCTGATCAGGCCTATCTATTCTAAACACTTCAGCATTGCCCAGGAATCTAGACTGACACCCATTAGTGGCCACAGGTCAAACCAACCATCCCTTCCAATTGGGGTCTGAAGAATTGTAAGAACCGTTTCGTATCATGACATGTAGTGTATCCTAACTGTATTGTGTAAAATTCTGCCTGTTCCCAAAATGGGAGAATGCAGGTTTACGAGGTGTGTTCAAATCCTACACCTTGGCTATTTCAGGACAAGAAGTCTGTTGCACTGTTTTATTCAGGAAAATCATTTGATATGGTATTGGGCATGCTCTAAACATGGCATCCGTTCCCTGAACCTGCCAATCGTTTGTCCCCCAGACAGATTTTGTGTCTATGTTCTCTTTCCAAAAGTCAAAATCCTGTACAGACAGCTGAGAAAGAAAGGAAGCAGAGTATATTAGCTTGGTGTTTGTTAGCATATTTTTCTTTGCAGGTTTAGGTGCAAGCCTATATAATAAGAGGCTGGGTCCGATGTGTCAAAACCAGAAAAAATAAGCAAACTTTTGTGCAAATGTTTTTGAACTACCTTTTGATGGTATTTGGGCACTGTTCCCATTGAGTATAATTATAAACAGAACGTGGGATACTAGCTTTGTGTAAAAAATGGTGGCCATAATGTTGATAACAGAACATATCACCGTAATTAGATGTGCCATCATACAATTCATCAGAAGAAAATGCAGCCGATTGTTCTAAATATGCAAGCAAATTGTGCACTGTTTCAATGTCCCAATCATCAGAGAAAGTACTAGAGGTGATGATATCATTTAAGGAAATTTTAAACAAATATGGTATATGTAAAGTTCAGTAGGACCATACACATCATGTCCCACACAATCCCATCTGGAACTGCTGTAATGTTCACCAGGGACAGGTCACTTTGTTCACTGTGTGATGATGCATGTGGTTTCAGTACCAAGTTCACAAGTTGTACTGCGGAGCGTTCTGGTAGATAATTTCCGTCCAGAAGCAGGAAAAAGACAGTCACTAAACCAATTCAGAGGACCAGAAATAGTAATCCGATTGTAATCTAGAGATGTAACAAAGGAGTAACAAAGTGTGTCTTTTTCAGGCAAAGATAGAGAGCACAGATTTGTAGCTTAAAAGGAAGAGGCAGTGGCGTTGGTATCCCAGGTTCAGTTGAATCCGATGAGAAGTCGTCATAGTCTATGAAGTAGCCAGACGCACGTTCGGTCTTTTTTTGGCAGCTCAGCAGGTTTTGTGGAACTTGGAAATGACTCAATCTGTGGCATATTCATGTAGACGTCGTCAATTTTTCGAATTGAAATTTGTGTTTCTGTATAGTTGACTGTACAGTTGTAGTTGTTTCAACAGGAAGAAGAAATACTTCATTGTTGTTTACTGTTTCTCTTTGGAGAGGACAATCTTCTATAGTTATTGAAGCTTCCATCTGAACTTCCTGAACGGTAGCGAGAGGAGTGCGGCGGCTACCCAGGAGTCCACACAGCCTGCTGTTGAGAATCGGCCAGATAGTTTGGTTTGATCAGATCAATTGAGACAAACCTTTTGTCTCGTCGAGCAGCAAGGGGCAGTGGAAGTACGGTTCTGGTACCTTTGACAGCCAGGACAGGTACAAGTGCTCTGTAAAATGGCCCAGATTTTTTCTTGTCCACTATTTTTTCCCTGACCAGATCCCCAATCTTCGGCACCCAGCCAGGTCTTGCCGGAACAACCTTTACTTCCCCAGTGGCGGTGCGTTATACCTGGACGTTGCTTTGTGCGCCCCGGAATTCATTTTGTTCTTGTAAAACAGCCAAACGTTCGTAGTTGTCAAATGGTGTTTCTGCCGCCACTGTGTTGACTTTATCAAAGTCTGGTACCCACATTCTCACTCCAAACAGGATTTCATATGGAGTATAACTAAATTAACGCCAGATCCTTGTGACGGGGAGTGAATGTTTGCATTGTTCAGCATTCCGCCCATCATTTGTTCCTTTTGCTTCTGTCACCCCAAGTGGGAAGGGTATGCCCAGACGTGGGTCCCGTGCTCACCGTGCCACTGGATTCGAGCTAGCCTGGCTGATGAGGGGTGATGCCCTGAAACCGGTCCCAGGATGCTTATTCCGGTCCAGGGAGGACCTGATTTGGCAGTTCAGGCTGGACTGTTCCCATGAGGAGCAGGGTCAAGACTGATTTGCATATGTCTGGGTACAAAGTGGGGTGACGTGGTGAGCAAAAGAACAATGGATTAAATCCAGATCTTTGTGACTGGGGGTGAATATTTGCATTTTTCAGCATTCCGTCCATCATTTGTTCCTTTTGCTTTTGTCACCCTAAGTGGGAAGGGTATGCTCAGACGTGGGTCTCGTGCTCACTGTGCACTTGGATTCAAGCTAGCCTGGCTGATGAGGGGCGAGGCCCCAAAACCGGTCCCAAGATGCTTCTTTCCGGTACAGGGAGGACCTGGCTTGGCAGTTCGGGCTGGACTGTTCCCATGAGGAGCGGGGTCAAGACTGATTTGCATATGGCTGGGTCCAAACTGGAGTGGTGAGCAAAAGAACGATGGATTAAACCCAGATCTTTGTGACTGGGGGTGACTTTGCATTGTTCAGCATTCCGTCCATCATTTGTTCCTTTTGCTCCTCTCTCTCACTACAGTAGTCTGTACCGCGGTGAGAATTTTCTCAGAGGGTGCAAAACGCATTTCAGCGTTTGGGTACAAATGTGAGATTTTTTTAATGAAATGGGTACTGTATCAACCTTTGTTGAAAGTGATATAGATGTACCCGGTTGGTCCTGCGACTACGCGGATCACCAGGTTGGTTGTGTTTACACATGTGTAAATGTTTGGAAGCTATCATATCAGCATGTACGGAACATAAAATGTTTATATGTTCTTGTGTCCAATTTGATATTGAGAAATCAGGTCTGATCAAATCATAGAATGGTTTTACTCGTTCTGCATAATCCAAAATGTAAGTCTGCCAAAATTTAAAAATCCTAAAATGGATTTTAGTCTTTTCAGAGTCGTTGGAGGTTGGAGCAACGCACATTTTTGTAAAAAATGTGCAGATAGGCTTTTGCCTTCACTTGACAACTCGTATCCCAGAAACAGGACATTGAGATGGGCAATTTGGGATTTCTTTAAATTAAATTTGTAGCCTAGGTGAACAAACCCTAGAATTATATGGTCAACTCTGTCCAAGTGTTCCATTAATTCATCGTCCATCAGATAGAACAATGCTTCCTCATCAAAATTTTAAAGTAACTCTGTCACTCTGGCTGAAAACAGCCCAGGGCTATTCTTATACCCTTGAGGTAAACGGCAAAATTGCCCCTGTGAACCTAGCGCTGAAAATGCTGTCAAATATCTGCTTTCAGGCGCTATATTCTGGCAGAGGAATCCATTTGAGATATCTAGTGTTGTTTTGTATTTTTTCCGCACAATGTTATTCATTAGTGCGGAACTGTGTGCATTTTGTACTGCAAATGTGCAAGTAGATGTGTTTAAATCCTGGTAGTCTAAGACTAGACAGTATGAATTATCTGGTTTCACTACGGGAAACAAGGGATTATTCATTGATGAGGTGCAATTTTCTATTGCACCCTGGTATTGAAGTTGTTCTAGTATTTCCCTAACATGTTTTTTAGCTTCATGTTTTATTGGGTATTGTCTCTGTGGTTGAAGAATGGATTTTAATGGCATTTCGAGATGAGGTGACTCATCATCCCATCCAACATGATTGCGGTATAGTGCAGGAGCTAGTGCTAAAGCCCACTCCTTGGCGTATGAATGTTGAACTAATTCTGGGACAAGGTCAGAGAAAGCAGGTAAAATTAACGTTTCCCCCTTTGGGCATTCCATTATGAACTCAGGTGGCCAGTCTTTTTCAGTCAGAAGAATGTCGTAACCATATGTCAGGTTCTCCCAAAAGAGAGCCTTGATGTTTCTCGGTATGTCCCCCTCCAATTGGAGTGTTATTTTGTATAAAAGACGGGGAACACTTACCCTTGTATCAGGTATTTCCACCGTGATATGCTCACTCAGCGTTACTGCCTCAAGATTATTCATCAGGTTCCGGCGAGCTATTGTGACTTCTGCTGCGCTGTCCAGCATCGTCACTGCCCATTCCCCATTCAGAAGCAGCATCCTCAGTACCCTGGTCATGCCTTATTTTAATCCCAGCTAACTTCTTCTTTTTGAATTGAGGTTTATTATTCTTTTGTTTGTCTTCTTTTATATTAGGTCGAGCCTCGACCTGTTGTATCTCTTCTGTGGGCTTTTGGCAAACCCACCGATTGCCATTGATTACTGTCTGTGGCATTCAGAAATGCTGTTTTTTTTTTTGTGCATTTATGTAAATGCCCCTCCTTTGCGTGCTTAGTTCCGTCCCTGGCAATTTCACTCAGAGAGCCTTTTGTTTGGCCATCACACTGTACAGCGTGTGATGGCCCCTCCCTCTTGTTTTTGGTTTTCATTCCTGGGCTAGTTTCATTTTCCTAGTGGCTCCAGATGGCTTTTGGCTTCACATCCGCTTGACTGTAACTTGTTTTTCACTTACTGCAGGCGCGTGCAAAATGCTTGTGAAAACTCGACTCTCAATACGTTTTCCGATCAATATTTTTTTTCAAACTATTACCAGGCTTGTAAGCAAACAGCAGGTGTCATCAAACAGCGCGTCTAAAGATACCAGGGAAACGATAGCTGACGTTCGCTCATATTCTCTCTCCATTATTAAAATAGATATTTTCTCTCCTTGAGAGCTGAATTTGCATTCCTACGCAGCCACAATGAATTATCTTACACAGTGTCTAGGCTTCCTCTGGAGCAAGCAGAAAGCCCCTGATGGTGCTAAGTAGGGTGATGTCATGCCTGACAGAGTACCTGAGTGCTATTCAATTTCAATTGTAACAATTGGCAAAATGTTAAAGCAATATTTACACATTTAAATGTGCATGTAAAAGCATGAGAAGCAACACAGAGAAGATAATGGTTTCAAATTTAGCTTTTGAATTAAATTGCAGGGCATTAGGATAGCATTTTTTTTTGGTTTCGTTTTTTGCATGCCTGAAACTTTCGCCTTTATATCTGTTCCCGGAAATGCGAGTTTATGCTCAGTGTAATTACATAGGAAAAATGGAGCTGACCCAGTCTCGTGCAATCTCTTTTTCATGCACATAATTGCTTTACTGTGCATTTATTATCATGCACATGTCCTGCCTTGTGCAGTGAAAGGAGAATGGGAGGGGAGATCAGGGTTCGCACACTCGCACTTGAAATTAACTGCACAACGTGGCGGCTGCTGTTCTGTGTGGGCAACAGCAATGTTTGCATTTTACTTATTTCCTAGTTCCGTAAACTGATGGCACTCTATTTTGTGTTTATTTTGTATCTGCGTGCAAATTTCTTTGTACATGTGTTGGTGTGTATGTTTCCATCTGTATATATTCCTGTCAAACTGTGTGTGTCTGTGCCGTTGCATGGCTCTGTGTTGGTGTGCATGTGTGGTTTGCGTGGACTGTGGTGCCTTCTGTGGTGTCTGGATGGTTGTCACTGTTCATAAAATGCTATTAATGACACATTTTCTCCACGGATTTCAGTTTTTTCACATATCACGAACATGCCTGATGACTCATGACAGCCTTCTCTAGATTCTCCAGTATGCCGAGGTAGATTAGGGTTTTAGTAGGATTGCCCAATCACTGTTGCTCTAAAGACCCCATATCATGGGCATGAATAACATAATGCCTTAATTGGTTGTTGTATCAGTGCTGTATATCGCAAATATGGTAGTCATGACAGAAGATAATGTCATTTATTTTGCTTGAGCAGGATCCTCAAAAACTGTAGCTCATTATGAGCCAAGGGCCACGTGTTCAGAGCTGCCAAACATTAGCATTGTAAACACAAACAAGCATTGGCAAAGCCAATAGATCTCAGCCCTGAAAGGGCCATGTTATTGGCTTTTAATTAAGATGCATGTGCACACATGGTCAGCAATCTTGCAAAGGGCTTTTATCAAAGAAACCCAATTCAAAATCCGTAGTTGCCATTTTTAACTTTACCTTTCTAAAATAGTGGAAAGCTATGTTAAAGTATTAATTGAACAGATTTAAAAAAATCAAAAATAAGTACGTACAGTGCCAAAAAGGAAGTGGACCACCCATAAACACTTATCAGTAGCTCAGCCTTCATAAAATATATAAATAAATGCTTAAAAAAATGGTAATGGGAAAAATCTATGGGGTGACCCTGTGTCCCACAGAACATGGGTATGTATATAACAAGCTACAAATGGTTCTGTCGTGTAAGGTAATTGCTTTTATGTTCATGAAGTCTTAATCATGTAAAAACCATCTGAATGAGTATCATAATTTTCTTTGTAAATTTTGAATTGGAACAGACAACAAACGATTTTGACAGAAAAGTCAATTTTGAACTTTTTCTGTATGGATTATATATTCTTATATGGCTGTCAAAGTTCAAAAATCATCAAATGACACGAGTGACATAAAATTGAGTGGATAAAGTGACAAGGTGACAAGTGAATAAGTGTCATTTATACATAAGTGATACAACAAAAAACAAATATGTACACAATATACAAAGGGTAATAATGGGGTCTGTCCAGTTCCGTTATAAATAAAGTGTCTCAGGTACAAGCAAGGGAGGCTTAATAAACCTTGGGACCAGAAAACCTAATGGACATAGACCAGTAAGTGTGTCGACGTTTCAACCCAGACGTGTGCGCAATTAGGTAAGCGTCACGGCGGGTCTTCTTCAGGACAAGCAGACAACGAAGGAGACAGCCACTTTCAAACAAGAATCCCAATTTTGAGGAAGTTGTTTAAAGAATTCCAAACATGCCGAATTTTCCAGGTCGCCTCCAGTGGCGAAGTTAATTGGCCAGGGGCACGGAAATAGTAGCGCATGGACTTGCCATGCTCACAGTCAAGAGAGAAAACACCTTGAAGGCTGTAGTCTTGGTTGAATAATTCAGAAACTGGAGACCCAGAACATCGGTTTGGGAAGGGGGCTTTTCATTTAATGTCGCCCTTCGCGAGTATCCAGCAATGTGTAGTCTTCGTTAGATTTCTTTCAATTTCAGTGCGCAGCGAGCTCCTGTCTTTCCTGAAACGGTCTCTGTCAAAATCGTTTGTCGTCTGTGTTCCAATTCAAAATTTACAAAGAAAGTTACGATATTCATTCAGATTGTTTTTACATGATTAAGACTTCATGACCTTAAAAGCAATTATCTTACCCGACAGAACCATTTGTAGCTTGTTATAAAAAAATAGTAAAACAGACCATAGAGAACAGCAAGTATTTTTTCATCTATTCACACAGGATTTGGAACCACATGCCCTTATCCATCAGGCAGCCGCGGTCCGTGCAGGTAACAGCGGTGGGATCGGGCAAGGGGGGATTTCGAGGGACGATGCCGAGGGAAAATTAATTAGTTATTTAATTTTCCCTCTGCATCGTCCGTCGAAATCCCCCCTTACCCGGCCCCACCGCTGTTACCTGCACGGACCGCGGCTGCCATCAGGCCACCTCAATGCTGCTCCAATTTAGGAAAGAGTAGAAGACTCACCTCTTTAAACAACACAACATCAAAGCGCATTAACAATCCAGAAAACCCAGCTTCCTCTCATCTTACTTGTTGACTTTAAGTTTCTCTTTGACCATGTACAGATCACCACTGCCTTTTGGCTAAGTTCACACTGTAGAAGTACTATATACGTACATATGTAATTACAGGGGAGCAAGACAGTAAAAAGAGTGTATGGGTGCGATAAAGAGGAAAAACTGGGAGAGAGCAAGGAAACACATGCACTTGCTAGGAGTGCTGAATAGAACATTTAACAAGTGCCCTCAAGTATTGAGTGAAGGATACAACTAATCCAATCAAATCAATGTGAGACTGACTTATCCATGGGCAGGACAACCCAAGAATGTGGAGGAAGAACACCTCATAAAACAAGCATTTGCAATGCAATAGGTCTCACATTTGCGAGAGTTTGAGCTATTGGTGTTGTAAATGACAATGCCGTTTATTTATGTGTTGTTTTTAAACAGATAGATAAATGCTTGATTAATGATGTAGTCTGATGAGCTTGTGATTCCTTCTTCGGTTTCTGATATGCGCTATGACCATCCACCTCTCTCCGAACGCGTATCGGATGACTCCTGAAAGGAACGAGAGGAATGTGTATCAGTATCCTGATACCTGTCAGGCTTTCTAATGTTATCACGGTTCCTAAAATTGTATTTCTTTTCAGTGGTCTCCTGTTGATTGTTTATTTTTTTGTTTATTGTCCCATTTCTTCTTGGAAGAATCAGGTGCTTGCTTAGAGTTATCCTTTTCAGAATTACTCTTCACTTGTGGTCTCCCAGGTCTGGCTCCCAAATTATCTCTACCTAGCATAGGTTTCTTTGACGCAATTCCCGCTCCTGCTGTGCAGGAGTGAACTCCCTCAGGCATTGGTGTATAGCTAATGCTGCTGCCTCCTCCTTTATGCTACTTAACACAATGGCTGATACTGCAGCAAAATTGCCCATCAGTTTCATTCCCAAGTCCAAGGCAGGTGCTGCCCCATACTCATTCTGTACCTGTTTCAGTACTACAGGCAAGACAGCCAGTGAAGGGATACCATGAGTTCTGGTGTAAACTGCAGCGAAGACTGTACCCCAAGTGGCCCAATCTTCCATTCCATTCCATTCCATTCCATTCCCATTGGCAAGCAAATTGTTAACCCCTTCGGTGCTCATGACGAGCTGAGCTCGTCATGCTGCGCAGTGCTCGTGTGCGCATGACGAGCTGAGCTCGTCATGAACCCGTCCACTCAATGAAACACCCCGCACAGGGCGAAAATCGGCCGCGCACCGAAGGGGTTAATATTCTGTGTTTTTCCTCCGGGCTCATGTGCTCTCCACAACGGAATTTGCTCCCGACTGGTGGGAATTTTTCCCATAACGGCATTCAATGTTTGTGGGCGGTCCGTGCAGGATTAACTGTGAGTGTTCGCATTATGAACTGTGTTAGATTTCTGTAAATGTTTACTAAATATCAGTATAATGTACGCAATTCTGCTGTAGGTAACTTAGCAGTGTTGGGATGCAGTGGGTATGCAGGTAAGACCGGCCATGTCGCTCCTTCTTTACTGAGCGGACCGAGTCTCACGTTTTCTGTAGTGTGGGGGAGGGCGCCTTTAAACCAATTTATATGCTCTTGGTAAGAGAGAGGAATTTTTATGTCTGCTTATGGAATGTATTCCTTTGGTGTTCCATCTTCAATATAAGTGTAAAACAATTGTGTATTGGCATTTGGAGCTGGGAATTTAACCCAGGAATAGAATACCTCTGTTCTGAATGCTTTGTGTGCCTCAACCACAAAGGTAATGTCTCCACTCATTCCTGGGAGACCATATTGTAATAATTTTATAGAAACTGCATGTCTGCAGTTTTCTGTAATGGTTAGAGCTCCTGCTTCTTCTTCAATATTCTCTCCATTTTCTGACATTGTTTTTTAAAGAAGGAAATTAATAGATGAATTTTATGGAGATAGGGTAAGCACAATATGGGAAGTTTTATCCTACAAGCTTGAATAACCTACAGCCAATACATAGGGTATACCTACTCAGCTGAGGCGGATTTCTCTACCACCACGGACGTCTCTGGTTTGAAGGAGAGACAGGGGTCTCTGAGAAAGCACAACCGAACTACTCGGTAAGACCGTTAAATAAGAACCCAACCAACGTGGCGCGCCATGTCGTGTAGTTCTCACTAATCTGTACGATCTGCACGTTTGTTGGACAACATAAACTTTGGGTGGGGTGCCTAGACTGATTCCGAGCACTCCCACAGGATATGTTGGCCTAGACACCAGCTAGCTCCCAGTGCCACCATAAGCTCCTCTAACCCTACCAGGTAGCGAATGGTTTCTAGCAACCATTTGTGCTCTTTTTTTCTCAGCAAAATATCCAGAGAATACACAGTGGGACGTTTTAAATATATTTATTGAACCATCATTATTCTTGTATAAAATATATGTGCTGCGATAATCAGTAGACAGAAGCAGATGAAACTGATTTCAAGCACCAAGAGAGTAAATAGTAGGTACAGTTCTACCATGGTGCTAAAACTGTGTATATATGCAGTCATATAAAACAAGGTAGTAATCAGGCATACTCCTACTATGCGGATCCTACTCTGTGTGTACCTACAGTTTGTGTAGGTGTGAAGCAAAGAATCCACCCAAGGGATAATCCAACCCCATTACCTTGCGGGAGAGAATATAGGACCCCGTCCTGGTCACGAACTGGACACCCCTCACCGAGATGTCAGACCGCTGCCTGGTGAAGTCTCAGCATGCAGGGATCCTCGGTGTCAGCTGAAGTGCCTCCTCTGCTAATCCTATGACATGCTGATTATTTATAATAAAAAGCATCCTTGTAATGTACGTGTAGATAGCAATGTTATGGATATGTAGATAGCCCTGCCGCCCCATGGATGAAGATAGAGCGACATTTGTACATTCGTGCGTAAAGGCCTTGTACTTGGTGTTCGAGGCATCGTGATAATGTTATGCCAAGCCAGATGTGTAAACAGAAGTAGTTTCAGAGAAACGAATCCCACATTGTCACACACATGAATATGTGAAAAAGGACAGTAATGTTATTGTGTGAAAGAGGAAAATGTAAGAAAATGAGTAGCTCTGCTACATGGGCCTAACCCGGGCACATAACACAGGGACTGAAACACTATTACTAAGGGTTGCCTGGACTCAGTGCACAGTGCCTCACCATAGGTGGGCACTATATACTGAGCCAGCTTCGTACAACGTCCTCACTGCATCTCCTGCGATGTGGGCCTTCATCTTCGATGTGCTGCTGAGGCCTCCCTGTGGCACCCTGTGTCTGCTGCCAGAGGGTCTCACCGGGGTCTCCATTGATTCCTGCTAGCTCTCCTGCTTGCTGAGGGCTGTCTCTAACTTACCTGTCGTGGGTGATTTCTTTGGACCTTGCTGGTCCCCCATTCTGCATTTCATCCTGCAACATGTCTGTTGCATTGCCAAGGCTTGTTGGTGGCCCTGCTGGCCACTGATCCTCCTGCTTCTCATCGAGTCGATAGGCTTGGGACAGCTCGTGGATGTCTCCTCAGATCCCACAGTATCGACTGGGCTCTACAGCTGCATCTTCAAGGCCTCCGTTCTGCAGTGAAGTACACCCGAGAAGGTTGGGCATTGTGCTCCTGCACCTCTTGGACAACTCCAGGTGGTTTGGACTCTGTCTCCTCTCTCCAGAGGTACTCCTTGTCTGGAATCCATGGCTGGGTTCCACCGACCTGGTCCATGGGTCACTGCAGCAGCTGGACATCCGAAGTTCCCCGTTGACGTCAATGGGCGGTTCCAACATCACTTCACACCTATGCACCCGGGCTCCCTGGTGTAGGTATCCGGCTTCTCTGGCTATCCACAGGTGGGGGTGCTCTCCAACCTCCCTTGTCCCAACGGGTTTCCTTGGGGTCCACTGGGAAGGATCCTGAATCCTAAAAATCCTAGCCGCGTCTTACCCATGTTATCCTATGGACATTGGCCCGGGGTTTCACCTCTGCACCCTTGCCGCCTAGGGAATCCTAGTGACTTACCTTTGGTGTTTCCGTGCTTCCCTTGCCTTACTGATCCTTGAGTGGTAGTCTTGGTTAGGTACCCTTTCCGCATTCCATTTTCTTAGTATATGGTTTGCCCCCCCCCAGGCTCATGTGTTTTTATGTGCTTACTTACCTTTTTTTATAGAATATGTGTAGTGTAATGATATCTCCGGGTAGGAGATATACAAGTAGGTTAGTGTTTGGTATTGTAGTATACAATACTTTATTTGGTCAATACTGGTTTGGTTCTTTTCTGCGTGTGACCCTCGCTGACTGACTATTGTGGTAATTGCAACTGCTTTACACCCTCCTGGATAAGCCTTTGCTGCTCTCCACAGCTACCCCTTGAGATGTTTTGGTTATCTGGGACCACTTACACTATCACTAAGCATTGCCTGGACTCAGCACAGGGTGTATCACCAATAGGTATACACCATATTCTGAGCCAGCCTCCTACAGCTACTCCCTCCCCTTTGGACTACTCCGCCACCCACTTATGATTGACTGAGGGAGGTCAATCTCTCGTAGCTCCTTCAAGATGTGCAGGCTCTCTTGGTCAAAGGAGCCGTAGAGAGGGTGCCTGTATCAGAAGTAGATCTTGGTTGTTATTCCCGCTACTTGCTGGTGCCAAAGAAGGACAGAGGATTTTGTCCTATCCTAGACTTGTGCATTCTCATCATCTTCTTGAAAAAGGAGAAGTTCAAAATGCTCACACTGGCCCAAATCCTGTCTGCTGTGAACCCGGGAGAATGCATGGTAGCGTTGGAACATCAGGGCATTTCACTAGTGGTTGAGCACCTGTCGGGCTCTCTGAATGCTGGCTGGAATGATTTTGCGTTTTTGACATCAGTGCCAATTTCTACAATGCAGAACCAGGATTAAAAGTAACATTTCCTAGCTTCTCTTTATTAAAGTTTATCTTTATATGAATTTTTTTCGTTTCAGAATGCTGTACTTGTCAAAGTGTCTACTGGATGCAGGGTTTGCTGTTAGGCCTCACCCTGATTCCAGTCTCCCTGGCACCAGTGTCCATACAATACAGCCTTTAGCAGGGTCCAGGAACCAGGAGTACAGGATGTTGCCTTTTTCCACGCCTATTCCACCTAGCAGCACATCTTAGCCATGCGTATTTGCACTGTGATTTGTTTTGTTGCCTTTGCCCATGAATAGTCAGCTCTTTGTACTGGGTGTGCCCTTTGGCAGTGCCCTGCATCTAGTCTTCCTCCAGCAAAACTTGCTTAGTATGGCGATTAGTTGTGCCCTTTCAGCTGTGTGCAGGTCATGACCATTTTTTATTTCTAAATTTGATAGAATCTGAAGTTAATTTGTTTTACAGGATCTAGGGATCGATTCCGATCTCGGTCGGTAGGGCTCCGAATCGGATTCGGCTTTACCGGATCCGAGTCGGAGGCTTTGTTTCCGACCGATTCGTACAGTCGTCCGAGCGAGCAAGTACGATGCGAATGAACGCGAAATCGTCGACCGACTCGTTTCCGTGTCCGACCCGCTCCGTCCGACTCGTTCGCACTCGATTCGTGGCGCGCAATGGAGACGTTTACGACCGAGCCAGTACGATGGACGCGTCGGACAGCCGGATCGAGTCGGAGCGTCCGGCTCGAAAAAGCTCCCGGAGCCGGACTTGGGGGGTCCGTGCCGGACCCCCCTGCACCCGTAGCCGTACGAGTCGAGCACACCCCTATACATGCGTGTACGGTGCGGATGGCACCAACGCGTACCCATTGAGTCACTGGGAGCCCATGTACGCGTCGTACGACCGGCTCCCATTGACTTCAATGGGAGTCCGACCGAATCGAGTCCGGCAGCATGCGGCCGCATCGTACTCGCTCGGTCGGACTGCAGGAGTCCGGCTCGGTCGGAAATCTCTCCAGATCCGGCTCGGTCGGAGAGTTTTCCGACCCAGATCGGAATCGGCCCCTTAGTGTTGAAACAAGCATTGCCAAAGCCATTGGGTTACAGCTCTAAAATGCTGAGTTGTTGCTTTGCTGATACTTGTTTTCCAATTACATGCTTCATTACATATAGACATGGGTCACTGACAAAATATCAACGCCCAAAATATCCCCATACCAAAATATCGTGACCAAAATATTGATGTCAAAAATATCCTCATCCTATACTTATAATGGTAAGTACAAAAATATATTTAAAAAAATATCGGTCATTAATATAATTGTAAAAAATATTGTTTTTAAATATATAGAAATTTAAATATGTTAAATAGTAACATTAATTTAAAAAATATAAAACAGATTTAATATATATCTTAACAAAAATAACAAACATATTTAAAAAAGGTTAGACACACATATATAATAATTAATATATATATTTACATATATCTACTGAAAACAGTTATTAAATTAATGCATTTAATTTATTATAATTTATAAATAATATAAAAATATAGCAAGTAAATATAGATATATATACAAATACCAATCACATAAAATCTTTAAAAAACAAGGCATTCAAATTAAAATAAAAAATGAAACAACTTAAAATTCTTTGCATTTAGTAAAATTCATCTTACTTATAAAAAATAATATTAATGAAAAATATTATAATTTTTTAAATAAACAAAAACATAATTATATAACAATATAAAATAAAATATAAAATTGAATACATATACTATTTCCACTACAATTTATACAGAACTATGCAAACTAATAAAGTAAATATATTTTAAAAAAATTACTGCTCCCACCTAACGATACTCGCAAATAATAGAACTTAATAAAATTTACAAATCTCCCTCCAATAAATGCAATAGTAGTACAAGTGTTGGAAAGCGGAGGGATAAAATGTACTATTCCCACTCCAATCACTAGAACAGTAGGGAAAGTGTTGGATTGTGAAGGGTTAAAATTTACTATTCCTACCCCAATAAGTGCAACAATAGGGAAAGTGTTCGATTGCGGAGGGGTATAATTTACTATTCCCACTCTAATCAGTGCAACAGTAGCAAAAGTGTTGAATAGCGGAGGGGTTACATTTACTATTCCCACTCCAGTGAGTACAACAGTAAGGTAGATGTTGGATTGCAGAGGGGTAAAATTTACTATTCCCACTCCAGTCACTACAACAGTAGGGAAAGTGTTGGATTACGGAGGGGTCAAATTTACTATTCCTACTCCAGTCAGTGCAACAGTAGGAAAATTGTTGGATAGGGGAGGGGTTAAATTTACTATTCCCACTCCAGCGAGTACAACAGTAGGGTAGGTGTTGGATTGCGGAAGGGTAAAATGTACTATTCCCACTCCAGTAAATGCAACAGTAGGGAAAACAACCAAAATATCTTTAACAAAATAATTGTTTTAAAAAAAAAAAAGTCATTAAAAATAAATATAAATATTTAGAAAAATTAAATACAAATATATTTAATAATAAAAAAATAAAAACAAAAACATATTACAATGTTAAATATTTATCTCAAATGCCTACAAACATTATAAGTAAATTACAGAAATAATTTTCATATAAATAAATATTTTAATTTACAAATTCTGTATTTAAAAAACATTATTTATTACATAAATTACATTTAGTAATTTTCCAACCTATAACAACACAAAACTCACAACCTGCACCTAAAACGTAACTTCAAAAACCAAAAATGTATTTACAATATTAATATAAATATGTATTCTTCAAACTAATTCTCATTAATTAAATATTAATTGTTAATTATTATAATAAATGTACTTCCCACAATATACCCCCAAAAAACTGACAAAAGACTGAGAAAATTTAACAGAAAAATATTTACATAATTAACATATATCTTAATTAACTTAATTATTAATATTAATAAAAAAAGAATAATTGTTTAAAATTAATTAACTTCCCACCCATTACCACATTAAAACAAACAACCTACACCTAAACAGTTTTTATTAAACATTTAACATAATTAATTATCAATTAATTAATTCATATTAATTAACATACTAGTTATTCATTAATTAAAATTAGATTACTTCCCACCCTTTACTCCTATAAACCCCACAACCCGCACCTAAAAAAAAAAAAATCATTACTTAATAAACACAATTAATGATCAATTATGTAATATTAATTAACAACTAATTAGTTCCTGCCCTTTACCACTATAAACCCCACAACCCGCACCTAAAAAAAGTAATTACTCAGTAAACACAATTAATTATTTAATATTAATTAGCAACTAATTATTAATTAATTAAAATGTAATTACTTCCTACCCTATATCTCTATAAACCCACAACCCGCTACGGTACAAAAAACCACAAAATATAATTCAATGAAATTGAATAACTACTATAGATGAAACATATATTAAACAATAATTATACAAAAAAATTACATCATACACATTTAAAATATATACTAAAATACATAACAATAATTAAAAAACGATGTTTTAAACAACTATATTTTTGCCAACAATATTTATGACTTAAATATTTTAAAATTCGATATTACTTACCTTAAATTTGATATTCTTGACATTGATATTCTTGCTTACGATATTTCCCTATCATGATATTTAAAACTCTGGGCCTCATTACAATGTCGGTCAGAAAGCATTCCGACTGACTCGGACTCGGGATGGTTTCTGACCGAATCGGATTCGGGGAGTCCGACCGACCAATTACAATGTTTCCGAACAGCGTTCGGTCGGACTCCCACTGACTTCAATGGGAGCCTGTGTTCCGACCGACAACACAGGCTCCCATTGAAGAAAGGGGAGGGTGGGGAAAATTGTACACCCTGTGGCGGGCACCCCATGGTGCCTGCCACACTGTATGGTTGGAAAGAGGGGACCCATGGATACCCCCACAGGCCACAACCGGAGGGCCCCGGGTGAAGAGGGGCCTGCTACGGGCCTCCAAATTCAGATTCCGACAGCCGATCCGTGTTGGAACAACCGATTCGGAAAGGCTGTCCGAATCCGACATCGTAATCCGTCGGTCGGAAAAGTGGTCCGTAGACCTGTACGAGTCTGCTCCGACCGCCTCGGTTCCTCCGAATGCCGTTCAGAACCAAGTTGGAACCGAGTCGGAAAGTCTGAATATTTTAAGAACATCGTAATCGGTGGTTCGGAAGGGTTTCCAAGTCGGTCGGAAAGGCGGGTTCCAAATCGGATTCGGATGAACCCAATGCCATTTGGAGACTTTCCGACCGACATTGTAATGAGGCCCTCTATATTTTGGTGAGGAGATATTTTTGATTCGATATTCTGTCTAAATACTATACACATGCATGCCGGCAATCTTGTGATGGGTTTTCTATTAATGAAAGCCCATTCCAAGATGTCCATCGATGTATATGCATGCATCGTGACACATGCCTTGTGACCCATGTATGCACATCTGTCATAATTTAGGCAGACAATTTTAATTAATCGATCTAACATGGGGAACAGACAAATTAGATCATTAAATGGAAAAAAAGATAAAATAAGTCACACAAAGCATGTAAAAAAGACTGGACAGTGTTTTCCAATATCCATGCCATAGTTAAAAAAGAATAATAAAAGCAATTCAACCAGAGATGAGGAGCGGGGCGGGCAGCATTTGGTCGAGGGAAAGGGGATAGATGGCAAATGTCCCATTAAACACAGAGGGCCCGATTCACAAAGGTAAAATTAGACCAAAAGGCTAACTTAAACCATAAGTCTAACTTTACTACTTTTTGGTATTCACAAAGGGACTTAGGAGTAGTATCTTTACTTCTTCTGAGGTTCCGCCCCAAATGCGGAAACTCCGCCTGAGTGCAGACCCTCCGCAGGCGTAAAGTTACGCAAGTCCATTTGTGAATAGCAAAAAAAAATATAAAGTTAGACTTTTGGTCTGAGTTAGACCTTCTGTCTAACTTTACCTTTGTGAATTGGGCCCAGAGAGCGGGATGTGGGTCAGGCAGCATTGGGACTAGGAGGGAGGAAAGCCATCAAATCAAAAGTGGGATAGGCAACAGAGTCATCCAGTCATGAGTAAGGGGCTGACCTAAAAGCTACTCTATACTAGAAGCAAAAGGTGTGACCTAAAAAGAAATTCATGTAACGTTTGTCAGACTTTAATGTTGCGCTTTATATAATAACTATTTTGGACCATTTTTACAGTCCATGACAAAAAATGTAATTGGTTCAATAATCAGAGTCGGCTCGAGGCTGCTGAATCCAATGGCTTGTTTAAGAAAGCCTGTGTTGCTGCACCCTTGCTGCACACTCCACAGGGGCTACATACATTCTCACTGCTGTTGACATTTTATATTAGTTTTAGTATTTCTATTCATAAGTATCCATTATCTCTAGGGGGCGTGGCTAACCAGCTAAAATGGTGGACGCGAGCTTCTAATGCTCCGCACGCACACCCTCGATTATCCTGTCAAACATACGAAATCCCGCTCCATCAGCCTACAAACCGGGCGATATCAGTCTCCGACACACCAAAGACTTCAACTTCTGAAGTTCAGCTGCTGAAAGTTGACGAATTAGCGGCCTGGGCGTACCAGCTACTCTACTTACGGGGAGCTCGCCCTCCATGTGAGATGGGGGCGAGCACAGGACGTGCGCTGAAAATCAAACGACGAACTCCCTGAGCGGAGAAGAAACAAGCGATGCCAACGGACTTCGGAGGTGGTGATTGTGAAGCCTGAGACCAGCGGGAGCATTCAGAGCTGGGATCAGGCACGGAACAGAAGTCGCGGCCCCCATAGCGGTGAGTGTCCGCTCGGAGGAAACCTACTGTCCCGGCCGAGAGATGCGGAGCCCTGAAAGTGAAAGCAGAGGACTGGGCCGACCTGGTCCGGCTGCGAAGAATGAAATCTGGGACACTCACGGCGACCCGGGGAGAGTAGCAGGGATCTGGGACTGCACCAGGCCCCGCCGAGCGGAAGGAACGGACACAACACAGACGACATCGGCCCAGCGGGCCCATTTGCAGAAGCCGACCCCGGAGAAGGTGACCAGAAAGCCCAGGACCGGTGGGAGCATTAAAGTACGAAACCAGACACGGGGTGGAATCGTACCTGCAGTGCGGTGAGTGAGCTTCGCCCTGGCATCATCTGGGAGGGATCCTCTGTCCCAGCTGCGTGACCTGGAATCCCTGGAGTTGAAGGCAGGGTCCGTACTGACCGGGCCCCGCTTTGATAGATCGCACACAGTGTAGCCGCACCACTACTGGAAGAGCCGCGAAGACTCAGGCCCAGGCCCTGCCAGGCAGATATAGGGCACGTGACGTGCCAGCATCGGCTCCACAGCCCTGACCGCAGCGGTGCGCCGAGGCCAGCTGGGACGAGCTTCTGTCTCTAGCCCTGGGAATACATCAAAGACACTATGAGCAGCAGCCCCACGAAGACTAGTCGCGGGAGCATGCGACCCACCCCCCCGCCCAGCCTGCACCCACCAATGGCAATTCAATTGCACGTGCGCTGAAGCCTGGCGTGGATCCAGGAAACCTCAGGGTCTGATCTGTGCCTAAAACCCTGTGAAAGTAGAACAGGCGAAGCGCAGGAACACAAAGAAGGGCACCCACAAGACTGGTCTTCCTCTCCACTACCTCCCCCTCACTGGAGGGGAGCAGTGTCCCACACACGTACTGCTCGCAGGACCCATGAAGCTACCCTACAGCTCAATCTCAGAGCCTGGAGAAATCCCACGTATCTGTGTGTTGCGAGGACCTAGATGATGGAGAAGACGGGATGCCTCACTGGACCAGACAGCTGGTAAATAAGTAAAGACGACAGGAACTCCGCACACTCTTCGCCATCAATGTCTTAATCCCGCATAAACAGAGACCCCACCAGCAAAATCCGTAGATCTCAGGCAGGTACACTCCCAGTCATTTGCATACCCTCTGTGCAAAAATTAACAATGGGTCGACTGTGCACAAGCACACAGCAACCTGCCACACACTCGGAAAACCAAGGGGCCCAACGTGCGGAAGCTGAGCGTGCAGGAGAAACCCCGAGCTTGGCACTTTCCGCTAAACTTGACTCTGTTCTGGCTGCGGTGGAGAAAATAGGTGCTACCCTGGACCAAACCCGGGCCTCACTGGAGTCCAAGATAGATAAGGTCACATCCGATTTCACGCTATTACGAGCTGATCATCGTAGACTAGCGGACAAGGTTCAGGCCAACGAGCTAGCCATGTTAGACCCAAAGCCAACCACCCGCAGTCACACAGCAGCTCTACAAGACCTTGTGGATCGAGTAAACATGCTATAGGACAGGCTGGAGGATGCGGAAGGCCGCTTGCGCCGCAACAACATACAAGTGGTGGGCCTGCCTGAGGGAGAGGAGGGACAGGACCCTGTTGCGTACGTTGAGCACTGGTTGCGGGAGCTGTTCCCAGAAGACGCATTATCACCCCAGTTTGTGGTGGAGCGAGCACAGCTGGTACCAGCCCGTAAACCGCCCCCAGTAGCCAGACCAAGACCGTTACTCTTTAAACTGCTAAACTACAGGGATAGGGACGCAGTACAGAGAGAGTCCCGCAAGCTCACCAATATCAGGATACAAAACATCCAAGTCATGTTGTTCCCGGACTACACCATACAAGTGCAGAGAAGACGGGGATTCTTCACTGCGGTGAAGCATCAGCTCTGTGAATTAGACATCCGTTACTCCCTAATATTCCCAGCCAAACTGCGAGTGGCCGCGAAAGGACTCACTCGATTCTTTCATGCACTCTTCAATGTCTGGGACTGGTTGGAAGAATCAGGCCTTCTGACGGGACCCAAACCATCCATGGACACTCTGTCGCCTCGATGAGGTAGACGAAACCATGGTGGCTGCAGGGGAAAGAGCCCCAAACACACAAGACCACAGACAACAATCCCTGACATGGAACAAAGACTAATGTAAAGACAGGAGGCCCTCAACGATGCTGCGGCAATCCGGACTAAATCAAAGAACCCTGAACATGAGATGAGATCCATCCTCTCCCTGGGTGTGACTGGGTCATCACCCGCAAGATCCGAAAGACCTAGATTCCCTCGAGTTACCAGACGTCACGCCGCAGACTTCGGATGACATAATTTGAACAATCAGCAATAACCTGATAAGTGTATCTTATCATGTAATACGCAACTGCTGTTCGCTTTACTCACCTTATCAGATGCATGCTCAGGTGCGCAGGGAAATTAACCAGCACACAGTAGGTAACACAGCCTAAACGTAACAAATCTCCCCCGCTATCCAAGACACACACCCGCCCACATCTTCAATTCAGAAGGGATCATTAGCTACTCTAAGGAAGCATTGAGGGGACGCCAAGAACGCATAGGATCAGACCACACCCCCCCACAGTTAGCTACACCTAACATAAAAGTTGCCACAGTTGGGCTTCCTAGTTTGGACGATCATCGATTACGAGTTCGCTCTCATAACGTTATGCCTAATGCAGTTAAAGCCCTAGTTTTGATTATGCTTTTGACACCCCGAGAAGCTTTAAATGGTTGCCTGGCCCGCAGCCACACCTCCACCTCTCCCTACACCAGGGGTAGCATCCTATACTCTTGGCACAGACAAGCATCCTTACATGGAATGTGAGAGGAATGCACACACCCACCCGCAGATACTCCGTATACTCATATCTCCAACGCAGATCCACCAACATAGCCTTTCTACAAGAAACACACCTTACCCAGACAGAAGTTGATCGCCTCTGCAGGCGTTGGAGGGGACAAGTATACAGCATCAACTACTACTCCCAAGCACGAGGGGCATTAATATGGATAAAGGCAGGGGTTCCGTATGTGAAAGAGGAGGTAGTCATAGACCCGGAAGCAGATATGTATTTGTAAAAGGTAGACTGAATGGGCAAACACTTCTCATGGGCTCCATATATGCCCCAAACATGGAACAAGCTCTGTTCTTTAGCAAACTCACCGGAGAGCTAGTCAGATGGAGTGGGCTCCCATGGCTCATGGGCGGGGACTTCAATTCGGTATTAGATGTAGATCTAGATAGGTCATTTCCACCCCTAATATGAACCACAACAGCATCCAATGCGCAAACGCTATCAGAGTGACGTTAGAAGATCAAGCGTTTCACTCCTCTCTGGGGACGGCAATGCTAGAATACTTCGAGACAAACAACCATTCCACAGGAGACACTCTCCTAGAATGGCATGCCTTTAAGGTGACCATAAGACGACACTGCCTTGGTACTACCTGGAACATACGTAAGCAACTAAATGATGCGCTCAGCAGAGTAGAGCGTCAGCTTCTAAGCCAAGAGACAGATGAGGCAGCAGGTAAGAGGGATACAAGACGCCAGGAAGAAGTACGTGCTGAACATGCGGATTTACTAGAAAGGCTTAGATGTCATAACTATGCAGCACACTCTGCACGCACACAGGCCACTGCAGATCGGGCGGGCACAACGCTAGCATGGCTCCTGCATCAAGAGCAAACTTGTCAACCCATAGGCACTTTAAGAACAGACACAGGACACGTCCTATAAACACAACATGAAATACACACAGCAATGACACACCAATACACTACACTTTATCAATCCGTGGGGCAACACGATGAAGGAGCTCTAACCGCTTTCCTAGACACTGTGGGCCCCATTAGGATGGCGGGCGGATCGCCCCCGCTGGGC
Organism: Calotriton arnoldi; assembly: GCA_963921515.1. Classification (NCBI taxonomy): domain Eukaryota; kingdom Metazoa; phylum Chordata; class Amphibia; order Caudata; family Salamandridae; genus Calotriton; species Calotriton arnoldi. The sequence goes on along the minus strand of CAWUFW010002787.1, from coordinate 676,122 downwards.
CGGCGGTAGCCACCGCTGGCCCGGCGGGGGCGATCCGCCCGCCATGCATACCCAAAAGACCCCCGCCATATTAGGATGGATAGGGGGTCCGCGGCGGACGTAAACACCGTCCGCCGCTTTTCCTGAATAATATGGTGGCGGTGTCTGCAAGACACCGCCATCCATATTATAATGTGTGCGGAGATGAGCCTTTCCATGGCGGCGTTGCCGCCATGGAATGGCTCGCGGTTTTTGCTGTTGGGGGCCTGTAGCGGGCCCCCAGGATTTTGGGGGAGTGGGGGGTGCACATGGGTACCTACATTTGAATGCACAAGGTGGCAGGCACCGCGCAGTGCCTGTCACGTGCATTCAAATGCACAACATGCATTTTTCACATTGCGTGGGAGCTGCTTGCAGCACCGCCCGCCGCAATGTAAAAAATGCGGGCAGCGCCCGCCAGTCTGGCGCATCCTAATGCCACTTGCGGGACCGCCGCAACAATGGCGGCCGGTCCCGTTTCCGGATACGGTGGCGGGCGGACTTTGTCATCGTAATAGGCCCCTGTGTGTCTACCAGAAACAACACGAGAGCAGAAAGAGATGCTAAACGAACCAATCACGCCTGAGGAAATCCGAAGTGTGAAAGCAGCGCTAGCAAATGGGAAAACTCCTGGCCCAGATGGGTTCCTGGCGTAATACTATGAGGCATACGCCACATCGCTGATCTCCCGTTTACAGAGGCTCCTCCTGTTTATGCGAGAGGCGAGCTTAGTGTCGCTTCTCAGGCCGGACAAAGATCCCACGGATCTGGGATCCTATAGGCCACTAGCCCTCCTCAATGTTGATTACAAGGTATTGGCAAAGATCCTCGTCGACAGGCTTGCGCAGGTGGTTCCCACCCTGGTCCATACAGATCAGAATGGATTTGTGCCCTCCCGGAGCACCTTGTTAAATCTGAGGCACTTAGAATTGCCGCCTACTCAGTACCTCGCTGGCTGCTTAATAATAGATCTTGAGAAAGCCTTTGACTCTCTGCAGTGGGGATTTTTATTAGCTGCGCTGACAAGATATAATGTGGGAGACTCGTTTCTACATATGGTACGATTACTATACACTACGCCGACCAGGTCCAGGTGAGGAGAGGAACCAGGCAGGGATGCCCATTATCTCCCCTCTTCTTCTTACTAGCCATAGAACCACAAGCAGAGGCAACCTGCACAGTGATAGGTGAAACATCCCACTAGGGGACGGCACGCACACGATATCTCTGAATGCAGACGATCTATTGTTGTACATAAGAGACATCAACAAAATCCCCCCACAGCTGGCGCACACACTGGTAAACTTCGCCTCCATATCGGAGCTGAAGGTTAATGCCTCCAAGTCCTGCCTTTATCCCTTCAGTGAAACATGTAGAGACCAAGGATATATCCTCAATGAAGTGCGTGTGCGATGCTACCTTGGAATTAGGGTGTATAGGAGGCGAACAGATTTGCTAGACGGCAACCTTGGCAGAGCTCTGACTGCTGCCCACTCCCAAATATCATTCTGGAGCACGCTCCCACTATTGGTAACATGCGGAGTAACCCTCAAATGAATGGTGATCCTGCCTCGGTTCTTATATTATTTAACTAACCTACCCCTATATATTCCTCCTTCCTTTTTCCGCCCGCTGGAAAAACTGGTTAAGGACTTTATATGGGGCAACTCCAGGCACCAAGTGGCGATAAACAAGCTTTATCTACCTACAGACCAAAGAGGCCTTGCGGCCCCAAACCTAGAAAAATATTACTTGGCTGCACAATTACAATGGGTAGCTAGATGGTTAGCCGACCGTCAGAGAGGAGACACTGCGACCACACAGCCACCCCTATCCTATCAGAACTGATCAAATTATTTCACCCCTGCGCGAAAACGAAACCGCTGGAGTCGCTGCTGCTCAACGTAGCACATATATGCTACCGCAGAACTCTATATATTACCCGCAAAGTTACCCCATATGCACCTGCCTTACCACTGGAGGGAGCACCCAGAGGCTGCATTGCGACCACAACTGCCGAGCTACGGAGCTGTCGGGAAGCGGGAATACAGTATATGGGGGACCTGTATCGAGAGGGCACGCTGATTCCATACAGGACATTAGTAGAGGAAGACAAATTACCTCCAGGTCAATTCTTGCTTCACCACTCACTGCTAGCTGCCCTCTCTACTAAATGGGGTGACTTAACTAATGAGCCAGCAACCCACCTCGCCATACAATACATGCATGTTGTGGGACAGGGAGGGCACCTAACAAGATGGTTTGCTGCCTCTCTAAGATACCACACAGCAATTAACCTAACACCGCTTTGTCATCACTGGAAGAAGAACATGTGTTGCCAATTTACAAACTCTGAATGGTCCTCAGTCCTAGCAAGTCCGGTACAAATCCCCAGGAACGTACGCCTACGTCAAATTCAATTTTATATCACTCACAGAGCGTACCTCACACCCACAAAGATTAACTGGTATTTTAATCGCAGAGATGCTACATGTCCCAGGTTCTCACTTAATGACGTGGATCTGCTGCACATGTTATGGGGATGCCCCGTCTTGCTTACATACTGAAAGGGGTTTGCGGACACCCTGACTCAATGCACGAACTGTACACTCTCATTTGAATGGTACATTTACATCTTGCACTTATACTGTAGAAATCGAAACAACACAGTAACTTCTAGATTCTTAGACTTGGGGATGGCAGTGGCGAAGAGACTGATCACCCAGAGGTGGAAGCCCCCCGACCTCCCTTATATACTAGCGTGGAGACGCTCACTGCTCACATGGGCCAAAGCGGAGAGTATCCGCAAGACCCCTCTCGCCACCAGCTGGGACGTGCTACTAGCTGACCTATCACACATTCACAACACTAACACGCCGCCCCCACTCTCAGCCAACGCTACACCCTAAACATGCACCCAATAAGGAGGAAAGACATAGAGAAAGACACGGAGTCATAACAGTAGACAACATGTAAAACCACAACTCGCTCAACACCATACCACAAATCAATGCCAAAGCACCTGCCAAATATACAATACACTGGCCGCAACACTTGGGGGAACCAGGAGCAGGCTCTGTTGTGATGATACTTCACCTGTTATGTTTTATTTGTCCCTGTTATGTTATAAACTGCCTCCACAGTTTGTAAAATATTAGGTACTATACAACAACAATACTGACACATAATGCATACCTAGACATCACTGAACCCTTGGGGTTACTAATGACCAATGCTGTAGTTCAGCACCTACAGGCGTTCATGTATTGTATGTGTTACAGCTGAAAACTCGAAGATTATTTATCTGTAACCCCGGAACATATATGAATATTGACGATGCACCCGTCAAATGTCCTTTGTAATATGCAAATGCAAAAATCTGCTTAACTGTATAACTCATGAAAAGTTGAAAACCTAATAAAAGAAATTATAAAAAAAAATAGTATCCATTAACTCTTAAGTTGGGGTGAAGACCTCAACACATATAAACTAAATATAATTAAAACAGTGCAATGTTTGAAAATTGAAGTGTTTCTTGGTCGACTGTTAATCATAATGAAAACCCTTAGGGGCATATTTACGTTCCCTGGCGCATCCCTGCATATCAGCAGGGATGCGCCAGGGAAAATGCGTCACGCAAGTTTACCCTTGCGCCACGTCCGATGCGTCGCATTTACAATGCGGCGCATCGTGCGCATGAGATAAGCAGATGCGTGACGCATCTGCCGGCGGAAGGTTGGCGCAGTGCTGAAGTTGTGTCGCAAGCGCGACGCAACTCCAGCACTGTTCCAACCTTCCCTATCCCTAACATGGTGCGTCAATCCTTACGCCTGCTTGAGCAGGCGTAAGGATTTGACGCACCAGCGTCGGAAAAGTGACTGCGTGAAATCTTGTAGATTTCACTGCGTCACTTTTCCGAGGCGTTCCTGCGCCGGAACGCCCCCCCCTGCGCCGGTACGCCCACATGAAACCTGACGCAGGTTTCATGTGGCGCAGGGGTTTACTACGTGACGCATCTCCCTAGATGCGTCACGTTGTAAATATAGCGCAACGCGGCGCATGGTTTGCGTCGCCGCTGCGTCACATGCGTGACGCGAAGGCGGCGCAAAAGTGGCGCAAGGGGCTTGTAAATATGTCCCTTACTTTGGGACACATCATTGTTTATATACAAATGCTTAAATTTTTGGTATGATATAACTTTTTATTTGGAATTACAATCTAATCCAGGTGACAGCTCAAGAACTTTCCAATGAAAAAGAACGTGTAGATATTTTGGTTGAAGAACTGAAAGAAAGTCAACAGGATCTAAAGAATATTATCAGAGTCAAAGAGGTCTGCATTTTTTTAAACTTTCACAAATTATATACTTTCAATATGTGGGCATAAAGTCATAGAAGAGCATACGAACAGCAGTGTTTTGTTATCCTATCTACTATTGTCATTCGCACCATTCTGAACATTCTAATTCATTTTACATTTGGGTTGTTCTATTGCTTTTGAAAAAATATTTCTCCTAGATTCTGACTCCTTTGGATTCTGATTTTGAATATATGATCATGCCATTAAATTATGTGAACCATTGTTATTGGTTAAAATACTATGTACTGTGCACAAGGAAAAGCCTCCATCTCCGTACCCTGTAAGGCCACCTTAGTGGAGACTGGGAAAATTGTATACACTATCCTCTCTTGAAGTAAATAACCAGGAATAGGTGGACAAGCACTCTACCAACAATATCTGGAGTAGAGCTATGATTTAGTTGGTCACTAGGTTTTAAACCTACAGCCCATTGCTCACTTAAAGAAATGGTTGCTGGTGACGTTCAGTAGTGTTAAGTTGTGGATGCTACCAATTAATTAAAGAGTAGCAACTGTCATTTAACAAAGGTTATTAAGTTAATTAATATGGTTTTATTATGATGTATGTTGGCCATTGGTAAAAGTATCCACTGGATTCACGGGACACCAGTCAACCTCATCCTGTTCCCTTCTAGCATAGTCGGTTGGGGCCAGTCATTAGTGTTGTCCAGTAGGTCAGCTGGGTGTGGCCTTTGGCCACATACCTATGCCGCACACATCCAGAACCCCTGCAAATGGCATTTGACCCTGTATAGTCGGCTCTATGCGATGGATGTGGACTTATGATGCCCAGCTCGTATCCCTACTCTTTCTGATGGATACATCTGCCTGTGGATTCCTTACTTTTGGAATTACCCCTTGCGCAGCAATCCACAGAAACTTTTTCTCCATAGCTCTCCCACGTTGACGAGGACGTCACAATGGAACGGCTCCACTCGCGACCCTACACAACGTCATCGGAGTCATAAGAAGACCTCGTTGGCGTGCTGACGTCAGTTCCCTTTTTTCCGCGCCATCGACGCGTAACGGTTTTTCCAGGACTCTCCATTTCTTAGTAGTTTAACATTGCTACAGGTTCTTCTGTAATTGTAGCAGTTCAATGGCTGCTCAGAAAAAGTCTGGGTTTAAACCTTGTAGGGAATGCGGGGGTCATATGTCCATCACGGACCTCCACGATGATTGTATTTGGTGCCTGTCGTCTGACCACGACGTCGAGGGATGTTCATCGTGCCGGCGTATGAATCGAAAGGCCCTCAAAGAGAGGGAAGCCAAGCTGTTTATGGCCAGGGCAAAGAAGCAGAAGAGGGGCCGAAGACGGACGAGATCGAAGTCCAAGTCACAGACTCTGCACACCTCGAAGTCGTTGAGGAAGCATAAGAAGAAGCGGCGTCATGGCTCCAGACGCCGTTCTTCTAAAGACAAGTTGCTGAAGTTGGGGTCCCCTGCTCTACGGCGTCACAGGAAAGACGAGGTCTCACCTTCCCCTTCACCTCAGGTGACTCTGGCTCGCTCTCCGACTCTGAGGGGCTCTCCAACGCCCAGGGATCCGACGCCTTTACCTCTGGCCACTCCGCCTCCGGCTCCAGTGTCTCCGGTGCCGCAGCCAGATCTAGTCTTGCAGCCTCGAGCTGTTCCTGAGCAGGCGGTACCGGATCCGTACCCTCCCTTTGCGGCTCCAGGTATGGATCCTTCGCATTTCTTCAATGCGATGTATGGCATGTTTGCCAGGGCGGCTAACCCTTCTGGTGCACCTGTTGGCCCCATGGGACAGTTGTCTTTTAACATGGGCCTACCACCTCATTATGCCAAGGCACCCTTTATACCGTTTATGCCAATGACCCCGAGTTGGCCTCTCCTGACGCTAATGTTCTCGACGCTGATACAGTCGCAGGAGAGAAGGATGGAATATTCTCCTGCGCCGTCGGGCTCCAGGCCAGCGCCATCTCCACTTCGTGCGGCTTCGCCAGCTATCCCTGAAGGGCCTCCATCGCCGCCGGCACCGAAGTCACCGGCGCTGTGTCTGGCGCCTCCGATGCCGATACCCAAGGTGAGGTCAAGAAGGGAGGCGCAGAGGCTTCTGGAGGAGGAAGAGTTCCAGGAGCAGCAGGAAGAGGCTGAGGAAGGGGAGGTTATTGATCCCAGGCATGATTTTGAGGGGCTTCAGGAAGCTAGTGGGCTAGGTACGTCGCCAGAGTGGGAACTCTCTTCTCCTAAGGGTCTTCCTTTACAGGAGGTCTCTTCTTACCACTCGATTATCAGGAAGGCGGCTGATCTTCTGGACCTACAATTGCCCACTGCGGACATTAAATCGAACATCCTGACCGAGATGCTTCACTCTCCTTCATCTGTGACAGAGCCTCTGCTCCCTTTTAATGAGGCTTTGACGGAGCCCATATTGGAGGTATGGTAAAAGCCTATGTCCGCCCCTGCAGTGTCCAAATCGGTGGCAAGACATTACAAAATTGCACCTGGGGATCCAGCCTTTTTATCTTCGCATCCATCTCCTGAGAGCTTGGTGGTTCAGGCCATATGCTCTTCTAAGGAATCTTCTGGTTCTTTTCCATCCACATCTGGGGATAGGGATTCCAAAAAGATGGAACAATCAGCAAAAAAGATATTTTCCTTAGCCAGTATGGCCTTAAATTCATCGATTGCAGCGTGTCTGCTAGGTTGCTACATTCACGCATTGATAGATTCTGCAAAGGAAGTGATCCCCAAGCTTCTGGCGGACGTTCAGGGCCATTTTGCAGAGGTTTTATCGGACACACAAGCTGCGGCTCGTCAAGTCATACAGTCAGGGCTTGACACAGCTGAGTCTGTTGCTAGAGTGATGGGTTCCTCAGTGGCAACCAGGCGGCCCGCCTGGCTAAGGGGGTCTGGTTTTTCTCCAGATGTGCAGGCCACTCTTTTGGACTTGCCTTTTGATGGCTCTCGCCTCTTTGGTACTAAAGCGGACTCAGCGCTGCAGCGCTTTAAGGATAATAGGTCCACAGCTAAAACATTGGGTCTACAGTCCCAGCCCAGAGTCTTTGGTTACAGAAGATTTTGGGGTTTTCCTTTCGGGCCCGCCAGCAGCAGCAACAGGCGAATCCTCTTTATAGATCGTACAGAGGGAAAGGTAGAGGTCGCCTGCGAGGCTCAGCTAGTCAACAAGTCTCCTCCCCCTCCTCTCCCGTTCCCCCAACTGGTACCGCAGGGAAGGAGCTCTAGATCCCCTATCTTAGAGCATGTTTGTCCCGTGGGAGGTCAGGTGTCCCATTTTCTACAAAATTGGAGATCTGTTACGCCAGATCTCTGGGTTTTGGATCTCGTAGAAAATGGATACGCCCTTCCTTTCCGGGAGTTTCCCCCTCCTTTCCCTCCTTGCCAGGGCTGGTGCTCGGAGGACCATCTGTTGCTTCTGCAACAAGAGGTTCTGTCTTTGCTACAGAAAGGTGCGATAGAGGTTGTCCCGGAGCAGAAAAGGGGTCAGGGATTCTACTCCCGGTATTTCCTGATCCCCAAAAACGACGGGCAGTTGAGACCGATCCTAGACCTCAGGATCTTGAATTTTTACCTCAAGCAGGAGAAGTTCAAGATGTTGACCCTGGCTCAGGTTCTTTTGGCGCTGCAACAGGAAGACTGGATGGTGTCGCTCGATTTTCAAGATGTGTATTTTCACATCCCCACCCTGAAGTCGCATCGGAAGTATCTCAGTTTTACGGTGGGATCTCAACACTACCAGTCTGCGGTCCTTCCGTTCCGTCTTACATCCGCACCACAGGTCTTCACAAAGGTGATGGCAGTGGTAGCAGCTCATCTCAGAAGGTTGGGGATTCCTGTTTTCCCCTATCTGGACGACTGGCTGCTCAAAGCAAGTCGCCAGAGATGGTGCTGCATCATCTGCAAGTAACAACACAGCTGTTGTTCGACTTGGGTTTTTCGATAAATATACCCAAATCTCACCTGGTGCCCTCTCAGCGCAACCTGTTCATAGGGGCCGTACTGGACACTACTGTGAGTCGTGCTTTCTCGCCTCCTCAGAGGAGTCTAGACATCCAGGCCATAATTCCAATTTTTCAAGATGGAGCAGGTGTTCCAGGCCTGAAGGTCTTACACCTGCTCAGTCTGTTCGCTTCCTGCATACTGTTGGTCAACCATGCACGCTGGCATATGAGGGCACTCCAGTGGTGCCTCCGCAGGCAGTGGTTTCAACACAACAGAGATCTCAGGGGGGTGGTCAGAATCTCCAGAGACACTGCAGCGGAGCTGTTATGGTGGAGTGTCTCGGACAACCTGTCTCAAGGGAATCCGTTTCAACCTCCTTCTCCTGTGGCCACAGTGATAACAGATGCCTCCACTCTAGGGTGGGGGGCTCATCTGGGGGATCTGGAGATCAAAGGCCTTTGGTCTCCAGAGGAAAGGTTGCTTCACATCAATCTTCTAGAATTGCAGGCGATATGTCTGGCTCTGCGAAGTGGTACATAAACAAACAGGAAGGAGTAGGGTTGTATTGTCTCTGCAGAGAGGCTCTGCGACTCTGGTCCTGGGCCCAGGACCATCAGATTTGTGTAATTGCAAATCATCTGGCCGGGGTGCTGAATATGCATGCGGACAGTCTCAGTTGGCAGTACTCGGCCGATCATTAGTGGCATCTCCATCCGGAGGTGGTACGTCACATTTTCAGAATGTGGAGTTTTCCTCAGTTGGACCTGTTTGCCACTCACCAGAACGCGCACTCCCATCCTTCTGCAGTCTCCAGTATCCGGTGCTGGGAGCGTTGGGGGGTGCGTTTCAGCTAGATTGGGGATCACAGCTTCTTTACACGTTTCCTCCTATACCCTTGATTCCTCGAGTTCTGAGGAAGATTTGCCAAGACCAGGCCCCAGTCATATTGATCGCTCCGGACTGACAAGAAAGGTGTGGTACACAGACCTCCTTTACCTCTCATCGCACCCTCCGCTCCGGCTCCCTCTCAGGGCAGACCTCCTCTCGCAATCACAGGGGCAGGTTCTACACCCTCACCTCCAGAGCCTGCACCTTCATGCCTGGAGAGTGAACAGGGCAACCTGAGTTCCTTCTCTCTCCCACCGGATTTGTTGGATGTTATTTTATCGGCCAGGAGACACTCCACCAAATCTGTTGTAAGAAACTGCCTCTATATATACTGCACCAAAGTGAGGTACAGTGTGTATAGAGTCCAAGGGTCTCCAGAGGTTTGGCAGAGGTTAAAGTTAGATAGAACCTTACTCTCTAAAGTGGTAGCTTGGTCGAGCAGTAAGGCAGTATCAGAGGACAGTGTAAAGCATTTGATGTACACACTCAGTCAGCAAATGAATCCACACACTCAAGAACTGAACTCTAGGCCAATTGTTTTGTATAAAAAAATATACTGTTGTTTTATTTCTAGAACCAAGCAAGCCTGGCACAGGTAAGCATGAAAATACTTTTCAGTAGTAAATTACTTGTATGAACACAGTTCAAAATTGCAGTGTAACTTGTATTGGTTTTGGTTACAGTTTTAAGTAAGCAGTTTGCAACATATTGCAGGTATAGTAAATTCAATTGAATGGGCTTTTTAAGTAAAATGCAGTTAATTACTTTTCAGATTACTTTTGCTAACACAGGACTGGATCCTAGATTCAGCCCTGCGACATTTCCTGAAAACAGGTGAGTAAATGCGTTTTGGTTAAAGGTACGATTTTTAAAGAATATTATTGCATTTCAAAAGTGGACACTTAAAAACTTTTTCACCTAGAGCCACCAATGTTATCCTATGGAAGGAAATTTAATTTGCAGGTAAGTTACTTTAACGTTACTTTTGTAATCCAGTGCTGGACTCCTAGATTCAGCACTGGGACATTTACTTAAAACAGGTAAGTAATTACGTTTTCGTAGTTTGTACGATTTTTAAAGAATATTATTGCATTTCAAAAGTTGACACTTAGAAACTTTTTCACATAGAATCACCAACGTTATCCTATGGGAGGAAATTCACTTAGCAGGTAAGTTAGGCTATCGATACTTTTTCTTACTCAGTGCTGGATCCTAGATTCAGCACTGGGACATTTCCTGAAAACAGTTGAGAAAATGAGTTTTGGTTATGCGGCTGATTTTTAAGGAATATTTGCAGTTTTCAAAAGTCGGCACTTAGAAACTTTTTGGAAGAAAAAGTGTCAATGTTATCCTATGAGGAAAAATGAGTTATCGGTTTTGAGGTAAGTAATCGGTCTTTTGAGTTAGGGTTCTGGGGTTAGACTCAGGGGTCTCCCAGGGTCAGTGATGCACTGTTGTTGCACCCTGAGCGGCACTAGGGCGGCCGGGTGCAGAGTGTTGAGGCCCAATGTTATCCTACGGAGGATAGGGGGACTCCGGTTGGTGGCTGCTGGCAAGCAGGCCACGGGGTTGTGGGAGCAAAGCTCCTAGGGGTTAAGCTCAGGGCACGTTGGGGACCAAGTTAGCACCAAAGGGGCACCCTCAGCGGCACTAGGGCGGCCGGGTGCAGGGTGCTGTTTTGAGGTCGGGTGCCCTGTTGATTTCAATGGAGATTCTCCGGGACAAAGAAACACTGCAGGCTCGGGGACGAGGATCTTCCAGGAGCTACCACCACTTCGAGGGGTAAGTTGGGATGTAGAGGGTTGGTTAGGCACCGTTGGTTTGGGCACACAAGGCCGTGGGGCGTCGGGTGCAGGGGTGCCTTGGGACGTCGGATTTTCTTACCCGCTCTGGTCGCGGTAGAAGGGGTCCTCTGGATTGAGGCTGCAGGCGTCGTCAGGGGGCTTGAGGCAGGTCAGGGGTCGCCGGATCTCGGGTCAGGATCGCCGGGGGGACCTCCTCTGGGTATTTGTCCACTCGAGCTCAGGCCGGCTTCGGCGGGTGCAGAGTGTGCGGGATTCGCGGTTCCTGGCTGGCACCAGAAGCTGCAGTTCAAACACGTCCGGTGTTCACGGGAGAAACAGCTTGGAAAGTGAAGGCAGGCAGGTCCTCCGGGGTTTTTGAGGTTGCTGGCCGCTGGACACGCCGGGGTTTTGCAGGAGCAGGTTCGAGGGGAGACAGGCCTGTAGGGCTGGGGCCAAGTCAGTGGGCGTTGTCCTCTTGTTAGCTCTGCACGGCTTCTCGTCCTTCTTCTTCTTCCTTTTCTTGTTGTTGCTGGATCTGAGGAAGGAAGGTTCAGGGTGCCCCTAAATACAGAATTTAGGGGCGTTACAGGTAGGTAAAGGGCAGGGACCAATGGGTCCCTTCCCTGCCACTCTCCAGTGGGAGGGGGGCAGGAGCCTGTCCTTGGCTGGCTGGGTCCCCCCATCCTCAAGATGGCGGGGACTCGAGGTTGTGCTTCACCTCGCCTCCCCCACCTTAGGGGTGGAGTTGGCAGAGGTGGGCACACCTCTCTTACTCACTTTGTTTTTCCCGCCGGATCTCCCGCCCAAAGTGGGGGGTAGAACCAGTGGGGACCAGTTGCTGAGTACAGCAAGTGGTCTGGAGAGGCTCACAAAGGCGGTATGCCTTTGAAGCTTCTCCTTCGTGAACCCTGCCCATCCTGGGGGAGGAGGCTTGGCACCTCATCCCAGGATGTGCATTGTTTCAGGCCCCCGAGAGCGGCAAGCTCCCGACCCAGGGGTCCAGAAACATGTCTGGTGGTGGCAGCCTCGGCAGCCACTCAGTCAGGTCACTGGGAGTTGGTCGAGTTTCAAGGGGCATCTCTAAGATGCCCTCTGTTGTGCATTTTACATTAAATCCCACACTGGCATCAGTGTGGGTTTAATGTGCTGAGAAGTTTGATACCAAACTTCTCAATCTTCAGTGCAGCCATTATGGTGCTGTGGAGTTCGTGTTGACAAGCTCCCAGCACCATATACTCTTAATGGCAGCACTGCACTTACAGTGCCCAGGAATGGACCTGGGTACTGTAGGGGTACAGGGCTCATGCACCTTTACCCTCACCACTGGCATAGGGCACTCAGCTAGAGGGGTGACTGATGGATGTCAGGGCAGTGGTTTGTGGGCATGGCACACAGGGGTGTGTGCCATGTCGACTCTTCACTTTGTTCTGCACCAAGACACGCAGCCTGCAAAGGCAGTGTGTGTGTGTCAGGGTACAGGGTGGCACAATAAGTGCTGCAGCCCTTGGGGGCATTCTCTGGTCACAGTGCCCTGGGTACCTGTGGTACCATTTACCAGGGGCCTACCTGTGGCCAGAGATGCCAATTGGGTTTTAGGCTTCAATGCAGTTTTTAGGGAAGGAACACAGGCCCTGGGTACCTGATTGGCAGGAGCCCAGGGCACACTCAGTCAAAGCACATCAGCAATTCAGCAAAAAGTGGGGGCATACCATGCAAGAAAGAGGGCACTTTCTCACATCTGTCTATTCTGGTAGGTGGGCCAAATTTGTTAAAGGGTGAGGAGAGAGATCAATTGATCGTTTGCAGGCCCATCTGTCTGATATTCTGAGCTTCTCTCTTTCCCTAGCTCATCAGGGTTGTGCAGGGGCTACTTGTCTGCCTTTCTTTGCTTACCAGACCAACCCTCTTTGTTTCAGTCTCCCATCATCATGAGATTCATTAAGGGTCTCACTAACAAGTTTCCTCCCACTCCATTTATCATGCCTCAGTGGGATTTGAATTTGGTCCTTCCTTTCTTGATGGGGGTCTCCCTTTGAACCACTGCATAGTTGTCAATTGAGATTTCTAGCATTCAAGACAGTTTTTCTGATTGCGATTACTTCTCCCAGGAGGGTGAGTGAGCTGCAGGCCCATAGCTCTAAGCCTCCCGTTACCTCAATTCATGCAGATAAGATGGTTCTTAGGACCAGAGCTGCTTTCCTGCCTAAGGTGGTTGCTCCCTTCTACCTAGGACAATCTATCAGTTTACCCACTTTCTTTCCTCCCCTCACCCTTCTAAGGAGGAGGAGAGACTTCACCGCCTGAACCTTAAGAGGGCGGTCACCTTCTACCGGGACAGGACTAAAGACTTCAGGTTGGGCGACCAACTCTTCATCGGATATGTGGGCAAGATGAAGGGCAAGAATGTTCACAAGACAACGCTGTCCAGATGGATCATCCTCTATATCAAGATCTGCTACGCCTTGGCCAAGAAGGAGCCTCCTGAAGGTATTTGAGCTCATTCCACCAGAGCTAAATCTTCTTCTTCTGCTTTAGCTAAAGGTGTTCCTGTTGTTGACATCTGCAAGGCAGCAACTTGGGCTTCTCTCCACACTTTTGCGAAGCATTACTGCTTAGACTCAGAGGTGAGGAGGGACGGCCACTTTGCACATTCTGTGCTGTAAGATTTTTTGGTATAGGTAGGCAGGCACCCTCCCCTGAGAGTGGGACTGCTTGGGGATTCAATTCAAAAGGTGAGGAATCCACAGGCAGATGTATCCATCAGAGGAACAAGTTACTTACCTTCGGTAATGCTTTTTATGGTGGATACAGTATCTGACTGTGGATTCCACACTGACCCACCCGCCTCCACGTTGCCTGCCTGTTTGTACCGGAAAAAATTATTGGCATGAAATTCATGTATTTTATTGGTATTCAAAATAATATGCTTGTCACTAGGAAATTTCTATGTTTTAGAATTTCCAGTTTCTTCTGTGTATACTTGTAAAATGTTGTCGGTTCACCCATTCGCCTTGAAGTCACGGAGAAAATGGGTGGAACTGACTTCAGCACGCCGACGAGGTCTTCTTATGGCTCCAATGACGGTTGCGTGGGCCGCGAGCAGAGCCTTTACATTCTTATGTCCTCGTCGACGTGGGAGAGCTGTGGATTCGTGCGCAAGGATTAATTCAAAAGGTGAGAAATCCACAGGCAGAAACTGTATCCACCAGAAAAAGCGTTAGCAAAGGTAAGTAACTTGTTCATCAGAACCTGCTGCACATTTTCTTTAGCTGTGCCCAATTGCCTACGGGTGTTGGAAATGTATGGCTACCTTCAATTTCTAAATTTGGTAGCACCTAAAGATGATTTAGTTTTCAGCGTGTGGAGGTCAAACACACATTAATTTATAGTTTGTTAGATTTTAATTTTGCTTCATATATGACAATTGTGTTATGGACCATTTATATAGTCTCTGCTGGAAATGTAATTGCCTTACTTATAGCAAAGTTGTCAGGGCATTACTCCTTAAATATTTAGACATCATTATGTCTTTCAATAATTGTCACTTAGTGCAGTTGAATATTGTAATCTATGCAAGGGCTGTTATGATGTGCTCTAACTGGAGTGGTAGACAGAGTAAGGAAAAGGAGGAAGTCACTGCTGCTGGTATCCTGCGCCCATCCTTCCCTTGCAATCCAAGCCATGCTGAGTATTGCCTTTGACCTTGCGCAACAGGGTTTGGCCACAGGCCCTTGATTGTGACTTGGCCTTTTGCCCGTTTGTCTGCTTGCAGCCAACCCTGCATACGGCCAGGCCGCAAACCAGCCCTGGGGTCCACAGTTTGCATCGTGTAACATGTTAGCCATGCATATTTACACGGTGAATTGTTTTGTTGTTTAACTTGTTTTTAAGGATCTGCAAAAAATATCAAATTGTTTTAAAAGTTTATGGGTTCATGGACCCAAATTTGGGTATGCAAATTCCTCAAGAAAAACGTAGTGTTTATTGCATATCTGGGGTCAGTATCTACCTAGCCCTCACATTCTCATTCGGGGTCAAGAGATGCTTCTCAGTAGCATTACACCATCTTTGTCACTTTTTACAGGGAACAGAGTTTGTTGTCTGGCATCATATACTGATTACTATAGGTTGTATGGAGCAGATATCTGGGGCAGTGGAAACCTTAAGATCTTAGGTACCATGGAGAATAAAATATTGAGGATGTTTGTTGCCCTCCCCCAAAATACTCAGTTGATCCCTCTGACATACGATCTGGATATTAAACGTTTGGAGCCTCTTGCAGTTTGGAGATCTCTGATGTTCTGGATAAGAACCTGGACAACTCCAGAGTTAATTGTATATAGAGAGTCACTAGCTGAACTGCAGGCACTCGACACCCATCTTACGTTCCCCTGGCTAAAACACATCCGAGGGTGGCTCACTGACTTGGGATTGAGCCGATATTGGTCGAACCCGGGGCTATTGACTCGCGAATCTAAATCGGAGTTTAAGCTTATATATTGGGATTTTATCAGAGATAGGGAGATTAGGAGTGGTACACAAGGTAGGCTCACTGTTGAATTTCTCCAGCATAAGATGTCCCCTAGCTTTGAGCCGTTCCTTGATGAAGTAGAACCGCAACAAGCAAAGAGCCTATATCTGAAATTCAGATATGGAACATTGCAACTAAACACCTTTGTTGCTAAATGGTTTTCTACACCGCTTGAGGATAGGGAGGCCCATTGTATTTTATGTCAAATGGGGGTTGCAGAAGATATGCCACATGTTCTGTTCTTCTGCCCAGCATATTATGGCCCCAGAATAAAGTGGATAAAACCTCTGGGCAGGTATTTTAATGTTAGGAGAATGGAGGATATGATGAGAATTTTAAAAACAGATAATTCCCGTCTAATAGTATTTGGTGTTAGTCGTTTCCTATTGGCCATAAATTTCATTAGGAAAAAGAAAGGGCAAAGATTATAGGTTGCACACGAGTTGGGTCCGAGGAATTCGTACCTTTCAGTAATGACTTGGGTCCGGGCTAGAGAAGTGGTGTCTTGACATTATTTTAAATAACTATCGTAGACCCGAAGCAATTAATAAAATGTAATTAAACAAAGTACTGACCGACAGGGTTATAGGGGTCTTGTAGCAATTAAAGCAGAACTGTAACAGAGGTATGAAAGTCCCTTTACTAAGAAACAAGGGGTATAAAAGGGAAACCGCGTTCATTTGTGCAAATGTTGCAATATTTGGATAATGGGAGTTTTACTGAATTTTTGTGTCCTTAATTGAAGTGGACAATTTTAAGATTTGATAGATACTTTGAATGCATATTTTATTGATTTTTTTATATGAATATTTTATTCCAAGTGGGAAGTCTTAAATAATTGCGATTTTGCACAATTGAGGTATTAGATGCTCCCCAAGGAATGGCCACGGGTTGGGAATAACCTCCCTATTCTGTTTCCCTAGTAACTCAAACTACATTTCTTTGAGAAGACCAGCTAGCTAGGGAAACATATAACAGCTTTCTCCAAATTAATATTGCCTGTAAGCATAAAAGTGGTATACAGATGAACTGAAATGCATAATGGAAGAGCATAGTTTTAATGAATTGTATATATGTTTATTGTATTTTAACGTGTTTTGTACTTTAATGGTCTTGTAGGCCGAAATAAAGTATATTGATGATGATTACTATAGCAACAATGTTCTGTTTCTGCTGGCTGGTTAGATTGATCAGAGCCTTGAACGCTCTGAGGATCTTCAAATTCTTTAGTGTATAAAGGGAAGAATGCTCCCTTTATCAATGGGATTTTATAATTTTTCAAATGTATTATCCTGAAAGGATCCATGAATTAACTGTTAAGACAGCTCTATAATGAATCTGTAAGCGTACCCATCCCCTTCTTTTAGCACTAGTTCCTCAAATAGTTCTCAACAGATTTACACCAAACCAAGCAAAGGAACACCTCGAAGTAAAGTTATAGTTTTATGCCATGAATGGAGTAATACTGTTCTGCTTTTTTTCTGCACTATAGAGCAAAGTATCCTATGGCAGTTAAATTGGAAAACAACCACTTTGTTACGCTCCCTTCCTTGTATTTCCCCAGGTAGACATAGCTGCACAAAACTTGATATGTCAAAATGTTGCGAATAAGGCTATGTGACTAGACATTTTGGACCTCCTCAAAAGTTACCATTAATATGGACACAAGTGCTCCCTGTGGGGGAAGTGTAGCCCTTGACTTCCACAGAAATAGTTGTAAAGAACCCTTCTCACAGATAAGATTTATTATGCATTCAGTGCATGTATTATTTTATCACATATGAATCCTGTATAAAGATACTAGGATTCTCAGTAGTTTTAATGGTATAACAAGGTGCTCCTAATTGGTAATGGTGCAGTGAAACAAATAGTGTGCAAGTGTTATATAGAAAACTATACATATGACTGATATGGATAGTATGATGTTATATGCAGCACTCGTAATACAAATGTCTGAGATCCACAAACAAATTAAAAACAGTCCACAATAGAAATTTTGTCGACGTTTCGCTACTCAGTGTAAATTAATTAGAGACAGGTCATCATCTGGATGAAGTGTTGTAGGAGGGCCCAGACTGACTGTGGCAGGAATCCTACAGTCTAGGGTGTGTCTGATTCGATAAGGACATAGTAATTGTCTTACCCAGAACCCAGGGTTACTGGGTTGCCCCGTCTCTTTGAAGAAAATTCAGAAGCCACCAAGCATCTTGCGGGGTATTTATCAGGCTTCAGGGGCCCTCTCCTCTCTTCCCAATAGTTTGCCACTGCAGGCCATGCCATGATGTTGACTCTATGCCATGGAAATCAAAGCCATGTCACACTATACTGCTGAGGGCTTCAGTGTCTGCTGTGAGTTTGGCCCTTTTGACACCTATGACAAGATACCCAAACGAAACAGCTTTGATGTTAGTGTTCCTTTGATGTCAGTTTCTTTTTGATGTTGGTACCACCCACAACATCATAGCCTCTTTTATCGGAGGGAGACTTCTAGCTGCAGATTCCTTACCTTAGAATATTCCCCAGGCGTCAGACTGGACCCGGAAGATTTTCGAGCAGTACCAATGCTCGCCGGTAGGTGGTGTAGTTCATCTCTGGGACAGTTTGCGGAGGTCTTCCCCACAGTCATCATCGCACTCCATATCGTCTGGGAAGTTGAAGAATTCCCACAAACATAAGAAAATCCAAGAACTCGAATTCGTCTAACAAGACACGGATGCATCAGCACACCAGGTCCACTCTGCACTTCCTTGATTTTCTCAGAGCAGTAGCGAGCCCCACCCAGTTAAAGGAGTTCTATAAGGCCATGTGCCTCATATTTGGGCAGCCCGGTCCCTCTGACGTGTGTTTGGGCCACAGGGGTGTGTGAGGGGCCCCTATTGGACCTTCTCTGGTGGGTTCACCCTCAGTGCCAGTCGGGCCCTATTGTTCCCATGCTGGATCCAGAGCAGATCCGCCAGCAAGAACAAGACTTTCCTCAGCACCCTCTCCAGTGCCGAAACCCCCAGCATCAACATCACCCCTAGGCGGTGCTGCCCCCATGGTTATTCTCGACTCTGACACGGAGCCGGATGGGCATTGTCTGACACCGACTCCGGTGCCAACCTGGTCTGTGCTAGCCAGAGCAGAGCCAGTGTCTTATTAGGCCTGGAGACTGAGACAAATGGTATGGGTCTATGGACCCTTATGGTTGCCAGCTCCCTGATGAGGAACAGGACAACTAGTATGGGACTACGGAGGATAGAACCTCTTTTGCAGTGGTGGTGCATAGGGCAGCTGAGGTCTTGGACCTTTACTTTCTCATGTTGTCAATCAAGACGAATGTCTTTAGGGAGGTGCTTCAGCCGGGAGTCACCTCTTCTGAACCCCTACTCCCCTTCAATGTGGTCCTTACAGACATCCTACTCGGGGTCCAGTCCAAGCCCTGGACAGGTGCTCCTGTGCATAGGACAAATGTGCAACGCCATCGCCACACTCCTGGGGACCCCAGTTTCTTCACCCAGCACCCACTCCGGAAAGCTTGGTGTTCCAAGCCTCCACATCCAGAGTTAACCCCGATGTGTTCCCTTCCACTCCACCGAATAGGGAATCCAAGAGGCTTGATACCTTTGGCAAGAGATTGTTCTCTTCTGTCAGCCTAGCTCTGCGGTTGGTGAACATTGCATGACCATTGGACCGTTACTTCCATACAGTATAGGACTCGATTGCACGAGTGCTGCCTATGGTCTCGGAGGAGACCCGAGCCATACTCACCCAGATTATTGCTGACAGGAGAGATGCAGCTAAGTTCACCATAAGGTTTGGGATTTACATGACCAACTCGCTGGGCAGAGCAAGTGTGGAGTTGGTTTGTATGAAACTTTGAAAAACTGCATATGTGTAAAAAGTGAATCTGAAAGAGACTATTAGTTATGGATTCCTTACCTTAGAATTACCCGCAGGCGTCAGACTGGATCCGGAGAATTTTTCTTCAGCAGTACCCCTGCGCGTCGGGTGACTCCGCGTTCGTCGTTGGCGTCGTGATCGCTGGAATGACGTTGCGGTATCTACTTAGACGCCACCCCTGCGCGCTGACGTCAGTTCTTTCTTTTTCCGCGCCATCCAGCGTAGATCCGGAGAGAGCGGTACCCTAGTCACTTTTTGACTTACTGTTTTTTTTAGACTTTTTGGCTACTTTTTTTCGAGTCGTTTGACACCTGGTGCACAGGGATGTCACATCGGCGAACCGGCTTCAAGCCTTGTGGCTCCTGCCACAAGCTGATGTCGGTGACGGACCCACATCTCGTGTGCCTCTGGTGTCTGGAGCGCGACCACGACCCGAAGTCGTGCTCCGACTGTTGGGCCATCGTCCTGAAAGCTTCTAGGGGCCCGGCAGTCGACTCCGTGCCGCTTGAGGTCCTGGTCGAGAGGGAGGTCGCGGGACCGGTCGCGGAGCCACCACCACCACTCCTCATCGAAGTCTTCATCTTCAGGTAAGTCGAAGCACAAAAAGAAGGCGAAGAAGCACCGTCGCTCTTTGCGTTCTCCCTGTCCGTCTGCCGACGCGGGATGCGGAAGGTAGTCGTCCGGCTCCGCCCGTGGAGCCTGTTGGGTCGGCTCCGAGCTTCCCTCCCTTCCCGGGAGCCGGAGCGACCCCTGCCCAATTTCGTAGTTTTTACAAAGCCCTCCACTCCATCTTTGGGCAGCCCGAATCCGCCGGTGCGCCTTCGAGCCCCGCGGACTCGGCTGAGGGTTCTAGGCCTTCGAGGCCGGCGGCTTCGGCCCCGGCGCCGCAGGGCCCCCAGGGTTCCAGGCCTGGATCCGGGTCGGCGCCGGTCGACCTTAGGACACCTCCTCTGTCGCCGAATCCATTGGTGACACCTTCGCCTCCTCCGATGCCGGATGTGTCCCCAACCGACATCAACCCCAGCCTCCACCTCGACGTGGACACGGAGCCGGACCGACGTTGACCGACGCCGGTACCGGCGCCGACCGGTATTTTTGTACCTCTGCTCTACCCTGGTGTTCCCTGTCTCCCTGAGTGGCAACCAGAGGAGGGTGAGGAGGACTGGGAGGGGTCTGTGGACCCTCTGGCAGACCAGTTGGAAGAACCGGACTGGAGAGAGGAGTTGGGTGAGGCCAGTGGTCTGGACACTTCTCCAGACCTTGGCATGCTTTCTCCCCCTACCGTGGCGACGGAGGAGGGAGCCTCTTACGCTGTGGTGTTGCATAGGGCGGCTGAGGCCTTGAACCTTGAGCTTCCTACGGTGGCGGTCAGGAATAACCTCCTGACCGAGGTGCTTTAGCCGGCAGCTGCTCTTCGGAGCCCCTGCTGCCGTTCAGTGAGGCCCTCACGCACATCCTTCTGGGCACTTGGTCCAAGCCTAGCACAGGGGCCCCTGTGGATAGGATGATTACCCGACGCCACCGCCCAGCCCCGGGCGACCCCATTTTCCTCTCCCAACACCCTACCCACGAGAGCTTGGTGGTCCAAGCCTCAACTTCCAAGGGCGCATTCCCTTCTGCTCCACCTGATAGGGAATTCAAGAAGCTGGATCACCCTGGGAAGAAGATGTTTTCTTCCGCCAGCTTAGGACTGCGGACGGTGAACACTGCATGTCTCTTGGGCCGTTACACCCACTCTGTGTGGGACATGGTAGCGCAGGTGCTGCCACAGTGCCCAGAGGAGGCCCTGGCCGTGCTCTCCCGTGCAGTTGCTGTGGCTAGAGATGCAGCGAATTTCGCTATACGATGTGGGCTGGACACCGCCAACTCGCTAGGCAGGATGATTTCAACGTCGCTAGCCCTGAGACGCTATGCCTGGCTGAGGTCCACTGGCTTTTTGGGTGATGTCCAATCAACTCTTTTGGACATGCCCTTTGATGGCCATCGCTTGTTTGGCGACAAAGTGGACAACGCGCTCAAGCGCTTTAAGGATTCCAGGGCTACGGCCAGATCCTTGGGCCTCGCTACCACCTCTGTGAATGTCTGGACTGTGGAGAAGTAAAAACTTAAACACTAGACTACACAACTGACTTTGACACATTAAAGCCCTCATTTACAGTTTGACGCGTGGCCCACTGTCCCCTTTGGTGGCAGAGGTCATTAGTTCATCCACCGTGATGAACCGAAGTCTGCCATATTTAGAGACCCATGCTGACCTGGTGATGGCCACGGGGACTCCTCTGAAGGGACAAAAGTTTGCTTAGTGGCCATCATGTATCATGCAAACTCCCGAAGCATGAGTTTAGGGGATATCTAGAGTTTTTTGGAGTACCCTGTCTGCCAAACTGACGGTCCACCCACTCTTTTTAGAGTCGTGTAGACCGTCATCTTTTTGCTGGTGGGGCCCCCCTCTGACTACACCGGCGGAAACCTTAGACCGAGGCCCTACGAACTTGGGGCTATTTATGTACATTCATCTCACCATCCACCTTATTTGTAGCAGATGATCTGAGCTACTCTTTTACTGTTCAGGACCTCCAAGGAAATCCTGGTGGCCCCTAACAGAAAAAAAGAAAAATTACCCCCACGCCCTAGGAGAAAAGTCCCAGGGTATCAGAGTCATTAGTATTTTATTTTATGAAACAAAATAGTTTGCTGAGCACCCACCTGAAACATAGCAGCCACTCAACTAACTTTAATGTCTTTAGTGGAGATTTTGTGGGGGCAACTTTTTTGAAGGTAGAGAAATCTAAGCCAGGCTGGTGGCGATCTCTAAACTTGTCAAACTCTAAGTACTGACCTTTGTTTTTGCTAAACAAAATGCTGACTCCAACACCCTGGGAGTTTTCTCCCAGGGTGCAGGGGTCAATTTCCTTTTTTGTGTTTAGAACTGGCAGGCTTTTCCTGGTGGTCCTCAACAGAAAAAAAAACACATTGTACCATCTGCTTGAAATAGAGTGGACGGTCTTTAGTATTTACACTGGCGATCCCAAGACCGTTGGACTGCCAGTGTAAGGTTTTGGCTAGTGGACCCACCGGGGGCACTGCCAGCAATAGCATGACAGTCTGTTCGACGCTAAAGAGAGCAGGTGGACTGACAGTTAGGTGGACAGGGTACTTCACCAGGTTTGTGATGGAGTTAAAGTCTAAATAAACCCCTTTCCCACTAGAATGTTACTAGAAGCTAGTATTAAACTCCAAGTCAGTATGGAGTCAAATGACTGTCAACAAACTGTTTGTTGTGGTCGCTCTCCATCAGTTTTGCACCTAGCTTTTGCATCTGTTCCTGGTATCTTCTGATATCCTACTTACTGTTTTGCCTCTTCTGGCTGGTGTTCTAGGCATCTTACGGACCCCGACTGGGATTCTCTGTCAGGCACTCTTGATAGTGAGTTCTACCGAATCAACAGGTTATCATGTGTTCTCATTTTTGATAATACTTCAAAGTACGTGTGTTATTACTTAATTTATTGCTGGTCCTCTGATCCCTGGAATTCTGTTACATATCCATAGCTGAGACACATCCATCTGTCACGGAGCAGCATTTCAAAGCTTTAGTGCTATCCTAACTTGCCTTATTTGGTACTTCATTACAATCATGGAATTTGTATAAAAACACTCTTACTGTGACTTACGATGGCGTGTGTTATGATATGGCAGCAAGATAAATGAGTTCTGTGCAAGCCGAACTCTGATAATGTTTATTTGACTATTAAAACTGATGAGGTATTCACTTTCTTTTTGTGAAGGTGTCTGAAGGAAGCATCTGTTAACTGGTAGTGTTTGGGTTGCCTTTCACTTTTAAACAGATTTACTGAAGAAGTTTGCGCCAGATTTAGATCTTGGCAGATGGTTATATTTTGGCGGACGGGATATCCATCACTGTGTGAATGAGTAAGCCATCTGCCAAGATCTGAATCAGGCCCTTTGCCAGGCTGTATGTTTGAAGCAAGTGAAAATGGGGCTGTAGAATCATTTGTCCTCAGATACTGTGTGCACGCACTTTAAAGAAAGTCATTATTCCTGTAGGAGTTCCACTCCTACCAAGCAATGCAAGTACTTTTATAATGGTAAAGCATATTTGAAGCTATACTGACAGCCTTTTTTCTGACAGAAAATATTTTTTATTCTCTCACAAATGTCTTCACTCTTTGTGAAGTGCCCTTCCTGTAGGAAGAAATCCCAGACTGACCCTTATGCAGTCTGCAATGTCTGCCTGCTGGAGACCCAACATCCTGACTCCTGTCCTCATGGCCAGAAGCTATTAAGGCGTACCCTGAAGGACAGAGAGAAGATGAGACTTCATGGACTCTAGGAGAGAGGATCATCCATAAGAGGCCTTGCGTAACATCTGTCTTCCTCTAAAGAGCCCTCATCTCCACATGAATATCAGAGAGGCAGATCTCAAGAAAAACAACATAAAACCAGGTCCCGGTGGATGTCGAGAGGTAGGATGTCGAGAAAAATGCCTGTTTGTTCGCTGTCGAGGACACCATCAAAGGCTTGACGCTCGTCGTCGGAACACACCTGATGCTCGACCCCAAAAGCTTCATCACCCACAAAAAGGCATTGCCTTCTCCGTCAAGGTCAACGTCAGCAACAAGAATACATCCATCGGCGTCGAAAACCCACACGATGTCGAGACATGGTACACCGTCAAGGCAATCTGTGCCACACGCAAAACAGACCACGACGTCGAAATCCCAGTCGAAGGCGAGGCCTAAAGAAACACCCCACACGACTTCAAAAGAAAAACTGCTGTTGACGTCGACACACCAAAAATGTAGCAGAACGAACTCAAATAGCATCCCCAGAGGACCAAATTATTGCAGTGGACCTGGCGCAATCAAGACCTCGAACACCTAGGTCCAGATCGCAGTTTCCCGTTACCAACTTGCCAAGGTGGCTGGAAAGCTTTTAAAGAAAAGACCAGTGCCTGCGCCATCTTATTCTGAGTATTCCCAGGCATATTCTCCGTCCAGGCCACCGCCCAAGAGAACACCTCCACCACAGTTCTCACCAAGTACTATTACTGTGCCTCCTATGGCTACGAGTGCCATGCCACGTAGGAGTTTGCCACCACCACATCCATAGAAGTCCTGTGCATTACTGCTCTAGATCTTGCACAAAGTCCAGGACCAGGTCAGGGTCTAGAAGGTCTAGATCTCACACGGCTTCTTCCAGACAGACATAGATCACTATCTTGGTCTACATCTTCCAGGCCGTCAGTGAGAGACGACTCTTCTACTCTCTCTGACACACCACCAGCGCGAGTGTCTCCAGTGGATGACCTACTGGCATTCAATGTTGTCTTCATCAGGGGTGCCACAAAACTGAACATAGACATCCCTACACAAACTGCAACATCCTCTGTGATTTGTGAAACCCTACATCAAAAGACGGCGTCACAACCACTCTTGCCTCTTGTGCCTGGTCTTCTAGAACTAGCAATGCTGCTGTCCCTGATGCCAGCAGCCTTAAGATCCGCACCATCTTGAATCCTGATAAAGTATAAAGCTCCTGATCAGGACTGTAGGACACTGGCTCAGTATATAGTGTACACCTATGGTGAGGCACTGTGTACTGAGTCCAGGCAACCCTTAGTGATAGTGTTTAGGTTCCAGAAAACCAAAGCTCTCAAGGGGTAGATGTGGAGAGCAGCTAAGGTTTATGCAAGAGGGTGTAAAGCAATTGCATGTACCACTTATCGGTCAGTAAGCTTTTCACACACGAAATAACCACACCAGGTGAGTAGAAAAATACTTTATATTTATTACTACACACTAGACACTAATTTGGTACATCTCCTACTCAGAGGTATCAATCACACACAAGAAATACTTAGAAAACAGGTAAATAGCATAGAAAAGCACATAGGGCCCCACCGGGGGGCGAAACTATATACTAAAATAGTGGGATGCAAAATGGTTACCAAAATGGGACTCATACCCAAGGTTGAAGGACCCCAGGGGAAGCAAGGAACCACCCAAGGTGAGAAGCTACGGACCCCAGGGTGCCCGGGTGCAGAGTGGTTACACCGGGTCAGTGTCCATAGAACAAAACAGATAAGTCGGGGTTTGGATTTTAGAGGTTTAGTACCCTTCCCAAAGGACCCCAGAGGAGCCACTTGGAGGAAGGAAGGTTGGAACGTCACCCCACCCGTGAATACCCAAAAAAGACAGATACCTTCACCAGGGGACCCAGGTGCATAGGGGTGAAGTGAGTCGTGGAAGTTCTGCAGCTACAGCACCTCGTGGACCAGGCTGGTGGAACCAGGATGAAGAATCCAGATGAGGAGAACCTGAAAGCAGAGGATACAGAGTCGAAACCATCTGGAGGTGGCCAGGAGCAAAATACCCGCCCTGGTTGAAGGTTCTCGCTGAAGTGCAGTGTGAAGAAAACAGCAGTTGGGGAGGCCAGGTGACATTGTAGATGACCCGGAGTCTGTCACGAGCTGTCCCACGCCGGTCAACGAGTGCAGGAAGGTCAGTGACCAGTAGGACCACCAACAAGCCTTGGCAACTGCAAACGATGGTTCGTGGGTGAAGATGTAAGGATGTCGATCAGCAAGGTCTGAGGGACTAACCCAGCAAGGGTAAGTCAGGACTGGCCCTCAGCACAATTCAGAAGTCAGAAGGAATCAGTGAAGTCCCCTCGAGGACCCTCTGGTAGCAGGCACAGGAGGCCGCAAGGAAGCCCCAGCAGCACACAAAAGAGGAGGCCCCACAATGCTAGGGATGCAAGCAGGATGACATGCATGGCGCTGTGCAGTGCTGGAGGCAGGGGTTGCTTGGAGCTTGAAGATCTTCTGTGAAGAGAGCCAACAAGCCTTGGCAACGACAGACAGACATAGTTCACACTGAGGTGGTCACCGTTGGCTGGAGCGGGATTACAATCTCCCCAACTTGCAGGGAAGACTGGTCAGGTCTCTGGAGAACCAACAAACCACCACCTGTGTTGCAGAGCCAGAAGATGTCCGTGGGACAAGAGGATCAGCAAACCAGTTGTCGAAGTCGAGGAGCCTGCGGATGCAGGGAAGTGACTCCTTCACTTCAAGGAAGATTCCTTCAGGCTGGGATGCAGGCTGAGTCCTTGGTGGATGCACGGCCACGGAGTTAAGATCTTTAAAGAAGCACAGGGACAAAGAGGCAGCATGATTCTTCTTACAGGAGCAGTCTTGCTGTGGGTCCTGGCTTGAAGAACAGCAGGGTCCACCAACAGGCAAGTCTTTGAACAATCTTCAGATGACAAGCAGTCTGCTCCAGAAGTTGTTGTTGGGACGAATCTAAGGGCTTACCCTCCGGGGAGCCCCTAAGTACCCCTAAAAAGAGGAAGAACCTCTTCTGTGGCAACCCACCTATCAGGGGGGTCAGGAATGCTACTCAGTTGTCCTAGCCAGTCAGATGCTCTCAGGGGCCCAGATTCAACATGGCAGAATCAAGTGGCCACCTGGAGAAGTTCTGGAGCACCTCCCTGGGGAGGAGCTAGACAGGTGGGTGGACACTACCCTGTCCTTCGTGTGGTTTCGCACCAGAGCGGGCGTCAAGGCCCTTGGACTGGGTGAAACTTGTTTATGCAAGGAGGGCACCAAATGTGCCCTTCAATGCAGTCTGGTGGCGATCAGAAGCGCCCCCACCCTACCTAATTCCAAAGGAGAGGTGGTCACACCTCTCCGTAGCAGAAAATCCTTTGTTTAGCTTCCCCAGCCCAATTTAAGCTCATCAAAAGGGGGGCAGAACAGTGTCTGAAGCCGGCAGCAGCGTGGGCTGGCAGGCAGACCCTGAAAGGCCTCACAGGTAGGTATTGGGGGGTCTTCTAAGGAGCCCCCCAGTACATGGTATTGTGCAACTAACACTGGAATTGGTGTAGTTGCATGATTCTAACATGTTTAATACCAAACACGACCTGGTTCGGGGTAGCCATTATGTAGCTGGACATCTCGGCATGCCAGTGCCCACTACATACCTTAAGATGGCTGCCCTGCACTTACGAAGCCCAAAGAATGGAGTCTGGGGTTTGTAGGGATACCTCTGCTCGTGCAGGCGTACCCACACACTTAGAACCATGCACCCTGCCCTTGGACTGAAGGGCCTACCTTAGGGGTGACTTATAGGTTTTCAGTGCAGTGACCGGGATATAAGGGAAACCTTATATCTAAAGTGAAAAGTGCATGCACCCTGTCTCACAGAGTGCAATGGCAGCTCTGCAGACACAGTTTGCATGGGCTCCCATGGGTGGTATAATACATGCTTCAGCCCATGGGGACCCCAGGTGTACCAATGCCCTGGGTACCCCTGTATCATATACTAGGCACTTACAGTGGTACCCCAGTATGCCAATTGTGGGGTGTACAAAGTACTTACCAGCAAATTTAAAGAGAGAGCACAGTCACTGTGGTCCTCATTGGCAGGATCCCAGTGAACTTCAGTCCAAACACACTGACACCAGGCAAAAATGGGGGTATCTATGCCAGAAAGATCCTACTTTCCTAGAAGGACCCATTATTTTTCAGGGCTGACCTTCCTCCGTATTTGGTCATTGAGGCATCTGCATGAAAGTCCCATTCTGCTGCCTCTTCTTCATCCTTGATCCCACCAGACAAAGAAAGCAAACAGATGGATGCACTAGGAAAGAAGAAGTGCGGAACATCTGCATCCTTAATAAAGGTGACTAGTTCTTCTGCTCTACTAGAACGATATGACATATCCCTCTGGGATTCGCTGTCAAGGTTCACCGAAAAGCTGCCTAAAGAAGACAGGCGGGATTTCCTGGAGGTTCTTAATGAAGGTGGCCTGGTCTCCAAACAGATCATCAGCGCAGCTTCAGATGCATCAGATCGTGAAGCACATGGATATGCACATGGTATATATGCAGGAAAATCTTCCTGGCTACGCCTCACAGCGTTAAAGCCTGAGGCTCAACACAGCATAAGAAAGTTCCTATTCTCTAGTAACACCCTCTTCCGTTCTCATGCTAATGAATAGCTATCCAGGATGAAGATCGAGCTGGACACTCTCAAGTCTGTAGGCCTTGAGAAGAAGAAAGAGTTCCATAGGTGTTACAGGCCCTACAATAGGAGGTTCTTTCAGCAGAGGTTTCAGACCCCTCACTGGCAGCAGCACCATCAGCAGGCAAGATCCCACGTCCACCCTTGTATGCCAGCCAGAGGACGGGGCGCACAGCAGCAACAGCAACCCACAGCACCTTAATGCAGAAAGAGACAATAGAGGAGGTCCCATGTCATCAAATGGAATTGGGAATCTATTCCCTTTACTTTCTAGTAAATAAGAAAGGACCAAAGCAAGAGTTCAGACCCATCCTAGACCTCAGAGTACTCAACCAGTACATACGCTGAGAAAAAAATCTGAATTCTGGCTCTGCACCAGATCTACCCACAGTTGCAGCAAGGGGATTGGATGTGTTCGATCGACCTTCAAGAAGCATTTTTAGATTTGGGGGTTATAGGAAAGTTAGTTTCTGTTGCAGTGCCCCCCCCCCCCACACACTTTTTGCCTCGCTCTGATACAACTCTGACTGAATGTGCACTGGGTTCCTGCTAACCAGGTTCCCAGTGCCTGTGTTGTTTCCCTAAAACAAATCCACAATTTGACTGACTTCAGATACCCCTGTAAATCCCTAGTAAATGGTACCCCTGGTACCTAAGGCATTTGTACTGAAGAGGGTACCCAAGTGCTGCAGCAACTAGTTGTGCCACCCTGGGAACCCCTCACCAAGGTCATGCAAACTGCTACTGCAGCCTGCGTGTCTTGGTGCAGAGAAAAAGGAAAAGTCGACATGGCCATGCCAAAACAGCACTGCATGGTGTGTGTAAGTCACCCCTTTGGAAGGCCTCTCAGCCCTAAGGCAGGGTGCAATATATCTATGATGAGGACATATCTGCATGAGCAGATAAGACCCTGCAATATTAAGTCTATTCTTAATATTGTAAGTGACAGTGAAGCCATATCGAGTCCATGGGCTGTAAACTCCCCAAACTCGAGTTTCACAGCACCATGATGGCTTTACTGAACCTAGGAGCGTTTGATACCAAACTACTCCTAATAATGAACGCACCCTGATGCCAGGGTTTGATTTATTAACAAATGCACTCAGGGGTCCCCAAAAAAAGGCAACAGCTCTAGTGTGTTTGTTTACTGGTCTGAGCGAGCCTGTTCTGGACTCATGGGGTGAGAGCCAGCGCTCTCAGCGCCCAGAACAAAGCCTGTGCTGGGCAGAGTTCTTCACACCCCCTCCTAGCCAGGATGAGTAATCCCAGGCGGTGAGCTTCAAAGGGCTCAGTGCCCTTTGTTCACCTCCCCCAGCCTCTCTTGTAGCAGGAAAAGCCCCCCCCCTTCCTATCCCTGCCCCTTTTGGTGGGAAGAAAGGAGGGAAACCCAAAATAGCCAGGAGGTGTCATTTAGGAGGTGTATCCACCCAAATGTTGAGGGCCCATTGGCCCATGCCTGTTACTCCCTTAAAACGCACCTAAAGGTAGAGGTAAAGCTCCCCTGAACCAGAACACTAGATTTCCACAGACCAAGAATCGTACAAGAGGAGGAACTGCTGCTGGAGCGAGAACTGAAGATCCTAAGAGAAATTTTGGTGCCAAACCCTTGCCTACCACTCGGGAACTCGAGAATCGCCTTGACGCGCTAGAGGAAGTTAGTCTTGTTGCTCTGGTCTAGTGGAAGGAGCGCCTGGCAAAGGGCTCTGACCACACTTTCAGGAAGTCAAACGCTGTTTTTTTTTTTAGTTTGCTCTGTAGCGCTAACACTGTTCGCTTGCAGGTTTTTTAATATATTTGCACTTTACTCGTTTTTAAGACATCACGCTGAGCTGCTATTAATTATTTTTAAATACTTGCACTTTGCACTCCGCTTCCTGCACTCGGTCATCTGCGTCTTCCCTGGTCCACCACGGATTGTTCCGGTTGAGTGGAGGGAAGTTTAACGCAGACCGGAAGTGCTGTTCAGGGTCAACTCACACAGCGACGGTTAGCAGTCTAGCGGCGAAACCGGCTGCTTAAAAAACCCATGCCTGCCTCGACGCGCAGCGGACGCGCTAGAGGAAGTTAGTCTTGTTGCTCTGGTCTAGTGGAAGGAGCGCCTGGCAAAGGGCTCTGACCACACTTTCAGGAAGTCAAACGCTGTTTTTTTTTTTTTTAGTTTGCTCTGTTTCGCTAACACTGTTCGCTTGCAGGTTTTTTAATATATTTGCACTTTACTCGTTTTTAAGACATCACGCTGAGCTGCTATTAATTATTTTTAAATACTTGCACTTTGCACTCCGCTTCCTGCACTCGGTCATCTGCGTCTTCCCTGGTCCACCACGGATTGTTCCGGTTGAGTGGAGGGAAGTTTAACGCAGACCGGAAGTGCTGTTCAGGGTCAACTCACACAGCGGCGGTTAGCAGTCTAGCGGCGAAACCGGCTGCTTAAAAACCCATGCCTGCCTCGACGCGCAGCGGACGCGCGCAGCGGGCGCGCCGCTGGCGCGCCGAAGGCCGCCTAAGGCAAGCCCGTCTGCGCCCGTCCGCGCACGACAGGGGCCAGTCCCCTGACCCCCACTCCCAGCCCCCATCCAATACACCAAGGAAGAACTAATACATTTGCAGTTAGAACATAAGTCACTTTGTGCCCATACCTTCTCTCTTGAGAAGTCACAAGATAAGTGCCTACACTGCTCTTACGAACTTACTCCGATGACCACTCCTCTCCCCTTAGCAGGCAATGCGTTCAAGATGGCGCTATTAAACTGCAGATCCCTGCCTAAACACACGATGGAAATTTCTATGCTTCTACAAGACACTAAACCAGATGCTCTCTTTCTCACGGAGACTTGGTTATCGCCTAGTTCAGATCCAGACATTGTTCAAACGCTCCCCCTGGCTACCTGATCCAACGTTTAGACAGAACCAGTGGGAAGGGGGCGGAATTGCAATTATCTATAAAGAACACTTAATTTGCCGCATTCTAGACTCTCCTCTCTCAGACTGCGAAAATATTCTCTTTTCCATTGAATTTGGTCCATCACTCACCTTCATGGGCATTCTCCTTTATCGCCCTCCAGGAGGACCGGGCCAATTCGGCACCTCACTGCTGGAAACTGTCGTGAATCTTGCTAGTACCGCACCTAATCTCAATCTTTTGGGAGATTTTAATTACCACTTTGATAACCCTTTAGACAAAGTGGCTAATGAGCTGGTCCACGACCTGGCAGCATATCAACTAGACTTAAAAGTAAATCAAGCAACACATGCCAAGGGCCACCTCCTTGATCCTATCTTCTCTAGCCTAGCCGAATTAAAAGGGAATGTCCCTATCCCCCTTCCGTGGTCAGACCATTTCCTTGTCCCCTTCTCATGGCACCCTCCTATTTCGAGGTCACAATCTCTAGCATCACGTATCCAAATTCGTCCCTGGTCCAAATTGAGTGCTGAGGACTGGACCCGTCAACTGAAATTAACCACACCCATTCATGACCCCGATCCTTCAATAGCTAATAGTAAGCTCTCTGCTTGGATTGTGAATTCGCTTGATATAGTTCTCCCCAGGAAAACCACTCTCAAAAAAACGGGACCCAACAAATCCCCCTGGTTCTCTCCTGAACTCCGCAAACTGAAGCAACTATGTAAAAGATCAGAAAGAGCATGGAGGAGAGACTTTTCGAATGAAAAAAATTACAATATAGGCTAACTATCTCCCACTATAAAACAGCACTAAAAGCAGCCCAGGCGGCTTACTATGATGAAAAAATCTGCGCCTCCCGGAACCCCTCCAGAGAAATATTCCAGATCGCTAAGAAACTCTTGAAAACTCCTGATCCCCCTGCAGTCTCTGACACGTCCGGTCGTAGATGTGAGGAGTTAGCTGGATTTTTCTCCATCAAAATCCAGAATATCCTCAACTCCCTCCCACTCACTGACAAGGACCACCCCACTGAGCTTTACGATCCAGAACCTCCTGTCATCCCCCACCCCTAGATTCATTCACCCCACTCACCGAGGAATCATTCCTTTCTATCTTAGTCTCACTCAAGAGTGGGTCTCCGCTCGACCCGGCCCCTCCTAATATCTTGAAGTTGGTAGCTCCCACAATCTCTTCCCCTATCACTAATCTAATTAATGCCTCCTTAGCATCGGGTCTAGTTCCCCAAGCCTGGAAAAACGCAATAGTGAAGGCGCTCCTAAAAAAACCTCAACTGGACCCCACTGAGCTTGGCAACTATCGACCCATCTCATTGCTCCCCTGTATCAGCAAGTTGGCAGAAAAACACGTCAATCGGCTTCTTTCTGGACACCTGGAGACTTTTGAACTTCTCCATTCATCCCAGACCGGCTTTCGGCCGGGTCAGGGTACAGAGACTGCATTAATAGCAGTAGTGGAAGAGGCAAGAAAGATTCTAGATTCGGGAGGATCCTCAGCTATCATCCTCCTAGACCTTAGTGCAGCCTTCGACACGGTGAACCATGATATTCTGATTCACCGCCTTAAAAGAGTAGGAGTGTCAGGTACGGCCCTATCCTGGCTGAGATCATTCCTGGAAGACAGGTTTTTCCAGGTATTTGAAGGTAACTCTCGCTCCCAACCAGTCCCGTTGCAGCGTGGTGTTCCTCAGGGCTCGTCCCTAAGCCCCACACTTTTTAATGTATATATGGCCCCCTTGGCAGAAATCGTAGCCTCCTTCGGAATCCACCTCGTCACTTACGCTGACGATACCCAGCTAATTGTGGCACTGAACCAGACTGAACAATCCCCTATGAATCTGTGTTCTTGTCTGAAGGAAATTGCCCGCTGGATGAGCTCATTTCACCTGAAACTCAACGGTGACAAAACTGAGCTCATGCTTCTGGGCAACCAAGCAAGCTTTGATCCAAACACCCTGTGGCCGATCTGCATGGGCTCTGCCCCAACGCCTAAAAAAGAGATAAAAAGCTTGGGCATCTGGCTTGACCACGATTTGTCATTCCGTGCTCACTCTAGGAGAACGGCCGCTGCTTGCTACGCTCTGCTCAGAACCACCCGGAAAATACTTCCCCTCCTACCAAGTCACTCAAGAAAGCTCCTGATCCAGACGCTCATCCTTTCCAGACTGGATTACGGTAACGCTCTCTATTTGGGCGCACCTAACTCAGCCATTGCCAAATTGCAGGTGGTCCAGAACTCAGCAGCTAGACTCATTACGGGCACAAATAACCGCTGTTCTGCAAAGTCAGCCATCCGTTCTCTTCACTGGCTCCCGGTAAAAGAGAGAATCCAGTTTAAAGCTCTCTGCATTGCGCATAAAGGTCTGCAAGGCAGAGGTCCTCCCATTATTAAGCATCTGGTCAAACCATATAAGGCCACGCGCTGCCTCCGCTCGGACGCGCTCTACCTGGCGGAGGTCCCCAAAATCAAGAGAGCCAGAACAGGCGGTCGGCTCTTCTCCCATAACGCCCCCAGGCTCTGGAACTCCATGCCGCTCCCGATCCGCAAGGAAGCCAACCACCGGACATTCCGGAAACATCTGAAAACTTGGCTATTTCCATGATTCCACCTACTCTCCTATTCACCTCCGCAGCGCTGGGATGCCTCTGGGTAGCCATGCGCTATACAAGAGCCCGTTTCATTCATTTCATCAACCACTTTTGTAGCTGTGTGCCTCTACAAACCCAGAGCGCTGCCAGCCTTCGCGAAATGCCGAAAATCTACCTTGGGACAGAAGTACTGCCCCCCTGCAGCTGCAGGCGCAAAAATCCACAAAGTCCTGTACTGTGTTTTTGCTTTGCCCGGTCCATCTGAGGGCTGAGCTTTGGTACCATCACTCAGGATGGTCAGATCGACACTCACACCTGGGGGACCAGGCCACCGCACCCAAAAAAAACAGGTGAAACGAGTCCTAACGGGCTTGCCAGCACCCTTCAAGGGACATCCAGCTTCTGGAGACCAACTCTCTAAGTGTCCCAGAAGACCCGGAAACCTGACGAGAAATGTGCCGCTCTGACCGCAAGGCACACTTTTGTGCACGGTGCCAAGCTGTCCTGTTTGTGCTGCTCCCTGCCCGTCCGGCTGGGATCTCCAAAAGCCTGATGTGGCCTCGAGGTCCCATGGCCCTTGCAACCTTCTCTCTCTTTGGGGAGACCTCTGACTTCCTTGGAAGTCCCTTTTTACAGCCTTCATCCAAGTGGGCCATTTTAGTAGTGCATCAGCTACACTGTTCCTTTGTCCCGTTCTCCCACCAAAAGTCTGGAGTTTTCTGCAAGACTAACTTTGGAACCTAGGACCAGAACCCTCTACCTGTCGGCTCCTCGAAGGTGAACCACTGAATGCTGTGCATTGTATGTTTTTCAGCTGTGCCAAATTTCTCCATAGAAAATGTATTGTGTGCCATTGCGCACCCATGATTAACATTGCCTTTGCAATTGAATTGCATGGCAAAAGTATTTTTACCTGTATCCGAAATTCTAAACTGCCTTTTTAAATTGAATGGCTATGGTAAACGTCTTTTAAAGTATTCCTATTGTTATTTGCAACACATTCCTTCTGTATCTAAAAGTATTGCTATTTTTAAACAGGTACTTACCTGCAACTGAGCTCTTCTTGGTTCTAACATAAAAGTAACAAAATAATATTTTTATACAAACAATTGGACTCGGATTTAGTCAGTCAGTGTCTGTAATCATTTCTTGACTGAGTGTGTACATCAAATGCTTAACACAACCCTCTGATAAGCCTAACTGCTCGCCCACACTACCTCAAAAAGAGAGTAAAGTATTGTAGGAAAATAGGACCTGCTTTCATGGTCACTCCCACTTTTTGCTGGTATCATTATGTTTTACTGACTATTCTGACTGGGATCCTACTAATCAGGACCCCAGTCTCTGTGCTTCTTCCCTAAATTGGACATGATGAGTACTTAGGTACACTCCAGATTGGATACTGGTGTACCCTGATAAGTCCCTAGTATATGGTACTAAGGTACCCAGGGCATAGGTACACCAGGGGTCTCCCATGGGCTGAAGCATGTATGATGCCACCCATGGGACCACTCAAATTGTGACTACAGGCCTGCCATTGCAGCCTGTGTAAGCTGGTGCTGGCACCACTTACGACAGATATGTTTCCTTATATCTGAGGTCACCGCACTTAAAACCTATGTCACCCCTAAGGCAGGCCTTTCAATCCTGAAGGCAAGGTGCTCGGTTCTAAGTGTGAGGGTGCCCCTGCATGAGCAGGACACCCCTACAACCTTCGGATTTCATTCTCTCGGGTTGTAAGTGCATCAGCCATTAAGATACATAGAGAGGCCATGTGGCATTACTCGATGACCATCTCTAAACTGGCTGTAACGAATCCTTTCGTGTTTGGTATCAAACATGTTGGAATCATACTTCCACATCGTAAATGATGTGGGAGGTATGATTCCATGCAGTGTAAAGCTCCTCCGGGAGGCCCTCAGTGCTCCCGGTACCAGTCTTCTAGATTCGGACAGCAAACTATGGCTGCTGCCGTCCAGAGACACGATTCTGCCCTCCTCCTGCTGCTGCCAAGCTGGAGCAGAGGAAGGCAGGACAATAGGTATCCTGTCACAGGGAGGTGTGACCACCTCCCAGACAGGACTAAGTGTATTGGGACAGGGTGGGGGTGGTGGCCAGCGCCACTCAGGCTGGTTGAAGGGCACATTTGGTGCCCTCCTTGCATACTCCAGTCCAAACCAGTTCAGGGAGCCGGTGGCTCCCACTTTGGTGCGAAACTGGACAAAGGACATGGGACTATCCTCCCCACTGTCCAGCCCCTCCTCTGGGAGGGACCCCTGAATCGTTCCAACCCTTTCCTTAGGATACTTAAGGGCTTACCTGTGGGTGGGTCCCTAGATTTGTCGTGGGATAAGATTCAGATCACATACCACTTCAACTTCAATCGTCTGGGCACTCTGGACCTCGCTGGACTTCGCATTGGGAACCGAGACTGCAACTGTTAAGACTCCTGCTGCTCCTGGTCTCGTCGTCCTGCAAGTCTGCTGCAATGTCTGTGCCTGTGCTCCATACAGGATCTTCACAAGGCCTGTGGACATCCAAGACACCCGAAGGAATCTCCCTTGGAGTGAAGAAGTCACTCCCTTTCATCTGCAGGTACCACAACGCAGCTGACTGGTCTGCTGATCCTGGGTTCCCATGGACTCAGAAAGGCTCAGCAACAGAAGTGGTGGTTCTGCAACTCCCTCAAGGCCTGCACTGTCTTCACACCGAGTTTGAGGCCAGTATCCCTCGTCGGAACCGCTGGAATAGAACCCCTGTGCACCGCGCCGAATTGCCGTTACCAGGGCTTGTTGACTCGCTCCTCCAGAGATCTTCGGGCTCCAAGAAGCACCAATGTCAAGCTTCTCCTGCAGCCAAGATCTTCGCCTGCATCGCATCCTTTGCACCGTGGGCCTGCATCCTTTGATAAGCTGCTCGAGGTCCTCTTGCGACTCCTGTGCCTTCGACCCGTGGGTCCTCTCAAGGTCTTCTTTGGCTCCAGTGGGCTCCCCTGCTTGCTCAGGTCTGCTCTGACTTACCAGCTCGTGGTGAGTCACTTGGACCTTGCTGGTCCCGACAGCGCACCTTTTTCTTCACCTACGTTGGTTACCGTTGCCAAGGCTTGTTGGTGCCCGTGCCGGACAATGACCCATTGGCTCTTGACATCCGACGTGGGACAGCTTGTGCATGGCCCCTGGTCCTCCTCTGCGTCGCCTGATCCGTACAGCTGCAACTTCAAGGGCACCGTCAACTCTCCTGCATCTCCGACATCGGTGGGCATTCGTATTCAGTGCCTCCTTTTCACTCCTGAGTGGCATAGACTCTGTCCTCTCTGCTTGCAGGTACCTCTCACCTTAAATCCACCTTTAGGTTCAACCGGACACTCTCACCTTCTTTGCCAGAGGCATCTTTTCTGAGGTCCTTCACTGTGGTCTATGGCGGTTTCCAACGTCACTTCACACCTATGCACCCGGCTTCCCTGGTGTAGGTATCCTAGTTCCTGGGGTATCCTCGGGTGGGGTGACTCTCCAACCTTCCATCTTCCACGTGGTTTCTTCGGGGTCCAGTGGGCATGGTCCTTCTTCTTTAAAATTGCAGCAGCGACTTACCAATTGACTAACATTGAGCACGCGGTCGTGTTCCCACTTTGCACACGAACTCCATGGGGTTCCTAGATACTCACATTGGGTGGTTCCTTGGGTCCCCAGCTGTTCTACATCTTCTGGGTCCATTCTCGACTTTGTGGTTCGCTTTCCACTATTTTTGTATATGGTTTGGTCTCCCCCTGGGGACCACTGTGTATTCTGTGCTATTTACGAATTCTATTGACAAAGTATTGTGTGTATTGTATTGTATCTCCGGGTAGGAGATTATACAGTGTGTTAGTGAGTTTTAATAATAAATACATATTTTTATAACTACACTGTGTGGTTCTTTTTCACTTAACCTATACCATAAGATTACGTACTGGTGAAACAACCTGCTTTACACTCCTTCTGGACTAAGCCTGAAGGCTGCTCTCCACAGCTACCACTTATAGAGCTTTCTAAGGTTGTCTAAGACCACTAAAATCACCATAAGGGTTGTCTGGATTAGTGCAGGGTGCTACACTTGCATAAGTGAGCACCATTTACTTAGCTGGCCTCTCATAGGTATTATCTACTTTGGACTCTGCAAAGCCTCTGGAGATCCACTGGACTCTGTGCACACTATACCTTACTTTGGTATAGTATATACAGAGCCAGCTTCCTACAGTGGTCTCTAGTTGGCAGTGGTTTGCACCCTGGTCAAGTAGGGCCCCTTATAGTCAGGGTAAGGGAATTACACAGCTAAGATAACCCCTGCTCACCCCCTTGGTAGCTTGGCACAAGAAGTCAGTCCTGTTTCAGAGGCAATGTGTGAAGCATTTGTACATACATACGGTAACAGTGAAAACACTATAAAAGGACACCACACCAGTTTAGACCAATATTTATCTGAATAAAACAAGACCAAAATGACAAAAATCCAACATACACAAGCAAAGATATCATTTTTAAAAGGTTCAAAATAGTTCAGTCCGTAGGAAACTATGGGTGCATCACTTTTATCAAAAAGTACCTGGGATGCATCAAAATCGAAGACGAAAACAGGCGCAGGGGAGATGACGTGCCGGAAAAGTAAAGCCATGTGTTGATTCCTTACTGCCAGGGGAGGTGATGCATTGATTCCTTACTGCCAGGGGAAGAGATGCATCGATTCCTTACTGCCGCAAAGGGGAGGTGATGTGTTGATTCCTTACTGAGAGGGGAGGTGATGCATCAATTCCTTATCGAGGGGAGGAGATGCATCGATTTCTGGACACGCGGCCTCATTTTCTTACTGCTGGGCAACGTCGATGAAAAACTTGGCGCACAGGTGCGATGCGTCTAAAATCTGTCCGCACTGGGTCGATGCGGCGGTGTCAAAACAGGCGCTGTGTTTATTTTCCAACCACGAAGCAGGTGATTGCTCGCTTTCTTCAGTCGCACAGCAGGGACTGCGTTGGAGTCGGAGGGGGTATCTCAGACATCGGAAACACGGTGCTAAGGACTTGGACTGTGGCGATCTTTTCAGCCGCACGACAGGCACTGCATCGATTCTTCGGCTGCAGCATGGCGATGCGCCGGTTTTTCAGCAGCTGCGTCTGCTGCAGGTAAGGGCGGTGGGGCCGGCTGAGGGTGGTGGGAGTTTGAGATACGACCACAAGGGAAAATTCAATAAATAATTAATTTTTCCTCTTGGTCATCTCTCGAAATCCCCCCCAGCCGGCCCCACCACTGTTAGCTGCAGTGGCCGCAGCTGTTTTTCAGCCACATGGCAGTGCTGCATTAGGAAAAACAGGCACTGAAGGTCGATTTTTCTCAGTCCTTTTCAGCAAAAGCCACCTCCAAGGGAGCAGAACTGGAATTGCCACCACTTGGCAGGTCAGAACTCCCAGCATCGGAAATCAGGGGCTGAAAATGAAGTCATTGATGGCCCTGAGACTTCTTAACAGGAGGCAAGGACACACAAGCCCGTGGAGAACCTTGGCAAGCAGGATGTTGAAAACAAAGTCCAGTCCATTCACTCCCAGGACAGAAGCAGCAAGAGACATGCCAGCACAACAAAGCAACAAGCAGAAAGTCAGTTCCCCTCCTACAGCATCCAGCTCTTCTCCCTGACAGAATGTCCTCTTAGTCCAGAAGTGTTCTGAAGTTATGGTGCCACAGCTCCAGTACTTATACCAGTTTCTGCCATTGAAGTAGGCGAACTTCAAAGAAAAGTTTTTGTAGTGCGCAAGACCTTGCCTTTCTCGGACCTGGCTCCAGACACACTACAGGGGCGTGGGACAGCTTTGTGTGAGGACAAGCAAAGCCCTATTCAGGTGTCGGTGATCACTCCCCCACCACTCTCGCTCAGGAAGACCCATCAGCCTGGTGATGGGCCATCAGGATATGCAGGGTACACCTCAGCTCCCTTTGTGTGACTGTCTAGAGTGGGTTCCCTGATTAAATATCGATGTAATAAATATAGACATACACAAATATCGATGCAAAAATATAGAATACAAAAATATTGACTCCATATACTTAAACAGGTAAGTACAATAATATCGAATCAAAAATATCCAAGTAAAAAATATAGGGGCATATTAGCAAGACCCACGTTAAAATTATCGCCGTTTTAGCGGCAGGAAACTGCCGCTAAAGCGGCGATAATGGACTTGCTAATATGCGTTATAGAATTCAATAGAAGCCCAGGTTAGATGTCCTGCACATCTAACCTGGGCTTCTATTGAATTCCATAACGCATATTAGCAAGCCCATTATCGCTCGTTTTAGCGGCAGTTTCCTGCCGCTAAACGGCGATAATTTAACGTGGGTCTTGCTAATATGCCCATAAATGTAAAAAAATCGACTTAAAAATATATATAACTTAAATAAAATATATTAAATATTATTAATATTTTTAACAAAATAAATCACATTTAATATATATTTTAACTAAATATAACAAATAAACTTAATTTAAAAAAATATAAACACACAAACATAAAAATGTATACATCTACATATATTTACTTAAATATATTTTAAGTATTATCTTTATTTAATTTATAAACTTTTTAAATTATATAAAAATAAAATATATACATATATCAATAATTTAAAATAAAATAAAACATTCTATAATTAATTAAAACATTAAACTATTAAAAGAAAAAGAAAACATGCATTTCGCAACACAATAAATACAACAGTAGGGAAAATGTTGGATAGCGGAGGGGTAAAAATTAGTATTCCCACTCCAGTGAGTGCAACAGTAGTGAAAGTGTTGGATAGCGGAGGGGTAAAAATTACTATTCCCACTCCAGTGAGTGCAACAGCAGGGAAAGTGTTGGATAACGGAGGGGTAAAAATTACTATTCCCACTCCAGTGAGTGCAACAGCAGGGAAAGTGTTGGATAGCGGAGGGGTAAAAATTACTATTCCCACTCCAATGAGTGCAACAGTAGGGAAAGTGCTGGATAGCGGAGGGGTAAAAATTACTATTCCCACTCCAGTGAGTGCAACAGCAGGGAAAGTGTTGGATAGCGGAGGGTTAAAAATTACTATTCCCACTCCAGTGAGTGCAACAGCAGGGAAAGTGTTGGATAGCGGAGGGTTAAAAATTACTATTCCCACTCCAGTGAGTGCAACAGCAGGGAAAGTGTTGGATAGCGGAGGGGTAAAAATTATTATTCCCACTCCAGTGAGTGCAACAACAGGGAAAGTGTTGGATAGCGGAGGGGTAAAAATTACTATTCCCACTCCAGTGAGTGCAACAGCAGGGAAAGTGTTGGATAGCGGAGGGGTAAAAATCACTAATCCCACTCCAGTGAGTGCAACAGTAGGGAAAGTGTTGGATAGCACACCAATAAAAAAAGACATCAACATTTTTTTAAAATTTTCTTTCCATAATTAACATAAATAATATTGAATTTAAATTTATTATTATTAAAAAGATAATAAACATTCATAAATTACACATCACACACCTAAAATTAATTAAACAATTACCATAATTAATTAATAATTAATTAATTTAGATTAATTAACAACGAATTATCAAACAATTATTAATAAATTTATTTACACATTTTACTCTATAACATCACAATTATACAAATATGAATAAATATTAATTATTCAATAAATTTCATATAATTAAATTACTTCCCATCTATTCCCCTATAAACCCAGAACCCGCTACGGAACTAAAAACGCAAAATTCAATTTAAATAAAATTATTAACTACTATAAATAATAAATAAAATGTATATAATTAATTTACTTCCCACCCTATTCCCCTATAAACCCACAACCCGCTACGGAAGTAAAAACGCAAAATTCAATTTAAAAAAAATTATTAACTACTAACATTTTAACACATATAATAAAAATACAAACAATTCTCAGACAAAAGAACAAACAACACACACATAAAATATATACTAAAATACATAACATTAATAAAAAATCGATATTTTTAACAACTTATTTTTACAAACGATATTTAACACTTCGGTATTTTTTCAATCGATATTACTTACCTAAAAATCGATATTCTTGACCACGATATTTTTTCTGTCGATATTTCTGACCCACGATATTTATTTGTGCAAATCGATATTTTGGCTCTGCACCCTAGAGTGAATGCACAAACAGCCCAACTGTCAGTCTAAACCAGATATGGATCCCACAGGCAGGCAGAGGCACAGAATGGTAAAGCAAGAAAATACCCACTTTCTAAAAGTGGCATTTTCAAACACGCAATTTAAAAACCAACTTCACAAAATGATGTATTTTTAAATTGTGAGCTCAGGAACCCCAAACTCCAAATCTCTATTGCTTAGATTACAAGGCAGCTCCAATGATAAACTATGGGAAAGCTAGCCCTTGCAATAGTGAAAAACGAAATTAGCAGTATTTCACTATCAGGACATGTAAAACACACCAGTACATGTCCTACCTTTTCAATACAGTGCACCCTGCCTATGGTGCTGCCTTGGGCCTACCTTAGGGGTGCCTTACATGTAGTAAAGGGGAAGGTTTGGGCCTGGCAAAGGCACAACGTCCCCCTCCTGGTCGCCCAATAGTATCGGGGATTCAATCAATCCTGGAGCCTTTGTCCCAGTTTGCCAACTTTTTTCTGAGGGAGGCTGTTGGAACTCAACCCTCATATGGCCAGGATACAACTGACATTTTAAACATCCTGGACACGGTGGAGTTTGATCCTGAGCACCAGTTATTGGTAACTATAGACATCGAATCTCTATATACCAGCATACCCCAAGATGCAACGCTGGTGGCAGCAGCACGTGCTCTTGGGGCTCGAGATTGGTTTTATGACACACCGCAATCCTTTGCATTACAGTGTGTGGAGTTGGCCCTCACCAGAAATTTCTTTGGCTATAAGAACCAGGTATTTTTACAGGTGTCTGGGACTTCGATGGGGGCAACTTTTGCGCCCAGTTTGGCCTGCATTTATGTCTGCCAGTTCAAGGAAAATTACATCTATCACACCTCTAACCCCTTCCAAAAGAACATCTCCCTTTGGAAGAGGTTTATTGATGATGTGATATGCATTTGGACTGGGCCAGAGGCCAAACTATTGGACTTTCTGAAATGGCTCAATGAACTGGATAGGTGTCTCAAGTTCACATGGACCATCAGCAGGCAGTCTGCTGTTTATCTAGATCTGGACAGCTCTGCAGCAGATAACAAACTTCACACAACTGTCCACCAGAAATCAACTGACAGGAACTCATTATTACATTACCACTCCTTCCATCTGAGGGCCCTGCGGGACAACCTTCCCGTGGGACAATTTCTGCAATATCGCAGGAATTGCACGTCAACGGGAATGTACATGGAGCAGTCTGAGGACCTGGTAACTAAACTTGAACAGAGGGCCTATCCAACGAAGGTGGTGAAAAGAGCCCGTAAGAGAGCACTGAACACCCCCGTGATGCCCTATTGGAAAGGAATGAGAGACAGAAGGAAAATTGCTTGCCAGTGGTTACGACCTTTGACCCTTTGTCGACAAGAATTCGACAAACCATCAGAAAGCACTGGTCATTGGTGAATACGAGCGAATTCAGAATGCCGCCTCCAAGGTTTGCATTCAGGAGAGCCTCCAACCTATGTTGGTTCACACCCGCCCCGTTCAACGTACAAGAGAGTCTGCCATTCTGTCTGGTCACTTCCCATGTGGTGGCTGCTCGATGTGTGACTTAACAGAGAAAACAAAAAGTGTGCAGTTGTTGAATGGCAAGACATGGTATCTCAACAAATTTAGCAATTGCAACACTACCAATGTTATATACAGACTAACCTGTGCGTGTGGTCTGCATTACATTGGTTTAACTTCCCGTAAAATCAAAGTAAGGATTCAGGAACACATTACCACACTGAAAGCAGGTAAACTGACCACGCGGTTGGTCCGCCATTTTCAAGAACAGCGGCACAATTTCAGAGAACTGAAATGGATGGTGTTGGAAAGAGTAGTGGGTGATGCATATAGTGTGGAAGGAGCACTGGCAAGGAAGGAGGCACAATGGATATTCTCTGAGAAGGCGGACCAAGTGGGCCTGAATGATTGTATTGAATGGAATAAAGTAAGCAGATAATTCATTCATGGTATATAGTGGTTTGGAGTGGGTACATAAAAGGAACTTGTTGAGTGAGGGGGGCGAGATGTCACAACGTTGTAATTCCCCACGTAATAACTTTGCGGTAATATCATTGATGTCAGTGATGGCAGTCGTCAGTTTACAAATATAAATTCCATGCTAACATACATAGAAAGTGGGTATAGATCTGGACGAGTAGTCAGCACCCAAATTACCATCATGCTCAGGGAGCACCTACCGCAAATAAGGCACCTGGGGTATTGGAAGAATCCCACCAGTTAGGCAGTTGAGGGCGGCTACGGTAAACACACCTCGGTTGCAACCGCATAATTGGGGTATCGAAGGCAGGCCCCCCAAAGAAATTGTCATCAGCCTTTCCTCTTTTTTAATAAAATGTTTTTTAATAAAACAATATTGAGAAATCTGTCAAGAATTCTAATTGATAAGTGTTCCCCCCACGTTGG
The DNA here is from genome assembly GCA_963921515.1 of Calotriton arnoldi. Lineage (NCBI taxonomy): Eukaryota > Metazoa > Chordata > Amphibia > Caudata > Salamandridae > Calotriton > Calotriton arnoldi. Next base: position 631,560 of record CAWUFW010002787.1, on the reverse strand, counting down.
TAATGCAATTTTATTTAGGAACATCGTAGTCAAAAATACTGACTTCCAACTGATTTGGTAGAACGGTTCTCGAATTAGTAAGGAGACTTAGTATGAACCTATGTGGAGAATACCGGTCCAAGATGTCGCTAAATAAAACCCCGATGTTAAGCATGGGATCACAAAAGAGGCCACTGGGTGGAGCTTCGGTTGTGTTTCCGGTCCACGCTCTTGAAGTAGAGCGCGATTGCGAGGGACGCCGGAGTGAAGTAAAGTCGGACTCACGTCCAAACGCGGTAAGGGTGTGCCTGCTTATCTGAAGGGCGGTGAGAGAGCCCGGAGGTTTTATTCCGCATTAGATGAAGGAATGTGAGTGTGTGGTGAGCGAGCAACGGGTCAAGGCTTTCCTTATAAAAACGGAGGATAGCGGACTTGGGTAGATATGGAGTGAGTGCTTGAGATGCTTGGCAGTGAACACCGCATCAATCATAATTAAGCCCATAACAACAGCCGTACTCGAGTGCTATGTGTGGGCACAGAGTTTGACATGCAAAAAACTTATCGCAGTATACATAAATAGTGAGATATATATGTGCATTTACCCACAGGTTGACAGGCGGCAACTGCATGTGTCTGCAGGGGATGTGTAACTTACGAATGGAGGACACTCCCTAGAAGGTGGGGTGCCGGTACAAACTTTGAGGGCAACCACCTGGTAAATATACCATGATTACAGTGTTATATGTGTTACCTTTTGGGCAAGCATGCCTGGTGACATTTTAACCTTTTAAAGATGTCCTTACTGGTTGGCACTATTATTCGGTTCTTTTCTCCTTGTTTGTCAGTCACCCTTGGCTTAAATTGGAATACAAGTGAGGTGAAGACTGGCCCCAAGCCCTGATGAAATTGCTGCGAGGTATTTGGCAATGAAACATGTTGGCCTGTCCTAAAGTGGTCTGAAACATGCTGTTCGTTTTTAATCTTGAGTGGGCTCACAACATCCAATAAAGTAGGTTCATTTGCAAGTGAGTCGCAACTCATTTTTAGCTTGGAGAAACGAGGTTATCCTTTTTCTCACTACGGGGTCTAGTTGGGATAGATCGACACAAGCACTCCTTATGCATTCTTTCACATATCATTTTCTATTTTTCTTTTTCCTCACCTCCTATAATAAGCATGACACTGTATTCATTTTTTCATGGTCACGAAAGTCACCAATGATGAAAAACGTGAGCAAACTGGTGAGTACCTGCCAGCAGCTCCCTTGGTGATGCTTACATGAGGTACTTTCTGACCTTGCACTCATTTTTCTTTTTGTACACACTACCAAGTGGGGATACAAGTGGGGTGGACTGATAAACATAAAAAATTTGGGGGCATATTATCAAGGCGGCGTTAATGAATTATCGCCGCTAGCGCGTGATTCCTGCATTAGCGTCCGTTTTCTGCACGCCTCCCATCGCATCGCTAATGAGATGCAAAGGGGGCGTGCCTGTGAAAACAACATGGGGAAATATCGCTAACCCAGGTATCGCCATATCAACAACGTGGGTTAGCGATATTTTCAATCGCGTTAAGTATGCCTTAACGCAGGAATTTAACGTCTGCTAAATTCCTGACTAAGGCATACCTAACATGGGGGTGGATTGTGTGGCTAAGACCACAGGCCCTATCACCAAGGATATCGCCGTTTTCCATGGGACATCGCTGGAAAACCAGCGATGTTCCATGGAAAACATCGCTATCACTGGAAAATTATCGCCTTTGCGCTAGCGTTGTTAATACAGCGCTAGCATGGTGATAATTTCCAGCGATAGCCGGCGATAGGATTCCTCGCGCTAACAGCGGCCAGTGATAATTATCGCTGCCGCTTGATAATATGCCCCTTGGACACTCAGGATTGGTCGCTATTGACATTTGTTAGAAGCCAGCGTTTGGGCAGAGATATTAATACCCTGCCTCCAGGATCCTAAATAGTTGTTGTGTGTCCAAGCACAATCAGGTCTATTAATTATATTGTAAGTGGGTGCACTTGCCAGGTCGACATGGCAGTTTAAAACTGCACTCACAGACACTGCAGTGGCAGGCCTGAGACATGGTTGCAGGGCTACTCCTGTGGGTGGCACAATCAGTGCTGCAGGCCCACTAGTAGCATTTGATTTACAGTCCCTGGGCACACGCAGTGGACTTTACTAGGGACTTACCAGTAAATCAAATTTGCCCATCATGGATAACCAATTACACATACAATTTAGACAGAGAGCATGTGCACGTTAGCACTCATCTGATAGAGACATCTAGCCGCAGATTCCCTAACTTAGAATATCCCCAGGCATCAGACTGGATCCGGAAAACTTTCCCCAGCAGTACCTCTGCACGCTCGGGGGCGGCGTCGCCCGGCTCCGTCCTGACGTCGTCCACGGAAGTGACGTCAATGGAGCCATATAAGACCCCCCAGCGTGCTGACCTCAGTTTTCTTCTTCTCCGCGTCCCAACGCGGATCCGGAGTTTAGCGGTTCCTCTGGCCTGTTTTAGTTCAGGCCTTCACGACGCCTTTCGCGTCTGGAACAGTGTGTCGATGCCTGCGGGCTTCAAATCGTGTGCGTCCTGTTCACGGCAGATGTCAGCAACGGATCCACACGAGATCTGTATGTGGTGCTTGGGCGAGCACCACGACTCCGCCGAGTGCGACGCCTGCCGGCAGCTGAAGCCGAAGTCCCTACGGGAACGTCGGATGAAACTGTTGCCTGCCCGGGTGTCCCGGTCAGAGTCCTCGCGGCGCTGGCTTCCATCTCCAGCGGAAGGATCCAAACGGCACAGTTCTTCCTCCCACGCTGAGGTCTCTGCTCGGGGCAGATCCCGGAGTCGTTCCCGTGGACGTCGTTCGCCTGCCTCAGGTAAGCACCGGAAGAAGTCACGGAGGTCATCGAGCTCGCACAAGCGTGACATCGGGGCCCGCCGCTCCCGGTCTTCACCGGACGCGAGCCCTCAGGAGTCAACCCCCGCCTATCCACCGTTTCCTGGTGCGGGGGCGACTCGGACCCAGATGGAGGCCTATTCCAGGGCTCTGCAGGCCTTCTTTGGGTCACCCCCTCTCCCTGGCGCGCCTTCGGGCCCTACAGTGGGGGTAGGGACTCAGGTCGGGGGTTCGCCAGCGGGTTCGCCCTCTGCGCCGACCGAGTGCCTTGACTCTTATTCAGGGGTCGCTGCGTCCCATTCTGACGTCTAGCCCTCCTGACGCGTCTTCGCCCAGTCCTGCAGGACTCCCTGCGTCATCGCTGGATGTGGCTGCAGCGCGGAGATCGACTCCAAGTCGACTTCGTTCCTCCCCGCAGGCTCCTGTCTTGGTGGAGGTCGAGTCGACGCCGGTCCGACGCCGGGTGGACGAGTCCTCGACGTCGGTCGACGCCGGTTCCGTCCCCGGCTGTTCCTCTGCTGGAGGACGTGACCCCAGTGGGTTCACCACCTGCAGGGTTTTTTCCATGCTCCACGGAGCAGGGGCCCATGGGGCACTGGCCAACTAATTTTTCTGCAGGGCCTTTGTCGTTGAGTGGACGGATTAGCCTGCAACCGTCCCCAACGGATGACTTGCTTGTCTCCCCCTCGGATGGCCACGGAGGCTAGCGTAGACTTTGCGAGGGCAGTTAATAGGGCTACACATATCTTACGTATGCAGCCGCCCTTTCTCTCCCTGCCTTCGGATCCTTTGTTGGATCTTCTTCACCAGGGCACGGTGGATGTGGAGCCTCTGCTGCCCTTTGGCAGGTCGTTGTATGATGTCCTTCTGGGGACTTGGGCCAGACCCTCCTCCGGTGACCCCGTGGCTCGTGCTGTTGCGCATCGCCAACGGCCTGTTTGTCCCTTCATCCTAGGGCTCAAGGACTGGTAGTCCAGGCTGCGCTCCCTTCCTCACCTTCACCGTTGCTTCCCCCCACTCGGGAGTCTAGGTGGTTGGAGTCGTGTGGCCGCAATGTTTTTGCATCCACCAGCTCCAGCCTTCGGTCCCTAAACATGATCTGCGTGTTTGCTCGGGCTACTTCTGCCCTTTGGGACTCCGTCGAACTACTCCTTCCCTCTTTACCGGAGGCCCCTTGTGCTGACCTGCTCCAGCTTGTTCGGGATGGCCGCGACATGGCGCAGTTTTCCATCCGATCGGCAATGGACACCACTGACTCCGTGGGTCGAGCTATTGCCTGCTCAGTTGCCCTGTGTCTCCATGCGTGGCTACGTTATGGCGGTTTGCCCGAGAATGTTTGGGAGCGACTCAGGGATTTGCCCTTTGATGGGACCCTCTTGTTTGATGAGCATGCCGACTCAAAGGTCCGGCGTCTTCTCTCCGGATTTCCATGACTGCCTGGTTTTAGTCCCCTATGGTGGATTTGTATTTTCGTGTGACGGTGTTGTCACTTTGTTTTACTGATTTACGTCTCTGGGTTCAAGAGAATTCTCCCCAGACAGACTGTATGGCTGTTCAACCAGGTTTTTTTCCTTCCTTTGATGCAGCTGGGTCAGCTGTTTATATGGTTCTTTTTGACCTCTGCCTATGAGCTTGTCTCAAGAGGTGACCCTTGTTATTACCCAGACGGACTGTGCGGCTTTTTCGCCATCTTGTCCTTTTCTTGTTGCAGCTGGACAGCTGTTCCTGCATTTCTTTTTAGCCCTCTGTCTAAGAGCTCGGCTCAAAGAGGTGTCCCTTGCCTTTATAGGGATGTGCCATACTCTATGTGGGGTACTTGTTGGCTATTGTGTAGCTGCTCTTCCTGGCACGAGAAGTTTCAACGGCTCCTGCGGAGTCTTCTTCGGCTGCTTCTCTTTGGCACCGCTCTTCCTGCTGTTGTAGGACATCCCCTCTAGTGAGACCCACGGGGTTGGTGCGATTCTCTCCTGGGGGTTTTGTGTTGTAGTCTACGGTTGGTCCGTAGCTCTTTCCTGTCTCTGTGGAGACACTCTATGTGTACGCATAGGTTATGTTCGCTGTTGCAGGGTGCCGGCGGTGTCCTTCCGCCCCTGTCTTGGCTGCGTTCTACTCTCATTTCTTAGTGGGGGGAAGTGCTTATGTCTTCTCTCATGGCTCAGGCCCTGTAGGGCTTTTGCCTATGGGCAATTGACTTTCAATCAGCCACGTTTTTGCTGCGTGTTACCTTGTAATCTATTTCTTTGTGCACTTCCCTGGCAGGGACTTCGGTCCCTTTGCTTCTTAGCGCAGGGGTTCCGGTCCTTCCGCTCCTGGCCTCCGCGGATGTTTTCTGATTCACTATGGCCTCGTGGTTCAGGGCTGTCAATCTTATTCCACGGCTCTGTGTTCCACTCCAGGTATTTCACTGGCTGTAAGTTACCTATCATAACTAAAGGCACTGTTGCTTTCTTTTGTGTATGTTACGGTGCAAGTATTCTTTTTCAGGATACTCGTTTTCATTATACAGTGTCTGTATGGGACTGTATCTACCCTTTTTCTGACAGACCTCTGTCTGTGTATTTCTCACTCCTGCCTTGTGAGTGTGGTGGTCAGTGTCCCTGTCTGTCTCGCGGGGGGCCATGGTTCCGTCCCCATCAGGGGGGCTGTTGTTGCTTTTCAATGTTTTTGACACTGTTGTGTCCTGCTATGCTTCACACCGGTGCCGTTGGTACCTATTGTGCAACTTCCCTTTTTCTGGGGCGCGCTCTTCGAGTTTCCCCTTGTTTTTTTCATTTTTCCTTCATTGATATATATATATATATATATATATATATATATATATATATATATATATATTTATACATATATATATATATATATATACGTCCTTGTCTTAGGTATATATATCATGATTTATCCACACAGTGAGAGAGTATGCATACTGGGTTCCCTTGCCTTAGTATCGGGGGTTTTGCCCCGGACTGTCTCTCTCTCTCTCATATGGGAAAGAGCATTCTGTGTGACCCCGGCTTGCCGGTTTCCCTTCACCATTTGTACCTCTGGGTACGGTTGGCAGGTTGACTATCTGGTAAAGCGCCCGCCTCGCTTTGCTGCCGCATGCGTGCTGTTGGTAATCCCATTCCTTGGGCTTTTGTTTAGCTGTGGTGTGGTTCTCACGGTACACTCTTGTCTCCTTGTGTGTACCCTTCATCCTCATACCTGTAACTCCTGGTAGTCATGAGTCAGTATATCTCTGCATGGTGATATCTGTCCCCTCATATTTCACTTTTTGGCATCCTCTGTGGTGTATGTTCAATGGGTATGCTCTGACGATGGCATACTATCTTGCCCCTTGTCGTCTCTGTCTGGATGGGGGAGTTCTCGTGCCGTCCTCTGACGGATTGTGGTGCCTTTGCCTCCTCTTGTTCATGCTCCCTTACAGGGCTCCATAGGTCTGGTGTCATCCGCGCTGGCACGGCTGTTCCCACTGTGCTTAGTCACTGTTATTGACGGATACATTCTTTTGGAACTTGGTGGGTTTCAGTCGCAGACCTTCCTCCAATGGAGTATGGCTTTGGTATCTATTGTAAGTTAAGGAATCTGCGGCTAGATGTCTCTATCAGATGAACGAGTTACTTACCTTTGGTAACGATGTATCTGGTAGAGACATAGTCTAGCCGCAGATTCCTTAACGCCCACCCATCCTCCCCGCTCTGCGAGGACCTTTCCAGGTGGGGTTCTACCACCTCGCCCCCTTACGGTGGCCTTGGTCTTCCTGAGGGGTGTTCTCGTCACCTACCCCTGGGGCGGGGTGTATCATTTTATTTTGGGCACATTGGCCCTCCACCCATTCTCGTTTTTGGGTGGCTAGGTTCTGTACTTTTCAATGCTGCTCCTCCTGGGTTCCTCTAGCGTGGAGCTTCTCATATTTTCCTACCCTCCCTCCGACCTCGTCTGTTTCTCCCCATTTCTTTGGGGTCTCCTTGTCTATGTTGCAGTCGATGGGTTGAGCTTCTATTTGACTGTGCTACAGTTCATAGGTCACTGTGGGGGGGGGGTGAACATTCTGTATGGTTGTTCGCTTCTGTTCACTTGTTGTGAATCAGGTTGTTCCCGTCTTGTGGTCCTTTATGGTTCCAATCTGGGGTTACAGTCTGTTTTTTCATACAGTTCCATACGGTGGTTGCACACTGTCCTTCGTTTGTCATGCCATTCGTTTCCACTGCCGTTACCTCTTAAGGGGGGCACGGCTCTTCGCTTTGATGGGACTTTTGCTGGGGCGGGTGCTCTGTTCGCTCCCTTCAGTCCGTTCCAGTGTTGAGTACTCTTCCAACAAGGTGTTGTTTCTAATTCTATGATTTCTGATCATTGTAGTTTCAAAGGTTTTTGATCTTTTTTGACACACTGTTCCTATACTCTCGCAGTTTTTGTCATGGCTCCGCGCTGTGGCGCGGAAAAGTTTCACTGTAGAAAACTGACGTCAGCACGCGGGGGGGGGGTCTTATATGGCTCCATTGACGTCACTTCCGTGGACCACTTCAGGACGGAGCCGGGCGAAGCCGCCCCCCGGCGTGCAGAGGTACTGCTGGGGAAAAAGTTGTCCGGGTCCAGTCTGACGCCTGGGGATATTCTAAGTTAAGGAATCTGCGGCTAGACTATGTCTCTACCAGATACGTCGTTACCGAAGGTAAGTAACTCGTTCGTTAGCAGTGGTAAAGTGTCCAGAATCCTACAGCCAACAAAAACAGGTCAGGAAAAAATAGGAGGAAGAAGGCAAAACGTTTTGGGATAACCCTGCAAAAAGATCCAGGTCCATCACCGATCTCCACAAAGCATCAAAAAATTCCTCAGTTTCACGGTGGGATCTCGGCACTACCAGTACAAAGTACTCCCATTCTGCTTCAAATCAGCCCCACGAACATTCTCAAAGGGCATGGCCGCGGTCACAGCATTCTAAGGAGACAGGTCTTTGTGTATCCTTACCTTGATGACTGGCTGATATAAAACGTCTCTCCATTCCAAACAAAGGAGCATTTTCGCAAGCTTGGGTCTTCAGTCCAAAAACAACAATTCTTAGGGGACACACTGGATACACAGTACGCAAGAGTGTATCCTTCGGAGGAGAGACTCTCATCCTTAACTCTGAAATGTCTCACTCTTCTGCAGTCTCATCATCCTTCTGCAAGACTGATAGCCTCTCTTCTGGGGTCCATTGCTTCTTGCATCTTAATAGTACTGAACACGAGGTTGCACATGAGGCCCCTACTGCAGTGTTTGGCAGTCAGTGGAACCAGCTCCCCAACTGCTGGGAAGACAAACTCACGTTATCATAAGCTGCATGATAATCTCTCCCATGGTGGTCTCAGCGGAGCAATCTCATGGTGGGGGTACCATTTTACCAGGAACCACCCTGTTAAACAGTGATTACAGACGCCTCCCTCCAGGGATGGGGAGCTCACATGGGTTCCCTTGAGACTCAGGGTGTGTGGTCAGACAGAGAACAAACTTACCACATCAACATGCTGGAACTGAGAGCAGTCCTCCTGGCTCTGAAGTCTTTCTTTCCAGCACTAACGACCAACTGCATCCTTGTCCAAACCAACAACACGACAACCATGCATTACCTGAACAAGCAGGGAGGAAGTCACTTGCGTCCTCTCTCCCAAGAGGCCCATGGAAATGGCTACTAGCCAGGAATCTCACGATAACAGCCATCCATCTGCCAGGAACTAAAAACTGGCAGGCAGTCGATCTTATTCACAATTTCCAAGACAATCACGACTGGGTTCTCAACGGTGATGTCTTGCAAAAAATCTTTCGGGAGTGGGAATATCCTCACATAGACTTGCTCGCTACCGTCAGCAACAGAAAATGCCATGACTACACTTCCAGATACTCTCAGCCAGGGTTGCAGGGGAATGCCTTTTGATAAGTTGGTCAGGGAAATTCTTCTACGCATTTCCACCAACTCCTCTCCTTCCAACAGTGATTCTCAAGTTATACTGGTCTCACACCAGGATGATACTTTAGCCCCAGAGTGGCCTTGCCAATGGTGGTTCACAGACCTTCTACATCTTTCTGGGAGAGGCCCCATAAGAGGCTTCCCTACTGACAGGATCTCCTGTTCAAGTTCAGAGAACAGATACTACATCCCAATCTCTCATCCCTGAACTTGACAGCATGGCTCCTGAATTCCTCCAATATGGACATTTGGGGCTTCCCAAAGAGTGTATGGATGATCTCAAGGCGGCTAGGAGACCCTCCACTAGACGTTCATATGCCTTTAAATGGAAGAGGTTTTATTTGTGGTGTATACAAAATGATCACAACCCAATTTCATGTCAAGAGGATGTACTAATCCCATTATGTCCTTCACTAGGCTAAATCAGTGCTACAGTTCTCTTCCATCAGAGTACAGCTAGCAGCCATTACAGCTTACAGGAAATCACCTTCACAAGTATCTTTTTTCAGACTCCGAGTGGTAAAAAACGTTTTTGATGGATTAAAAAGGTGTTTCCCCCCAGTCAGGAATCCCTCTCCACCATGGAAACTCAACATTGTCCTTTCCAAATTGATGGGTCCTCCATTTGAGACAAAACATATAGCTTCTTTGCAAAATCTCACCTGGAAGCTTTTTAGGTGACTATCACCTCCGCCCGTAGGGTAAGTGAAATTCAATCTCTGTGTTCAAAGTTACCATATACTGTCTTTCACTCCAATAGAGTGGTAATGAGGACTCATCACAGGATTCTCCCAAAGGTAGTCTCAGAGTTTCTCATCAATCAGACAATCACTCTACCTACTTACTTTCCTAACCCCTCAAATCCAGCTGAAAAGTCACTGCATTCACTGGATGTAAAGAGAGTGTTGAAATTCTACTTAGACAAGACCAAGAGTATTAGGAAATCGGATCAGCTATTTTTTAACTATGGTCCAGTGTGAACAGGTTAAGCCTCATCTAAACAGTCGATTTCAAAATGGATTGTTTCATGTATGGTACTTTCTTACCTGCTAGCTAAAAAGGCATTACCTGCTAGACCTAGAGCACACTTTACTAGGGGAAGCTGCTACTGCAGCTCTGTTGAGAAATGTGCCAGTTTCTGAAATCTGTAAAGCTGCTACATGGAAATCTGCCCATACCTTTACTAGGCATTACTACCTGGATACAGATGCTAAAGCAGACACTCAAGTAGGACAGGCTTCCTTGAGGAATCTTTTTGGTTAAATGTTCGAGCTGTTTTCTGCTTTTAAGTCTGCTTGTTGTGGGATGGGCTTGCTATTCCATTCAATGCTTATTACTATTGCTGAGGATGCTCTGAAGAGAAGGATAAACTGCTTACCTGTAATCCTAGTTCTCTTCAGGGGAATCCTCATCAAAGTCATAAGCAACCCACCTACCTCCCCGGACTGAAGCCATTACAGCTCTCAACAAGTTCTATATGTAGGATTCCTTTGTATCTGAAAGAGACACGTTAGTGACAGATTCCTTACCTTAGAAATATCCCCAGGCGTCAGGCTGGATCCGGAAAGTTTTTGCGTAGCAGTACCCTTGCGCGTCGGTAGGCGGCGTCGTGCGGCTCCGCGTCCGTCGTCGGTGTTGTGATCGCCGGGATGACGTCGCGGGCAGTACTTAGACGCCGCCCCTGCGCGCTGACGTCAGTTCTTCTTTTTCCGCGCCAGTAAGCGCAGATCCGGGAAAAGCAGTGCCCTAGTCAATTTTTGACTAAATTTTTTGGTGAATTTTTTCACTGTTTCTTTTCGAGCCTTCATCGACTCCTAGGTGTCGTAGGGATGCCCGGCTTCAAGCCATGCGACGCCTGTGGTCGAATGATGTCGATCACAGACCCGCATCTAGAGTGTCTCTACTGTCTCGGCCGAGACCACGACACGAAGTCGTGCCCTGACTGCCGGAAACTTCACCCGAAGGCTTTGCGAGAGCGGTCTCGAAAGCTACTCGAGGTCCGGCAGTCGGCTCCACGCCGCACCAAGCCCCGGTCCCGGGAGAGGTCGAGGGCCGGTCGCGGAGTCCCCGCCGGTCGTCGGAGTCCAAGTCTTCGCGCTCCTCGGGTAAGTCGAAGCACAAAAAGTCTAAGAAGCATCATCGCTCTAAGACTTCGCCTCGCCGGTTTCGCGACTCAGCTGAGGCCCCTGTCGGCACCGTCCCCGCGGCCCCGGACGTGCCTGTGGAGCCGCCCCCGCATTACCCATCCTTTCCGGGTTCGGGGGCGACTCCGGCCGAGCTACAGGAATTCCTGTCGGCCATGGCCCGCCTCTTCGGGCCTCAAGGTCCCTCCGGTGCGCCTTCGGGCCCCGCGGGCCCTGATGGGGTTGCTCCGGCGTCACCGACGACTCCGGTCCCGGCTCCGCCTGTCCCGCCAGCCTTCATCCCGGCCTCGGCTCCGGCCTCGATCCCGGCTCCGGTGGTACCGCAACCCCCATCGACGCCGGTTGACCTAACCACGCCTCCGCCGATGTCCCCGGTGCCGTTCCTGAAGCCGTCCGGGGCTCCGGACGGCGTCGTTCCCCGGCTCTCTCCGGCTCCGGACATGGAGCCGGACCGACGTCACTCGACGCCGGCTCCTGCGCCGATGAGCCCTTGGGTCCCAAATGTCCCTCCTCCTCCATATTTTGAACCGGAGGAGGACCAAGAGAGCTGGGAGGGGTCGGAAGACCCTCTCACACAACAGTGTGAGTATGATCAGGACTGGGCTGAGGAACTTGGGGATGCCAGTGGTCTAGACACTTCCCCTGACACTGGCATGCTGTCTCCTCCTGGGGCTACGGAGGAGGGAGCTAATTTCGCAACGGTGTTGCGTAGAGCAGCTGGAGCCTTGCATCTCCAATTGCCTACTGTGGCTGTCAGGACTAATCTCCTGACGGAAGTGCTTCAGCCGGCAGCTTCCTCCACGGAGACTGTGCTGCCGTTTAATGATGCACTCACTGACGTTCTTTTGGGCGCCTGGTCCAAGCCCACCACAGGGGCTCCTGTGGATAGGAACGTGGCCCGACGCCATCGCCCTGCTCCGGGCGACCCCTTGTTTCTCTCCCAACATCCCACCCCCGAGAGCTTGGTTGTCCAAGCCTCTGCCTCCCACACCGCCTTCCCTACCGCCCCTCCGGATAGGGAATCCAAACGCCTGGACCAATTTGGGAAGAAGGCTTTTTTTCCTCCAGTGCTGGCTTGCGGTCCGTCAACACCGCTTGCCTTTTGGGCCGATATACCCACTCCCTGTGGGATTCGGTGGCGGCTGTTTGCCGCAGTGTTCTGAGGAGGTCCAGACACTGCTTACCCGCGCCATTGCGGAAGGAAGAGATGCGGCTAAATACACCATACGTTGTGGCCTTGATACCGCCGACTCGCTGGGCAGATCGCTTGCAACGACGGTGGCGCTACGTCGCCACGCCTGGCTGAGAACAACTGGTTTCTCGGGTGATGTCCAGAATACACTCATGGACATGCCCTTTGATGGAGTCGGTCTTTTTGGTTCCAAAGCAGACCATGCGCTGGAGCGTTTTAAGGACTCACGGGCTACTGCCAAGTCCCTGGGCCTTTCTGTTGTACGCCCTCCGCTCACCTCTGCTTTTCGCCCCTTTCGTGGCCACGGAAGGGCGCCCAGTCACGTCAGCTGCCCAGCCACCAGCCCGCGCAGCAAGCGTCTTCGCGTGGCCGAGGACGTGGATACCGCCATGGCGGTTCGGGCAACCAGCGTGCGGGTCAGGCCACTACCTCCAACCCGTCCGCGGCCTCCAAGCCCTCCTAGTCCTTCCTTTCAGGTGCACAGCACGCCAGTAGGGAGCAGGGTCCGCCATCACCTTCACCACTGGCGTCCCATCACCTCGGACAGGTGGGTCTTGGACATTGTCCAAAGGGGCTACTCCCTCCCCTTCGAGACCACCCCCCAGCCATGCCACCTCAATTCCACCGCATGTCAGGGGATCACTTGGTGCTTCTGCAGAAGGAAGTCACGGCCCTCTTGGCCAAGAGGGCCATCGAGCATGTTCCGACCCCAGAAGTAGGACGTGGTTGCTACTCCCACTACTTTCTGGTGCCCAAAAAGGACAAGGAGGACATGCGTCCTATCTTGGACCTCCGGAACGTCAATCGCTTCCTCCGGAAGGAGAAGTTCAAGATGCTCACCCTAGCTCAGGTCTTGACTGCCCTCGACCCTGGAGACTGGTTGGTAGCGTTGGACTTGCAGGACGCTTATTTCCACATCCCCGTCCTGCCGGCCCACCGGCGTTACCTACGGTTCACGGTAGGCCTCGAGCATTTTCAGTTCACCGTGCTCCCCTTTGGCCTTACAAGTGCCCCTCGGGTGTTCACAAAAGTGATGGCGGTGGTCGCAGCTCATCTGCGCCGGGCAGGGGTTCCAGTCTTCCCTACCTCGACGACTGGCTGCTGAAGGCGGGCTCGTCCCAGGCAGTCGTCTCCCACCTCCAGACTACGGCCGAACTCCTGCACTCGCTGGGGTTCTCCATCAATGTGCCAAAGTCGCATCTGATTCCTTCTCCACAGCTCCTTTTCATCGGAGCAGTTCTGGACACGACGCAGTTTCGGGCCTATCCTCCCGAACGGCGAGTCCGGGATATTCAGGCTATGATTCCAATCTTTCAGCCTTTATCCTGGGTTTCGGTACGGATGACCCTGAGGCTGCTGGGCCTCATGGCCTCCTGCATCCTGCTGGTCGATCATGCCAGATGGCATATGCGGGCTCTGCAGTGGGACCTGAAGTTCCAGTGGGCGCAGCAACAGGGCAACCTGTCCGATCACGTCCAGATCTCGGAGGGGGCTGCAAAACAGTTGCAGTGGTGGCTCTCGAACCGGCAATGGGTCATGGGCAGATCCCTCTCCCTTCCCCAGCCAGAGCACACAGTTGTGACGGACGTGTCCCTTCTGGGATGGGGCGGTCACATGGGAGAGGTGGAGATCAGAGGCCTCTGGTCTCCGGCGGAGTCCCGGCTCCATATCAACCTTCTGGAGCTCCGGGCGATCCGACTTGCACTCAAGGCATTCCTTCCCTCTGTCAAAGGGAAGGTAGTGCAGGTGTTCACAGACAACACCACCGCCATGTGGTACTGCAACACACAAGGCGGGCTGGGGTCGTGGACCCTCTGTCAAGAGGCTCTGCGCCTCTGGACATGGCTGGAACATCAGGGCATGTTCCTGATGGTTCAACACCTGGCAGGTTCCCTGAACGCCAGGGCGGACGAACTCAGCCGCAGGTGCATGATGGATCACGAATGGCGTCTTCACTCGGAAGTGGCGCAAGGTCTCTTTCTGCAGTGGTTAGATCTATTCGCCGCCGAAGAGAACGCGCAATGTCATCAGTTCTGCGCGTTGGAATTTCCAAGGCGGCACTCGCTCGGCGACGCTTTTCGTCGCGAGTGGAGTTGCGGTCTGTTGTACGCCTTTCCGCCTATACCACTTCTACCCAGAGTGTTGAAGAAGATTCGGCGCGACCGGGCCCAAGTCATCCTTGTGGCTCCGGACTGGGCTCGAAGAGTTTGGTATCCCGAGCTACTCAGTATGAGCGTCGATCCCCGATCCGTCTGCCTCTTCGGGAGGATCTTCTGTCGCAGCAGCAGGGGACGGTCCTCCACCCGAACCTGTCCAGCCTCCACCTGCTTGCGTGGAGATTGAGCGGCGGCAGTTGATTCCTTTCGACTTGCCTCCCGAAGTTTGTGATGTGATTCTGGCAGCCAGGCGTCCCTCCACTAAGGTGGTATACGCCTGCAGGTGGAACAAGTTTGTGGCATGGTGCACAGCAAAGGCTGTGAATCCCCTCTCTGCCCCTCTTTCTGAGGTTCTTCTGTTCCTTCTTTCACTGGCCCAACAGGGTTCTGCCCTGGGTACCATCAAAGGCTATCTTTGTGCCATTTCGGCCTTCCTCAGGCTTCCTGATCAGCCCTCCCTTTTCAAGTCCCCTGTTGTTAACAGGTTTCTAAAAGGCATTACACACCTCTTCCCTCCTGTTCCATTTGTGATGCCTCAGTGGGACTTGAACTTGGTTCTTACCTTTCTCATGTGCGCTCCCTTTGAGCCTCTACATAACTGTCCTCTTCGTCTTCTAACTCTGAAGACAGCCTTTCTGGTGGCCATCACCTCCGCTCGGCGGGTGAGTGAGCTCCAAGCTCTATCATGCAAACCTCCCTTTCTGTCTGTCCATCCAGACAAGGTTGTTCTTAGGACGCGTCCGTCCTTCTTGCCAAAGGTGGTTACTGCCTTCCACATTGGGCAGACCATCACTTTGCCCACCTTCTTTCCGCCTCCGCATCCTTCCAGAGAGGAAGAGAGGCTCCACCGTCTGGACCCAAAACGTGCGCTTTCCTTTTATATTAACCGCACACAACACTTCCGGGTCGATGACCAGCTCTTTGTTGGCTACGTGGGCGCCAAAAAAGGTCGGGCGGTGCACAAGAGAACCATCTCCCGCTGGGTAACCTTGTGTATCAAAGCCTGCTATTCTTTGGCTAAGAAGGAGCCTCCTGTTGGGCTGCGTGCCCATTCCACCAGGGCAACGGCTGCTACCACGGCTTTGGTCCGCGGTGTTCCGCTGCAGGATATCTGTCAGGCAGCTACGTGGGCCTCGCTGCACACGTTTACAAAGCATTACTGCCTTGACAGTCGGGTCCGGAGGGACGGCTTCTTCGGCCGTTCTGTCCTCCGGGACTTCCTTGTCTGATCTTTGTTCGCAGACCCACCACTGGGGTTGGTATTGCTTGGGTATCTATTCTAAGGTAAGGAATCTGTCACTAACGTGTCTCTTTCAGATGCACAAGTTACTAACTTGTGTAACGATATATCTGTAAGAGACAGTAGTTAGTGACAGATTCCTACCGCCCACCCATCCTCCCCGTTCTGCGAACTGATTTCTAGGGTTAAGGACATCCCTTTCAGGGCCCTAGTATTTTTCAGACACCTATGTCAGCTTCTTGCATGGCTCTGCGTTCCTGGCGCGGAAAGTCGTGTACAGAACTGACGTCAGCGCGCAGGGGCGGCGTCTAAGTACTGCCCGCGACGTCATCCCGGCGATCACGACGCCGACGACGGACGTGGAGCCGCACGACGCAGCCTACCGACGCGCAAGGGTACTGCTACGCAAAAACTTTCCGGATACAGCCTGACGCCTGGGGATATTTCTAAGGTAAGGAATCTGTCACTAACTACTGTCTCTTACAGATATATCGTTACACAAGTTAGTAACTTGTGCTTTCCGTAAACATGACCTGACCTAACTGTCACCTGTGGGGCATGATGGGATACAGTGAGTACTATAAGCTTCTTAAAGGCACAGTGCGAGTTTTATGCTTACTCTTTGAATGCAGCCTATTGGCTAACGGTGCCTCATATTCCCTTCCCTTTTGTTTTTAAATAAAAGTTTGTGGAAGGCTTCCTATAGTCAGTTTTTCTTTGCTAGCATGAATTATATTGATTTCTATGGTTTTAAAAGAAAAGTAAATGTAATCTGGCCCTTTTTCCCCTTTCTATAGGCTATAGGCTGATATATATATACAAAGCTATACCTCTCTGAAGAGCTCTAACTAGAGCGAGACACTGTGTCGGGGTTGCTTTTACTCATTTCAGGTTGTTGTGGTTGGTATTTTACCAATTCAAAGCTGTAATATTGTGCCTGGAGTGGTAAATGGCTTTTGTCATTTTACAGCTCGGCGTGGACAGCACTGTGCTAGTCCTATGCTTAAAGACTTTGCTGTAGACATGGCACAAGACTTTGTCCTTTTCTATCTCGGCATGGATGGCACTGTGCTAATCCTATGCTTAAAGACTTTGATAGAAAAGCAGACATTTGAGGTGAGCAGATCTAGAGTGTCGCTGGTGTTGAGAGTGCTCTATACAGGAACTGCTTTCCACCTAAACTTGAGAACTACCCAGAGTTCTCTGCTTCTTTTTTGCATGTATATATATATATATATATATATATATCAAGCTCCGTGGGGAAGTGTCCAAAAAATGAGCAGCACTCGAGAGCAAGTTGCCTTTCCCCATCAGCCTTTATTGGTACGGGCATGCGCGGTCAGAGATTAATTACAAGCACCTGACTCACGCCGACGCGTTTCGTTAATTTACTTCTTCATGGGCTTTTAAAGTCAGGAAGGTGCATGCTGGTCTTTTGAGTTCCATAGTTCGGCATTATCGTTTGCCCAAATGGGCTGCTCATTTATTTATTGCATGTAGCCTTTAGGGTTCAAAGTCCATTATCGATCCTGGATGGATGCACCCTCAATCGATGCTTCATCTCTGACCGCGCATGCCCGTACCAATAAAGGCTGATGGGGAAAGGCAACTTCCTCTCGAGTGCTGCTCATTTTTTGGACACTTCCCCACGGAGCTTGATATATATATATATATATATATATATATATAATGTTTAAGAAGTGCTCTGGGGTTCCCGCACGTGGGCGGGACTATTCAGTGCTTATGACTTTGATGAGGATTCCCCTGGAAGAGAACTAGGATTACAGGTAAGCAATTTATCCTTCTTGTCAACTGTGGCAGAGGCACAGAGCAGCTCATATAGTTTTGTCTAGCTAAAGTGAAGTGTCTCCTAACAAGCACAGAAAAGAAAGAAAACAGTGGCATTGTGTTCTTCATGTACGACCCTGGAACTAACTGTAAGGACTACAGGGCGCCAGTGCCATTCGCAAATACACGTACAGCACATTCATGCATTAGCAGAAAGTATGAAAGTGTGGCAAAGGCCACCATGAGAAAGAGATGCCCACTTAAGAAGTTGAATCTAAAATGGAGAATACATGCAAGCAACCCCACATCCTCCCCTTGGTCGTGAAGGAGACTTATCAAAAGTTAGCCTATCTAGAAGCATTTAAAAAGCATAGTATTATATAATGTAAACCTAAATAATGCAAGCACACTAAAAGCCATGAAAATTGCCAATTAAAAAAAAATACGTTCAATCAAAAAAAAAATCTGTAAACTACTTAAACGCAATAAAACCAATTTAAAAGAAAAATGCAGAATTAAAAAGTGTCTTATGAGGCATCCGTATTACAGGGTAGTAACCCGAAAGGTCCACCACGTCCAGAAAGTAATTTGGGTCCTGGAAGGAACCCGCATCCACAGACGACAGATCCACTTTAGCCAGAAGAGCAAGTTTCAAAGAACAACTTGGTCAGTACCAGCCCTTTCAGCAAAGGCCGAGGGCGGGAGAGCCAGAAGTGTAGCCTCAGAAGAAGAGCCAAACGCCATTGACCCTGTAGTGGAAGCATCCATCCAGTCAGGCACAAGCACTTCATAATAAGCATTTTACAGCAACAGTAGCAACATCGGACAGCACTGGAGATGCACCCTCATCAGATACAGGAGCAGATCCATGTCCATAGTTTGCGCAATTGCGTAGCAAGGCATATGCCTAGTGCACATTCGAAAGAATACCAGAAGCATCTAAATACAGGCTATATACTCTGAAACCACACTGGCCCGAAAGACAAAGACAATTTGTCATTTAATTCCAGTAATAAAGACAATCCAAAGTACTGTACCATGTGTTCACGGCACAGACAGGCGTGTGACAGTTCCATTACCATTTGAGCTTGTTGTGGAACATCCATTGCGGAGCAACAAAAATACAACCAAACAGCAATTAACAGGAATAAAACCAACGGAAAGCCTCAAATAACGCTTTAAAAGAGTGAATGTATAAAGGACAGAATCACTCCAAGTACAGCCCGAAATGCTGAAATAAATCCAGATCCAATCGTTTTAAAAAAGTGGAAAACACTAGCGATGTTTGAAGCATTAAAAATGCGAGGCACAAGTTCACTGAAATAAAGTAGCAAATTAGTCCACAACAACGATTGTACTTCAGAGGAAGACCTTGCAATTTAGAGATCAAAAGTTTCTTGGGTAGATGTTAGTGCCACGTTCTTTTGACACAATAAGGCTTTGAGTCGGCTTGACCTATCAAACTTAACATTCGAAATCGACTTATGGCCATAAGACAAGTTCCCCAGCTGTGTTTGTGGGAGGATATAATATATTTATACAGCATGTCACGACCTTGGAAACTGTTACAATGTAAGGGACGCCTGGCTTCATTCCACAGCAACCTTGGTCAGTCAGAATCAAGTAACTTACATTAGAAAATAATGAAAAAATTGGCTTGATCAAGGAAACGGGAACTCCCTTCAAATAACATATGCCACTCAATCGCCAATCACCGCCAGTCCCCAACCGAACTGCGAGGACTTTGCCGCCTTCTTCCTGGGAAAATCCAACAAGATTGAATCTGATCTAAGGTCTGCCCTGCTCGAGTTATCATCCTTACCAGACTCCCACCTAACACCCCAGTCCCTTCCTCCTACCTACCACACCCCTAAAAACAATGCTCATTGGAATCAATTCTCAACCCTCAACGACACATCCATTCTCAACATTCTCTCTACCCAGAAACCCTCAAATCACTTCAACAATCCCCTTCCCTCATATTTCTTTAAAGAAATGATAAGGTCTCTAGTTCCGCTCTGGACCAAGATTGTTAATGACTCCCTACTTCAAGGTGAGATCCCTGACTGCCTAAAGTCCGAGCTGGTTCTTCCTATTCTCAAAAAACCTACGGCTGACCCGGAGGATCTGAATAAGTACCGACCAATCTCAAACACCCCTACTCTGGCAAAGCTCATTGAGAAATGTGTACATGTACAACTATGTAACCACATTGAGGAATTCCAGTTGCTAGATCAATTCCAATTGGGCTTCCGTCAAGGCCACAGCACCGAAACAGCCATCACTCATATAGTTGATGACGCTCTTACATTGCTCGACCGGAACAAATCTTGCCTATTAATCCTACTCAACCTCTCATCAGCTTTTGATACGGTCAAACATGACAATCTCCTGAGCCTCCTAGAACATAGGATGGGGCTCTCGGACTCAGTACTAAAATGGTTTTCCTCCTTTCTCCATAACAGAACACAGAGAATTAAAACCAACCAATCCCTCTCCCATCCCAGTCCTTGCACCCTGGGGGTGCCCCAAGGCTCCTCGCTTTCACCCACACTTTTTAACCTATTCATTAAACCTCTTACTAAAATCCTCAAAGCATCTAACATCCAATACCACATGTATGCAGACGACACTCAGTTGTACACAAAAATCTCCTCGCCTGACGATATCAAGACACTCAACGGAACCTTGCACAAAACCCTTAACTGGTTAACCCTCAACCATCTCAAACTGAATGCCCTAAAAACGTAATTCCTCCTTATTTCCCCACCCAAGCAAGCCCCCATCCTTGAGGAATATATGAAAAAGCTTTCCGCTCTCAACTGCACACCACATATCATAGACTCTACGAAATCACTGGGAATAGTGTTGGATAGGAACTTGAACATGCAGGATCACATCAGCGCATCTACCAAAGGAGCGAACTTCCAACTGAGCATCCTAAGGATACTAAAACCTTTCCTTCCCCCTGATGACGTCAAGTCCGCAGCACAAGCATTAGTCATCTCACGGCTGGAATATGGCAGTACAACACTCTGCTGTCTTCCGAGGTACAGACTCGCCCCCCTCAGAGCTTCACTGAATACGGCCGCCAAGCTTATCACTGGTTCCAAGAAGAGCAATCACATCTCCCCTGACTTGAAATCTCTAAACTGGTTACCTTTCGAAGCAAGGATACAACTAAAACTTGCATGCATGACCCACAAAGCCCTGCACTTCAACACTCCTCTTTACCTCGCAAAAAAACTTGAGCTGTCTGGCGGTGCCCGTGCCTCCAGGAGCTCCAGCACCCTGGTACTTAAACCGAAAAAATTCAAAAAAACTAAAACTTACAATCGTTCCTTCTCAGGTCTCATGCAGAAATCTACAGCTCATCCGTTCTTATCTGCCTACTTAAAAGTGTTTCAGACAAGATGAGAAATGAAAGGTAGAAATTCCCAAAGAAATGAAACCATGCAAAAATAATATATCTGAAGGAGTTTCAGCTACAGTAAAGGGCAGTTTCTCTAAGCTTTCTATGTGAAGCATTGCGTAAGTTGTGTCTTTCTAAGCCATGACCTGTAGCATGCGTGACAAGTTATAAGGCAAAAACAATTCTGTTTCATTCAAATATTTCCATGGCACGCGGTTTGATCTTAAAACCTACAATGTCCGACTTAATTGCAAAATTGATCTTAATTGACTTTGTCCATGTAAAAGAGCAGACATTTCATTTTGTATAATATCAAATGCAGATGACACAATTTTATTCAATTAATAATTGTGAGTAGAAAATTCGGTCATGCCATTATCTACAACAGCTAATGCTTTTTCTTAATTTTCCCTATCAATTTGAAGCAATATTTCAGCAGCTTCTAGTTGTAAAATCTTCCAAAGTTCATTATATGTAGCATTTCTGATGGATACATCTACCTGTGCATTGCTTACCTTTTGAATTACCCCCATGTGCAGCATTCCACGGAAACTTTTCTCGTCAGCTCTCCCACGTCGATGAGGACGTCACAATGGAACGGCTCCGCACGCGACTCAGCGTGACGTCATCGGGGCCATAAGTAGACCTTGTCTGCATGCTGACGTCATTTCCCTTTTTTCCGCACCGTCGACACGTAATGTTTTTTTCCCAGGGCTCTCCATTTCTGGGAGTTTCTTTGTTGCAAGTCTTCGGATCTTTGTAGCAGCGACTATGGCTACTCAGAGAAAATCCGGATTCAAGCCAAGCAGGGAATGGGGGGGTCCAAATGTCTATCACTGACCCCCATAAAGGCTATTTGTGGTGTCTCTCGTCGGACCACGACGTCGGGGAGTGTTATTCATGCAGGCGCATGAACCCCATGGCACTGAAGGAGAGGGAGGCCAAATTGTTCATGGCCAAAGCCAAGAAACAAAAAAGAGTCCGCAGAAGGTCGAGGTCCCGATACAATCACCGACTCCGCATACTTCGAGGTCGTCGAAGAAGCACAAGAAGAAGCAGCGCCATGGGTCTCGGCGTCGTTCGTCGAAGGATGCGACACCAAACCGGTGTCCCCGGTTCCTTAGCGTCATCAGAAGGATGAAGTCTCTCTGTCTCCTTCTCCTGAGGCGACTCAGGCCCTGTCTCGGCTCCGAGAGCAGTGACTCCACCGGCTCGAAGAGAAGCAACGCCTCCACTGTTGCCAAAGCCGACCACTCCACCTCTGGCTCCTGGGTCTCCAGCCGGAGCCGAATGTGCTGCCTCCTTGAGCAGCTTCAGAGCCTGCAGTACTGGATCCAGGGTATCCTGCCTTCCCGACTCCGGGTACGGATCCGTCGCATTTTTTTAATGCGATGTTCGGCTTGGTTGGCAGAGCTGCAAACCCTACTGGTGCACCTGTTGGCCCCATGGGTCCGCTGGCATACTCCCTGAGAGGTTTGCCACCTCATTTCCCTCAGGCACCTCTTATGTATTTTATGCCGATGGCTCCAGGGAGTTGGCGTCTCCTGACGCTGAGATTTTTGGCGCCGGTACAATCTCTGAAGAGGTGAGTGCCACTGGATGGAACTTCACGGTGCCGTCTGGTTCTGAACTGGCGCGCGCCGACTCGACCGGCGTGGACTACTGTTCTGGTAGACCTAACTTCGATGCCGATCCCGAAGTCACCGGCGCCGCGCCTGGGGCCTCTGATGCCTGTTCCAAGGATGAGGTCTAGAAGAGAGGCACAGAGGTTAATGGAAGAGGAGGAGTAGCAAGAACAGCATGACGAGGCTGAGGAAGGGGATCCTGATCAGGATTTCGAAGACCTGCAGGAGGCTAGTGGCCTGAATGCTTCTCCTGAATGGGAACTCTCATCTCCGAAAGGTCTCCCAATGTAGGAGGTGACTTCGTATCACGCTGTGATCAGGAAGGCAGCAGATGTTTTGGAATTTCCTCTTCCCACAGCAGAATAAAAATCTAATATTTTGACAGAGGGGCTCCACTCCCCTTCTTCTATCTCTGAGCCTTTACTCCCTTTCAACGAGGGTTTGACTGAGCCCATCTTTGATGTGAGGCAGAAGTCGATGACTGCTCCAGCAGTGTCCAGGAGGTACAAGGTGGCTCCGGGGGATCATGCTTTCCTGTCCACTTATCCATCACCGGAAAGTTTGGTCGTCCAGGTTCGTGCTCCTCGAAGCAGTCTGCAGGGTCATTCCCATCTACTAATGCAGATAGGGAGTCCAAACACATGGAGCAATCTGCAAAAAAGATATTCTCTTCAGGCAGTATGGCTCTCAAATCGACAAATGCTACATGCCTTTTCGGTCGCTACATCCACGCACTTATTGACTCGGCTAGGGAGGTGCTCCCAAATCTACCGGAGGAAGTTCAGGGTCATTTTTCAGAGGTTCTAAAGGATGCCCAAGCTGCGGCCCGCCAGGTCATACAGTCTGGTTTGGACACTGCTGATTTGTTTGCCAGGGCAATGGGATCATCTATGGCGACCAGCAGACACGCTTGGTTACGGGGGTTCAGGGTTCTCCCCTGATGTCCAAGCCAGCCTGTTAGATCTGCCTTTCGATGGATCTCGCCTATTTGGGGCCAAAGCGAACTCGACGCTGCATCGCTTTAAAGACAGTAGCGCCACGGCAAGGTCTTTGGGTCTGCAGTCTCAGTCTAGGGGCTTTGGATATCGCAAGTTTTGTGGTTTTGGCAGGACCTTATCCTGTCATGCCAGGCAGCAGCCGCAACAGCAGGCAAATCTCCTGTACGTATCTTACAGGTGAAAGGGCAGAGTTCAGCTGCAGGGTGGAGCACGGCAGCAAGTCTCCTCCTCCTCCTCCTCCTCCTCCTCCTCCTCTCTGCCTCTCCAACTGCTGCGGCAGGGAAGCAGCTCTAGCTCCGCCATCCTAGAGCATGCTTGTCCCTCGGGAGGATGCGTGTCCCATTTTATACAACATTGGAGGTCTGTTACTACAGATCTCTGGGTGTTAGACATCGTAGAGAATGGGTATGCCCTACCCTTCCGGGAGGTTCCCCCTCCTTACCCTCCCCGTCAGAGTTTGTGCTTGGAAGAGCACCTTCTGCTTCTCCAGCAGGAAGTTCTGTCATTACTACAAAATTGTGCGATCGAGGTGGTTCCGGAGTAGGCAAGGGTTCAGGGATGCTACTCCTGGTACTTCCTCATTCCCAGAAAGGACGGTCGCTTGAGGCCGATCCCACACCTCAGGGACTTGAATTTTTACCTCAGGAGAAATTCAAGATGTTGACCCTGGCTCAGGTTCTTCTTGCGCTGCAGAAGGAAGACTGGATGGTGTTGATCAATTTGCTGGATGCGCATTTTCACATTCCCATCCTGAAGTCGCATTGGAAGTATCTTTGTTTTACGCTGGGGTCTCAACACTACCAGTTTGCGGTCCTTCAGTTCGGTCTTACTTCCGCACTTCCGGTCTTCACAGAGGTGATGGCGGTGGTAGCAGCACATCTCAGAAGAGCGGGGGTTCCTGTTCTCCCCTATCTGGACCGCTGGCTGCTCAAAGCGAAGTCGCCAGAGATGGTGCTACATCATTTGCAAGTAACAACGCAACTGTTGTTCAACTTGGGGTTTTCAATGAATGTACCCAAATCTCACCTGATGCCATCTCAGCACAACCTGTTCATAGGGGCAGTACTGAACACTACTGTAAGTCGTGCCTTCCCGCCTCTACAGAGGATTCAAGACATCCAGACTTTGATTACGCTTTTTCAGAATGGAGCGGCTGTTCCAGTCCTGAAGGTTTTGTGCCTGCTCGATCTGTTTGCTTCCGGCATACTGCTGGTCAACGATGCAAGCTGGCATATGAGGGCCCTCCAGTGGTGCCTCCGCAGGCAGTGGTTTCAACACAATGGAGATCTTGAAGAGGTGATCAGAATCTCCAGAGACACTGCAGCGGAGTTGTTATGGTGGAGTGTTCCAGGCAACCTGTCTCAAGGGAAGCCGTTTCAACCTCCTTCTCCGGTGGCCACAGTGGTGACGGATGCCTCCTGTAGGAAAGTAGGATCTACTTTTATGGTTACCTCCACTTTTTGCCTGGTGCTATGCTGTTTCTGACTGGGATCCTGCTAATCAGGACCCCAGTCTCTGTGCTTTCTCCCCTAAATTGGTATGGTAAGTACTTAGGTACATTCCAGATTGGACACTGGTGTACCCTTGTCAGTCCCTAGTATATGGTACTGAGGTACCCAGGGCATAGGTACACCAGGGGTCCCCCATGGGCTGAGGCATGCATTATGCCACCCATGAGGGACCACTCAAACTGCAACAACAGGCCTGCCATTGCAGCCTGTTTAAGCTGGTTCCAGCACCACTTACAAAAGATATAAGTTTACCTATATCTGAGGTCACTGCACTTAAAACCTATAAGTCACCCCTAAAGCAGGCCTTTCAATCCTGAAGGCAGGGTGCTCGGTTCTAAGAGTGAGGGTGCCCCTGCATAAGCAGGACACACCTACAGCCTTCGGAGTCCATTCTCCCAGGCTGTAAGTGCATCAGCCATTACGATACATAGAGTGGCCATGCGTCATTACGCGATGACCATCTCTAAACTGGCTGTAACGAACCCTATCATGTTTGGTATCAAACGTGTTGGAATCATACCCCCACACTTTAAACAGTGTGGGAGGTATGATTCCATGCACTGTAAAGCTCCACCGGGAGGCCCTCAGTGCTCCCGGTACCAGTCTTCTAGACCCGGACAGCACAACATGGCTGCTGCCGACCAGAGGCACGATTCTGCCCTCCTGCTGCTGAGCCAAGCTCGAGCAGGGGAAGGCAGAACAATCGGTATCCTGTCACAGGGAGGGGTGACCACCTCCCAGATAGGGTTTAGTGTATTGGGGCCGGGTGGGAGCGCTTGCCAGTGCCACTTAGTCTGCTTGTAGGGCACATTTGGTGCCCACTTGCATAGTCCAGTTCAAACCAGCTCAGGGAGCCGTTGGTTCCCGCTCTGGCGCAAAACTGGACAAAGGACATGGGAGTATCCTCCCCACTGTCCGACCCCTCCCCTGTTAGGGAACCCTGAATCGTCCCAACCCTTTCCAGAGGGTACTTAAGGGCTTACCTGAGGGTGGGTCCCTAGATTCTTCGTGGGACAAGATTCATTTCAAGACACCACTTCTACTTCGACCGTCTGGGCACTCTGGACATCGCTGGACTTTGCTCTGGGCATCAAGGCTGCAACTGGGAAGTCTTCGGCTGCTCCTGATCTCGTCGCCCTGCTCGTCTGCTGCAACGTCCGTGCCTGTGCTCCATACAGCAACCTTCCAAGGCCTGTGGGCATCTAAGACACCTGAAGGAATCTCCCTTGAAGTGAAGGAGACACTTCCCTGCATCTGCAGGAACCGCAACGAAGCTGACCGGTCTACTGATCCCGGGCTCCCACAGACTCCGAAAGGCTCAGCAACACAGGTGGTGGTTCTTCACATACTTGGAGGCCTGCCCTGTCCTCTCACCAAGATTGAGGCTAGTATCCCTCGTCGGAGCCGCAGGAACTGAACCCCTGTGCACCGCGTCGACTTGCCATTGCAAAAGCTTGTTGGCTTCCTTCCTCCAAGATCTTCGGGCTCCAAGTAGCCCCAACCTCAAGCATCTCCTGTGACCAAGATCTTCGTCCTCACTGCATCACTTGCACCACGGGCCTGCATCTTTGGTGAGCTGTTCGAGGTCCTTTTGCGTCTCCAGTGCCTCCGGCCTGTGGGTCCTCTTGAGGGTCTTTTTTTATTACAGCGGGCTCCGCTGATTGCTCAGGCCTGCCCTGACTCCCCTGCCATAAGATTAAGTATTGGTGAAACAATCTGCTTTACACTCATTCTGGACACAGCCTGAAAGCTTGTTCTCCACAGCTACCACTTAGAGTGCTTTCTAAAGTTGTCTAAGACCACTAAAATCACCATAAGGGTTCTCTGGATTAGTGCAGGGTACCCACTTACATAAGTGTGCACCATATACTAATCCAGCTTCTCACACCGACACTGCACCAATTCAGGAAAGACCTCAAGACCTGGCTCTTCGAAAGACACCAACGGAGCAGCTCTCACCCTCCCCTCAGTGCCTTGAGACCCTAACGGGTGAGTGGTGCGCTTTGCAAAACCCTGATTGATTGATTGATTGAAGGGGCCACACTAACCACCCATCTGAACCATAAAGTGAAAAGAAGTATGTACCATTCTGCACCATCTCATTAAGGTGCTCTTCTATAATATTAATGTTTTGTTGCCAAACGTCAAAACGTGCAACCTGGGGAATGCTAGATTTGTTTAATCAGAGGTCTTCAAACTGTGGGGCGTGCCTCCCTGGGGGTTCATGGCCGTGTTCCCAGGGGGTGCAAATACCTCTAAGTATTTGTAAATGAAGATGGCCTAAAAGGCAGACTTTGATTATTTGTCGGCTTTACAGGCCATCTTCATTTCCATCCAGCGTTTCAACTGCATAGAACAAGCATGGCAATTGTAATCTAGAAATCTGTGGTGGTTGGGGTCAAGTAGGAGGCTTAAATGAACAAAATATTCTAAAATCTGTAGACAACTGCATATAAAATAATGTGCATATGTATAAGTGAAAAATAAATGCAATTTAAAATAATTGTGGGAGAGGTAATCTCTTATGTAATGAAATCTCAGTTGGTTAATGCGATCACTCCAAATGTCTGTCTGTGAGACCATACAGTCACAGAACTGAATTCTAGTTGGTACAGTTCGGAAGAGTGAATTGTGTAGATACAGAGCTAAGAAGTACCAGTGGGTAACAGCAAGCCTGGTGAATATAAAAGTCATTATTTAAAATGATGTTAAGCACAGTATAAGCAGAGGTACTGGAATTATGTGGCAGGGAAGGACCAAGTTATGCGGCAGGGTTGAATGAATTAAGCAGCAAGAAAAGGCAAATTATACTGCAAATGCGGCACATTTTGTGATAGTATTATTATTATTTTTTACTTTTATACATTGTAGCACTGATATAATAAGATGAGAGGCAATATGATCACAAATGAAGAGTCCAAATTTTAATTGCTTCAATCCACAGTTCCCAATGTGCACAGGAAGTTCTTTATTTCGAATTTGTATATATCACAATTATGATAGTTTCACTTTTCAAAAGAGGCATGGCTGCTCATTTTCATTGCTAGTACTAAGCCTGAGGGCATCCCTGCTAAAAGAGGCGAGCAACCCATGGAAGTTCCTTTTTTTCTGATCAGGACAGAGAGTCTATTTCAAGATTGGAGTGATGGTCAGGCATGGTGGATAAGCGGTGAAAGAGGCAGAGGAGACAGCCTGCTACTCACAGCCATAGGCATTATTAGTGCAGCAGTTGCATTGTGGCCTAGCAGTGTGATGGGGGAGTAGTTGTGTGTTAGTCAACTTCTGTTTGGTGATTTGTTCTTTTAGAAGTTTCATGTATAGTGTTGTTTATGAGCAAAGAAAAAGTAGGCCAGAAAATGACCTCATAATTTTCCCCCCTCCGATCAGTCTTGCTCCACCCACTTGCCCATATCTTGCCATAAAGTTTTGGCGGGGGGCCCGGCATCAAAACATTTTGCTTAGGGGGGCTCGGAGCAAAAAAGTTTGAAGACCTCTGGTTTAAATTCTTAGCATTAGCTAGTCCAAGACACGTAGTCTGATGTATTGTTTTACTTAAAAATAGCATTTGTCTAGGGTTCAAACAAGCCCTAAATAAGGCATCAATGCCTTGGACCTGCCAGTGTTTAGTACCCCAAATTGCTTTCAAATCGATATTGTTTTTCCAATAATCATAACCTTAATCTGTCAATTTGGAAATGAAAGAATCTGAATAAATTAATTTATTTTCTGTCAGCATGTTTTTCATTGCTTGAGAGAGGTAAGTTTAAAATAAAATTAAACTGGGTCTGTGGGGGCATGACTAGCAAAGTAAGGAACCTTTTTTAAATACTGTTGGAGACACTCTACAGGTGGTGTCAGGCAGTGTTCCCATTGTGTATGGTTAAAAACAGCACGTGGTGTATAGCTTCGTGTAAATAACGATGAGCATAATGATGGTAGCAAAACATTTCACCATAATTGGCAGAATTTAAATACAAATCCTCATTTTGAAATTCTGTATAGGACTCCAATTAAGATAACATGTTGGAAGCAGTCACAATGTCCCATTCATCATTGATCAAACTTGGGGTTAATATATTGTCCATAGTACCTTTAAAAACATATGGAATTTGAAAATTTTCTGTTTGGACCAAAAATGTCAAATGGGACCGTCTCCCAAACAATACCGTCATGGACAGGAAATGCAGTTACGTTCACAAGGGACAAGTCTCTTTGGACCTTATGTGAACAAGAATGGGGTGTAAGTACTTCAACTATGAGTTCTGGATAAGAACGTTCTGGCAGATAGTGTCCATTTACCAGGAGAAAAAACATGGTAAGAAAGCCAATCCAGTTGGCAAGGAAAACCAAAGAAATGAAAATCGAAAGGTAGTGCCATAGAGGAACTAGATAAGTCTGTTTAACCCAAGATAACACTGCACGTTCACCATGCAAAGAAGAATCTGAAGAAAAATCCTCAAGTTGGCAAAGTAACCGTAGGCAGTTTGATCAAAAATAGGAACCTTGTTGGGCAAAGGAGAGATGTTGGTAACTCCAAAGGTGGTTAATAATATATAATGTCATTGGTGCAGCAGTAGAAACAGGCACAAGTGAATTTTCAGCATCATAAGTCCACAACCAGGGAGTACTTAAATTTGGACTGCTTAAAGCATGTAGAGGGATCTCTTGCAGGGCAGGGAGAGGAGATAAGAAACTGCCCAGATACCCTTGTGGCCTACTGTGTAGGACTGGCCACATGGTGGAGTTTAATCAAATCAATAGAAACTTGTTGTTTCGGTTTACAACCAGCAAGCAGTGGCAAAATCACAGTTTGAGTACCCTGAACAGCAAGCACAGGCACCGGGGCACGGTATGATGGTCCAAATTCTCTTCGGTCTATAATCTTTTCCTGGACTAGAACCCCAACTCTAGGAATCCAGCCAGAAGTCGCTGGCTGCTCCTTCACTTTGTCAGTGGCAGAATGTTTAGTTTTCACATTCGAAAGTTCATCTCAGAAGTCTTGTAATTCCTTTAAGACAGTGAAACGTTAATTGATGTTGCATCAGAAGCCCCAGGTGCCAGGGGTTATCGAGATCTAGAACATACATCTGGACCTTGAAGAGAACCTCATAGGGGGTCCTACTGCCCAAAGATTAAAGCTCTCTGGACTACATACAGGTGATGGATCCAACTATGACCTGAACCTAATACGCTAGCTGTTATGGATTGCTTTAAGTCACGGTTTTCCCGCTCCACT
Organism: Calotriton arnoldi; assembly: GCA_963921515.1. NCBI lineage: Eukaryota > Metazoa > Chordata > Amphibia > Caudata > Salamandridae > Calotriton > Calotriton arnoldi. The sequence continues at coordinate 601,421 of CAWUFW010002787.1, read as the reverse complement.
ATCAAATTTCCCTCAGGATGATATGGAGAGGAAGCAACACCCAGGGTTCCCATGGCATCCCGATAAGCTTTAGAAGCAAAGGCCGGTCTCTGGTCCGAGTGGAATGCTGCTACTGCATATGTTCTAATAAAGACTTACACATCTTTATTAACAGTTTGAGCATCAGCCAATCGTTGTGGCCTCACCCATAGAAATTGAGAACATGAATCAACAGCCAATAAAATTAATTTAAACGCACCATCTGAATTCAGTGGTCCGCAATGATCCAAATATACACAGTTTAGTGGTTTGTTTGATACTAGAACGGGTGTCTGCGGTGGACGTGCCATGGTGGAGCTTTTAATTAGTTGGAAAATGTCACAGTAAAGGACATATTGTTTAGTCTGTTTATAAGGACCTTGCCACCAGTAGTGCTTCTATAGCAAAGAAACTGTAGCTACCACAGCAGCACAGGCAGACACTAGTCTTTCATGTGCAGCAATGATTAGTTCAAGCGTGCGGTCCTGCCTGGGGATCACTTGATCACCCACCCCGGGAAAATGCAGGCAAATGGAATGTTTCAGGCACCCAACAGAAGGAGTATTTTGGGGGGGAAACTTTTTAGATAGGTGCATGCCACTATCTGAAGCAGTGACTGCAGCCTTAATGTCATCATCTATTCTCATATGTGAACGAGTAATCGTAGCCACTAAGACTGTCTGAACTGCCCCTATGGCAGCTTCATCAGCCAATGAATTCCGTACAATGTGTACACTTACACGTTGATGGCCCAATGTGTGAATAACATGAGGCTGTGGCAGAGCATCTTTAAGAGCTGCCACCTTTCCCCAAAGCAACTTATGCTTGATAGTATTACCATTAGAGTCTCTGAATCCGTGCAAGTGCCAATAGTATATTCACATATTGGGTCATCTACGTGTTGGTATATGTGTACACGTTGTAGGGAATTCATTGACTGATGAAGTTGCCAAAGCGGCAGTTCAGACAGTATTAGTGGCTGCGATTACTCATCCAGATATGAGAATAGATGATGACATTATGGCTGCACTTCTCTCCCAGGAGGACTTTCCAAACTGGATCACAGCTGGTATTTTGGTCCAGCGCTGCGGGTCCTCCCACAGCTTCTGACAGTGCCGGGTATGGCACTTATGGACCCCCAGGGTCTGTAATTTCCTTGCAATGGCCCCTCCTGAATTTTTTCTTCTGATGGGGGCTGACCTAAACACAAGAAAAACTTATAAATGCACAGTTTTCTCATCAATATTTTATTGCAAATGTTATAGTGATATTATCAATGATGTCATAGAAGATGTCATGAGAGATGTAATATGTGGAGTAATTAGCAGCGCATGGTGACGAGTTATAGTTACCTTAGGGCATGGGTTATAGTTCCTTGACATAACTATAACTGGTGAATTTCTCTGTTTTTTAGAGTTTAAAACATTATGTTGTTACTAAACATTTTACCTAACAATAATGTTACTTTAACCTTTGATTTTTCATTGAATTTCAAGGATTTTTTAAATGTAAAGTAATATTTTATTACCTTACATAAAGCCAACCCCCTTCCCCGCACGGAGCCAACCTTACCCTGCAGCCAGGCCCCACACCCTCCCTCCATGCCCAACATCCTATATATAAAGCATGTATATAATCTTTCTCCCAAAATTACCAATAATTGTAATGAAACTGCTTGGTAGATGTTTCTATAGGGTATTGGCGCTCCTGGGCAATACGCAGGTAAGTATACTCTAGTACTGAGTGAGGATTGTGGTGCAAAAGGGTAGGGAGAGCCACCCTCCTCCCCAACGTGTGTATATCACTGGTAAAACAGAACAACAGTCCCCTGCACACGCTAACAGTATATCAATTGTATCAATAACAGTGTGACAAAAGCTTGAGTCTTTGCTGGAACATGCGCTTCAGTTTATTCACAACAGCCTTAGCCAACAAGTGTTTTGTCGCGCTTACGGTTGTGCGCAGCGACTTCTTCAGGGCTTAGAAATAAACAATAGTACAGAATTGGGAATGAAAGGTATGCAACAATAGCATCCAATGTCAGTTTCCCATTGTGACATACTAACTTTGAAGGATCGGCTCATGTTGCCTACTCGAGCCTGTGGAAACCCATGCTGTCTTAAATGTGTCACCTCAGTTGTTTAGTGACAAACTAGTGTATTTTAAGAAAAATTATAATAAAACTCTTAGATAAAATAAACTGGTCCGGAGTTAAGGCATGCTTGTTTCTTGTGAGTCTAGTTGTGACATATGAACCTAAACAGTCAACAGTGACTTTGCTAAAGTGAATTTAACAAAACGACACCCCCTTAATGTTGCCTGGTACCCGAAGGTATGTAATAAAACACAAAATACCTATACTCAATACGTGAATATCCTAGGGGAAAAGAGATGGGTAGTAAAGAAAGAAAAATAATGCTAAGTATACAAGCCCTGTAAGAGCAAGTTTATCGTGCTAAGGTGACCAATTCTGACCGGGAAACCAACCTTAAATCTGGTTGTATTTCCGTCCCGAATGGGATTCAATAGGGTCCAATGTTAGACACACAGTTAAGACTGCAGATATCGCGTGTCCAGAAATAATCCCTCCTATTCACATTATATGTATCCTGGATGTGTTTCCCAATGAGGAGTCCCTGAGGATGGGTAAATGAAGGAAAACGACCTAATTACATATAAGAATACACCCAAGGGAAAAATGGCAGGGGCATATTCTATATACTTTAAGAATATGGTAATGTGGTCCCGCGTACCTTAAATGAGGATTTAGAAGTAGTGCAAGTTTATTCAGGCATGAATAAATAGAATCCGTGGTGCATTGCACCCACTCGATGCACGTTGTGTTAAAGAAAATAACCGGCACCCATATCCTTGCCGGTATTAATACGAGACCTTTGCCTAATAAAAAAGGATCAAAGGAAAGTGTGTCAGAACAAGCGGGTAGACAGACCCCGCGGTGAGTATTTAAAAGATGCCCCCAAACGCAGATGCTCGTATCTAGCGTAATTGGCACTGTACCGCTAATTACAGGAGAACATTCAGTTAGTTATGGGCGCTTACCTCTGTGATGAACAGAGCTCCTTCCGGCGGGTACGCTGGAGACCTAATGGCCTGCAGGAGAACACAGGTTCATATAGGCCTGGGAGCGGAAACAGTTGTAGGACTGTACCCACTCCAAAGACGTCGGCCATCTTGGAACGGTAAATTCAGTACCCCACTTATCAATAGAGGTTAACAGTGGGTAATTCATCAGCCCCTGAGGTGTGTTTATGTAAAGCTCAAGGGTCATGGGGTATGGATCAGCATTATGCTCGATGGGCTAATGCATAGTAGTAAAACAAATACCGTCGGCCATCTTGGAGTGTCTAATCTCCGCATCCGGCTTAATAACGGAGATAGTGATGGGCAAATAACGGCCCCGAGAAGGAGTAAAGAACATATCAAATTAAAGCGATTGTAGCTGTGTGCATCCAATAAGGATCTGAAAATATAATTTAGATTATCGCTGTATGCATACAGAAAAAAGGTTTGTAGAAGGAAAACAATGCTGATGCCCCCATGTAATGGTGTGTCCACAGCAAGTTTAGGAATGTAAAGAAGAAAAATGTAATAAACGGAACATGGGTGAACCATCCCTCGGGTAACGAATCCATCTGGATATAAGTTACCTGAAACAATACGTTTTTTAATATTTGAATCCAAGAAAAAGGGGGTCTCTAGTAGTAGAATCCTAAGGCAACATTAAAGGAGAGTCAAGGGAAAGGGATTCCCGAGTTCAGTGTGTGCTGCAACCGTCTAAGTAGAACGGTACAGAATAGTAGTTATCATAAATCAAAATAACACATATTGTATGCCCACAGGATATACATACACAATCTTGTGGGTCACCTTAAGATAGTTAAACATACACAGTAAGTACATTGGTGCCAGAGTAAGCATGTCGGTTCTGGAGTAAAGAAGAGAGGTTGTGACAGTGGAGTCCTAAATCCGAGGGGATAGGAGAACAGGTATACGGAGCATGATAGATGGTTAATGAACAAATGAGCTCCCCAAATGAGAGCCTAGAGTGCTGAGGGGATCAAAACCATGTTAGGTCGTGTAGTCCTAGTAAGCTTGCATGTAAGTGTATGGAAGCAGGCTTCAAAAACTTGAGTTCGAACTCAACAGTAGTAGTAAGATAGAGATCACATCACAAACAAGTTAGAAGACCACATGGAGGATAGTGGTACTTAGTAAAAAGATACTGTTTCAACTTGGTAACATTACGCCTCATGTGGGGACCTTGAACGCTAGTCCCCCAAAAAGTAGTGTAATTCGTGGTCTGTGTTGAGGCCCATTTCCACACTTCTTAATTGCATGATCCAAGTCGCCTCCCCTCTCCTCAACGTTAGTTCCCTAGTGCCACCTCTCATGTCTCTGGGTATGGTGTCAAAGCCGTAAAAGGAGAAGGTTTTGTGGCAACCCTGAGCAGGACATTCCAATATGTGCATGGCTACGGGGTACCTGGTGTCAGCCTGTTTAACCGCCCTGATGTGTTCTAAGATGCGGTCTTTCAGAGATCTGATTGTGCTGCCAATGTAGCTACGTTGACATTTGCATACAACTTGGTAGACCACATAGTTGGTCTGACAGTTGATGTTAGTATTTATCTTGTAAGACCGTCCATTCGGGCCAGAAAATTCTTTCATTTTGTCAGTGGCCCATCTGCACGCAGTGCACCTTCCACATTTGAAAAAAACAAGTCTGTGAGTCGAGAGCCAATGTTCCTGATTGCCCATCCTAGGATAACTAGGGCTAAGTAAGTTTCTAAGGCTCTTCCCCTTGCGGAAAGTCGTTTCTGGTCTGGAAGAAATGAAAGGTTCCAACGTCTTATCAGCACGTAGTAAGTGCCAATTTTTCCTCATGCTTTTTGTGAGTGTCATGCTTAGCACATTGTAGTCCATGACAAGCTGAGTAGTGTTGTTCTGTTTTACCAATAATTGTATTCACATTATATTTCAATAATTCACACAATGCAATGTTTATTGTTATTGATTACTTAAAACATTTAATAAAGTTTTATTGAACTACATGTCTGTGACTTTCTTTTTACATAGTTTTTATTATTACATTTTGGGGGTGAAAAATATGAAAATAAGTAGTCAGAGATATATTATTTTTTCTCTAAAAAAAAACGGAAAAAAACAAAACATTTCTAGCTTTTAACATTTTACACCCAAAATATGCAGTCATGAAAATAATCACAAAAAAGTAATGTATTTTATGTGATATATCTTCAGGCCGCATAAAATATAATCATACAACCAGCCCCTAGGTGGCGCTGCATTCGCAGCTATAGAGCCAAAGCTCCAGCCTATGAAACACTTTAAAAAGGTATGGTAAGTACTTCTCACTGCTACAACACTACTTGGAAAGTCAATATCTGATAGAGACTTCTAGCTGCAGATTCCTTACATTTGAATTTCCCAGGCATCAGACTGGATTCGAAAACTTTTGCGTGAGCAGTACCCCTGCGTGCCATCGGGTGGCTCAGTTTGGCTCCCCGTGACATTGCCAGCATCGTTAGTGTTGGTTGTGATGTCGCAGTCACCTATATAGGCACCACCCAGACGTCAGTTCTTTTCTTTCCACACCTGTTAAGCGTTGAACCTGAGAACAGCTACTCCTCTGTCTCTTTTTGACAGACTTTTTTTGCCATTTTGTCAACAATTTTTTTTCTTGTGTGTCGAGGGATGTCCTCTAGATGTACAGGGTTCAAGCCGTGTCACCACGCCATGTCAGTAACCGACCCCCATCTTGCCTGCTTGTGGTGTCTCTAGCGACCACAACACGAATTCGTGCTCGGATTGCCGGGCCATGGGGCCGAAGGCCTTGTGGGAGCGATCTTTGAAGCTTCTTGCGGCCCAGCAGTCGAAACCGTCGAGCGTTACTCCTCAGAGATCCTGGTCCAGTTCGAAGAAAAGAAGGCCTGGGACCGCTTCAGGATCCCCAAGTCCTCTTTCTCACACTCGAGGGCCTTGGACACTCAGGGAAGAGGCATAAGAAGAAGAAGACGTCCAAACAGACTTCAACTTCACCTTGTCTGTCGTCCATGGACGAGACATGTAACGAGCATTGATGCTCTAGGCACGGTTCTGCGGAGCCAGAGCCAGGTTAAACTCCGACTTCCCCCTATTTCCGGGAGCCGTAGCGACCCCCGCTTAAATTAAAGACTTTTACGAGGCCATGCGCTGCGTATTTGAGCGGGCTGACCCCTTTGGGCCCGGTGGGGTCGGAAGAGGCCCCACCAGGTTCTACGCCGACAGCTCCGGCGCCGATGGGGTCTCATGGATCCTATTCTGGAACCGGGTGGACGACAGTTGTGCCAACACAACCTTCCCTGGCGTCGGACCCGAAGTCGGTGCCTCCGGTGACATCAGCGCCCACCGGCAGCACCAGCCCCATTCTGATACCCAGCGAGTTGGAGTTGGATCGACATCGACTCCGGCGCCAAGGGAGCTCTGAGGTTCTACGTTATTGCCTGTACATTTTGAGGAAGTTTCAGGCATGGGTGAGGCGTGGGAGGAGTCCATGGACCCATTGGAACAACTAGTAGATGTTCCTTGTGAACAATTGGACTGATATGAGGATCATCCTGTTGGTAAATCACCCCAGATGGTGTATAAGGGATCTGCAGTGGAACCTGAAGTTCCAGTGGGCGCAGCATCAGGGGAATCTCTCCAGCATGGTCCAGATCTTGGAGGCAACTGCAAAAGACGTGCAGTGGTTTCTAATGAACCCCGATTGGGTCAGAGGACTACCCCTCTCCCTTCCCCAACCAGATCTCACAGTAGTGACAGATGCATCCCTTCTGGGATGGGGTGGCCTTCTGGGAGAGGTGGAGATCAGGGGACACTGGTCTCCGGCGGAGTCTAGGCTCTACATCAATTTGTTGGAGCTTCGGGCCATCCGGCTAGCATTGATAACTTTTCTTCCCTCTGTCAAGGGTAAGTTAGTGCAATTGTTCATGGACAACACCACCGCCATGTGGTACTGCAACAAGAAGGGCGGGGTGGGGTTGTGGACTCTTTGTCTAGAAGTCCTGCCTCTCTGGACATGGCTAAAAAAGCAGAGCATAACCCTGGTGGTTCAACACCTGGCAAGTTCTCTGAACGCCAGGGCGGACAAACTCATCCATTGATGCCTAGTGGATCACGAATGGTGTTTCCAGTCAAGGTGGTGCAAGGTCTCTTTCAGCAGTGGGAAGAGCCTTGGTTATAACTGTTCACCTCCGAAGAAAACGCGCAATGTTAGCAGTTTTGCGCGATGAAGTTTCCAAGGTGGCTATCGCTCGGCTACGCTTTCCGTCCTGAGTGGAGCTCAGATACGCCTTTCCACCCATACCACTTCTGCCCAGAGTTCTCAAGGAGATCAAGAATGACTGGGCTTAAATCTTTTTTGTGGCTCTGGACTGGACACGGAAAGTCTGGTATCCAGAGCTTCTTCGAATGAGCATCGATTCTCTGATCAGGCTGCCCCTTCAGGAGGATCTTCTGTCACAGCAGCAGGAGAGGGTCCTCCACCCAAACGTGTCAACTCTCTGCCTCTTTGCGTGCAGATTTCAGTGGCGACAGCTGATAGCTTTCGACCTTCCCCTCGAAATATGTAATGTTATTTTGTCGTCCCTCCACTAAGACTGTATACGCCTGCCATTTGTAAAAAAATTAAAATATTGTACAGAAAGGTGTATTGACCATTTTTCTGCTTCTCTATCCAATATTCTTCTTTTTATTCTTACCCTTGCCCAGCAGGTCTCTGCTTTGGATACTCTTAAGGGTTATTTTTTTGCTCTGTCTGCTTTTCTTGTGGCTGCAGGGCCACCCCTCTTTGTTCAAATCCCCTATTGTAAATAGCTTCTTAAAAGGGCTTGTACATATGTTTCCTCCTACGACCTTTATCATGCCACAGTGGGACCTTAATTTGGTTTTCACATATCTTATGTGTGCTCCCTTTAAGCCTTTGCAAAATTGTCCCTTCCGGCTGCTTCCCATTAAGACAGCCTTTCCAGTGGTGATAACATCTTCCCGGAGGGAGAGTGAATTGCAGGCTTTATCATGCAAGCCTCCCTACATGATGACATTTTTGGATAAGGTGGTGCTTCGCACCCGTGCCTCATAACCTCCAAAGGGGGTGACCCCATTCCATCTGGGTCAATCGGTCACGCTGCCCACCTTTTTTGCTCCCTCGCGTCTCTCTAAGGAAGAGGAGCGTCTCCACCGTCTCGACCCCAAAAGAGCATTGTAATTCTTCCTTGACCGTACGAAAGAGTTCCATGTGGACAACCAACACTTTGTCGGTTACGTGGGAGCTAAAAAAGGTTGGGTAGTACAGAAATTACTTATTTCGTGCTGGGTCATTATCTGCATAAAAATCTGCTACACCCTGGTTAAGAAACAGCCTTCTGAGGGCTTACGGGCCCATTCCACCAGGGGAAAGGCTGCGACCACAGCGTTAACTCGTGGTGTCCCAGTCCTAGATATCTGCCAGGCAACAACGTGGGCATCTCTGCACATGTTTGCTAAGCATTACTGCCTGGACAGTCAGGTCCACAGGGATTGGCATTTTGCCGTTCGGTCATGCAGGACTTTTTGGTTGAGAAAATCTGTCTGCAGCCTACAGCCAGGATGGTATGGCTTGGGTATCTATTCAAAGGTAAGGAATCTGCAGCTAGAAGTCTCTAACGCATTATCTGGTAGAGACAATATCTATCTGCAGATTCCTTACAGTCCCACCCATGCCTCCCCACTCTGCTGACCTTTTTTTGTAAGGCTAAGGTGTTCCCTTTTCAGGGCCCTAGTTGTGACACACACACAAGTCAGTTCACTTTATGGCTCTGCGCTTCTGGCATGGAAAAAAGTGAAAAGGAACTGACATCCATGCGCCTGGGTAGCACCTATATAGGTGACCGCGACGTCACAACCGACGCTAATGACGCTGGCGACGTCTCTCGGAGCCGAACTGAGCCACCCAATAACGAGCAAAGGTACTGCTCACGCAAAAGTTTCTGGATGAAGTCTGACGCCTGGGAAATTCAAAGGTAAGGAATCTGCATCTAGATATTGTCTCTACCAGATCTGCAGTACTGCATTTCACTGAAATTGGCTCTAGCCAGTACACTGTTTGGGATTGCAATGGAATATCCCAAGCCACTACCTCAAGTGAATGTGATGATCACTCACAGAAATGATTACATCAAATTATCATCTGATGTTGCTTCCCTGAACACACACATTTATGGAACACACATCGCTTTGTTACCACCCCACAGCAGTGAACAAGTTTACCGCACCAAGAAAAATATCATTCAATCAATATGAAGGTGATCTGCATTCCAGTCCTGTACATCACCAGTGTATGTAGCAGATTTCCAGGATCCACCCATGACTTCTTAGTGCTACGCCTTAGCACCATCAACATTGGCAAAGCCGATAGGTCTGGCATGGTCACCAGCCTTCTGCCAATTCTTGTTTTGTCATGGTTTTTGTAAAACTTTATTGTTTGGGAATATGCCGGGCCCTCATCAATCTAAAAAAATACAAATAATTTGCTACAGGCAAAAAAGCTTTTGGGGTCTCAAAAAACACATACATTACCATAGTATTCCCTGGCACTGAAGGGAACTATTTGTGTATGTATGTGTTTCCCTGTGAAAGGGCAGTCTGCTGTACCTCTTCTTGAAGTCAGCCAAAGGCTGAAGTGGGATGATCCATTGCCCCTTAATGCATGCTGGAGTGAGTAGAAGAAAAATGTGAATGACACCAACCACAGACTAATGGATGAAGCCTGACTGAAACCCCTATAAGTAATTGTGTTGTACACATATGTATAGTAAAATCAAAAGTGCCTGGCTAATGCAGATTCTAAAAAGTCAATCAGTCTGGGAAAGAAAGAAAAAAAGGCAGGAATGAAAGAAGAAAGGAAAAAGAAAGAAGGAACTAGAAAGAAGGAAAAGGAAGGCAAAGAGGAAAAAGAAGGGATTAAGGAAAAAGAAGGCAAGAAGGGAAAGGGAAAGGGAGGAAAGAAAAGAAAGAAAGAAAATATGAAAGGGAAAAGAGAGGCATTTAAAGAAAGGGCAAGAAGAAAATAGAAGGGAAAACAAAAAGAAGGGACGAGAAAAAAGAATGAAGGAAAAAGAAAAGATTAAAAGGGAAGAAGTAAAAAGAAAGAAGGATGGAAAAAGAAAGAAGGACGGAAAAAATAAGAAAAAGAAGGAAAGTAAGAAAGAAGGAAAACAGGACAGAAAAAGGAAAGAAAGAAGGAAGGAAAACAATAGAAAGAAGGAAAAAGAAAGCAACAAAGATAAGAAGGAAAGAAAGCAAAAAGGAAAAAGAAAGAAAGAAAAGAAGGAAACAGAACGAAGGAAAAAGAAAGAAGAAGAAAGAAGGAAAAAGAAAGGAAAGAGAAATAAGGAAAAGTAGGAATGAAGGAAATAGAAAGAAGGAGAAAGATGTAAAAAGTCAAAAGAGGATAACTTAATACAGGACAGTTTCAAATGGACCTAATCTGGTATGTTGTAAAATAGCAGCAGCCAGGAAAGCAAAATGCTCCAAAAGGAATTTACAACAGCATTGGCAAGAGAAGGGATGTGATAAAGATGGAATGTAGCCTGTGTTCACATAAGAATTGTCCTGCTTTCACATGAGGCTCTAAGCACAAAGGCAACACTAAAGTAATTATAAAGTAAAAACAACAACACTGGCTCTAGAGTGAAAGAGTTTCCCTGGGATAACGCTGCCACCATAGTCTGCCTCCCGATGTCTGGCCTCTGGTTCTAGCCCCGCCCCCTCTGAGCCGCGGCACGGCGTGCAGTGACCCGTAGCAAGGAGCGCGCTGCCGATCCGGCTTCAGGATTGCCGAAAAAGCCACTGGAAACTGCTGCGAGCTGGCAGCCCTAATGCTGCATGATATGGATGGTGTGGATCATTTTGCTCTTCTGGAATCCCTGGATAGTTGATCTCTTGGGGTGGCTGGTCGGATGCGGCGCCGCACTTGTAGAATGGACCCTATGTGGAGACTGCAGTGACTGCTTGGTCTGCTGGTTTCTTCACTAAGCAGCATGAAATGAGCATACTGTATGGGAGGAAGCCCTGCCCTGCTTTCTTCAACGCCTTAGGTCCTCGGCTTGGGCATTTGTTAGGCGAGGCATTTCAACCTGGCGAGTCTGACTGATTAGAATCCGAGACTGCTCTTGCCCCCTGCCCTCTCCTTCCCCCTCCTTTGCTGCCCAGGTGGTGGGGTAGTGTGAGAAATGCCAGCAAAAATTCCTAAGTCGATTTGCACTGCAAAATTCTTAGCAGAGAGAAAAAAGCATTGGCTACCGAGCCCAGCAGCGCCCAGAGGAGACTGGTGCGGGGGACTAGAGGGTCAGTAATGAGGAGGGCGCCTCAAACTCAAGCGGGGTGCATGACAGAGCTGTCGGCCAGCTCTAATCACAAAACCCCTGTGAGTACCCCTGCGACCATCCTGGAGAGTTCCCCCAGTACCGCATCTCTCAGAAGGATTGAAGCTGGAGGTGTACTGATGACAGAACGAGGGCATGGAGCTGAGCCCCTGGGCGACATGCAGCCCCCAGAGAGACCAGAGGAAGGTGAGGGCTGACTAGGCAGAAGGATTCAGGACATGTACTGGTGCAAGATCTACAAGTAGTATCAACGGAATGGCATATACAAGATGCGGAGGAGCAAGAGGGGCAAGTGGAAGAGCAAAGTGTTCAACAAGAAAAACTAAGGGGCATATTAGCTAGAAGAGGCGATAATCATCGCTAACCCTGCTTAGCGTGATTTTTTATATCGCTGGCTATCGCTGGAATATATCGCCACGCTAACGCTGTATTAGCAACGATTAGCGCTATGGCGATGAATATTCCAGCGATAGCGGGGGGAAATGGGCCAACATCGCTGAAAAACCATCGATGTTGCAGTACAAACGGTGTTGGCCTTGCTGATACGACCCTGTGGTCGTATCACAATAATCCACCCCCCCATGTAATGAATACATAAGTCAGGAATTTAGCAGTTCTTAAATTCCTGCGTTAATGGGGGCTTAGCGTGCGTTTCATTGTCGCTACGCGGGTCCGGGGCATCCTTGTTAATAGCCCGGAGCCGCGTTAGCGATGATTTCCCTTGGAGTTATGTCAGGAACGCCTACTTCGCATCTCATTAGCGATGCGAAGCAAGGCGTTAGTAAAACAGGCGCTATCACCAGGGAACACGCGCTAAGGCCTGTTAGCGTGTCCTTGGTGATACCGTGATATAATTATCGCCGCTTTTCGGCCGAAAACGGCCGCTAAAGCGGCGATAAAGGGCTTGCTAACATGCCCCGCAGTTCACCGCAGGAAGGAGCCGGGAAAAAATTAAAGGGATATGCCGTGGATAAAATTGAGAGTAGGGTGTCTGTATACCTTATTTCAAACCAGCAAGAGCAGCATAAAGAATGCCAGGATTGAAGTTGGTGGTCAAAGCGACCAGGCTCTCCGGAGGCCTCAGAGCCTAGGTGCCGCGGAGGAGCTAAATGTGGAACTGGCGCATTTGATAATGGAACCAGGGGGAACCAGTGGAGCGCGGCATGTTGGACGCTCAAGATTTCGGTGTTTGTGAGCTTTTAACAGAAATGAAATCTATTAAAGCTACGCAGGAGAAAATGGCCGATGAACTGCGTGAACGGCTGGAGTCTATGTACAATTGGGGAGCTTTGCTCCTTTTCTGAGTCAAATGGAGGAAAGAGTGTCTGAATGCGAGGACAAGATACATAGCCTGGAAAAAAGCAATGAGCATCTCGAGAAGGAGGTTGGGTCGCTGAAAGAAAAGCAAGAACAGATGGAGAACTATGCAAGGCGCTCCTACCTCCAGAGTACAGACATCCCGGATCATAGCAAGGATGCTGGCGGGTGTATTAAATTGGTAGAGAATTAGATTCAATCCTTTGTGATTCCTTGATTTGACCAGGACTTAACAATTACTCTAGCACATCGTGTTCCGGCTCATATTAGCAGTCAGGACAAATATCTTTACACTATCATAGTCAATTTGGCTGATTTTAGAATTAACGAAAAAGGACTTTGACCAAAGCAATAAGGGAGAAGGCATTTAAGGCGGAGAACTTTGAATTCAGACTGTTTTCTGAAATGACTGGAATCAGCCAGGAGGCGGAAGGAATTCAGGACTTTGATTCCAAAGTTTCAGTCAGTAGGGGGTCAAGCCTCAATAATTCAGTTTTCAAAACCTAAAATGTTGTATAAGGGCTCCTTCCAAATTTTTGGTTATGTGATGGAAACCACAAAATTTCTAGTCACTGTCTTAGTTGATTGGTGTCACTCATGAGGATTTTTCTGAGGGGTTGGGTCGGAGGAGAGGGGTTGGCGGGTTTGGACTGGCGTCACAGTTTCAGGGTGGAGGTGTGGGAGCACTTTAGGTGTGGGTGGAAAGGCGGGCCACCTACTGCTGCTTGGGGTGGCGGGAGTGTGTGGGACAGGTGGTGTTCGAGGGGTGAAGTAGTATGCAATAGGTTCGATAAAAAGAGATCCAAACTGGCGAATTGTAGGAACATACACCTGCTCAGAATGCTTAGAATGTTGAATTCAAAGATTGGGCACGCCTGTGTTGGGTGGATTCCATTTCTGTGTTACAGCAGATTAATTTGCATGGGTTGGGTGGTCTGCAAAAGGAAAAGATCAGGCACATAGTAGCGGTCGGTGGTGGGAGTGCCGCCGGGCGCTGACGTGGGGCGGGGGATGGGCAGGGTGGGGGGTAGTAAACTACGGATTACGGACGATTACAGGTAAGTACACATATAAATAAATAAAGCGAATTTCGTTTCTCGCGCTGCATTGCCAAATGTGATGCAGCGCGAGAAACGAAATTCGTTTTATTTATTTATATGTGTATTTACCTGTAATCGCCCGTAATCCGTAGTTTACTACCCCCCACCCTGCCCCTCCCCGGCCCCACGTCAGCGCCGGCGGCACTCCCACCACCGACCGATACTGCAGGCACATGGGCGCTTTGATTGAGTCATGAAATTCAAGAAGGAGAGGCACTTTCGAGAGTGCGTACCTTTGGCTGATAGCCGGGCAGGCTGGGCACACATGCACTTTAACTGGGGCAGGGTTATTGAGGGCTTGGGTAATCGACAATCTGGGTAACATTCTAGAAATCAGCTCCACTTTAAATGTCGGCCTAGCGCTGGCAGTGGTTGTAGGCTTTGCACTTTTGTTCTCTGGTCGCTTTTTGCACATTAAGAACTTTGCACACTTTTTGGATGTTCTCAATCGATTGCCTAGGAAAAGAAAGCTGAGATGACGATTAATAATATTCTGAAGGTGGTCTCTTTTAATATTAACATCCTTAATAATAATAAGAAATTGCGTGCAATAGAAGCCTGGGTAACAGCTGACAACCCCTTGGTGGTTCTATTGCAGGAAACACATATTCCGGCCGGCAAGCTTTTGGAATTTACAATGTTTAAAAATTGGATCGGTTATAGAGGTTTTTCGTCTGCCCAAGCGCACATCGTGGTACTGCAGTTTTTTTGGCCAAGAGGCTGAAATGGTGGATTTTGCTAGTGATAAATTTGGACGTTCGTGCTGGGTGAATTGTGTGGTGTTATTTAGGTGACTCACGTTTGTGAATTGGTATGCCCCAGTGGAAGATAACGCTGAGCTTAATGAGGAACATCTTCAGTCACTATTGCAAGTCCCAGGGGAAATTATCAATGGAGGTGACTTTAACTTCTTGCAGAACCATAGATTAGACTCCTCAGTAAATTTGAAGAAGCAGTTAAAGCCTGAAGCCGCGATGGTTCTACAAAACTAACAAGGAAACCTGGCACTTATTGATCTTTGGAGGGAGGCCTTTCAGACAAAAACAGAATATACATGTTTTTCTGGTCAATTCCATAGCTTTCCTCGTATAGATTTTTTTTTTACTTTCGAAGGCCCTGGTTTTTATGTGCCAGCGGACACTACCTAATGGCTTTTCAGATCAAGCAATAATTGTCTTAGATACATTTGTGGAGAAAGGTACTCAGCGGGCTAGGCGATGGGTTTTTATCAAACAGGACTTACAGGAGGAAGGCTGGGTCCAGATTTGCAAAGAGGAGATAAAGGAATTTTTAATTAGGAATCATGGGTCTGCTCCTACAAGTGTAGTGTGGGATGCTTTAAAAGCCTATATTAGGGGGCTGGTGATAGTGAAGGATGCTGACAATTGCAGAAGTGCTAGACAACAAAAGCAAATTTTGGAAAAGACTGTTCAGGGCAGTCAATAATTTTTTTAAGGCATCCATCAACGGTTAATAGGAGAATCTTGGATAAGGCTAAACAGGCATTAATTGAGCTTTATTATAATAAGTGATGTGCAATGAATCATGCTTATATTCAAAAGGTTTATGATTAGAGTAGGTTCACAGGGACATTTTTAGCCTGGCAGGCACGAGCTGCAAATAACACAATACCTGCTTTGAAATGCCCGGTTTCCGGGGTTAGGTATAATGAGCAGGGGAAAGTGGGTTAAATTATGCTTGAGCATTATAGGCAGATTTATAGTCGAAATCAAATGGTGGATAAGGAAGCCCTGGGGAATTTCTTAGCAAGTCTTAATATCCCCACTCTATCCGAGGACGATGTGGAAAATATTGTCCGCCCATTTTCTAACGTAGAACTGGAGGAGGTGGTTAAAAGTTTCCCACATTGCAAGGCTTATGGGCCTGATGGCTTCTCCACGGAATTTTTTAATCTTTTTTTAGAAGTACTGGCTGACTATCTTTTATTGGTTGCCAATACAGTGTTGAAAGGGGGCCCTATATCGTCACCATTTTGCATGAGGGGAACATGTTAATTTTTTTATAAAAAGGGAAAAACGGCGAAGACCCAAACTCGTATCACCAAATCACTTTATTAAATTTGTATTATAAAATAATTATGAAACTATTGGCTAACAGATTTAACTTAACAGCATCAAAGTCGATCCAACTGGATCAGAACAGCTTTATCACCGGACGGCAACTAGGCACAAAAATATTACTTAGCTGAAGCGCTAGACTATTTTTCAGTGAACAATGCATCGGACATAGTTCTTTTGCTAGACGCAGAAAAAACATTCAACCTGGTGGTCTGGGAAACGCTTTTTAGTATTCCAGCTACATTTTGGGTTCCCTCCCAGAGACACTGGGCTGATATACAAGATGTATTGGAATGCTGAAGCCAATATGTAGGAAAGTGCCCCTTTTTGCATGCTTACCACCCACTTTTTGCCTGACAACTGATGCAACCTGCCTTGATGTGCCCTGGGTCCCTGCCAATCAGGTTCCCAGGGCCTGTGTTCTTTCCCAAGACTGTACCTTTGTATCTACAATTGGCACATCCCTGGCCACAGGTAAGGTACCATGGGTACCAAGGGCACTGTGACCAGGGAAGGCCTCAAAGGGCTGCAGCACCGATCGTGCCACCCTTAGAGGCCCTGCACCATCACCCACATACACTGCCACTGCAGGCTGCATGTTTTGGTGCAGAGAAAAGTGAAGAGTTGACATGGCACACATCCCTGTGTGCCATGCCTGCGTTCCACTGCCTATGGCCTAGGTAAGTCACCCGCCTAGCAGGGTGCACTAGCCCTAAGATGAGGGTACAGAGGCATGAGCTCTGTACCCCTACAGTGTCTAAGTCCATTCTTAGACATTGTAAGTGTAGTAAAGCCATATAGATTATATGGTCTGGGGGTTGGTCATTACGAATTCCACAGCTCCATAATGGCTTTACTAAAAACTGGGAGGTTTAGTAGCAAACTTCTCAGCACATTGAACCCGCACTGATGCCAGTGTAGGATTTAATGTAAAATGCACTCGGAGGGCATCTTAGAGATGCCCCCTGAAAATTGACCAACCCTGGAGTGGTTCCTGAAGGGCTGCCTGCCATTTGCCACCACCAGACAGGTTTCTGGACTTCTGGGTAGAGAGCCTCCGCTCCCTGGGTCCAGAAACAAAGCACATCCTGGGCAGAGGTGTGATGCCTCCTCCCCCAGGATGGGCTGGGTCCACGAAAGGGGAAACTTCAAAGCCCTGCCACCTTTAGAAGCTGACCCTGCCTTTTGCTGCCCCCAGCAAGTGGCTCCCACCGGTTTTGACCCCCACTTTAGGCGTGAGAAACAGCGGGAAATCCAAGCTAGGAAGAGACGTGTGCCCACCTTTGCTAACCCCACCCCTCAGGTGGGGGAGGCAAAGTGAAGCACACATCTTAGCCCCCTCCATCTTGAAGATAAGGGGACTCAGCCAACCAGGAAGAGGCTCATTCCCCCTTCCACTCGAGGGTGGCATAATAGGGGGTGTACCCACCCAAAGGAAGGGCCCCATTGGTCCTGACCTGCACTCCCCTTTAATGTACTGTCACGATTCCAACATGCCTCGGGAGGGACAGGAGCATAAAAGTGACTGGTGGACTGTGCCCCCTGAAATCAGTCCTTTCCTCTCTTCCCAGCCGGATGACTGGAATACATGTGGGAACGCAAGAGACGACGAGGACACCGTATATTTTGGACCAGGTCCCTTTAACTGGGAAGATATCACGGAGGACGCCGCCCCCAGAACTGACGTCATCTCCAGCAGGCCAATGGGAGCCGAGGAAAACCATGACAAGGGAGAGCCAGGACCCAGAAGGGAGGAAGTCGTTGAAGAACGCGAGGAGTTCCTGGAGTCCCGAGCCGAACGACCAAAGGAGGAACGAGCGGTCCAGCTCTCAACGTCGAGGAGAGAACAGGATTCGAGTGAGCCAGGAGGACAACGGCAAGGTGCAGCTCTCCGCCACGCTCCTGGAGGAGCGTGGCTGAAACAGGTACGGGAGCGTATTACAGGGTGGATGGGGAGGAGGGTGAACGCTAGCAAATAGACACCTCCTGTTATCCCCTCACGTTACCCGGTTCCCAGCACTGTCACTCACAGTAGTAGGTTTTTGTTTGCAGCATCAGTGCTCCCTCACTCCCTCCCTATTTTGCTTTGATATATGGCATTAGCCCTCACGATTCCTTCCATTTCTCTTCTCTTCCTGAGTGCACAGGGATACAAGAGGAACGGGGAGACGTAAGAGAAAGGGTACGAAGGAAGACGCCTGTGGAGTATAACAGGACTGAAAGAAAAGAGTGTTGTTTTGTTTTTTTCAACTCTGGCATCCCGCAAGAAAAGAGTTTATGCAATAAAACCGAGTCTTACTAGCCCCCGTGTTCAGCCTGATCCTTGCCTACTGTCACACGTCCCTAAATTTAGTATTTAGTGGCGACCCTGAACCTTGCCTCCGCAGATTCGAGGAAGGAAGAAGAAGGACCGAAGAGCCATGCTGACCCAGGAAGAAGAGGACACCAACTGCTTTGGCCCCAGCCTGATTGGCCTGTCCCAATTCGAACTTGCCTACAGCGAAGAAACCGGCGTGGTCCGCAGTCAGCAGCACCCCCAGAGCCTGAAGGACCTGCCCTGCACTCCCCTTATGAACTCTGTCTCCTGTGAGCACCGGATTTGCTCAAGCCAAAGACTCCCGGACAGGAACCTGGACCGCGACGGTCCTGCACCACTCTGAAACCGGCCGCCACGGCCCGAGCCCGAGTGGCCCAACACCCCAAAGAGGTCTCCCCAGCGATCCTGGCTTAGGATCTGGTGACCCCCGACCTCCCACAAGTTTCAAGACAATACCTGCAGCCTGAATCTGAAGGACCCACTGACCGCGATCAAAGGCAGTAAGAAGACCACAACAGCGACCAAAGCGGTATGATAAGTTGGACCGCCACCGTAGGCAGTCAGAAGAATCCATCGCCAAAAGACCTTACCCTGCCTTGGGTGACCCCCTCAACGGTGTCCAAGCATCCTACAAGATCCCAGCTTACCTCTACAGCCAGTGGTCGCCTTCAGGTAGTATCCCTGCCCGAGCCTGCTGCCTCTTTTCCAAACCACAGATCTTCATTGGGTTCCCAACGTCGCCTTGGCACTCTGCACCCGGCCGCCCTTGTGCCTCTGGGGATGCTCTCCCAGTGCTGATTGTTGGCCCCTGCAGTGCTGATCTTAACCCCAGGAGCTGTGCTCCCACACCAGAGTGGCCTGCTGGTCAGCAGCCCCTAAGCCAAGTCCCCCTTAGCCCCGTTGGCTAACATGGGCCCCCGCACTCTGCACCCGGCCGCCCCAGTGCCACTGGTGGTGCAATTTGAGTGCCCTCCTAGACCTTGGGGAACCTTGGTCCTAACCCCCAAACTCTTCCACATGAGTCGAGTACTTACCTTCCAAACCGATAACCATTTTTTCCATAGGAACCCATGTAAAGCGATTTTGATCCTAAAAAGTGAGTAAGTGTTGGGCTGCATTGTTTGATAAGAAAAGTAATTCTATTACAAAGTATAGAAAGTTGTACTTACCTGTTATTGCACAAATATACGGTGTGGTATCTAGGCATACCACCCCAGTACAAAAAGTAATCTAAACATAATCTGAAAGTAATTACTGTGTAATCCAAACTGCATTTCAAAGAAATACAAACCTGTAACAACTGCAAATTCAACTACAATTGCATTTCCTTGAACAGTCTTTTCATTTAAAGGTGTATTCTACTTACCTGTGCCAAGTCCTGCTTGGTTCTAAAATAAAACATAAGTATAGCTTGTATATATTTACCTAATAGGTCTGGATTCTGTCTCTGAGTATGTTTATCAGTCCTTGATTGAGTAAATACAATAAATGTTTAACACACCCTCTGGATAAGCCTAACTGCTGGCCCACACTACCACAAAGAGAGCTGTTAGTATTTACCTAATTCAGCCTCTGCTATAGCTCTAGGGATTCCCTTGACTCTGTGCAAACTATCCCTGATTTTGGTATAGTATATACCAGCCGCTGCAGGTAAGAGCGGTGGGGCGATGAGGCCAGCTGGATGGGGATTTCGAGAGACGACCACAAGGGGAAATTAAATAAATAATACATTTTCCCTCGTGGTTGTCTCTCGAAATCTCCCCAGCTGGCCCCACCGCTCTTACCATGAGCGACCGCGGCTGGTATAAACAGAGCCAGCTTCCTACATTGGTGGATCAGCTGTGGAATGTAAAGCCTTGCATTTATTGGACTAACTTAGTCAACTTCTGATCACATTACAGTAATCCAAAAATTGTCTTTAGAACAAATCATGTTTTGAATTGACTATTTTTCCAAACAAGTCTTGTTAGGGCCGTGTGTTAAGTCCCTGTAGCATTTTGTTAGAAAAATAAAAGTCACTGAAGTAAGGGGGGAGGATCTAGAACTGTTAGTGTAGGTCTTCCAAAAAGAACCCCACTTTAGAAAAATAATGAGCAATCCATGGAATATGCCTGAGGAGCTCGACCTCACCCCTTACTCAAACCTAGAGGTTAGGGAGTTAAGGCATCTCTGCAAAGCTAAGCAAATAAGAACTGGGTCCAACACTGCCAGGAGACAACTCCAGGAGTTTCTGGCAGGGCATGCAGGGGCCACCCCACAGAAGAAGGTAAAGACCTTCAAGAACATGGGAAAAGTAGAGAGGAGGATGAAGTCTTAGACCGACCCCCTCAACTACCTAGGGAGGAAGGGAACTTTATGTCCTATCCTCCACACCCAGGAGGTACAGGGGCTGGCTCCTACAGAGGTAAGGCCAACTCCCTACCAAACAGTAAGGACAATCTCACTGAGGAGGATCTCCTTTTAGTAAGAATGACCAAAAGACTAGACCTAGAGAATAGGCTCCTAGCACTTGAAAAAGAGAGAGCAGAGATGGGCCTAGGACCCATCAATGGTGGCAGCAATTTAAAAAAGTTTAGAGGAAGAAGGATCTTATGATCCTAAAATCCCCAAAGGGATTGTCCCTACATTTGAGGATGGATCACCAAATGGTTCACAGCCTTTGAGAGGGCTTGTGAAGCCAGAAATGTGAGGAAATCTCACTGAGGGGCACTCCTGTGGAAACTGTTCTCTGGTAAGTGCAGAGATAGACTTCTGACCCTTAGTGGGGTAGAAGCAGAGTCCTATGAACTCATAAAGGGCACCCTGATTGAGGGATGTGGACTCACTACTGAAGAGTATAGAATTAAATTCAGGGGGGCTCAGAAATCCCAGAGTCAGTCCTGGGTGGAATTTATAGACTACTCAGTAATGATACTAGGTAGCTGGTTGACTGGAAGGAAAGTGCAAGATTATGATGGTCTTTATAATTTGTTTATGAAAGAACACATTTTAAGTAACTGCCTCAATGAAAAGTTGCATCAGCATCTGGCAGACCTAGGTTCAATTTCTCCCCAAGAATTGGGAAAGAAGGCGGATCACTGGGTCAAGACAAGGGTAACCAAGATAACCACTGGGGTGACCAAAAGAAGGGGATCACAAAGCCTCCCCAGGGGAAAGAGGTTGAGAAACCCAAAGATAGAACATAAGAGTCTTCTAAAGGCCACCAAAATCCTGGTCAGGGGGGTCGGCCCAAAAACCCTTCCCAGCCCACTAGTGGGTACAAGGGGGAAAATGTTGATCCTGCAAAGGCCTGGTGTTTCCAAAAAGGGACACCAAATTGGAGATGCCTCCTGTCCCAACAAACCAGCTCCTAGACCCCCACCAGTACCTACTGGTATGGCAAATCTCCAGATGGGATCAATAGTGTGCCCAAAGCAAATCAGGGTTCACACTGAGGCTGTTTTAGTCTCTGAAGGGGAGTGGAGGTTAGCCACTTTGACTCTCTGGCTCCCTAATTTAAAGAAATACCTGCATTACCCCTTAGTGATTATGACTAAGATAGAAGCCCTGAGGGATACAGGTGCCGGTGTCACTATGGTGAGAGACACACTGGTTTCACCAGAGCAATACCTAACTGGAAAAACCTATCCGGGTACCAATGCTGAGAGTGTCACCACTAACCATGCCATGGCTAAGGTGATATTAGACGGGGGGGTTACTAGCCTGAAACAGGTAGTGGTCTCTCCAAAGCTCACAGCCGTCTATCTGCTTGGGAATGATCTGGAGACCTCAGCATGGGCTGAGGTAGTAAGGAAGACACATGCAGCCATGCTACAAATCCCTGAGATAGTGTGTGTGAAAACCAGAGCATAGTGCCTAGCACAGGGTGAAAAAGGAGGGCTGGAGCCTGAAATGATGCCCCAACCTCCCAAGAGAAAATTTTGGAAGACTGGTGAAACAGCTTCCTTACAGCAAAAAGATCAGGACCCCTCTCCTCAGGGAGAAGACTTGTCAGCCCCAGGGGGAACTGAGCCCATGGAGCTTGAACCTTACAAGGTAGAACCCTTGGGACGAGGGGGGCCCTCTAGGAAACAGCTATGCCTTGGGCAGCAGATCTGCCCCACTCTTGAAGGCCTGAGGCAGCAAGCTGCTGCACAGGAGCAGGGAGTTGTCAATGGCTCCCACAAAGTCTATTGGGAGGAAGAGCTCCTGTACACTGAGGCCAGAGACCCCCAAACTTGGAGCCACCAGGAGAGTGGTAGTGCCTCAGCTGCATAGGGAGTTCCTACTCACTTTAGCACATGAAATCCCCCTAGTTGGACATCTGGGCCATGCCAAAACTTGGGAAAGATTGGTCACCCACTTTTATTAGCCCCAGATGTGTCAAAATGTAAAGGAGTTTGTAAGCTTCTGTGTCGCCTGTCAAGGCAGTGGCAAACCAGGAGGACACCCAAAGGCCCCCTTAATCCCACTACCAGTGGTTGGGGTTCCTTTTGAGAGGGTAGGAATGGATATAGTGGGTCCACTTGAACCTCCCACAGCCTCAGGAGACACATTTATGCTAGTAGTAGTGGATCATGCTACTAGGTATCCTGAAGCCATTCCCCTTAGGACTACTACAGCCCCTGTGGTAGCCAAGACCCTCATTGGTATCTTCACCAGGGTAGGGTTTCCTAAGGAGGTAGTATCAGACAGAAGTACCAACTTCATGTCTGCATACTTAAAACACATGTGGGATGAGTGTGGAGTGATCTACAAGTTCACAACACCTTATCACCCACAAACCAATGGCTTTGTTGAAAGGCTTAACAAGACATTGAAAGGCATGATAATGGGACTCCCTGAAAAACTCAAAAGGAGATGGGATGTTCTGTTACCCTGCCTGCTTTTTGCCTACAGAAAGGTGCCTCTGAAGGGAGTAGGGTTTTTACCCTTTGAACTTCTGTTTGGCTACCCTGTAAAGGGACTGTAGGAGAGTAGGATCTGCTTCACATGGGTACCCCCACTTTTTGCTGATGCTTCACTGTTTTTCGACCTTAGTCTGGCTGGGGCCCTGCTAATCAGAACCCCAGCCTAGCTGCGTCCTCTTTAAAATGGTTTCCATATGCCTTAGGCACATCTCTGATTGGAATCTGGAGTGCCCTTATAAGTCCCTAGTATATGGTATACTATGTACCCAGGGCATAGGTACCTCAGAGGCCTACCAGGGGCTGCAGCATGTATTGTGCCACCCCTGGAAGGCCATCCAAACTGACACCACAGGTCTGCTACTGCAGCCTGGTTAAGGTGGTGCATGCACCCCTTACTGTGATATAGGCTAACTTTATCACTATATACATACACACATATAAACCTATAAGTCACTCCTATGGCAGGCCTTATCAATCCTGAAGGCAGAGTGCGTGGTTCCTATGTGAGAGGGTGCCCCTGCATGAGCAGGGCCCCTCTGCAGCGTTCGGAGACCCTTCTCTGATGCTGTTTGTAGTGCAGCCTGACCATATACTCTTAAGCGCATTATAACCTCGCGTTAAATGCTAACTTTGGGATGGCTGCACGGAAACATGTCGTGTTTGGTGTCAAACATCTTGGAATACTACCCCCCCGCCAGTTCTGGCGGCGGGGGTAGCATTCCACCCTTCTAGAGAGAAAGACATGTACACACCGGTATACCCGGTACTGACTTTCCAGAGCCCTGGCATCACAAAATGGATGCCGCTGCCACAGACACGAGTCTGGCCTCCTGCTGCTGACCGAAACTCCAGCAGGGGAGGCCTGGACAATAGGTTTCCTGTCCCAGGGAGGTGTGACCACCTCCCCAGACAGGATAGTGTGTATTGGGGCTGGGCGGGAGCACTCTCGGGTGCTTTGAAATCCTGCACTGGGGGCACACTTGGTGTCCCTGTGCATACCCCAGTTCAAACCGGCTCAGGGGCTTCCAGCCCCTGCTCTGGCGCGAAACTGGACAAAGGGAAAGGGGTGTAACCACCCCTCTGCCCTGGCCCTCCCATAGGTGGGGCCACAGAGTATGTCCAACCCCCTACCTTAGTATAAGTAGGGGAACCCAGTCCTTAGGACTTTAGATTTACCTGGACGAAACTCTGACACAGAATCCTGGACCTTCGACGCTCTACTTCAAGATTAGAGGACTGAAGAATCTCCCTTGGGGTCAAGGAGTGACTCCCCTGCTTGGCAGGCACCAAAGAAGCAATTGTCCGGTCTGCATCGCTGAAGCTCCCGTCGGACGCCGAAGTCTTTGCATCACCAGAGGTGGATTTCCAGACTTCCCCGAGGCTGCCCTGAGTCCCCAGCAAAGCTGAGGCCCGTAGCTGTCGTGGGTAACGGGGAACCGTGACCCCTGGACACCGAACGCATTTACAAGTGCATCCTCTTCTGGGTCTCCCACGAAGTCGTGCTTTGGGCTCCGAGTAGCCCCAGCCTCCAGCACCAACTGCACCGAAGATCACTGGCCTCCACTCCACGAGTGTCCTGTGAGCCAGCTCCACGTGCATCGTCTCGAGGCTCCTTCGCGGTCGCTAGTCCGTTGGCTAGTAGGCCCTCCCGAAGGCCAATCTTTTTCTGCTTAGGCTCCCTGGTTGCTCCAGGTGTGCCCTGACTTATCCTCGCTGGGTGAGTCCCCCAGACCTTGCTGGTCTGCAACATCGTCCTTCTTCTATTTCCACGAGACTTGCCGTTGCCAAGGCTTGTTGGGTCCAATCCGGTCGCCGACACCCCTGCAATCGACAGACGTCGTGGGACAGCTCGAATCCAGCTCCTGGTTGTCGTCGACGCCTGCTGGACCTCGTGGCTGAAGAGTCAAGACGACCGTCAACCTACCTGAAGCACTCGACATCGGTGGGCATCTGCTCATCGCCTTCCTGGTCACTGGCTAGTGACCCAGACTCTGTCCCCTCTGCTTTCAGGTTCTTCAGATCTTCGATCCACCTTTGGATCCACCCGAACACTTTCGACTTGGCCGCCAGCAGCACTTTGCAGCAGATCGCCATTGAAAGCGACGACGAAACCCGACCCCGAAAGACACCTATGCACCCGGCTCCCCTGGGTGAGGTAACTCGAGTACTCCGGTGCTCCCGTGGGTATTGACACTAGAACAACCTAGTTCTCAAAGGGTTTGCTCCAAGTCCTCCTCTAAGTGTCCCTTTTCTTTTAAATTCTAATCGCGACTTTCCCCATAGAAGTTAACGGTGGTTCGCGGTTGTGTTCATACACTGCACGCGTCCCCCGTGGGTCCCCTGTGTCACTGCCTTGGGTGGTTCCTTGTGGTCCAAGCACTTCTACAGGCTCTAGGCCTTGTGTCTAGCTCAGTCGTGGTTCTTATACCACTTTATTGGTATATGGTTTTGTACGCCCCTGGGGCTCAAACGTGTATTTGTGCTATTACTGTAGATAACTAACTTATAATTTATGTACTTCGAACTCTAGCCTCATAAAGAGACTAGAGGGGTGTGTTTAGTAATAAATACATATATTTTGAATATATACCTGGTGTGGTCGTCTTTCATTTGGTCACTCAAGAGATTATAGACTGGTAAAACAAGCTGCTTTACATTCCTTCAAGACTTAGCCTGAAGGCTGCTCTCCATAGCTACCACTAGGATAGCTTTCAATAAAGGTTGTCTTTAACCTATCTCCAATAAGGGGTTGTTTGGACTGGTGGAAGGTGCCCACTATAATTAGTGGACAGCATATGCCAGGCCAACTTCTCACATTGGTGTGCAGCGTGTGGGATTCCAGCTTGCTATTGTTTTACCAGATAATCTGAATTGAATTGATCAACTGAAAACCACTAAGGGTACCTAAGGTACATATAAATCAAGCTTAGTAATACAGTAAGTTCTACTGAACTTAGAGTTGTGTGTTAAGGGATAGCACACCCTTTCTACAACTCAAGAGAGTTTAGTAGGCCACACTAGAGTAGGTAGTGCATACACCACACCTCACTAGTAATGTCTTCAAAGCCAGGACCCAGTGAGTCCTTGCCAGAAGCCAGTGGGCTTCTTCCCTCCAAGTATGATAAACTCCCATTCTTGGAATTGAGAGCATTATGCAATACTAGGAAGTTGAAGGCAGGCAAAAGTGCCAGTACCCAAAACCTCAGGGAGGTGTTACTAGCTGATGATCTCAGCAGGCCCCTAGGGTCTGAAGGGGTAGGCAAAGAGGGTGGGGCAGAAGATGAGGAAGGGGCCAGGGGTGAAGAAACCCAGGCCCCCCCTCTGAAACTGGCCAGGAAGGTGAAAATGACCTTGTCCTGGAAAACCCAATTCCTCCTGTGGAGGAGGAGGAGGAGAGGATCAGAATGACCTCCCCTTTGTCCCCCAGGAAGAGTTTTGAGTGTGCCCAGAAGGTCTAGGTCTCCTTCTCAGGAGTCTAACCACTCTGACACCTCAATAGGGACCTCTGTTTCCTCTCATAGGAGGGAATCCTCTCATGAGAGGAGAAAGAGACTGATTCAATATGAGCAAACTCAGCTTGAACTCAGGAAACAGCAATTGGCTATAGACAGGGAGTCCCTAGATCTCTATAGAGAGAGACAAAAGTTGGGACTAGAGTCCCATGGTGGCAGCAGTTTCCCCAAAGATAGGGAAAGGTCTTATGACCATAGAAACCTGAGCAAGATTGTCCCTCCCTACCAGAGTGGGGATGACATCCACAAATGGATAACTGCTCTAGAGAGGGCCTGTAAAGTACAGAGGGTCCCTCAGGAGCAGTGGGCAGCAATCTTGTGGCTCTCCTTTGCAGACAAAGGTAGAGACAAGCTCCTCACTGTTAGGAGGATGCTGATAATTACAAAGTCTTGAAGAGTGCTCTAATTGATGGGTTTGGCCTAACCACTGAACAATACAGGTTAAAGTTCAGGGATACCCAAAAGCACAGACTCAAGACTGGGTGGACTTTGTTGATTGTTCTGCCAAGGCTCTGGAAGGTTGGTTATTGGGCAGTAAGGTATGTGACTTCACAGGATTGTACAATCTGATAATGAGGGAGCAGATTCTTAATAACTGTCAAAATCAGCTGTTGCATCAGCACCTGGTAGACTCTGATCTGACCTCTCCCCAAGAATTGGGAAAGAAGGCAGACAAATGGGTCAGAACCAGGGTGAAGCAGAAGGTACAGAACCAAGGTGGTGACCCTAAGAAGCAAGATTCGAAAACCTCTGATAAGGGTGGGGAGAAGGGTAAAGATCAAAAGTCTTCACAAGGCCCCCAAAAATCTTCTTCAGGTGGGGATTCACAGTCTACCAAAGGGAAAGGCCAAAGGAAACCATGGTGCAAGGTCTGTAAGCAAAAGACCCACTGGACCAGTGATTGCACCAAGTCCAAAGACTCTACTCCAGCCCCCACCAATGCCCCTAAGGCACCTGCTCCCCTAGTGCAGTTACAGTTGGTGGTGGGACTACACAAGCCAAGGGTTTAGTAGGGTTGACCCTGGGTAAAGAGATGAGCTCTGACCTAGTCAGAGAACTAACTCAGGCTGTCCTAGTCTGTGATGGAGGCATGGATATGACCTCCTCTGTGAGTCCCAGTAATCTGGGCAAGTACAGACAACAGCCTTTAATCAATGGAAGAGAGGCTTTGGCATTTAGGGACACAGGGGCAAGTGTCACCATGGTGACACAAGACCTTGTGAATCCTGGGCAGATAATACTTGGTGAAATGTACCAAGTGACCAATGCTAGCAACGTCAGAACAGACCATACTCTGGCAGTTGTTAACTTCTCCTGGGGAGGGGTAACTGGCCTTAAGAAGGTTGTGGTAAGTGCAGACCTACCCGTTGAATGCTTGCTTGGCAATGACTTAGAAACTTCAGCTTGGGCAGAAGTGGAGCTCAGGACCCATGCAGAAATGCTGGGGATCCCTGCAGATGTGTTTGCTGTGACCAGGTCACAAGCCAAAATGTCTAGCACTGAACAGGCCTTGGATTCTGGAATAATGGACCAAGTGCCCTCCAAGAAGAGGAGTAGTAGGGTAAAGGCAGTGCCTTCCCCTTGGCTCAGAAGGAAGATCAGTCCCTTGAGGGGGATGATCTCAGTCCTGAGGAAGGAACTGTCCCAGAGGAGCTTGAACCTGAACAGGTTGAGTTCTTGGGGACAGGGGGACCTTCCAGGGCAGATCTGAGCCAGGAGCAGCAGAGCTGCCCCTCTCTTGAACCCCTCAGACAGCAAGCTGCTGCTGAGGCTGCTGGGAAAGCTAGTGGTCCCCATACTGTGTATTGGGATGATGGACTCTTGTACTCAGAGTGTAGAGACCCCAAGCCTGGTGCTACCAGGAGGTTGGTTATACCTCTGAAGTTCAGGGGCTTCCTATTGACCCTAGCCCATGATATTCCCTTAGCAGGTCACCTGGGCCAGAACAAGACTTGGGACAGAATTGTCCCTCACTTTCACTGGCCCCACATGTCTGAAGACACCAAGGAGTTTTGTCGCTCCTGTGTAACCTGCCAGGCCAGTGGCAAGGCAGGTGGCACTACAAAGGCCCCCTGATACCACTACCTGTGGTGGGGGTTCCCTTTGAAAGGGTGGGGATTGACATTGTTGGTCCCATGGATCCCCAAACAGCATCTGGGCACAGGTTTATCCTGGTGGTAGTGGATCATGCCACCAGGTACCCAGAGGCTATTCCCCTTAGGACCACTACAGCACCTGTGGTGGCAAGGGCCCTCCTGGGAATTTTCTCAAGAGTGGGCTTCCCTAAGGAGGTTGTATCAGACAGGGGTGCAAACTTTATGTCTGGATACTTAAAAGCAATGTGGAAGGAGTGTGGAGTGACTTACAAGTTCACCACACCCTATCACCCACAATGCAATGGTTTAGTTGAGAGATTCAACAAAACCTTGAAGGGCATGATTAAAGGGCTCCCAGAAAAGCTTAGGCGAAGATGGGACATACTCTTGCCCTGCCTTTTATTTGCGTACAGGGAGGTGCCTCAAAAGGGGTTGGCTACAGCCCTTTTGAACTTTTGTTTGGTCACCCTGTCAGGGGTCCACTGTGCTTGGTGAAGGAAGGATGGGAGTTACCTCTCAAGCCCCCAAAGCAAGACATAGTGGACTACGTACTTGGTCTCCGCTCCCGGATGGCTGAGTATATGAAAAAGGCAACTAAAAACCTTGAGGCTAGCCAGGAACTTCAAAAGGCCTGGCATGACCAAAAGGCTGTACTGACTGTTTATCAGCCAGGACAGAAGGTGTGGGTGTTGGAGCCAGTGGCCCCAGCAGCTCTCCAAGACAAATGGAGTGGACCCCACACCATTGTTGAACAGAAGGGTGAGGTTACCTACTTAGTAGACCTAGGAACACCCAGGAGTCCCCACAGGGTTCTCCATGTCAACAGGTTAAAACCATATGTGGACAGGGCAGACATGGGCTTGCTCATGGCTACTGATGAGGGACAGGAGGAAGAGAGTGACCCACTCCCTGACCTGCTCTCACAGAACCCTGGTGATGGGTCAGTGGATGGTGCAGCCTTGGCAGGCAGCCTCACTACCCAGCAGCAGACTGATTGCAGACAGGTGCTCAATCAGTTCAGACACATATTCTCACTGACACCCAGTCAGACTACCTGGTGCACTCATGAAGTGGACACTGGGGACAGTCTGCCTATTAAAAATAAGATTTATAGGCAACCTGACCATGTCAGGGACTGTATCAGGACAGAAGTCCAGAAGATGTTGGATTTGGGAGTTATTGAACCCTCAGATAGCCCTTGGGCTAGTCCAGTGGTCCTTGTGCCAAAACCTCACACCAATGGTGGGAAAAGAGAGATGAGGTTTTGTGTGGACTACAGGGGTCTCAATGCAGTCACTAGGACTGATGCCCATCCAATACCAAGGGCAGATGAGCTGATAGACACTTTGGCCTCAGCCAAGTATCTAAGCACATTTGACCTGACAGCTGGCTACTGGCAGATCAGACTAGCTGATGATGCAAAGCCAAAGACAGCATTCTCAACCCCTAGTGGGCATTATCAATTTGTGGTGATGCCCTTTGGTCTGAAGAATGCACCTGCCACTTTTCAGAGGTTGGTGAATACAGTCCTTACAGGTCTGGAAGCCTATAGTGCAGCATATCTAGATGATATTGCTGTCTTTAGCTCCACCTGGGAGGATCACCTGGTCCACCTCAGAAATGTTTTACAGGCCCTGCAGAAAGCAGGCCTGACTATCAAGGCCACCAAGTGCCAGATAGGGCAGAGTCAGGTTGTGTACCTGGGCCACCTTGTGGGTGGAGGCCAGGTTCAACCACTGCAGAGCAAGATCCAGACCATCATGGACTGGACTGCTCCAACTACCCAGACTCAGGTGAGAGCCTTCTTAGGCCTGACTGGGTACTATAGGAGATTTGTCAAGGGTTATGGATCAATAGTGACACCCCTGAATGACTTAACTTCCAAGAAAATGCCCAAAAAGGTTCAGTGGACAGTTAGCTGTCAAAAGGCATTTGATGACCTGAAGCAGGCCATGTGCACTGCTCCCATTCTACAGAGTCCTGATTACTCCAAGAAGTTCATTGTTCAAACTGATGCATCTGAATTGGGGGTAGGGGCTGTACTGTCACAATTGAATGATGAAGGTCAGGATCAGCCAGTAGCTTTCATTAGCAGAAG
Source organism: Calotriton arnoldi (assembly GCA_963921515.1). Lineage (NCBI taxonomy): Eukaryota > Metazoa > Chordata > Amphibia > Caudata > Salamandridae > Calotriton > Calotriton arnoldi. The sequence goes on along the minus strand of CAWUFW010002787.1, from coordinate 570,556 downwards.
GCTGACCCCTAGAGAGAAACGTTGGTCAGCCATTGAGAGGGAGGCCTTTGCTGTGGTCTGGGCTCTGAAGAAGTTGAGGCCATACTTGTTTGGTACTCACTTCCTTGTTCAAACAGACCATAAGCCCCTCTTATGGCTAAAACAAATGAAGGGTGAAAACCCCAAACTGCTTAGGTGGTCCATTTCCCTACAGGGGATGGACTTCACAGTGGAACATAGACCTGGGAGTAACCATGCCAATGCAGATGGACTCTCTAGGTACTTCCACTTAGAACATGAAGACTTAACTGGGCAAGGTTAGTTTAATGTCCCTACGTTTGGGGGGGGTTGTGTAGGAGAGTAGGATCTGCTTCACATGGGTACCCCCACTTTTTGCTGATGCTTCACTGTTTTTCGACCTTAGTCTGGCTGGGGCCCTGCTAATCAGAACCCCAGCCTAGCTGCTTCCTCTTTAAAATGGTTTCCATGTGCCTTAGGCACATCTCTGATTGGAATCTGGAGTGCCCTTATAAGTCCCTAGTATATGGTATACTATGTACCCAGGGCATAGGTACCTCAGAGGCCTACCAGGGGCTGCAGCATGTATTGTGCCACCCCTGGAAGGCCATCCAAACTGACACCACAGGTCTGCTACTGCAGCCTGGGTAAGGTGGTGCATGCACCCCTTACTGTGATATAGGCTACCTATATCACTATATACATACACACATATAAACCTATAAGTCACTCCTATGGCAGGCCTTATCAATCCTGAAGGCAGAGTGCGTGGTTCCTATGTGAGAGGGTGCCCCTGCATGAGCAGGGCCCCTCTGCAGCGTTCGGAGACCCTTCTCTGATGCTGTTTGTAGTGCAGCCTGACCATATACTCTTAAGCGCATTATAACCTCGCGTTAAATGCTAACTTTGGGATGGCTGCACGGAAACATGTCGTGTTTGGTGTCAAACATCTTGGAATACTACCCCCCCGCCAGTTCTGGCGGCGGGGGTAGCATTCCACCCTTCTAGAGAGAAAGACATGTACACACCGGTATACCCGGTACTGACTTTCCAGAGCCCTGGCATCACAAAATGGATGCCGCTGCCACAGACACGAGTCTGGCCTCCTGCTGCTGACCGAAACTCCAGCAGGGGAGGCCTGGACAATAGGTTTCCTGTCCCAGGGAGGTGTGACCACCTCCCCAGACAGGATAGTGTGTATTGGGGCTGGGCGGGAGCACTCTCGGGTGCTTTGAAATCCTGCACTGGGGGCACACTTGGTGTCCCTGTGCATACCCCAGTTCAAACCGGCTCAGGGGCTTCCAGCCCCTGCTCTGGCGCGAAACTGGACAAAGGGAAAGGGGTGTAACCACCCCTCTGCCCTGGCCCTCCCATAGGTGGGGCCACAGAGTATGTCCAACCCCCTACCTTAGTATAAGTAGGGGAACCCAGTCCTTAGGACTTTAGATTTACCTGGACGAAACTCTGACACAGAATCCTGGACCTTCGACGCTCTACTTCAAGATTAGAGGACTGAAGAATCTCCCTTGGGGTCAAGGAGTGACTCCCCTGCTTGGCAGGCACCAAAGAAGCAATTGTCCGGTCTGCATCGCTGAAGCTCCCGTCGGACGCCGAAGTCTTTGCATCACCAGAGGTGGATTTCCAGACTTCCCCGAGGCTGCCCTGAGTCCCCAGCAAAGCTGAGGCCCGTAGCTGTCGTGGGTAACGTGGAACCGTGACCCCTGGACACCGAACGCATTTGCAAGTGCATCCTCTTCTGGGTCTCCCACGAAGTCGTGCTTTGGGCTCCGAGTAGCCCCAGCCTCCAGCACCAACTGCACCGAAGATCACTGGCCTCCACTCCACGAGTGTCCTGTGAGCCAGCTCCACGTGCATCGTCTCGAGGCTCCTTCGCGGTCGCTAGTCCGTTGGCTAGTAGGCCCTCCCGAAGGCCAATCTTTTTCTGCTTAGGCTCCCTGGTTGCTCGAGGTGTGCCCTGACTTATCCTAGATGGGTGAGTCCCCCAGACCTTGCTGTTCTGCAACATCGTCCTTCTTCTATTTCCACGAGACTTGCCGTTGCCAAGGCTTGTTGGGTCCAATCCGGTCGCCGATACCCCTGCAATCGACAGACGTCGTAGGACAGCTCGAATCCAGCTCCTGGTTGTTGTCGACGCCTCCTGGACCTCGTGGCTGAAGAGTCAAGACGACCGTCAACCTACCTGAAGCACTCAACATCGGTGGGCATCTGCTCATCGCCTTCCTGGTCACTGGCTAGTGACCCAGACTCTGTCCCCTCTGCTTTCAGGTTCTTCAGATCTTCGATCCACCTTTGGATCCACCCGAACACTTTCGACTTGGCCGCCAGCAGCACTTTGCAGCAGATCGCCATTGAAAGCGACGACGAAACCCGACCCCGAAAGACACCTATGCACCCGGCTCCCCTGGGTGAGGTAACTCGAGTACTCCGGTGCTCCCGTGGGTATTGACACTAGAACAGCCTAGTTCTCAAAGGGTTTGCTCCAAGTCCTCCTCTAAGTGTCCCTTTTCTTTTAAATTCTAATCGCGACTTTCCCCATAGAAGTTAACGGTGGTTCGCGGTTGTGTTCATACACTGCACGCGTCCCCCGTGGGTCCCCTGTGTCACTGCCTTGGGTGGTTCCTTGTGGTCCAAGCACTTCTACAGGCTCTAGGCCTTGTGTCTAGCTCAGTCGTGGTTCTTATACCACTTTATTGGTATATGGTTTGGTACGCCCCTGGGGCTCAAACGTGTATTTGTGCTATTACTGTAGATAACTAACTTATAATTTATGTACTTTCGAACTCTAGCCTCATAAAGAGACTAGAGGGGTGTGTTTAGTAATAAATACATATATTTTGAATATATACCTGGTGTGGTCGTCTTTCATTTGGTCACTCAAGAAGAGATTATAGACTGGTAAAACAAGCTGCTTTACATTCCTTCAAGACTTAGCCTGAAGGCTGCTCTCCATAGCTACCACTAGGATAGCTTTCAATAAAGGTTGTCTTTAACCTATCTCCAATAAGGGGTTGTTTGGACTGGTGGAAGGTGCCCACTATAATTAGTGGACAGCATATGCCAGGCCAACTTCTCACATTGGTGTGCAGCGTGTGGGATTCCAGCTTGCTATTGTTTTACCAGATAATCTGAATTGAATTGATCAACTGAAAACCACTAAGGGTACCTAAGGTACATATAAATCAAGCTTAGTAATACAGTAAGTTCTACTGAACTTAGAGTTGTGTGTTAAGGGATAGCACACCCTTTCTACAACTCAAGAGAGTTTAGTAGGCCACACTAGAGTAGGTAGTGCATACACCACACCTCACTAGTAATGTCTTCAAAGCCAGGACCCAGTGAGTCCTTGCCAGAAGCCAGTGGGCTTCTTCCCTCCAAGTATGATAAACTCCCATTCTTGGAATTGAGAGCATTATGCAATACTAGGAAGTTGAAGGCAGGCAAAAGTGCCAGTACCCAACACCTCAGGGAGGTGTTACTAGCTGATGATCTCAGCAGGCCCCTAGGGTCTGAAGGGGTAGGCAAAGAGGGTGGGGCAGAAGATGAGGAAGGGGCCAGGGGTGAAGAAACCCAGGCCCCCCCTCTGAAACTGGCCAGGAAGGTGAAAATGACCTTGTCCTGGAAAACCCAATTCCTCCTGTGGAGGAGGAGGAGGGAGAGGATCAGAATGACCTCCCCTTTGTCCCCCCAGGAAGAGTTCTGAGTGTGCCCAGAAGGTCTAGGTCTCCTTCTCAGGAGTCTAACCACTCTGACACCTCAATAGGGACCTCTGTCTCCTCTCATAGGAGGGAATCCTCTCATGAGAGGAGAAAGAGACTGATTCAATATGAGCAAACTCAGCTTGAACTCAGGAAACAGCAATTGGCTATAGACAGGGAGTCCCTAGATCTCTATAGAGAGAGACAAAAGTTGGGACTAGAGTCCCATGGTGGCAGCAGTTTCCCCAAAGATAGGGAAAGGTCTTATGACCATAGAAACCTGAGCAAGATTGTCCCTCCCTACCAGAGTGGGGATGACATCCACAAATGGATAACTGCTCTAGAGAGGGCCTGTAAAGTACAGAGGGTCCCTCAGGAGCAGTGGGCAGCAATCTTGTGGCTCTCCTTTGCAGACAAAGGTAGAGACAAGCTCCTCACTGTTAGAGAGGAGGATGCTGATAATTACAAAGTCTTGAAGAGTGCTCTAATTGATGGGTTTGGCCTAACCACTGAACAATACAGGTTAAAGTTCAGGGATACCCAAAAAGCACAGACTCAAGACTGGGTGGACTTTGTTGATTGTTCTGCCAAGGCTCTGGAAGGTTGGTTATTGGGCAGTAAGGTATGTGACTTCACAGGATTGTACAATCTGATAATGAGGGAGCAGATTCTTAATAACTGTCAAAATCAGCTGTTGCATCAGCACCTGGTAGACTCTGATCTGACCTCTCCCCAAGAATTGGGAAAGAAGGCAGACAAATGGGTCAGAACCAGGGTGAAGCAGAAGGTACAGAACCAAGGTGGTGACCCTAAGAAGCAAGATTCGAAAACCTCTGATAAGGGTGGGGAGAAGGGTAAAGATCAAAAGTCTTCACAAGGCCCCCAAAAATCTTCTTCAGGTGGGGATTCACAGTCTACCAAAGGGAAAGGCCAAAGGAAACCATGGTGCAAGGTCTGTAAGCAAAAGACCCACTGGACCAGTGATTGCACCAAGTCCAAAGACTCTACTCCAGCCCCCACCAATGCCCCTAAGGCACCTGCTCCCCCTAGTGCAGTTACAGTTGGTGGTGGGACTACACAAGCCAAGGGTTTAGTAGGGTTGACCCTGGGTAAAGAGATGAGCTCTGACCTAGTCAGAGAACTCACTCAGGCTGTCCTAGTCTGTGATGGAGGCATGGATATGACCTCCTCTGTGAGTCCCAGTAATCTGGGCAAGTACAGACAACAGCCTTTAATCAATGGAAGAGAGGCTTTGGCATTTAGGGACACAGGGGCAAGTGTCACCATGGTGACACAAGACCTTGTGAATCCTGGGCAGATAATACTTGGTGAAATGTACCAAGTGACCAATGCTAGCAACGTCAGAACAGACCATACTCTGGCAGTTGTTAACTTCTCCTGGGGAGGGGTAACTGGCCTTAAGAAGGTTGTGGTAAGTGCAGACCTACCCGTTGAATGCTTGCTTGGCAATGACTTAGAAACTTCAGCTTGGGCAGAAGTGGAGCTCAGGACCCATGCAGAAATGCTGGGGATCCCTGCAGATGTGTTTGCTGTGACCAGGTCACAAGCCAAAATGTCTAGCACTGAACAGGCCTTGGATTCTGGAATAATGGACCAAGTGCCCTCCAAGAAGAGGAGTAGTAGGGTAAAGGCAGTGCCTTCCCCCTTGGCTCAGAAGGAAGATCAGTCCCTTGAGGGGGATGATCTCAGTCCAGAGGAAGGAACTGTCCCAGAGGAGCTTGAACCTGAACAGGTTGAGTTATTGGGGACAGGGGGACCTTCCAGGGCAGATCTGAGCCAGGAGCAGCAGAGCTGCCCCTCTCTTGAACCCCTCAGACAGCAAGCTGCTGCTGAGGCTGCTGGGAAAGCTAGTGGTCCCCATACTGTGTATTGGAATGATGGACTCTTGTACTCAGAGTGTAGAGACCCCAAGCCTGGTGCTACCAGGAGGTTGGTTAGACCTCTGAAGTTCAGGGGCTTCCTATTGACCCTAGCCCATGATATTCCCTTAGCAGGTCACCTGGGCCAGAACAAGACTTGGGACAGAATTGTCCCTCACTTTCACTGGCCCCACATGTCTGAAGACACCAAGGAGTTTTGTCGCTCCTGTGTAACCTGCCAGGCCAGTGGCAAGGCAGGTGGCACTACAAAGGCCCCCTGATACCACTACCTGTGGTGGGGGTTCCCTTTGAAAGGGTGGGGATTGACATTGTTGGTCCCATGGATCCCCAAACAGCATCTGGGCACAGGTTTATCCTGGTGGTAGTGGATCATGCCACCAGGTACCCAGAGGCTATTCCCCTTAGGACCACTACAGCACCTGTGGTGGCAAGGGCCCTCCTGGGAATTTTCTCAAGAGTGGGCTTCCCTAAGGAGGTTGTATCAGACAGGGGTGCAAACTTTATGTCTGGATACTTAAAAGCAATGTGGAAGGAGTGTGGAGTGACTTACAAGTTCACCACACCCTATCACCCACAATGCAATGGTTTAGTTGAGAGATTCAACAAAACCTTGAAGGGCATGATTAAAGGGCTCCCAGAAAAGCTTAGGCGAAGATGGGACATACTCTTGCCCTGCCTTTTATTTGCGTACAGGGAGGTGCCTCAAAAGGGGTTGGCTACAGCCCTTTTGAACTTTTGTTTGGTCACCCTGTCAGGGGTCCACTGTGCTTGGTGAAGGAAGGATGGGAGTTACCTCTCAAGCCCCCAAAGCAAGACATAGTGGACTACGTACTTGGTCTCCGCTCCCGGATGGCTGAGTATATGAAAAAGGCAACTAAAAACCTTGAGGCTAGCCAGGAACTTCAAAAGGCCTGGCATGACCAAAAGGCTGTACTGACTGTTTATCAGCCAGGACAGAAGGTGTGGGTGTTGGAGCCAGTGGCCCCAGCAACTCTCCAAGACAAATGGAGTGGACCCCACACCATTGTTGAACAGAAGGGTGAGGTTACCTACTTAGTAGACCTAGGAACACCCAGGAGTCCCCACAGGGTTCTCCATGTCAACAGGTTAAAACCATATGTGGACAGGGCAGACATGGGCTTGCTCATGGCTACTGATGAGGGACAGGAGGAAGAGAGTGACCCACTCCCTGACCTGCTCTCACAGAACCCTGGTGATGGGTCACTGGATGGTGTAGCCTTGGCAGGCAGCCTCACTACCCAGAAGCAGACTGATTGCAGACAGGTGCTCAATCAGTTCAGACACATATTCTCACTGACACCCAGTCAGACTACCTGGTGCACTCATGAAGTGGACACTGGGGACAGTCTGCCTATTAAAAATAAGATTTATAGGCAACCTGACCATGTCAGGGACTGTATCAGGACAGAAGTCCAGAAGATGTTGGATTTGGGAGTTATTGAACCCTCAGATAGCCCTTGGGCTAGTCCAGTGGTCCTTGTGCCAAAACCTCACACCAATGGTGGGAAAAGAGAGATGAGGTTTTGTGTGGACTACAGGGGTCTCAATGCAGTCACTAGGACTGATGCCCATCCAATACCAAGGGCAGATGAGCTGATAGACACTTTGGCCTCAGCCAAGTATCTAAGCACATTTGACCTGACAGCTGGCTACTGGCAGATCAGACTAGCTGATGATGCAAAGCCAAAGACAGCATTCTCAACCCCTAGTGGGCATTATCAATTTGTGGTGATGCCCTTTGGTCTGAAGAATGCACCTGCCACTTTTCAGAGGTTGGTGAATACAGTCCTTACAGGTCTGGAAGCCTATAGTGCAGCATATCTAGATGATATTGCTGTCTTTAGCTCCACCTGGGAGGATCACCTGGTCCACCTCAGAAATGTTTTACAGGCCCTGCAGAAAGCAGGCCTGACTATCAAGGCCACCAAGTGCCAGATAGGGCAGAGTCAGGTTGTGTACCTGGGCCACCTTGTGGGTGGAGGCCAGGTTCAACCACTGCAGAGCAAGATCCAGACCATCATGGACTGGACTGCTCCAACTACCCAGACTCAGGTGAGAGCCTTCTTAGGCCTGACTGGGTACTATAGGAGATTTGTCAAGGGTTATGGATCAATAGTGACACCCCTGAATGACTTAACTTCCAAGAAAATGCCCAAAAAGGTTCAGTGGACAGTTAGCTGTCAAAAGGCATTTGATGACCTGAAGCAGGCCATGTGCACTGCTCCCATTCTACAGAGTCCTGATTACTCCAAGAAGTTCATTGTTCAAACTGATGCATCTGAATTGGGGGTAGGGGCTGTACTGTCACAATTGAATGATGAAGGTCAGGATCAGCCAGTAGCTTTCATTAGCAGAAGGCTGACCCCTAGAGAGAAACGTTGGTCAGCCATTGAGAGGGAGGCCGTTGCTGTGGTCTGGGCTCTGAAGAAGTTGAGGCCATACTTGTTTGGTTCTCACTTCCTTGTTCAAACAGACCATAAGCCCCTCTTATGGCTAAAACAAATGAAGGGTGAAAACCCCAAACTGCTTAGGTGGTCCATTTCCCTACAGGGGATGGACTTCACAGTGGAACATAGACCTGGGAGTAACCATGCCAATGCAGATGGACTCTCTAGGTACTTCCACTTAGAACATGAAGACTTAACTGGGCAAGGTTAGTTTAATGTCCCTACGTTTGGGGGGGGTTGTGTAGGAGAGTAGGATCTGCTTCACATGGGTACCCCCACTTTTTGCTGATGCTTCACTGTTTTTCGACCTTAGTCTGGCTGGGGCCCTGCTAATCAGAACCCCAGCCTAGCTGCTTCCTCTTTAAAATGGTTTCCATGTGCCTTAGGCACATCTCTGATTGGAATCTGGAGTGCCCTTATAAGTCCCTAGTATATGGTATCCTATGTACCCAGGGCATAGGTACCTCAGAGGCCTACCAGGGGCTGCAGCATGTATTGTGCCACCCCTGGAAGGCCATCCAAACTGACACCACAGGTCTGCTACTGCAGCCTGGTTAAGGTGGTGCATGCACCCCTTACTGTGATATAGGCTAACTTTATCACTATATACATACACACATATAAACCTATAAGTCACTCCTATGGCAGGCCTTATCAATCCTGAAGGCAGAGTGCGTGGTTCCTATGTGAGAGGGTGCCCCTGCATGAGCAGGGCCCCTCTGCAGCGTTCGGAGACCCTTCTCTGATGCTGTTTGTAGTGCAGCCTGACCATATACTCTTAAGCGCATTATAACCTCGCGTTAAATGCTAACTTTGGGATGGCTGCACGGAAACATGTCGTGTTTGGTGTCAAACATCTTGGAATACTACCCCCCCGCCAGTTCTGGCGGCGGGGGTAGCATTCCACCCTTCTAGAGAGAAAGACATGTACACACCGGTATACCCGGTACTGACTTTCCAGAGCCCTGGCATCACAAAATGGATGCCGCTGCCACAGACACGAGTCTGGCCTCCTGCTGCTGACCGAAACTCCAGCAGGGGAGGCCTGGACAATAGGTTTCCTGTCCCAGGGAGGTGTGACCACCTCCCCAGACAGGATAGTGTGTATTGGGGCTGGGCGGGAGCACTCTCGGGTGCTTTGAAATCCTGCACTGGGGGCACACTTGGTGTCCCTGTGCATACCCCAGTTCAAACCGGCTCAGGGGCTTCCAGCCCCTGCTCTGGCGCGAAACTGGACAAAGGGAAAGGGGTGTAACCACCCCTCTGCCCTGGCCCTCCCATAGGTGGGGCCACAGAGTATGTCCAACCCCCTACCTTAGTATAAGTAGGGGAACCCAGTCCTTAGGACTTTAGATTTACCTGGACGAAACTCTGACACAGAATCCTGGACCTTCGACGCTCTACTTCAAGATTAGAGGACTGAAGAATCTCCCTTGGGGTCAAGGAGTGACTCCCCTGCTTGGCAGGCACCAAAGAAACAATTGTCCGGTCTGCATCGCTGAAGCTCCCGTCGGACGCCGAAGTCTTTGCATCACCAGAGGTGGATTTCCAGACTTCCCCGAGGCTGCCCTGAGTCCCCAGCAAAGCTGAGGCCCGTAGCTGTCGTGGGTAACGGGGAACCGTGACCCCTGGACACCGAACGCATTTGCAAGTGCATCCTCTTCTGGGTCTCCCACGAAGTCGTGCTTTGGGCTCCGAGTAGCCCCAGCCTCCAGCACCAACTGCACCGAAGATCACTGGCCTCCACTCCACGAGTGTCCTGTGAGCCAGCTCCACGTGCATCGTCTCGAGGCTCCTTCGCGGTCGCTAGTCCGTTGGCTAGTAGGCCCTCCCGAAGGCCAATCTTTTTCTGCTTAGGCTCCCTGGTTGCTCCAGGTGTGCCCTGACTTATCCTCGCTGGGTGAGTCCCCCAGACCTTGCTGGTCTGCAACATCGTCCTTCTTCTATTTCCACGAGACTTGCCGTTGCCAAGGCTTGTTGGGTCCAATCCGGTCGCCGACACCCCTGCAATCGACAGACGTCGTGGGACAGCTCGAATCCAGCTCCTGGTTGTCGTCGACGCCTGCTGGACCTCGTGGCTGAAGAGTCAAGACGACCGTCAACCTACCTGAAGCACTCGACATCGGTGGGCATCTGCTCATCGCCTTCCTGGTCACTGGCTAGTGACCCAGACTCTGTCCCCTCTGCTTTCAGGTTCTTCAGATCTTCGATCCACCTTTGGATCCACCCGAACACTTTCGACTTGGCCGCCAGCAGCACTTTGCAGCAGATCGCCATTGAAAGCGACGACGAAACCCGACCCCGAAAGACACCTATGCACCCGGCTCCCTGGGTGAGGTAACTCGAGTACTCCGGTGCTCCCGTGGGTATTGACACTAGAACAACCTAGTTCTCAAAGGGTTTGCTCCAAGTCCTCCTCTAAGTGTCCCTTTTCTTTTAAATTCTAATCGCGACTTTCCCCATAGAAGTTAACGGTGGTTCGCGGTTGTGTTCATACACTGCACGCGTCCCCCGTGGGTCCCCTGTGTCACTGCCTTGGGTGGTTCCTTGTGGTCCAAGCACTTCTACAGGCTCTAGGCCTTGTGTCTAGCTCAGTCGTGGTTCTTATACCACTTTATTGGTATATGGTTTTGTACGCCCCTGGGGCTCAAACGTGTATTTGTGCTATTACTGTAGATAACTAACTTATAATTTATGTACTTCGAACTCTAGCCTCATAAAGAGACTAGAGGGGTGTGTTTAGTAATAAATACATATATTTTGAATATATACCTGGTGTGGTCGTCTTTCATTTGGTCACTCAAGAAGAGATTATAGACTGGTAAAACAAGCTGCTTTACATTCCTTCAAGACTTAGCCTGAAGGCTGCTCTCCATAGCTACCACTAGGATAGCTTTCAATAAAGGTTGTCTTTAACCTATCTCCAATAAGGGGTTGTTTGGACGGGTGCAAGGTGCCCACTATAATTAGTGGACAGCATATGCCAGGCCAACTTCTCACAGGGACCACTCTCACTTGTGAGGGAAGGATGGGAGAGACCCCATCATGTACCAAAGCAAGATGTGGTGGACTATGTACTAGGCCTTCGTGGTGAACCCATGATGTGGACACTGGAGACAGTTTGCCTGTCAAAACAAAAATATATCGCCAGTCTGACCAAGTCAAAGAAAGCATCAAAGCTGAAGTCAGCAAGATGCTGGAGTTGGGGGTCATTGAGCCTTCTGAGAGTCCCTGGGCCAGCCCAGTGGCCCTAGTCCCCAAACCTCATCCACAGGGTGAAAAGAGAGAAATGAGGTTTAGTGTGGGCTACAGAGGCCTCAATGCTGTCACCAAGACAGATGCACACCGCATTCCTAGGGCTGATGAACTGATAGATAAGTTGGGTGCTGCCACATACTTAAGTACCTTTGACTTAAATGCAGGGTACTGACAGATTGGCATGGCCCCTGGAACAACAGAAAAGACAGCATTCTCCACACTTGATGGGCACTTCCAGTTTACTGTGATGACCTTTGGTCTAAAGAATGCCCCTGCCACCTTACAAAGGTTGGTGTATCAAGTCCTTGCTGGGTTGGAAGGCTTCAGTGCAGCTTATCTTGATGATATTGCTGTGTTTAGCTCTTCCGGGCAGGATCACTGAGTCCACCTGGGGAAGGTTTTATGGGCCCTGCAAGCTGCAGGCGTAACTACCAAGGCATCCAAGTGCCAAAAAAGGGCAGGGAACTGCTGTGTACTTGGGCCACCTTGTAGGTGGAGGCCAGGTTCAACCCAAAATCCAGACCATTCTGGATTGGGAAGCTCCAACAACTCAGACCCTAGTCAGGGCATTCCTTGGCTTGACTGGTTACTATAGGAGGTTTGTGAAGGGATATGGGTCAATTGTGACTCTCCTCACATAACTCACCTCCAACAAGATGCCCAAGAAAGTTAACTGGACAGTTGGCTGCCAAAAGGCTGTTGACACCCTAAAAGAGGCAATGTGCTCAGCACCTATTCTCAAGGCTTCAGATTACTCCAAGCAGATTATAGTGCAGACTGATGCATCTGAGCTGGGGATAGGAGCGGTCCTATCTCATACATATGATGATGGACAAGACTAACCTGTTGCTTTCATAAGCAGAAGGCTACTCCCCAGGGAGCAGCGTTGGAGTGCCATTGAGATGCAGGCCTTTGCTGTGGTTTCGTCCTTAAAGAAGCTGAGACCATACATGTTTGGTACTCACTTCCTAGTTCAAACTGACCACAGACATCTCAGATGGCTAATGCAGATGAAAGGAGAAAACCCAAACTTTTGAGGTGGTCCATATCCCTACAGAGAATGGACTTTACAGTGGAACATAGACCTGGGAAAGCCCATGCCAATGCAGATGGCCTTTCCAGATTTTTCCACTTAGACAGTGAAGACTCTCTAGGGAAAGGTTAGTCTCGTCCTCTTTCATTTGGGGGGGGGGAGGGTTGTGTAGGAAAGTGCCCCTTTTGGCATGGTTACCCCCCACCTTTTGCCTGACAACTGATGCAACCTGACTTGATGTGCCCTGGGTCCCTGCCAATCAGGTTCCCAGGGCCTGCGTTCTTTCCCAAGAACGTACCTTTGTATCCACAACTGGCACATCCCTGGCCACAGGTAAGACCCTTGTAAAAGGTACCATGGGTACCAAGGGCGCTGTGACCAGGAAAGGCATCAAAGGGCTGCTGCATCGATTGTGCCACCCTTAGAGGCCCTGCACCTACACCCACATACACTGCCACTCCAGGCTGCGTGTTTTGGTGCAGAGAAAAGTGAAGAGTCGACATGGCACACATCCTTGTGTGCCATACCTGCGATCCACTGCCTAAGGCCTAGGTAATATAGAAAGCTACAGTGGTTCTGTCGGGGAAGAATATTCACTTTACATGAGATGAATAAATCAAAAATTGAACGTTTTATACATTATACAAAATCAAAGAATGATATCAAATTGCTTTAGAGAATAGCACGTATATCAAATGCGGTTGGAACACAAACACATACACTGGCTAGTAGATGTTTGCTAAATTATTATTTTATATAAATTGAAGCTTTCAGATGTATTTACAAATATTGAAAGGGCTGTCAATCGATCCTGGCCTAGGATCTGGTGATCCCCGACCTTCCACAAGCTTGCAGACAATACCTGCAGCCTGAATCTGAAGGACCCCCCCGACCGCCACCGAAAGCGGTAAGAAGACCACGACAGCGATCAAAGCGGTCTAATGAGTCGTACCGTGACCGTAGGCGGTCAGAAGAATCCATCGCAAAAGACTTTCCCCGGCCTTGGGTGACCCCCTCAACATTGTCCAAGCAGCCCTCAAGATCCTAGCTTACCTCTCTGCCAGTGGACGCCTTCAGGAAGTCTCCCTGCCCGAGCCTGCAGCCTCTTTTCTAAACCACAGATCTTCATTGATATTCATTGGGTCCCCAATGTCGCCTTGGCACTCTGCACCCGGCCGCCCCTGTGCCGCTGGTGGTGCACACCCAGTGCTGATTGTTGGCCCCTGCAGTGTTGATCTTAATCCCAGGAGCTGTGCTCCCAAACCCGAGTAGCCTGCTGGTCAACAGCCCCTAAGCCAAGTCCCGCTTAGCCCCATTGGCTAACATTGGGCCCCTGCACTCTGCAGCCAGCCGCCCCAGTGCCGCTGGTGATGCAACTTGTGTGCCCTCCTAGACCTTGGGGAACCTTGGTCCTAACCGCCAAAGCTCACCTGCGTGAGTTGAGTACTTACCTTCCAAACCGATAACCATATATTCCATAGGAACCCATGTAAAGAGATTTTGGGCCTAAAAAGTTAATAAGTGTTGAACTGCATTGTATGAAAAGAAAAGTAATTCTATTGCAAAGTATAGAAAGTCGTACTTACCTGTTATTGCATGAACTTACACAAAGTAATCTAAACGTAATCTGAAAGTAATTACTGTGTAAGCCAAACTGCATTTCAAAGAAATGCAAACCTGTAACAACTGCAAATTCAACCACAATTGCATTTCCTTGAACAGTCTTGCATTTGAAAGTTTATTCTACTTACCTGTGCCAAGTCCTACTTGGTTCTAAAATAAAACATAAGTATACCTTGTATATACTTACCTAATTGGTCTGGATTCTATCTCTGAGTATGTGTATCTGTCCTTGAGTAAATACAATAAATGCTTAACACACCCTCTGGATAAGCATAACTGCTCGCCCACACTACCACAAAGGGAGCTGTTAGTCCTTACCTAATTCAACCTTTGCTGTACCTCTAGGGACTCCTGGGACTCTGTGCACACTATACCTCATTTTGGTATAGTCTATACAGAGCCAGCTTCCTATACAATATCATAATTAATGCTACAGAGGTGGGGAAATTACTAGTTCATTGGGTGACCCGACAGGGGTGCCACTTATTGCTGATTCTTTTTGTTTTTTTTTATATCAAGCCGTTGGCTATTGGGATTAGGGAGATTGGCGATATCCATCCTCCCTTTGCACAGATGGGGAAGGTAAAACTGTATGCCTACGATATTATATCTGAAAGAAACACATAGTGATAGATTCCTTACCTTAGAATATCCCCAGGCGTCAGACTGGATCCGGAAAGTTTTCGTCAGCAGTACCCCTGCGCGTCGGTAGGTGGCGTCGTGCGGCTCGCCGTCCGTCGTTGGCGTTGTGGTCGCCGAGATGACGTCGCGGGCGCTACTTAGACGCCGCCCACGCGCGCTGACGTCAGTTCTTTCTTTTTCCGCGCCAGCAAGCGCAGATCCGGGAAGAGCAGGAACCCCCAGTCAATTTTTGACTGACTTTTTGAGACTTTTGTCTCCATTTTTTCATCGAGTCTTCGACTTCTAAGGTGCAGTTAGGATGCCCGGTTTCAAGTCCTGCGGGGATTGTCACCGCATGATGTCGGTGACGGACCCGCACCGTGTGTGTCTTTTCTGAACTGGGGCGCGACCACGACCCCAAGTCGTGCTCCGACTGCCGGGCCATGGCGCCGAAGACTTTGCGGGAGCGGTCCCGAAAGTTGCTGGAAGCCCAGCAGTCGGCTCCGCGCAGTTCCAGGTCCCTGGCCAAGAGGGAGGTCGAGGGACCGTGCGCGGAGTCATCACCATTCGTTGGGATCCAAGTCTTCGCACTCGGGGTCAGGTAAGGCGAAGCACAAGAAGTCGAAGAAACGCCATCGTTCTCCGACTTCCCCTCGCCGGTCGCGCGACGCGGCTGAGGGTATGGGTGATGCCACCCCCGCGGCTCTGTCGCAGTCCATGGAGTCGCCGCCCGACTACCCGCCCTTCCCGGGGTCGTCGGCGTCTCCGGCCCAGATACAAGTGTCCCTGTCGGCCATGGCTCGCCTCTTTGGGCCGTCGGGTCCTGCCGGTGCGCTTTCGGGCCCCCCGGTCCCGCATGGGTGTCCTCGCGTTTCCTCGCCGGCGGCTCCGGCCCCGGCGTCGCTGTCGGCTCCAGCCACGGCACCGCAGTACACCCTTGGATCCAGGCCTGGATCCCGGTCGACGCCGGTTGACCTCGTTACGCCTCCACCGACGTCGACCCTACCGGCACCGATCCTGATGCCGCCCGCTCCTCGGGACGACGTCGACCTCAGTTTCAGCCCCGAGGTGGACACGGCGCCGAGCCGGCGTCGATCGATGCCGTTCTCGACCCTGATTGGGATTTCTATCCCCATGTCCCTGCTCCTTATTTTCGGCCTGTTGAACAGCCTGAGGAGCAAGGGGAGGACTGGGAGGGGTCTGAGGACCCTCTCGCTGCAGCCTGCGAGTCTGAACATGACTGGGCTGAGGAATTTTGGGACGCCAGTGGTCTGGATACCTCACCAGACCTTGGCATGCTGTCTCCTCCTACCGTGGCTACGGAGGAGGGCGCCAGTTATGCAGTGGTGTTGCATAGGGCTGCCGAGGCCCTACACCTCGAGCTCCCTACTGTGGCCGTCAGGACTAACCTCCTGACAGAGGTGCTTCAGCCAGCAGCTACTTCTGCGGAGCCGCTGCTTCCTTTCAATAAAGCCCTCTCTGACGTTCTTTTGGGCACTTGGTCCAGGCCCACCACAGGGGCTCCTGTGGATAAGAACGTGGCCCGACGCCATCGCCCGGCTCCGGGTGACCCCATTTTCCTCTCCCAACACCCCTTTCCCGAGAGCTTGGTTGTCCAAGCCTCTGCTTCCCCAACCGCCTTCCCTTCCGCACCACCGGATAGGGAATCCAAGAAGCTGGATCAGTTTGGGAAGAAGATTTTCTCTTCCACCAGCTCTGCGCTGCGGTCTGTGAACACTGCATGCCTCTTGGGCCGTTATTCCCACTCTCTGTGGGATACGGTGGCGAACGTGCTGCCCCAGTGTCCGGAGGAGGCCCGGCCTGCTCTCGCCCAGGCTGTTGCAGAGGGGAGAGACGCAGCAAAGTTCATGATCCGTTGTGGTCTAGACACCGCCGACTCACTGGGCAGATCCATTGCAACGACGGTGGCGGTTCGCCGTCACGCCTGGTTGAGAACCACTGGATTTTCGGGGGATGTCCAAAACACCCTTATGGACATGCCCTTTGATGGCCGTCGCCTCTTCGGCGACAAAGTGGACCGCGTTGGAGAGGTTTAAGGACTCACGGGATACGGCCAAGTCCTTGGGACTCTCGGCAGTCCGCCCTCCTCCGCCTTCCGCTTTTCGCTTCTTTCGTGGCACAGGAAGGGGCGCCCGCAGCGTTCGCAACAGAGCCACAGGCCGGCGCAGCAATCATCCCAGCGCGGCCGCGGGTTCCGCCGTGGCGGAGAAAGGGGCCAGCGGGCGGGTCAGTCCACCACCACCCCGGCCACCACTGCCTCCAAACCTTCCTAGTCCGAACTTTCAGGCCCATCAAATGCCAGTGGGTGGCAGGCTCCGCCATCACCTCCCCCACTGGCGCACCATCACTTCGGACAGGTGGGTTTTAGAGATAGTCCGGAGGGGCTACTCCCTCCCCTTCGAGACTACCCCCCAGCCATGCCACCTCAATGCCACCGCATGTCGGGGGATCACTTGGTGCTTCTTCAGCAGGAAGTTGCGGCCCTCTTGGCCAAGGGGGCCATCGAGCGCGTTCCGACGCACGAAGTAGGTCGTGGTTGTTATTCCCACTACTTCGTGGTGCCCAAGAAGGACAAAGGCCTGCGTCCTATCTTAGACCTCCGGAACGTCAATCGCTTCCTCCGCAAAGAGAAGTTCAAGATGCTCACTCTAGCTCAGGTCTTGTCTGCTCTCGACCCACAAGACTGGATGGTGGCGCTGGACTTGCAGGACGCCTATTTCCACATCCCCGTCCTGCCAGCCCACAGGCGTTACCTACGGTTCACAGTAGGCCACGAGCACTTTGTTTACCGTGCTCCCCTTTGGCCTTACCAGTGCCCCTCGGGTGTTCACCAAGGTGATGGCGGTGGTCGCAGATCAGGGGTCTCAGTCTTCCCCTATCTCGACGATTGGTTCTTGAAGGCGGGCTCGCCCCAGACATTCGTCTCCCACCTCCAGACTACGGCCGACCTCCTGCACTTGCTGGGGTTCTCCATCAATGTGCCGAAGTCGCACCTGATTCCCTCCCAGAAGCTCCTCTTTATCGGAGCGGTTCTGGACACGGCGCAGTTTTGGGTCTATCCTCCCGAACAGCGAGTCCGGGATATTCGGGCTCTGATTCCCATCTTTCAGCCCTTGTCCCGGGTTTCGGTCAGAGTGACTCTGAGGCTGCTGGGCCTCATGGCCTCCTGCATCCTGCTGGTCAATCATGCCAGGTGGCATATGCGGGCTCTACAGTGGGACCTGAAGTTCCAGTGGGCGCAGCATCAGGGAAACCTGTCCGATCACGTCCAGATCTCGGAGGGCACTGCACGACAATTGCAGTGGTGGCTCACGAACCGGCATTGGGTCGACGGCAGATCCCTCTCCCTTCCCCAACCGGAGTTCACAGTGGTGACGGATGCGTCCCTCCTGGGATGGGGCGGCCACATGGGAGAGGCGGAGATCAGAGGCCTCTGGTCTCCGGCGGAGTCCTGGCTCCATATCAACCTTTTGAAGCTGCGGGCGATCAGGCTTGCACTAAAGGCATTCCTTCCCTCTGTCAAGGGGAGAGTAGTGCAGGTGTTCACAGACAACACCACCGCCATGTGGTACTGCAACAAACAAGGCGGGGTGGGGTCGTGGACCCTTTGTCAGGAGGCTCTGCGTCTCTGGACATGGTTGGAACATCAGGGCATGTCCCTGGTGGTTCAACACCTGGCAGGTTCTCTGAACGCCAGGGCGGACGAACTCAGCCGCAGGTGCATGCTCGATCACGAATGGCGTCTTCACTCGGAGGTGGCGCAAGGTCTCTTTCAGCAGTGGGGAGAGCCTTGGTTAGATCTATTCGCCACCGAAGAGAACGCGCAATGTCATCAGTTCTGCGCGTTGGAATTTCCAAGGCGGCACTCGCTCGGCGACGCTTTTCGTCGCGAGTGGAGTTGCGGTCTGTTGTACGCCTTTCCGCCTATACCACTTCTGCCCAGAGTGCTGAAAAAGATCAGGCGCGACCGGGCCCAAGTCATTCTTGTGGCTCCGGACTGGGCTCGAAGAGTATGGTAACCCGAGCTACTCAGTATGAGCATTGATCCCCCGATCCGACTGCCTCTTCGGGAGGATCTTCTGTCGCAGCAGCAGGGGACGGTCCTCCACCCGAACCTGTCCATCCTCCACCTCTTTGCGTGGAGATTGAGCGGCGGCAGTTGATTCCTTTCGACTTGCCTCCTGAAGTCTGTGATGTCATTCTGGCAGCCAGGCATCCCTCCACTAAGTTGGTATACGCCTGCAGGTGGAACAAATTTGTGGCATGGTGCACAGCAAAGGCTGTGGATCCCCTTTCTGCCCCTCTTTCTGAAGTACTACTGTTCCTTCTTTCTTTGGCCCAGCAGGGCTCTGCTCTGGGCACTATCAAGGGCTACCTTTCTGCTATTTCGGCCTTTCTCAGGCTCCCTGATCAGCCCTCTCTTTTCAAGTCCCCTGTTGTAAATAGATTTCTCAAAGGCATTACACACCTTTTTCCTCCTATTCCTTTCGTGATGCCTCAGTGGGACTTGAATCTGGTTCTGACATACTTGATGTGCGCTCCCTTTGAGCCCCTTCACAACTGTCCTCTTCGTCTTTTAACATTAAAGACTGCCTTCCTGGTGGCCATCACTTCCGCTAGGCGGGTGAGTGAGCTCCAGGCTCTTTCTTGTAAGCCTCCTTTCCTTTCAGTCCATCCGGACAAGGTTGTGCTCAGGCCCCGTCCTTCCTTTTTGGCAAAAGTGGTTACGGCCTTTCACATTGGGCAGACTATTACCTTGCCCACCTTCTTTCCGCCTCCGCATCCTTCCAGAGAGGAAGAGAGGCTCCACCATCTGGACCCAAAACGTGCGCTCTCTTTTTATCTCAACCGCACACAGTAGTTCCGGGTGGACGACCAGCTTTTTGTTGGTTACGTTGGCACCAAGAAAGGTCGGGCGGTCCATAAGAGAACTATCTCCCGCTGGGTTGTCTTATGTATTAAAGCCTGTTACTCTTTGGCTAAAAAAGAACCTCCGGTGGGGCTGCGTGCTCATTCCACCAGAGCTATTGCAGCCACAACTGCATTGGGACGTGGTGTCCCCCTGCAAGACATCTGTCAGGCAGCCACGTGGGCCTCGCTGCACACGTTTACCAAGCATTATTGCCTAGACAGCCAAGTCCGGAGAGACGGCTTCTTTGGCCGTTCTGTTCTCCGTTACTTTTTGGTGTGATCTTGGTTCGCAGACCCACCACCGGGGTTGGTATTGCTGGGGTATCTATTCTAAGGTAAGGAATCTATCACTATGTGTTTCTTTCAGATGGACAAGTTACTTACCTTCGGTAACGATATATCTGTAAGAAACATTAGTAGTGATAGATTCTGTGAGAAGTTGGCCTGGTATATGCTGTCCACTAATTATAGTGGGCACCTTGCACCAGTCCAAACAACCCCTTATTGGAGATAGGTTAAAGACAACC
This sequence comes from Calotriton arnoldi, assembly GCA_963921515.1. Taxonomy (NCBI): domain Eukaryota; kingdom Metazoa; phylum Chordata; class Amphibia; order Caudata; family Salamandridae; genus Calotriton; species Calotriton arnoldi. Next base: position 550,480 of record CAWUFW010002787.1, on the reverse strand, counting down.
TTTATTGAAAGCTATCCTAGTGGTAGCTATGGAGAGCAGCCTTCAGGCTAAGTGTTGAAGGAATGTAAAGCAGCTTGTTTTACCAGTCTATAATCTCTTGAGTGACCAAATGAAAGAGGACCACACCAGGTATATATATAAAATATATGTATTTAGTCTTAAACACACCCCTCTAGTCTCTTTATGAGGCTAGAGTTCGAAGTACATAGTTAACAAGTCAAATATCAACAGTAATAGCACAAATACACGTTTGAGCCCTAGGGGCGTACCAAACCATATACCAATAAAGTGGTATAAGAACCACGACTTAGCTAGACACAAGGCCTAGAGCCTGTAGAAGTGCTTGGACCACAAGGAACCACCCAAGGTAGTGACACAGGGGACCCACAGGGGACGCGTGCAGTGTGGGAACACAGCCGCGAATCACCGTTAACTCTATGGGGAAAGTCGCGGTTAGGTTTTTAAAAGGAAAGGACACTTAGAAGAGGACTTGAAGCAAACCCCTTTAGAACTAGGTCGTTCTAGAGTCAATACCCACGGGAGCACCGGAGTACTCGAGTTACCTCACCCAGGGAAGCCGGGTGCATAGGTGTCTTTTGGTGTCGGGTTTCGTCGTCGTTTTCAATGGCGATCTGCTGCAGCAGGCTGCTGGCGACCAAGTCGAAAGTGTCCGGGTGGATCCAAGAGTGGATCGAAGATCTGAAGGACCTGAAAGCAGAGGGGACAGAGTCTGGGTCACTAGCCAGTGACCAGGAAGGCGATGAGCAGATGCCCACCGATGTCGGGTGCTTCAGGTAGGTTGACGGTCGTCTTGACTCTTCAGCCACGAGGTCCAGGAGGCGTCGACGACGACAAGGAGCTGGATTCGAGCTGTCCCACGACGTCTGTCGATTGCTGCGGTGTCGGCGACCGGATTGGACCCAACAAGCCTTGGCAACGGCAAGTCACGTGGAAACAAAGAAAGGACGTTGATGCAGACCAGCAAGGTCTGGGGGACTCACCCAGCGAGAGTAAGTCAGGGCACGTCTGGAGCAACCAGGAAAGCCCAAGCAGAAGAAGAGTTGCCTTCGGGAGGGCCCACTAGCCAACCGACTAGCGACCGCGAAGGAGCCTCGAGTGGACGCACTTGGAGCTGGCTCACAGGACACTCGTGGAGTGGAGGCCAGTGATCTTCGGTGCAGTCGGTGCTGGAGGCGGGGGCTACTTGGAGCCCAAAGCACAACTTCGTGGGAGGCCAGGAAGAGGATGCACTTACAAAAGTTCTCGGTGTCCAGGGGTCATGGTTCCACGTTACCCACGACAGCTACGTGCCTCAGCTTCGCTGGGGTCTCAGGGCAGCCTCGGGGAAGTCTGGAAATCCACCTCTGGTGTTGCAAAGACTTCGGCGTCCGGCGGGAGCTTCAGCGATGCAGACCGGACAATTGCTTCTTAGGTGCCTGCCAAGCAGGGGAGTCACTCCTTGACCCCAAGGGAGATTCTTCAGTCCTCTAATCTTCAAGTTGAGCGTCGAAGGTCCAGGATTCGGCTTCAGAGTTTCGTCCAGGGTAATCTAAAGTCCTAAGGACTGGGGTCCCATACTTATACTAAGTTAGGGGTTGGACATACTCTGGGGACCCACCTATGGGAGGGTCAGGGAAGAGGTGTGGTTACACCCATTCCCTTTGTCCAGTTTCGCGCCAGAGCAGGGGCAGGTAGCCCCTGCAACCGGTTTGAACTGGACTATGCACAGGGACACCAAATGTGCCCCCAGTGCAGGACTTCAAAGCACCAGAGAGTGCTCCCGCCCAGCCCCAATACACACTATCCTGTCTGGGGAGGTGGTTACACCTCCCTGTGACAGGAAACCTATTGTCCAGGCCTCCCCTGCCGGAGTTTCGGTCAGCAGCAGGAGGCCAGACCCGTGTCTGTGGCAGCGGCATCCATTTTGTGATGCCAGGGCTCTGTGAAGTTAATACCGGGCAGGCCGGTGGGTACATGTCTCTCCCTCTAGAAGGGTGGAATACTACCCCCGCCGCCAGGACTGGCGGGGGGGGGTAGTATTCCAAGGTGTTTGACACCAAACACGACATGTTTTGGTGCAGCCAGTCCAAAGTTAGCATTCTACTGCGAGGATATAATGCACTTAAGAGTATATGGTCAGGCTGTACCACAAACAGCATCAGAGGATTGACTCCGAACGCTGCAGAGGGGCTCTGCTCATGCAGGGGCACCCTCTCACATAAAAACCAAGCTCTCTGCCTTTAGGATTGGTAAGGCCTGCCATAGGAGTGACTTATAGGTTTATATGTGTGTGCAATGGTAGTGATATAGGTAGCCTATACCACTGTAAGGGGTGCATGCACCACCTTACCCAGGCTGCAGTAGCAGGCCTGTGGTGTCATTTTGGAGGGCCTCCCAGGGGTGGCAAAACACATGCTTCAGCCCCTGGTAGGCCTCTGGGGTACCTATGCCCTGGGTACATAGTATACCATATACTAGGGACTTATAAGGGCACTCCAGAATCCAATCAGAGATGTACCTAAGGTACATGGAAACCATTTTAGAGAGGAAGCAGCTAGGCTGGGGTTCTGATTAGCAGGGCCCCAGCCAGACTAAAGTCGAAAAACAGTGAAGCATCAGCAAAAGTGGGGGTACCCATGTGAAGCAGATCCTACTCTCCTACACAACCCCCCCCAAACGCAGGGACATTAAACTAACCTTGACCAGTTGAGTCTTCATGTTCTAAGTGGAAGTACCTAGAGAGTCCATCTGTATTGGCATGGTTACTCCCAGGTCTATGTTTCACTGTAAAGTCCATCCCCTGTAGGGAAATGGACCACCTAAGCAGTTTGGGGTTTTCACCCTTCATTTGTTTTAGCCATAAGAGGGGCTTATGGTCTGTTTGAACAAGGAAGTGAGTACCAAACAGGTATGGCCTCAACTTCTTCAGAGCCCAGACCACAGCAAAGGCCTCCCTCTCAATGGCTGACCAACGTTTCTCTCTAGGGGTCAGCCTTCTGCTAATAAAAGCTACTGGCTGATCCTGACCTTCATCATTCAATTGTGACAGTACATCCCCTACCCCCAATTCAGTTGCATCTGTTTGGACAATGAACTTCTTGGAGTAATCAGGACTCTGTAGAATGGGAGCAGTGCACATGGCCTGCTTCAGGTCATGAAATGCCTTTTGACAGCTAGCTGTCCACTGAACCTTTTTGGGCATTCTCTTGGAAGTTAAGTCATTCAGGGGTGTCACTATTGATCCATACCCCTTGACAAATCTCCTATAGTACCCAGTCAGGCCTAAGAAGGCTCTCACCTGAGTCTGGGTAGTTGGAGCAACCCAGTCCATGATGGTCTGGATTTTGCTCTGCAATGGTTGAACCTGGCCTCCACCTACAAGGTGGCCCATGTACACAACCTGACTCTGCCCTATCTGGCACTTGGTGGCCTTGATAGTGAGGCCTGCCTTTTGCAGGGCCTCCAAAACATTCCTTAGGTGGACCAGGTGATCCTCCCAGGTGGAGCTAAAGACAGCAATATCATCTAGATATGCTGCACTATAGGCTTCCAGACCTGTGAGAACTGTATTCACCAACCTTTGGAAAGTGGCAGGTGCATTCTTCAAACCAAAGGGCATTACCACAAATTGATAATGCCCACTAGGGGTTGAGAATGCTGTTTTTGGCTTTGCATCATCAGCTAGCCTGATCTGCCAGTAGCCAGCTGTTAGGTCAAATGTGCTTAGATACTTGGCTGAGGCCAAAGTGTCTATTAGCTCATCTGCCCTGGGTATTGGATGGGCATCAGTCCTAGTGACTGCATTGAGACCCCTGTAGTCCACACAAAACCTCATCTCTCTTTTCCCACCACTGGTGTGAGGTTTTGGCACAAGGACCACTGGACTAGCCCAAGGGCTATCTGAGGGTTCAATAACTCCCAAATCCAACATTTTTTGGACTTCTGTCCAGATACAGTCCCTGACATGGTCAGGTTGCCTATAAATCTTATTTTTAATAGGCAGACTGTCCCCAGTGTCCACTTCATGAGTGCACCAGGTGGTCTGACTTGGAGTCAGAGAGAACATATGCCTGAACTGATTGAGCACCTGTCTGCAATCAGTTTGCTGCTGGGCAGTGAGGCTGCCTGCCAAGGCTACACCATCCACTGACCCATCATCAGGGTTCTGTGAGAGCAGGTCAGGGAGTGGGTCACTCTCTTCCTCCTGTCCCTCATCAGTAGGCATGAGCAAGCCCATGTCTGCCCTGTCCACATATGGTTTCAATCTGTTGACATGGAGAACCCTATGGGGACTCCTGGGTGTTCCTAGGTCTACCAAATAGGTAACCTCACCCTTCTGCTCAACAATGGTATGGGGTCCACTCCATTTGTCTTGGAGAGCTGCTGGGGCCACTGGCTCCAACACCCACACCTTCTGCCCTGGGTGGTAAACAGTCAGTACAGCCTTTTGGTCATGCCAGGCTTTTGGAGTTCCTTGCTAGCCTCAAGGTTTTTAGTTGCCTTTTCATGTGCTCAGCCATCCTGGAGCGGAGACCAAGTACGTAGTCCACTATGTCCTGCTTTGGGGGCTTGAGAGGTAACTCCCATCCTTCCTTCACCAGGCACAATGGACCCCTAACAGGGTGACCAAACAAAAGTTCAAAAGGGCTGTAGCCAACCCCCTTTTGAGGCACCTCCCTGTATGCAAATAAAAGGCAGGGCAAGAGTATGTCCCATCTTCGCCTAAGCTTCTCTGGGAGCCCTTTAATCATGCCCTTCAAGGTTTTGTTGAATCTCTCAACTAAACCATTGCATTGTGGGTGATAGGGTGTGGTGAACTTGTAAGTCACCCCACACTCCTTCCACATTGCCTTCAAGTATCCAGACATAAAGTTTGCACCCCTGTCTGATACAACATCCTTAGGGAAGCCCACTCTTGAGAAAACTCCCAGGAGGGCTCTTGCCACCACAGGTGCTGTAGTGGTCCTAAGGGGAATAGCCTCTGGGTACCTGGTGGCATGGTCCACCACCACCAGGATAAACCTGTGCCCAGATGCTGTTTAGGGATCCATGGGACCAACAATGTCAATCCCCACCCTTTCAAAGGGAACCCCCACCACAGGTAGTGGTATCAGGGGGGCCTTTGTAGTGCCACCTGCCTTGCCACTGACTTGGCAGGTTACACAGGAGCAACAAAACTCCTTGGTGTCTTCAGACATGTGGGGCCAGTGAAAGTGAAGGACAATTCTGTCCCAAGTCTTGTTCTGGCCCAGTTGACCTGCGAGGGGAATGTCATGGGCTAGGGTCAATAGGAAGCCCCTGAACTTCAGAGGTATAACCAACCTCCTGATGGCACCAGGCTTGGGGTCTCTACACTCTAAGTACAAGAGTCCATCATCCCAATACACTTTATGGGGACCACTAGCATTCCCAGCAGCCTCAGCAGCAGCTTGCTGTCTGAGGGGTTCAAGAGAGGGGCAGCTCTGCTGCTCCTGGCTCAGATCTGCCCTGGAAGGGCCCCCTGTTCCTAAGAACTCAACCTGATCAGGCTCAAGCTCCTCTGGGACAGTTCCTTCCTCAGGACTGAGATCATCTCCCTGAAGAGACTGATCTTCCTTCTGAGCCAAGGGGGAAGGCACTGCCTTTACCCTACTATTCCTCCTCTTGGATGGCACTTGGTCCATTGTTCCAGGATCCAAGGCCTGTTCAGTATTAGATATTTTGCTCTGTGACAGCAAACACATCTGCAGGGATGCCCAGCATTTCTGCATGGGTCCTGAGCTCCACTTCTGCCCAAGCTGAAGTTTCTAGATCATTGCCAAGCAAGCATTCAACTGGTAGGTTTGCACTCACCACAACCTTCTTAAGGCCAGTTACCCCTCCCCAGGAGAAGTTAACAACTGCCAGAGTATGGTCTGTTCTGACATTGCTAGCATTGGTCACTTGGTACATTTCTCCAAGTATAATCTGCCCAGGATCCACAAGATCGTGTGTCACCATGGTGACACTTGCTCCTGTGTCCCTAAATGCCAAAGCCTCTTTTCCATTTATTAATGGCTGTTGCCTGTACTTGCCCAGATTACTGGGACTCACAGAGGAGGTCACATCCATGCCTCCATCACAGACTAGTGCAAAAACAACAGTTGATGGACAGAATGCAGAACAATGTCATACATTCACCCCAGTACAGAGATCTGGGCCTAAATCCATCGTTTTTTTGCTCACCATGCCATTCCAGTTTGAACCCAGCCATATGCAAATCAGTCTTGACCCTGTGCCTCATGGGAACAGTCCAGCCCGAACTGCCAAGCCAGGTCCTCCCTGGACTGGAAACAAGCATCCTAGGACCGGTTTCGGGTTTCACCCCTCTTCAGCCAGGATAGCTTGATTCCAGTGGCATGGAGAGCACGGGACCCACGTCTGGGCATACCCGTCCCACTCGGGGTGACAAATACAAAAACAACAGTTGATGGACAGAATGCAGAACAATGTCATACATTCACCCCAGTACAGAGATCTGGGCCTAAATCCATCGTTTTTTGCTCACCATGCCATTCCAGTTTGAACCCAGCCATATGCAAATCAGTCTTGACCCTGTGCCTCATGGGAACAGTCCAGCCCGAACTGCCAAGCCAGGTCCTCCCTGGACTGGAAACAAGCATCCTAGGACCGGTTTCGGGGTTTCACCCTCTTCAGCCAGGATAGCTTGATTCCAGTGGCATGGAGATCACGGGACCCACGTCTGGGCATACCCGTCCCACTCGGGGTGACAAATGCAAAAACAACAGTGGATGGACAGAATGCAGAACAATGTCATACATTCACCCCAGTACAGAGATCTGGGCCTAAATCCATCGTTTTTTGCTCACCATGCCATTCCAGTTTGAACCCAGCCATATGCAAATCAGTCTTGACCCTGTGCCTCATGGGAACAGTCCAGCCCGAACTGCCAAGCCAGGTCCTCCCTGGACTGGAAACAAGCATCCTAGGACCGGTTTCGGGGTTTCACCCTTCTTCAGCCAGGATAGCTTGATTCCAGTGGCATGGAGAGCACGGGACCCACGTCTGGGCATACCCGTCCCACTCGGGGTGACAAATGCAAAAACAACAGTTGATGGACAGAATGCAGAACAATGTCATACATTCACCCCAGTACAGAGATCTGGGCCTAAATCCATCGTTTTTTTGCTCACCATGCCATTCCAGTTTGAACCCAGCCATATGCAAATCAGTCTTGACCCTGTGCCTCATGGGAACAGTCCAGCCCGAACTGCCAAGCCAGGTCCTCCCTGGACTGGAAACAAGCATCCTAGGACCGGTTTCGGGGTTTCACACCTCTTCAGCCAGGATAGCTTGATTCCAGTGGCATGGAGAGCACGGGACCCACGTCTGGGCATACCTGTCCCACTCGGGTGACAAATGCAAAAACAACAGTTGATGGACAGAATGCAGAACAATGTCATACATTCACCCCAGTACAGAGATCTGGGCCTAAATCCATCGTTTTTTGCTCACCATGCCATTCCAGTTTGAACCCAGCCATATGCAAATCAGTCTTGACCCTGTGCCTCATGGGAACAGTCCAGCCCGAACTGCCAAGCCAGGTCCTCCCTGGACTGGAAACAAGCATCCTAGGACCGGTTTCGGGGTTTCACCCCTCTTCAGCCAGGATAGCTTGATTCCAGTGGCATGGAGAGCACGGGACCCACGTCTGGGCATACCCGTCCCACTCGGGGTGACAAATGCAAAAACAACAGTTGATGGACAGAATGCAGAACAATGTCATACATTCACCCCAGTACAGAGATCTGGGCCTAAATCCATCGTTTTTTGCTCACCATGCCATTCCAGTTTGAACCCAGCCATATGCAAATCAGTCTTGACCCTGTGCCTCATGGGAACAGTCCAGCCCGAACTGCCAAGCCAGGTCCTCACTGGACTGGAAACAAGCATCCTAGGACCGGTTTCGGGGTTTCACCCCTCTTCAGCCAGGATAGCTTGATTCCAGTGGCATGGAGAGCACGGGACCCACGTCTGGGCATACCCGTCCCACTCGGGGTGACAAATGCAAAAACAACAGTTGATGGACAGAATGCAGAACAATGTCATACATTCACCCCAGTACAGAGATCTGGGCCTAAATCCATCGTTTTTTTGCTCACCATGCCATTCCAGTTTGAACCCAGCCATATGCAAATCAGTCTTGACCCTGTGCCTCATGGGAACAGTCCAGCCCGAACTGCCAAGCCAGGTCCTCACTGGACTGGAAACAAGCATCCTAGGACCGGTTTCGGGTTTCACCCCTCTTCAGCCAGGATAGCTTGATTCCAGTGGCATGGAGAGCACGGGACCCACGTCTGGGCATACCCGTCCCACTCGGGGTGACAAATGCAAAAACAACAGTTGATGGACAGAATGCAGAACAATGTCATACATTCACCCCAGTACAGAGATCTGGGCCTAAATCCATCGTTTTTTGCTCACCATGCCATTCCAGTTTGAACCCAGCCATATGCAAATCAGTCTTGACCCTGTGCCTCATGGGAACAGTCCAGCCCGAACTGCCAAGCCAGGTCCTCCCTGGACTGGAAACAAGCATCCTAGGACCGGTTTCGGGGTTTCACCCCTCTTCAGCCAGGATAGCTTGATTCCAGTGGCATGGAGAGCACGGGACCCACGTCTGGGCATACCCGTCCCACTCGGGGTGACAAATGCAAAAACAACAGTTGATGGACAAAATGCAGAACAATGTCATACATTCACCTCAGTACAGAGATCTGGGCCTAAATCCATCGCTTTTTGCTCACCATGCCATTCCAGTTTGAACCCAGCCATATGCAAATCAGTCTTGACCCTGTGCCTCATGGGAACAGTCCAGCCCGAACTGCCAAGCCAGGTCCTCCCTGGACTGGAAACAAGCATCCTAGGACCGGTTTCGGGGTTTCACCCCTCTTCAGCCAGGATAGCTTGATTCCAGTGGCATGGAGAGCACGGGACCCACGTCTGGGCATACCCGTCCCACTCGGGGTGACAAATACAAAAACAACAGTTGATGGACAGAATGCAGAACAATGTCATACATTCACCCCAGTACAGAGATCTGGGCCTAAATCCATCGTTTTTGCTCACCATGCCATTCCAGTTTGAACCCAGCCATATGCAAATCAGTCTTGACCCTGTGCCTCATGGGAACAGTCCAGCCCGAACTGCCAAGCCAGGTCCTCCCTGGACTGGAAACAAGCATCCTAGGACCGGTTTCGGGGTTTCACCCCTCTTCAGCCAGGATAGCTTGATTCCAGTGGCATGGAGAGTACGGGACCCACGTCTGGGCATACCCGTCCCACTCGGGGTGACAAATGCAAAAACAACAGTTGATGGACAGAATGCAGAACAATGTCATACATTCACCCCAGTACAGAGATCTGGGCCTAAATCCATCGTTTTTTGCTCACCATGCCATTCCAGTTTGAACCCAGCCATATGCAAATCAGTCTTGACCCTGTGCCTCATGGGAACAGTCCAGCCCGAACTGCCAAGCCAGGTCCTCCCTGGACTGGAAACAAGCATCCTAGGACCGGTTTCGGGGTTTCACCCTCTTCAGCCAGGATAGCTTGATTCCAGTGGCATGGAGAGCACGGGACCCACGTCTGGGCATACCCGTCCCACTCGGGGTGACAAATGCAAAAACAACAGTTGATGGACAGAATGCAGAACAATGTCATACATTCACCCCAGTACAGAGATCTGGGCCTAAATCCATCGTTTTTTGCTCACCATGCCTTTCCAGTTTGAACCCAGCCATATGCAAATCAGTCTTGACCCTGTGCCTCATGGGAACAGTCCAGCCCGAACTGCCAAGCCAGGTCCTCCCAGGACTGGAAACAAGCATCCTAGGACCGGTTTCGGGGTTTCACCCCTCTTCAGCCAGGATAGCTTGATTCCAGTGGCATGGAGAGCACGGGACCCACGTCTGGGCATACCCGTCCCACTCGGGGTGACAAATGCAAAAACAACAGTTGATGGACAGAATGCAGAACAATGTCATACATTCACCCCAGTACAGAGATCTGGGCCTAAATCCATCGTTTTTTGCTCACCATGCCATTCCAGTTTGAACCCAGCCATATGCAAATCAGTCTTGACCCTGTGCCTCATGGGAACAGTCCAGCCCGAACTGCCAAGCCAGGTCCTCCCTGGACTGGAAACAAGCATCCTAGGACCGGTTTCGGGTTTCACCCCAATTCAGCCAGGATAGCTTGATTCCAGTGGCATGGAGAGCACGGGACCCACGTCTGGGCATACCCGTCCCACTCGGGGTGACAAATGCAAAAACAACAGTTGATGGACAGAATGCAGAACAATGTCATGCATTCACCCCAGTACAGAGATCTGGGCCTAAATCCATCGTTTTTTGCTCACCATGCCATTCCAGTTTGGACCCAACCATATGCAAATCAGTCTTGACCCTGTGCCTCATGGGAACAGTCCAGCCCGAACTGCCAAGCCAGGTCCTCCCTGGACTGGAAACAAGCATCCTAGGACCGGTTTCGAGGTTTCACCCTCTTCAGCCAGGATAGCTTGATTCCAGTGGCATGGAGAGCACGGGACCCACGTCTGGGCATACCCGTCCCACTCGGGGTGACAAATGCAAAAACAACAGTTGATGGAAAGAATGCAGAACAATGTCATACATTCACCCCAGTACAGAGATCTGGGCCTAAATCCATCGTTTTTTGCTCACCATGCCATTCCAGTTTGAACCCAGCCATATGCAAATCAGTCTTGACCCTGTGCCTCATGGGAACAGTCCAGCCCGAACTGCCAAGCCAGGTCCTCCCTGGACTGGAAACAAGCATCCTAGGACCGGTTTCGGGGTTTCACCCTCTTCAGCCAGGATAGCTTGATTCCAGTGGCATGGAGAGCACGGGACCCACGTCTGGGCATACCCGTCCCACTCGGGGTGACAAATGCAAAAACAACAGTTGATGGACAAAATGCAGAACAATGTCATACATTCACCTCAGTACAGAGATCTGGGCCTAAATCCATCGTTTTTTGCTCACCATGCCATTCCAGTTTGAACCCAGCCATATGCAAATCAGTCTTGACCCTGTGCCTCATGGGAACAGTCCAGCCCGAACTGCCAAGCCAGGTCCTCCCTGGACTGGAAACAAGCATCCTAGGACCGGTTTCGGGGTTTCACCCCTCTTCAGCCAGGATAGCTTGATTCCAGTGGCATGGAGAGCACGGGACCCACGTCTGGGCATACCCGTCCCACTCGGGGTGACAAATACAAAAACAACAGTTGATGGACAGAATGCAGAACAATGTCATACATTCACCCCAGTACAGAGATCTGGGCCTAAATCCATCGTTTTTTGCTCACCATGCCATTCCAGTTTGAACCCAGCCATATGCAAATCAGTCTTGACCCTGTGCCTCATGGGAACAGTCCAGCCCGAACTGCCAAGCCAGGTCCTCCCTGGACTGGAAACAAGCATCCTAGGACCGGTTTCGGGGTTTCACCCCTCTTCAGCCAGGATAGCTTGATTCCAGTGGCATGGAGAGCACGGGACCCACGTCTGGGCATACCCGTCCCACTCGGGGTGACAAATGCAAAAACAACAGTTGATGGACAGAATGCAGAACAATGTCATGCATTCACCCCAGTACAGAGATCTGGGCCTAAATCCATCGTTTTTTGCTCACCATGCCATTCCAGTTTGGACCCAGCCATATGCAAATCAGTCTTGACCCTGTGCCTCATGGGAACAGTCCAGCCCGAACTGCCAAGCCAGGTCCTCCCTGGACTGGAAACAAGCATCCTAGGACCGGTTTCGGGGTTTCACCCCTCTTCAGCCAGGATAGCTTGATTCCAGTGGCATGGCGAGCACGGGACCCACGTGTCACGATTCTGAGCAGTATAGGGTCAAATCCGGCACAGCTACACCACAGCAGGCCCACCTGTGTGAATGGGAATGGGTATAAATGGAAGAGGAGCCCGCTGCACTACAACTCCCAGAAGGCAGCGGGACCTCGCCGGAACAAACAGAGCAACCAGGTCGAGAAACGCCTCCATATAAGCACCTCCTCCGTGATGGGAAGGTGCTTGACATTGTGAATCAAGTTTCCCACGTGTGCGGACGCTTTCCTTCCCGCCGGAGGAGATTTGGGAAACGCTGCAATCTTCGTTGGTTTTTGTTCGTGGTTATCGTAGCGCGGTCCGGGGATTCTGCAGGAGAGACTCTCGTGTGTTTCACTCCGGATTGCCTTTCTTTTGGGAGCGAGAACAGTCACAGGTATCGTGCGATTGAACAAACCTTAGTCTTGAGGTATTCTCTGTGGAGTATGGACTCGTACTGGTAATATTACACAGCGCGTCCTTGTTTTTGCGTGATGCAGTGACTGAGAGTGCTGTTTTCACCCTATTTATATTTTGAGTATTAGGAAACAGCTTTTGTGTTGTTTGCGGAACTATGGTGTATTCTAGCTGTGAGGATTAACTGCTGGAAGGAATCGCTCCGTGGTGATGCTGCGGTCCTAATTGTTTTTTTGCAATTCCTAACCTTTGATTGAAATCGGTTACTCTCTCTGAAGGAATATTGACCTCATTATTCCACAGCTGCGGCAGGGCTCCTTGTGAGTGAATCGCATGTCTCATATCAGTTGACTGAAATTGTGTGTGATTGTGTGGATTCCTTTCATGCTTGTTTTCTCTCTTTGTTCCCCCCGTTGCAGTGAGGTGCATAAAAGGAGAAAATACAGATACCTTAGACCAGACCTAGGAATCAAGTATTCCCGGCAGCCCATTTTGTTATTTTATCCCCTTCCCTTTTCCCCAGGGTGCTGTCTTTCATAGTTGTGTCCATTACACTGTGGGGAGTTGCGCTCAGGGGAGTAGGGAGGCTTCTCTACAGGTCATCGTCCCTGCTGGCTGCTAAAAGGAGGTTAGTGGCTTCTGTCTGTCTTGTGCTACTGACAATCCCGACAGAATGTCAAGCCCACGTTAGACGCCCAGCCTGGACGATGGATACTAACGTGGTGTTGGCCTCGCTGTTGGAGAGCCTAACTGCTCTGCAGCAAGAGGTGCAAACCTCGCGATTAGAGAATCAGGACCTCAGAAAAGAGATGGGCACATTACGAAGAGAGGTAGCAGGTCTATCACGGAGGGGCCCAGGGGTAGGTACATATATCAGGGAAGCCACACTTCCTGCTCCTGGGCATGTGGTGCATCCTCCCTCGTCAGGCCCCACACAAGGGGGTGGGTTCTTTACAGCCTCTCCTGTTCCTCCACCTGCCACTGATACCACACCCACGGTGCATGTGATACAAAACACTGGGATACCGTTGGCGCCTCCAGAACGTTTCTTTGGGGATCCAAAGAAGTTCGAAACGTTTCTGAATCAATGCAGATTACATTTCCTGTGCAAACCCGCTGTGTTTCAGGATGAAACGGCTAAAACGGCTTTTATGATGTCCTACATGGGAGGAAATGCTGCGAGCTGGACTATACCCTTAATGGAGAGAAATGATCCCGTCTTGCATAGGTTCACAGACTTTTGTATAGAGATGAGAAAATTGTTTGACCGGAAGTCTCATATGATGACCTTGGATCGAGAACTACTTACCCTAACACAGGGGTCTCAAGATTTATTGACCTACATAACATCATTCAATCGTCTAGTGGTGGAAACCGACTGGCCCCAGGAAAAAAGAACTACTTTATTTTACCAGGGATTGCGGGGAGAACTAAAGGATGTCCTCTCACAAGTAGTACAGTTGCCCCAGACCTGTGAGGAAATGATTAATCTCACTGTCCAACTAGACCACCGATTACAAGAACGAAGAGGAGACAAAAACAGAGGAGAACCGCGTGCTTGGTATGCTAAACCAAAACCTCCCACAGAAGAAACCTCTAAGGCTGCGGAATTATCCGAACCAATGCAGATAGGAGGTATTCGTGGTCCCCTCACCACAGAAGAAAGAGAGAAGAGACGCAAACTGAAGCTGTGTTTATATTGCGGAAAAGGAGGGCATTTCATAAGAGAGTGTCGAGCTCGGGCCCAACTCCCAGAACGGAACCCGTTTCCGCGAAGACAAGCAGTTATGGGAACAAGAGAGACGTCGGAAAACTGAAGAGCCCGAGTCAGAAGGAGATCTCTGGGTCGGGCGAACGACGGACATCGATCTCTTCAGTAATCGCCAATACTTTACAACCAGCGGTAGCCCATCTGAATATCAGTGTCTTACTTTGGGATACTGCAGACGTCCAGCGAGAAGTGGATGCCTTATTGGATTCCGGTGCGACGGGAAACTATATGGACCAAAAGTATGCTCGAACCATCGGTGTTCCTTGGGAAAAGAAGAAGTACCCCGAATACGTGAAGGCTGTGGATGGATCCACGCTGACGTCGGGACCAGTCACTTCTCATACCCTTCCCCTCTTAATGCGGTTTGGTACGGAACACTATGAGTTTATCCAGTTCGATCTAATAGACGCGCCACAGTTTCGTCTCATACTTGGCATGCCATGGTTGACTCTGCATGACCCTGTAGTGCGCTGGGCGGCCCGCACTGTTGTCCTGAGTTCTGAATACTGCATAGAACATTGCAAGAAGGAGGTAGTCCTTTCTAGAGAAAGGTAGACACACAAGCGTGTCTTTTAGCCACGGCATGTACACAAGACCGGTATTGTTGTACGTTGTTCTTGCCTGATGAATACAGGGAATATCAGTCTCTCTTTGATAAACAGAAGGCTACGCAACTTCCACCCCATCGAGTCTATGACTGCCGCATAGAATTGATACCTGGGGCAGAGATTCCGTGTAGTCGAGTGTATGCGCTAACAGAACCCGAAACCCTGTACTTGAAAAACTACCTTGAGGAGAACCTTGCATCAGGTTTCATCAAACATTCCTCTTCACCTGCTTCCTCCCCTCTTTTTTTTATTCCTAAGAAGGATTGTGAATAGCTCCGAACATGTATCGACTATCGAGCTCTAAACCGCGTGACCATCAAGAACCGGTATCCTTTACCGTTGATTCCTGTGCTCCTGGACCAACTCAAGGGGGCTCGTTATTTCACGAAGCTGGATCTTAGGGGGGCCTATCATCTGGTCAGGGTAAAAAGCGGGGATGAATGGAAGACTGCATTCCGGACGAAGTTTGGACTCTTTGAGTACAGGGTGATGCCCTTTGGGCTCTGTAACGCCCCGGCAGCGTTCCAATATTTCATGGATGAGGTCTTAAGGGGATTGTTGGACATGTACTGTGTGGTTTACATAGACGATATCCTCATCTATTCTTCTAGTCTCCAAGAACACGTAATCCATGTAAAGGAAGTATTAAACAGGCTCCGTCAACACTCGCTGTATGCTAAGCTGGAGAAATGCTTATTCCACGTCCAAGAGGTAGCCTTCCTAGGATACATCATCAACGCACATGGTTGTCAGATGGACAACGGTAAGGTCAAAGCAATCACTCAGTGGACAACCCCCACTCACGTAAAATCCGTACAAAGTTTCTTGGGTTTCGCCAATTATTATAGGCGTTTTATTAAAGATTTCTCCAAGATCATCCATCCCATCTCCTGCTTGTTAAGGAAGAACACTCCCTTTGTTTGGGGGGATGAAGCCGAACACTCGTTTAAAATCTTAAAAGACATGTTTACACAAGCTCCCATCTTGCGGCATCCTGACCCGCATCTACCCTTCATCGTCGAAACAGATGCCTCACAGTATGCTATAGGTGGTGTGTTGTCTCAGCGACATCCTGCAACAGGGCAGCTACACCCTGTTGCATATTATTCTAAAAACTCACCCCAGCGAAGTGAATTATTCTATTTCCGACAAGGAACTACTGGCGATAAAAAGGGCCTGCGAGGAATGGAGACATTATCTCTTGGGGGCTCATCACACTATTGAGATATACACAGACCATCGAAACCTGTTATTTTTGAAAACCGCCAAAGCCCTCACACCTCGGCAGTTGCGCTGGACCCTTTTCTTTTCTGATTATGATTTTGTTATTAAATACCGTCCAGGACCACAACATGGTAAAGCAGATGCCCTCTCTCGCATCACGGACACCGAGGAAGACATGTTATCCGAGAACCCCGAACCCCTTTGATACTTGCGGAGGGGCTTTCCGAACTCAAACCCTTGCATTGTTCACCTCGAAAGATTTTCTAGAGGACGTCCAAGTAATTTTGGCTGATTTCGAAGCACAGGCATGGCTCAGGGAGGACCCCGAACATCGGGTAGAGAGAAATGGTCTGTTATATCATCACCACGCCTTATATATACCCAACACTGACCTACAGCTACGAGTGCTGACATGGGCTCATGATTCATTGTTGGGAGGGCACATGGGAATATACAAGACAGTTGCCTGTATTGAGCGTTCCTTTTGGTGGCCGTCTCTGAGGGTAGATACCAAAGAATACATAAAAAACTGTTCTGTGTGTGCACAAGGAAAAGCCAGTCACTCCAAACCCACAGGTCTACTCCAACCAATACCTGTACCTCCTCGACCCTGGCATACCGTATCAATGGATTTTATCGTGGAGATGCCCCCCTGCGAGGGTAACACGGTTATTTTGGTAATAGTAGACCACTTAACGAAGATGGGACATTTCATACCATTGCAAGGATTACCAACAGCCGCCAAATTGGCCATTGTTATTCTTCAAAACATGGTCAGAGTACATGGAATACCTAGTGTTCTGATTACCGATAGGGGAACGCAATTCACCTCTCGTTTTTGGAAGGCCTTATGTGCAACGATGAACATTGATGCGCGTCTTTCCTCCAGCTACCACCCCCAGACAGATGGGAAGACAGAACGTCTTAACCAGACACTGGAACAATATCTCAGCTGTTTTACGCTACAAAACACCACAGACTGGGTTACATTACTATGGATGGCGGAGTTCACTTATAATAACGCTGAGCATTCCACACTGGGGTGTTCCCCGTTCTATTGTCTTTACGGACATCATCCCAACATGCTCCCTTTTGAATGGCCCGTTGAGTCCAAACTCCCAAGCGTACACGAGCATCATGCTCATCTGAGAGCGGTGTTACTCGATGCAAAAAGACACCTCACCACAGCGCAAACAGCGCAAAAGCACTTTGCTGACAGAAAACGCACTACAGCACCCGAGTATCAGGTGGGGGATAAGGTTTGGCTCGCTACAAAGAATATACATCTGAAGGGAATAGACAAATTAAAACCCAAATACATCGGGCCGTACAGTATAGAAGTCATCAACCCTGTAGACATGAGATTAACCTTGCCCCCGTCGTGGCACATTCACCCAGTGTTTCACGTGTCTCTACTCCAACCATGCCCTACTAGCATGAGACTACCTGTTCGGCCCCCCCCCCTTGGAAATAGATGGACAGGAGGAATATGAAGTCCAGAAACTCTTAGATTCCAGAGTGGTTAAGGGGCGAATACAGTATTTGGTGGAGTGGAAAGGGTTTGGAATTGAGGATAGGACTTGGGAACCAGTTCAGAATCTCCACTGCCCTGAACTGTTAGAACAATTCCATACAGACAATCCAGGAAAGCCTGGTCGACTGCCGAGTCGGCGATCCTTGAGAGGGGGTTCTGTCACGATTCTGAGCAGTATAGGGTCAAATCCGGCACAGCTACACCACAGCAGGCCCACCTGTGTGAATGGGAATGGGTATAAATGGAAGAGGAGCCCGCTGCACTACAACTCCCAGAAGGCAGCGGGACCTCGCCGGAACAAACAGAGCAACCAGGTCGAGAAACGCCTCCATATAAGCACCTCCTCCGTGATGGGAAGGTGCTTGACATTGTGAATCAAGTTTCCCACGTGTGCGGACGCTTTCCTTCCCGCCGGAGGAGATTTGGGAAACGCTGCAATCTTCGTTGGTTTTTTGTTCGTGGTTATCGTAGCGCGGTCCGGGGATTCTGCAGGAGAGACTCTCGTGTGTTTCACTCCGGATTGCCTTTCTTTTGGGAGCGAGAACAGTCACAGGTATCGTGCGATTGAACAAACCTTAGTCTTGAGGTATTCTCTGTGGAGTATGGACTCGTACTGGTAATATTACACAGCGCGTCCTTGTTTTTGCGTGATGCAGTGACTGAGAGTGCTGTTTTCACCCTATTTATATTTTGAGTATTAGGAAACAGCTTTTGTGTTGTTTGCGGAACTATGGTGTATTCTAGCTGTGAGGATTAACTGCTGGAAGGAATCGCTCCGTGGTGATGCTGCGGTCCTAATTGTTTTTTTGCAATTCCTAACCTTTGATTGAAATCGGTTACTCTCTCTGAAGGAATATTGACCTCATTATTCCACAGCTGCGGCAGGGCTCCTTGTGAGTGAATCGCATGTCTCATATCAGTTGACTGAAATTGTGTGTGATTGTGTGGATTCCTTTCATGCTTGTTTTCTCTCTTTGTTCCCCCCGTTGCAGTGAGGTGCATAAAAGGAGAAAATACAGATACCTTAGACCAGACCTAGGAATCAAGTATTCCCGGCAGCCCATTTTGTTATTTTATCCCCTTCCCTTTTCCCCAGGGTGCTGTCTTTCATAGTTGTGTCCATTACACTGTGGGGAGTTGCGCTCAGGGGAGTAGGGAGGCTTCTCTACAGGTCATCGTCCCTGCTGGCTGCTAAAAGGAGGTTAGTGGCTTCTGTCTGTCTTGTGCTACTGACAATCCCGACACCACGTCTGGGCATACCCGTCCCACTCGGGGTGACAAATGCAAAAACAACAGTTGATGGACAGAATGCAGAACAATGTCATACATTCACCCCAGTACAGAGATCTGGGCCTAAATCCATCGTTTTTTTGCTCACCATGCCATTCCAGTTTGAACCCAGCCATATGCAAATCAGTCTTGACCCTGTGCCTCATGGGAACAGTCCAGCCCGAACTGCCAAGCTCCGGTCCAGGGAAGACATGGTTTGGCAGTTCGGGCTGGACTGTTCCCATGAGGCACAGGGTCAGACTGATTTGCATATGGCCATGTCTGAACTGGGGTGGTGGAGTGAGCTAAAGAATGATGATGGATTAAACCCAGATCAGTTGACTGGGGGTGAGTGTTTGATTAGCTCAAGCGCTCCGTCCATCATCCCCTTTGGTATCGCTCCATCACAGACTAGGACAGCCTGAGTGAGTTCTCTGACTAGGCCAGAGCTCATCTCATTACCCAGGGTCATCCCTACTAAACCCTTGGCTTGTGTACTCCCACCACCATTTGTAACTGCACTAGGGGGAACAGGTGCCTTAGGGGCATTGGTGGGGGCTGGAATAGAGTCTGTCTTTGGACTTGGTGCAATCACTGGTCCAGTGTGTCTTTTGCTTACAGACTTTGCACCATGGTTTCTTTTGGCCTTTCCCTTTGTTAGACTGTGAATCCCCACCTGAAGAAGATTTTTGGGGGCCTTGTGAAGACTTCTGGTCTTTACCCTTCTCCCCACCCTTGTCAGAGTTCTTAGAATCTTGCTTCTTTGGGTCACCACCTTGGTTCTGTACCTTCTGCCTCACCCTGGTTCTGACCCATTTGTCTGCCTTCTTTCCCAATTCTTGGGGAGAGGTCAGATCAGAGTCCACCAGGTACTGATGCAACAGCTGATTTTGACAGTTATTAAGAATCTGCTCCCTCATGATAAGATTGTACAATCCTTTGAAGTCACATACCTTACTGCCCACTAACCAACCTTCCAGAGCCTTAGCAGAACAATCAACAAAGTCCACCCAGTCTTGATTCTGTGCCTTTTGGGTATCTCTGAACTTTAACCTGTATTGTTCAGTTGTTAGGCCAAACCCATCAATCAATGCACTTTTTAAGACTGGATAATTATCAGCATCCTCTTCTCTTACAGTGAGGAGCTTGTCTCTACCTTTGTCTGCAAAGGAGAGCCACAAGATTGCTGCCCACTGCTCCTGAGGGACCCTCTGTACTTTACAGGCCCTCTCCAGTGCAGAAATCCATTTGTGGATGTCATCCCCACTCTGGTAGGGAGGGACAATCTTGCTCAGGTTCCTATGGTCATAAGACCTTTCCCTACCACTAGGGAAGTTGCTGCCACCATGGGACTCTAGTCCCAACTTTCTTCTTTGTCTTTGAAGCTCTAGGGACTCCCTGTCTATAGCCAACTGCTCTCTTCTGAGTCTCAACTGAGCTTCCCCATACTTGAGCAGTCTCTCTTTCCTCTCACTGGAGGATTCCCTCCTATGAGAGGAAACAGAGGTCCCTACTGAGGTGTCAGAGTGGTTAGACTCCTGAGAAGGAGATCTAGACCTTCTGGGCACACTCACAACTCTTCCTGGGGGACAAAGGGAGGTCATTCTGATCCTCCTCCTCATCCTCAGGAGGAGCTGCATTGTCCAGGGTAGGATCATTGTCATCCTCCTGGCCAGTTTCAGAGGTCAGGTCCTGGGTATTTTCATCCCTGGTCCCTCCCTCATCTTCTGCCCCACCCTCTCTGCCTACCCTTGCAGACCCTATGGGTCTTCTAAGATCATCTAGCAGAAGCATCTCCAGGAGACGTTGGGTGTTGGCACTTTTGCCTGTCTTCAACTTCCTAATCTTACACAACTCTCTCAATTCCACGAATGGGAGGTTGTCATATTTGGATGGCAGGAGCCCACTGGTTCCTGGTAGTGAAGACATTACGAGTGAGGTGTGGTGTATGCACTACCTACTCTAGTGTGGCCTACTAAACTCTCTTGAGTTGTAGAAAGGGTGTGCTAGCCCTTAACACACAACTCTAAGTTCAGTAGAACTTACTGTATACTAAGCTTGTTTTATATGTACCTAAGGTACCCTTAGTGGTTTTCAGTTGATCAATTCAATTGAGATTATCTGGTAAAACAATAGCAAGCTGGAATCCCACACGCTGCACACCAATGTGAGAAGTTGGCCTGGTATATGCTGTCCACTAATTATAGTGGGCACCTTGCACCAGTCCAAACAACCCCTTATTGGAGATAGGTTAAAGACAACCTTTATTGAAAGCTATCCTAGTGGTAGCTATGGAGAGCAGCCTTCAGGCTAAGTCTTGAAGGAATGTAAAGCAGCTTGTTTTACCAGTCTATAATCTCTTGAGTGACCAAATGAAAGAGGACCACACCAGGAATATATATAAAATATATGTATTTAGTCTTAAACACACCCTCTAGTCTCTTTATGAGGCTAGAGTTCGAAGTACATAGTTTACAAGTCAAATATCAACAGTAATAGCACAAATACACGTTTGAGCCCTAGGGGCGTACCAAACCATATACCAATAAAGTGGTATAAGAACCACGACTGAGCTAGACACAAGGCCTAGAGCCTGTAGAAGTGCTTGGACCACAAGGAACCACCCAAGGTAGTGACACAGGGGTCCCACGGGGGACGCGTGCAGTGTGGGAACACAGCCGCAAATCACCGTTAACTTCTATGGGGAAAGTCGCGGTTAGGTTTTTAAAAGGAAAGGACACTTAGAAGGACTTGGAGCAAACCCCTTTAGAACTAGGTCATTCTAGAGTCAATACCCACGGGAGCACCGGAGTACTCGAGTTACCTCACCCAGGGAAGCCGGGTGCATAGGTGTCTTTTGGTGTAGGGTTTCGTTGTCGTTTTCAATGGCGATCTGCTGCAGCAGGCTGCTGGTGACCAAGTCGAAAGTGTCCGGGTGGATCCAAGAGTGGATCGAAGATCTGAAGGACCTGAAAGCAGAGGGGACAGAGTCTGGGTCACTAGCCAGTGACCAGGAAGGCGATGAGCAGATGCCCACCGATGTCGGGTGCTTCAGGTAGGTTGACGGTCGTCTTGACTCTTCAGCCACGAGGTCCAGGAGGCGTCGACGACGACCAGGAGCTGGATTCGAGCTGTCCCACGACGTCTGTCGATTGCTGCGGTGTCGGCGACCGGATTGGACCCAACAAGCCTTGGCAACGGCAAGTCACGTGGAAACAAAGAAAGGACGTTGATGCAGACCAGCAAGGTCTGGGGGACTCACCCAGCGAGAGTAAGTCAGGGCACGTCTGGAGCAACCAGGAAAGCCCAAGCAGAAGAAGAGTTGCCTTCGGGAGGGCCCACTAGCCAACCGACTAGCGACCGCGAAGGAGCCTCGAGTGGACGCACTTGGAGCTGGCTCACAGGACACTCGTGGAGTGGAGGCAGTGATCTTCGGTGCAGTCGGTGCTGGAGGCGGGGGCTACTCGGAGCCCAAAGCACAACTTCGTGGGAGGCCAGGAAGAGGATGCACTTACAAAAGTTCTCGGTGTCCAGGGGTCACGGTTCCACGTTACCCACGACAGCTACGTGCCTCAGCTTCGCTGGGGTCTCAGGGCAGCCTCGGGGAAGTCTGGAAATCCACCTCTGGTGGTGCAAAGACTTCGGCGTCCGGCGGGACCTTCAGCGATGCAGACCGGACAATTGCTTCTTAGGTGCCTGCCAAGCAGGGAGTCACTCCTTGACCCCAAGGGAGATTCTTCAGTCCTCTAATCTTCAAGTAGAGCGTCGAAGGTCCAGGATTCGGCTTCAGAGTTTCGTCCAGGGTAATCTAAAGTCCTAAGGACTGGGGTCCCATACTTATACTAAGTTAGGGGGTTGGACATACTCTGGGGACCCACCTATGGGCGGGTCAGGGAAGAGGGGTGGTTACACCCATTCCCTTTGTCCAGTTTCGCACCAGAGCAGGGGCAGGTAGCCCCTACAACCGGTTTGAACTGGACTATGCACAGGGACATCAAATGTGCCCCCAGTGCAGGACTTCAAAGCACCAGAGAGTGCTCCCGCCCAGCCCCAATACACACTATCCTGTCTGGGGAGGTGGTTACACCTCCCTGTGACAGGAAACCTATTGTCCAGGCCTCCCCTGCCGGAGTTTCGGTCAGCAGCAGGAGGCCAGACCCGTGTCTGTGGCAGCGGCATCCATTTTGTGATGCCAGGGCTCTGTGAAGTTAATACCGGGCAGGCCGGTGGGTACATACCTCTCCCTCTAGAAGGGTGGAATGCTACCCCCGCCGCCAGGACTGGCGGGGGTGGGGGGGGGGGTAGTATTCCAGGGTGTTTGACACCAAACACGACATGTTTTGGTGCAGCCAGTCCAAAGTTAGCATTCTACCGCGAGGATATAATGCACTTAAGAGTATATGGTCAGGCTGTACCACAAACAGCATCGGAGGATTGACTCCGAACGCTGCAGAGGGGCTCTGCTCATGCAGGGGCACCCTCTCACATAAAAACCAAGCCCTCTGCCTTTAGGATTGGTAAGGCCTGCCATAGGAGTGACTTATAGGTTTATATGTGTGTGCAATGGTGGTGATATAGGTAGCCTATACCACTGTAAGGGGTGCATGCACCACCTTACCCAGGCTGCAGTAGCAGGCCTGTGGTGTCATTTTGGAGGGCCTCCCAGGGGTGGCAAAATACATGCTTCAGCCCCTGGTAGGCCTCTGTGGGTACCTATGCCCTGGGTACATAGTATACCATATACTAGGGACTTATAAGGGCACTCCAGAATCCAATCAGAGATGTACCTAAGGTACATGGAAACCATTTTAGAGAGGAAGCAGCTAGGCTGGGGTTCTGATTAGCAGGGCCCCAGCCAGACTAAAGTCGAAAAACAGTGAAGCATCAGCAAAAAGTGGGGGTACCCATGTGAAGCAGATCCTACTCTCCTACAGATTCCTTACCGCCCCACCCATCCTCCCCGTTCTGCGAACTGATTTCTAGGGTTAAGGTCATCCCTTTCAGGGCCCTAGTTTCAATGCACCAGTGGTCAGTATCTTGCATGGCTCTGCGTTCCTGGCGAGGAAAGTCATGTACAGAACTGACGTCAGCGCGCGTGGGCGGCGTCTAAGTAGCGCCCGCGACGTCATCTTGGCGACCATGACGCCAACGACGGACGTGGAGCCGCACGACGCCACCTACTGACGCGCAGGGGTACTGCTGACAAAAACTTTCCGGATCCAGTCTGACGCTTGGGGATATTCTAAGGTAAGGAATCTATCACTACTAATGTTTCTTACAGATATATCGTTACCGAAGGTAAGTAACTTGTCCGTTAATTCTTGATATTAATAAATGTTCACAAGAGAAAGCTTTTACAATTTTTGCGCTATATGAGGAGTTGGAGGGCTATAAAATCAACAGGAAGAAAACTGAAATCATCTTATGTGGGTGTATTTCGGATATACTACACCCGGAAATAGATGCCTGTGTGGCAGCAAAAGCGGTATTTAGGTATTAGATACTCTTCACAGATAACGATCTATATGATCTTAAATTTGCCCCTTTTGTTTTAAAAATACAAGGTTTGTTTGCACGATGGAACTTGCTCCCTTTAACTATCTTAGGGAGGGTCGCCTTGATTAAAATGTTGCTTAATTTTCTTTTTCCTGCCATCCCTTGTGTTTTAACGACATCTTTTTTTTAGAAAGTGGAGTCCATATTTACATCATTTGGCAAAAAAAACCTGCCAGAGCAGCATTAAGCACTTTATATGAAGAATTGGAATAGGGTGGTTTGGCTCTTCCCAATCTAAAGGATTATTATTTTGCTTGTTTTGCAGAGTATATGTCCAGACTCAATGTAAAACTCAGAGAAGGGAATATTTTTAAGAATGATTTTATGCAGTTGATTCTTAAGGAGTATGAAATACGTGACGTGTTAAAATTAACAAAGTCACCTAAAAAAGTCCGCTACAAAAGCTTGAGGTGTTTTTTTAGGAAGCGTGGGGATCTCTTTAGGAGATATGCTATCCTCCATTTTAATGCCGTTACACCTTTGTCAGAATTAGCTATGGATTCCAGTGCTAAATTTGTACCCGATATAGAGCAAAAATGGGAGAAAGCTGGGTTTAGGAAGGGTTTAGTGGAGAGAAGTGGATAAGCATGCTCGAAGTCTGTGAACTTGTTCAAGGTTATTTTCTGCTCCTTGGCTCTTTTAGAATATTGATTAGTGTAGAGTTCCTTATTACATTGATAAAATCTGTATTGCACCAATTTTGATGTGGCACTCAGTCTGGCGCAAGGAAACTCTCCTGTTAACTAGGGATATTGTAAATGACGTTCTGAAATTAGATGGTGTGAACAATATTAGATGGTTAAAATATGTTGAATCCAACCTTCAGGCGGCTGGTTTACACCACCTTTATGAAGACCCGAAGATGTGTCGGTCTATCTCTAAAAAAGAGTTGAAAATTCATCTGCTGACTCATTTACAGGCGAGGAGGCACAATATTAATTTTAAACTTTCGACAGTCAGATCATATCACGCTGTCCGAGTATAACAACGATCAATGCGAATTCGACCTATCTATCATTTGTTACAAATCTTCAACATAGATATATTTTAAAGAGATTTCGCTTAAATTATATCCCCTTGATGTTAGGTTTTCCAACTAAAACCTATGTGATCTCCGACCTTCCACTCTGCCCTTGTGACAAGCGATCTATTCAGAATGATCTCCATTTTTTGTTCTTCTGCAAATTCTATGGTGATGAAAGAAAAAGATTCATTGTCCCCCTTATTCGCAGAATGAACTTCAAACAATGTTGTGTGGCGTTATATTATCTCCAGTTACTGTCTGACTCTTTTACATGCTTTTCTTTGGCCTCATTCTTTTTATCTGCTTTGAGAAAAAGGAGATAATTTTGTCATTTTGATACTTAAAGGGCAAATTAATCTGTTGGATTGTGCAATAATTGTGTGTACTTTTATGAACTAATGTCTCTTCTTAATTAATGAACAACTTATCTGAAAGAGACACGTTAGTGATAGATTCCTTACCTTAGAATATCCCCAGGCGTCAGACTGGATCCGGAAAGTTTTTCGCTAGCAGTACCCCTGCGCGTCAGTAGGGGGCGTCGTGCGGTTCCGTGTCCGTCACTGGCTTCGTAAGCGCCGAGATGATGTCACGGAGACTACTTAGGCGCCAACAATGCGCGCTGACGTCAGTTCTTTCTTTTTCCGCGTCAGTAAGCGCAGATCCGGTTAGAGCACGTACCTTAGTCACTTTTTAACTACCTTTTTTGAGACTTTTGTCTCCTGTTGGTTTCCTTGGTGCACGTAGTGATGCCTGGATTTAAGTCTTGTGGGGCCTGCCATCGCAATATGTCAGTGGCGGACCCCCACGATGTCTGCCTCTACTGCCTGGAGACTGCGGCACCGGAAGCTGCTGGAGGTCCGGCACTCGTCCCAGCGCCGTTCCCGGTCCAGGGGCCGTTCCAGAGAACGCTCGCGGGGCCACAGCCATCGCTCCTCGGGCTCCAAGTCTTCTCCCTCGGATTCGGGTAAGAGACGACACAAAAAGAAGTCGAAGAAGCGTGTTCGCTCTCCGACGTCCCCCCGTTGGTCCCCGGATGCGGACGAGGGGGACAGGGGCTTAGCCCCTGCTGCTCCTTTGGAGCCTGAGAGTCCCACGGCCTACCCACCTTACCCGGGTCTGTCGGCGACTCCCGCACAGGTGCAAGAGTTTCTTGCTACCATGGACCGCCTTTTTATGCCTCGGGCCCCGCGGTCACGTGTCAGGATCCTGTTGGACCGTCGGCGGCGCCGGCGGATCCAGCTTCGGCGCCACAGGATACTGCGCCGTCGGCTCCGGCCACGGCGCCACAAGGTCCATCGCTGCCGGCTCCGGCCCCAGCGCCACCCTCGGCTCCGCCTCCGGCGCCGCAGTGGGTGCCATTTGTCCCGCCCTTGCCCAGGTACCCGGACCATTTTGCTCCTACCTGGGATCCGCATTGGGACACGGCGCCGGTCCGGCTCCGGCCGGCGTCGTCCTTGGCGCCGTTCCCAATGCCGTTTGTCCCTTCCCCGGCTCCTGCCCTGCCGCTACGGTCGGTGCCACTGGCGGTGGAGGTGGAGGACGACTGGGAAGGGTCCGAGGACCCTCTTGCTCGTCAGTGTGACTCTGAGCAGGACTGGGCGGACGATTTGAGGGACGCCGGCGACCTCGACGTCTCTTCGGACCCGGGGTTTGCCTCTCCTCCGCCTACCATGGAGGAGGGCGCCTCCTACACGGTGGTGCTCCGTTGGGCAGCTGAGGTTCTCCACCTTGACCTCCCTACGGTGGCCCTCAAAACTAACCTCCTCACTGAGGTGCTCCAGACGGCGTCCACTGCGTCGGAGCCCCTGCTGCCATTTAATGACGCCCTCACTGACGTCTTGCTGGGCACTTGGTCGCGGCCCGCCACAGGGGCCCCTGTGGATAAGAACGTCGCCGGGCGTCATCGCCCGGCTCCGGGTGACCCCGCTTTTTTGACCACTCATCCTACGCCTGAGAGTCTGGTCATCCAAGCTTCGACGTCGCAGAGTGCCTTTCCCACGGCTCCGCCGGATAAGGACTCTAAGAAGCTGGAACAGTTCGGTAAACGTTTGTTCTCTTCGGCCAGCTTGGGGCTGCGGTCAGTGAATACCGCCTGCCTATTGGGCCGCTATTCCCACGCGGTGTGGGACACAGTTGCGCAGGTGTTACCTCAGTGTCCTGAGGACACCCAAGCTGTATTGTCCCAAGCCATTGCAGAAGGTAAAGATGCGGCTAAGTTCGCCATTCGGTGTGGTTTAGACACCGCGGACTCCTTAGGTAGAGCGATTTCTACGACTGTGGCGCTTCGTCGCCACGCCTGGCTCAGATCTACCGGGTTCTTGCCAGATGTCCAAAACTCACTCATGGACATGCCCTTTGATGGCACTCGCCTGTTTGGCGATAAGGCCGACAGTGCGCTGGAACGTTTTAAGGACTCGCGGGCCACGGCCAAGTCCTTAGGTCTTTCCACGAGAAGCCCAGCCACTCCTGGTTTTCGTTCCTTTCGTGGCCAAGGAAGGGGCGCCCAGGCACGTTCCTTCAACAAGCCTGTGCAGAACCAGCCTCAGCGGGGCCGCGGACGCGGTTTCCGCAGGGGCGGGTCTGGAAGTCAGCGTGGGGGTCAGTCCACCTCCACCCCTGCCGCTTCTACCTCCAAAACTTCCTAATCCGAGCTTTGTGGGGCACCCCACGCCAGTGGGTGGCAGGGTCCGCCATCATCTCCCCACTGGCACGCTATCACATCGGACAAGTGGGTGTTGCAGATTATCCGCAAGAGTTACGCCCTTCCTTTTCAGTCCACCCCTCCAGCCATGCCGCCTCAGTTCCACCGCGTGTCGGGGGACCACTTGGCACTTCTCCTGCAGGAAGTCACGGCCCTCTTGGCCAAGGGGGCCATCGAGTGTGTTCCTGGGCCGGAAGTAGGGAACGGTTGTTATTCCCACTACTTTCTGGTTCCCAAGAAGGACAAGGGGGGCTTGCGCCCCTTCTTGGACCTCAGGAACATCAATCGCTTCCTCCGGAAGGAGAAGTTCAAGATGTTGACTATAGCTCAGGTCCTGGCTGCCCTCGACCCTGGATTCTGGATGGTAGCATTGGACTTGCAGGACGCATATTTTCACATTCCCGTCCTGCCGGCCCACCGGCGTTACCTGCGGTTCACGGTAGGCCAGGAGTATTTTCAGTTTGCCGTGCTCCCCTTCGGCCTTACAAGCGCCCCTCGGGTGTTCGCGAAGGTGATGACGGTGGTCGCAGCTCATCTGCGCAGGTCAGGGGTGTCAGTCTTCCCCTACCTCGACAACTGGTTGTTGAAGGCGGGCTCGCCCCAGGCAGTTGTCACCCACCTTCAGACTACGGCCGACCTGCATTTGCTGGGGTTCTCCATCAATGTGCCGAAGTCGCACCTGAGTCCCTCTCAGAAGCTCCCCTTCATCGGAGCGGTTCTGGATTCGACGCTGTTTCGGGTTTATCCTCCCAAGCAGCGGGTCTGGGATATTCAGGCTATGATTCCGATCTTTCAGCCGCTATCCTGGATCTCAGTCAGGATGACCCTTCGGCTCCTGGGCCTGATGGCCTCCTGCATCCTGCTGGTGCAACATGCCAGATGGCATAAGCGGGCTCTGCAGTGGGACCTGAAGTTCCAGTGGGCACAGCATCAGGGCAACCTGTCCGATCATGTCCAAATCTCGGAGGGCACTGCACGACATTTGCAGTGGTGGCTCACGAATCGCGATTGGGTCAATGGCAGATCCCTCTCCCTTCCCCAACCGGAGCACACAGTGGTGACGGATGCGTCCCTCCTGGGATGGGGTGGCCACTTGGGAGAGGCGGAGATCAGAGGCCTCTGGTCTCCGGCGGAGTCCCGGCTCCATATCAATCTTTTGGAGCTTCGGGCGATCCGGCTTGCACTGAAGGCATTCCTTCCCTCTGTCCGGGGAAGTGTGGTGCAGGTGTTCAAGGACAACACCACCACCATGTGGTATTGCAACAAAAAGGGCGGGGTGGGGTCCAGGACCCTATGTCAGGAGGCTCTGCGCCTCTGGACATGGCTGGAACATCAAGGCATTACCTTGGTGGTTCAACACCTGGCAGGTTCTCTGAACGCCAGGGCGGACGAACTCAGCCGCCGGTGCTTGATGGATCACGAATGGCGTCTGAACTCGGACGTGGCGCAAGGTCTCTTTCTGCAGTGGGGAGAGCCTTGGTGAGATCTATTCGCCACAGAAGAGAACGCGCAATGTCATCAGTTCTGCGCTTTGGAATTTCCAAGGCGGCACTCGCTCGGTGACGCTTTTCGTCGCGTGTGGAGTTGCGGTCTGTTGTACGCCTTTCCGCCTATACCACTTCTGCCCAGAGTGCTGAAGAAGATTCGGCGCGACCGGGCCCAAGTCATCCTTGTGGCTCCGGATTGGGCACGAAGATACTGGTATCCCGAGCTACTCAACATGGCCATCGATCCCCCGACCCGACTGCCTCTTCAGGAGGATCTTCTGTCGCAGCAGCAGGGGACGGTCCTACACCTGAACCTGTCCAGCCTCCACCTCCATGCGTGGAGATTGAGCGGCGACAGCTGATTCCATTCGACTTGCCTCCTGAAGTCTGTGATGTCATTCTGGCAGCCAGGCATCCCTCCACTAAGTTGGTATACGCCTGCAGGTGGAACAAATTTGTGGCATGGTGCACAGCTAAGTCTGGTGGGGGGTCGCTCCCCCACCACACAGCTCCGCCTGTGCTGTCCGCCCGCTGCTGCTGCTGGTAAGCTCGCCCCTCCGCTTGTGGCCTCGGTGCCCGTATTTCTTTGTTTTCTCTGTCCATTTTGCCTTCTGTGCCCCCGCTGCCCCATTGTACTGTGCCCGTATTTCTTTGTGTTTTCTCTGTCCATTTTGCCTTCTGTGCCCCCGCTGCCCCATTGTACTGTGCCCGTATTTCTTTGTGTTTTCTCTGTCCATTTTACCTTCTGTGCCCCCGCTGCCCCATTGTACTGTGCCCGTATTTCTTTGTGTTTTCTCTGTCCATTTTGCCTTCTGTGCCCCCGCTGCCCCATTGTACTGTGCCCGTATTTCTTTGTGTTTTCTCTGTCCATTTTGCCTTCTGTGCCCCCGCTGCCCCATTGTACTGTGCCCGTATTTCTTTGTGTTTTCTCTGTCCATTTTGCCTTCTGTGCCCCCGCTGCCCCATTGTACTGTGCCCGTATTTCTTTGTGTTTTCTCTGTCCATTTTGCCTTCTGTGCCCCGCTGCCCCATTGTACTGTGCCCGTATTTCTTTGTGTTTTCTCTGTCCATTTTGCCTTGTGTGCCCCCGCTGCCCCATTGTACTGTGCCCGTATTTCTTTGTGTTTTCTCTGTCCATTTTGCCTTCTGTGCCCCCGCTGCCCCATTGTACTGTGCCCGTATTTCTTTGTGTTTTCTCTGTCCATTTTGCCTTCTGTGCCCCCGCTGCCCCATTGTACTGTGCCCGTATTTCTTTGTGTTTTCTCTGTCCATTTTGCCTTCTGTGCCCCCGCTGCCCCATTGTACTGTGCCCGTATTTCTTTGTGTTTTCTCTGTCCATTTTGCCTTCTGTGCCCCCGCTGCCCCACTGTACTCTGCCCGTATTTCTTTGTGTTTTCTCTGTCCATTTTGCCTTCTGTGCCCCTCGCTGCCTCTCTCCATTCCCGCCGCTGCGTCCTCTGCGGCCCCGCCCCCCTGACTGCCCATTCGCTGCCCCTGCCTCCCAGCTGCTCCTCCCTCCCACCTCCCCATATATGGCGGCCGCTGCGCGGTGAGGAGAGCGACCCTTGACCTTGCCAGGTAGGTCGCTCCCCCACCACACAGCTCCGCCTGTGCTGTCCGCCCGCTGCTGCTGCTGGTAAGCTCGCCCCTCTGCTTGTGGCCTCGGTGCCCGTATTTCTTTGTTTTCTCTGTCCATTTTGCCTTCTGTGCCCCCGCTGCCCCATTGTACTGTGCCCGTATTTCTTTGTGTTTTCTCTGTCCATGTTGCCTTCTGTGCCCCCGCTGCCCCATTGTACTGTGCCCGTATTTCTTTGTGTTTTCTCTGTCCATTTTGCCTTCTGTGCCCCCGCTGCCCCATTGTACTGTGCCCGTATTTCTTTGTGTTTTCTCTGTCCATTTTGCCTTCTGTGCCCCCGCTGCCCCATTGTACTGTGCCCGTATTTCTTTGTGTTTTCTCTGTCCATTTTGCCTTCTGTGCCCCCGCTGCCCCATTGTACTGTGCCCGTATTTCTTTGTGTTTTCTCTGTCCATTTTGCCTTCTGTGCCCCCGCTGCCCCATTGTACTGTGCCCGTATTTCTTTGTTTTCTCTGTCCATTTTGCCTTCTGTGCCCACGCTGCCCCATTGTACTGTGCCCGTATTTCTTTGTGTTTTCTCTGTCCATTTTGCCTTCTGTGCCCCCGCTGCCCCATTGTACTGTGCCCGTATTTCTTTGTGTTTTCTCTGTCCATTTTGCCTTCTGTGCTCCCGCTGCCCCATTGTACTGTGCCCGTATTTCTTTGTGTTTTCTCTGTCCATTTTGCCTTCTGTGCCCCTCGCTGCCTCTCTCCATTCCCGCCGCTGCGTCCTGCGGCCCCGCCCCCTGACTGCCCATTCGCTGCCCCTGCCTCCCAGCTGCTCCTCCCTCCTACCTCCCCATATATGGCGGCCGCTGCGCGGTGAGGAGAGCGACCCTTGACCTTGCCAGGTAGGTCGCTCCCCCACCACACAGCTCCGCCTGTGCTGTCCGCCCGCTGCTGCTGCTGGTAAGCTCGCCCCTCCGCTTGTGGCCTCGGTGCCCGTATTTCTTTGTTTTCTCTGTCCATTTTGCCTTCTGTGCCCCCGCTGCCCCATTGTACTGTGCCCGTATTTCTTTGTGTTTTCTCTGTCCATTTTGCCTTCTGTGCCCCCGCTGCCCCATTGTACTGTGCCCGTATTTCTTTGTGTTTTCTCTGTCCATTTTGCCTTCTGTGCCCCCGCTGCCCCATTGTACTGTGCCCGTATTTCTTTGTGTTTTCTCTGTCCATTTTGCCTTCTGTGCCCCGCTGCCCCATTGTACTGTGCCCGTATTTCTTTGTGTTTTCTCTGTCCATTTTGCCTTCTGTGCCCCCGCTGCCCCATTGTACTGTGCCCGTATTTCTTTGTGTTTTCTCTGTCCATTTTGCCTTCTGTGCCCCCGCTGCCCCATTGTACTGTGCCCGTATTTCTTTGTGTTTTCTCTGTCCATTTTGCCTTCTGTGCCCCCGCTGCCCCATTGTACTGTGCCCGTATTTCTTTGTGTTTTCTCTGTCCATTTTGCCTTCTGTGCCCCCGCTGCCCCATTGTACTGTGCCCGTATTTCTTTGTGTTTTCTCTGTCCATTTTGCCTTCTGTGCTCCCGCTGCCCCATTGTACTGTGCCCGTATTTCTTTGTGTTTTCTCTGTCCATTTTGCCTTCTGTGCCCCCGCTGCCCCATTGTACTGTGCCCGTATTTCTTTGTGTTTTCTCTGTCCATTTTGCCTTCTGTGCTCCCGCTGCCCCATTGTACTGTGCCCGTATTTCTTTGTGTTTTCTCTGTCCATTTTGCCTTCTGTGCCCCTCGCTGCCTCTCTCCATTCCCGCCGCTGCGTCCCCTGCGGCCCGCCCCCCTGACTGCCCATTCGCTGCCCCTGCCTCCCAGCTGCTCCTCCCTCCCACCTCCCCATATATGGCGGCCGCTGCGCGGTGAGGAGAGCGACCCTTGACCTTGCCAGGTAGGTCGCTCCCCACCACACAGCTCCGCCTGTGCTGTCCGCCCGCTGCTGCTGCTGGTAAGCTCGCCCCTCCGCTTGTGGCCTCGGTGCCCGTATTTCTTTGTTTTTCTCTGTCCATTTTGCCTTCTGTGCCCCCGCTGCCCCATTGTACTGTGCCCGTATTTCTTTGTGTTTTCTCTGTCCATTTTGCCTTCTGTGCCCCCGCTGCCCCATTGTACTGTGCCCGTATTTCTTTGTGTTTTCTCTGTCCATTTTGCCTTCTGTGCCCCCGCTGCCCCATTGTACTGTGCCCGTATTTCTTTGTGTTTTCTCTGTCCATTTTGCCTTCTGTGCCCCGCTGCCCCATTGTACTGTGCCCGTATTTCTTTGTGTTTTCTCTGTCCATTTTGCCTTCTGTGCCCCCGCTGCCCCATTGTACTGTGCCCGTATTTCTTTGTGTTTTCTCTGTCCATTTTGCCTTCTGTGCCCCCGCTGCCCCATTGTACTGTGCCCGTATTTCTTTGTGTTTTCTCTGTCCATTTTGCCTTCTGTGCTCCCGCTGCCCCATTGTACTGTGCCCGTATTTCTTTGTGTTTTCTCTGTCCATTTTGCCTTCTGTGCCCCTCGCTGCCTCTCTCCATTCCCGCCGCTGCGTCCCTGCGGCCCCGCCCCCTGACTGCCCATTCGCTGCCCCTGCCTCCCAGCTGCTCCTCCCTCCCACCTCCCATATATGGCGGCCGCTGCGCGGTGAGGAGAGCGACCCTTGACCTTGCCAGGTAGGTCGCTCCCCACCACACAGCTCCGCCTGTGCTGTCCGCCCGCTGCTGCTGCTGGTAAGCTCGCCCCTCCGCTTGTGGCCTCGGTGCCCGTATTTCTTTGTTTTCTCTGTCCATTTTGCCTTCTGTGCCCCCGCTGCCCCATTGTACTGTGCCCGTATTTCTTTGTGTTGTCTCTGTCCATTTTGCCTTCTGTGCCCCCGCTGCCCCATTGTACTGTGCCCGTATTTCTTTGTGTTTTCTCTGTCCATTTTGCCTTCTGTGCCCCCGCTGCCCCATTGTACTGTGCCCGTATTTCTTTGTGTTTTCTCTGTCCATTTTGCCTTCTGTGCCCCCGCTGCCCCATTGTACTGTGCCCGTATTTCTTTGTGTTTTCTCTGTCCATTTTGCCTTCTGTGCCCCCGCTGCCCCATTGTACTGTGCCCGTATTTCTTTGTGTTTTCTCTGTCCATTTTGCCTTCTGTGCCCCCGCTGCCCCATTGTACTGTGCCCGTATTTCTTTGTGTTTTTTCTGTCCATTTTGCCTTCTGTGCCCCCGCTGCCCCATTGTACTGTGCCCGTATTTCTTTGTGTTTTCTCTGTCCATTTTGCCTTCTGTGCCCCTCGCTGCCTCTCTCCATTCCCGCCGCTGCGTCCTGCGGCCCCGCCCCCTGACTGCCCATTCGCTGCCCCTGCCTCCCAGCTGCTCCTCCCTCCTACCTCCCCATATATGGCGGCCGCTGCGCGTGAGGAGAGCGACCCTTGACCTTGCCAGGTAGGTCGCTCCCCACCACACAGCTCCGCCTGTGCTGTCCGCCCGCTGCTGCTGCTGGTAGCTTCGCCCCTCCGCTTGTGGCCTCGGTGCCCATATTTCTTTGTTTTCTCTGTCCATTTTGCCTTCTGTGCCCCCGCTGCCCCATTGTACTGTGCCCGTATTTCTTTGTGTTTTCTCTGTCCATTTTGCCTTCTGTGCCCCTCGCTGCCTCTCTCCATTCCGCCGCTGCGTCCCCTGCGGCCCCGCCCCCCTGACTGCCCATTCGCTGCCCCTGCCTCCCAGCTGCTCCTCCCTCCCACCTCCCCATATATGGGCAAGCCTGTCTGCGCCCGTCCGCGACTGGACCGCGCCCAGCGCCAGAAACCCTGGACCGCGCGCCCCCCGCTCCAGCCTCGAGGACCGACGCCGATACGATGCCACCACACTCCACGCTCTCAACCCCGGACGGACGCACAACTGCTTCAAGGCCGCCCCGAAACGCACCCATGGTCCCTTCACCTGCCGGAACTGCAGCTACACCAGCCTCAGAGCCACTGAGGCGCCCGCCAAGAAGGACCTCAACCACCTCCGGTGCATCCTACTGAACACCCGCTCCGCACGCAAACACGCCGTTGAGCTCTGGGACCTGCTCGACACATCATCACCAGACGTCGCCTTCCTGACAGAGACCTGGATGAACGACTCCTCCGCCCCCGACATCGCCATAGCCATCCCAGACGGCTATAAGATCACCCGCAGAGACCGCATCAACGCAGTAGGAGGAGGAATCGCCATCGTCCACAAGAACACCATCAGGGTCTCGACCAGCACCGACGACACTCTCAGCACCGCCGAACACATGCACTTCCAGATCCACACGGACCCCAACACCACCCTTAGAGGCACCCTTGTCTACAGACCCCCTGGGCCCCGACCCCAGTTCAGCGACTCCATCGCCGACTTCATCAGCACGCACGCCCTGACCTCTACCGACTACATCCTCCTCGGAGACCTGAACTTTCACCTGGAGAACAACAACGACAGCAACTCCACCACCCTGATCGACAGCCTCGCCAACCTCGGCCTGAGCCAGCTCGTCACAACACCGACCCACTCCGCCGGCCACACGCTTGACCCCATCTTCTCCTCAAGCTCCCACGTCTCCTTCAGCCACACCACGGAACTCCTCTGGACCGACCACCGCTGCATCCATTTCACCTTCCAGAAACCCACCACACACCACCGCACCCAACAGATCCCACGCCGCTGCTGGAGCAAAGTCACCGAAGACCAACTCCGGGCAACCCTCGCTCTCAGCCCTCCCTCCGACCCGTCCAACACCGACGACGCTGCCTGCAACCTCAGACGATGGATGGACGACTGTGCCAACACCCTCGCCCCGCTGAAAAGCTCACCTACAGCGACACCACCAAAGAGCCAGCTGGTTCACCTCGGAACTCCTAGCTTCCAAGCGTACCTGCCGGAAACTAGAGAAGAAATGGCACAGTGATAAGACACCGGACAGCCACACAGCCCACAAAGACGCCATCCGTAACCACCACCACCTCATCAGGTCCGCCAAGAGAATCTCCTTCAAAGACCGCCTCGACAACAACGCACACAACAGCAAGGAGCTTTTCAACATCGTGAAGGAACTCTCCATCCCAGCTCCAACACCAACGACATCCCGCCGTCGCAACCCCTGTGCGATTCCCTCGCCACCTTCTTTCACCGCAAGATCGCCGACATCCACGACAGCTTCAACACCCAGACAGCCCCAACTAAGATCGATGCACCAGACCCGCCACACACCATCGACCACGACCCCCTGCCAGCCTGGGCCAGCGTGAACATCGAGGACACCATCAAGACCATGAGCACAATACACTCCGGCTCCCCGTCAGACCCTTTCCCGCACCACATCTTCAACAAAGCCAGCAGCTCCATCGCACCCGACCTGTGCTACATCATCAATCTCTCCTTCGAGACCGCGACCTTCCCAGAGAGCTGGAAACACGCAGAGATCAACGCCCTACTCAAAAAACCCAAGGCGGACCCGAGAGACCTCAAGAACTTCCGGCCCATCTCTCTGCTTCCGTTCCCAGCCAAGGTCATCGAGAAGATCGTCAACAAACAGCTAACCCGATACCTCGAAGAAAACAGCATCCTGGACCTACCCAATCAGGGTTCCGCAGCAACCACAGCACTGAGACTGCCCTCATCGCCACCACCGACGACATCAGGATCCTGCTGGACAATGGTGAGACCGCAGCCCTCATCCTGCTGGACCGCTCCGCCGCCTTCGACACTGTCTGCCACCGCACTCTACGCGCACGCCTCCACGACGCAGGGATCCGAGACAAGGCCCTGGAATGGACCACCTCCTTCCTCGACGGCAGAACCCAGAGAGTCCGCCTCCCACCTTTCCGATCCGAAGCCTCCGAGATCATCTGCGGCGTACCCCAGGGATCGTCCCTCAGCCCAACACTGTTCAACATCTACATGGCCCCGCTCGCACGCATCGCCAGACACCACGACCTCAACATTATCTCCTACGCCGACGACACTCAACTGATCCTCTCCCTCACCAAGGACCCCCTCGCCGCCAAAGCCAATCTCCATGAAGGAATGAAGGCCGTCGCCGATTGGATGAAGATCAGCCGACTAAAGCTGAACACGGACAAAACTGGAGGTCCTCATCCTCGGCTCCAACCCCTCAGCCTGGGACGACTCCTGGTGGCCAACGACGCTGGGAGCAGCCCCGACACCCACCGACCACGCACGCAACCTGGGAGTCATCCTCGACTCAACGCTCTCCATGGCCAAGCAAGTCAACGCAGTCTCCTCCTCCTGCTTCAACACCCTCCGCATGCTTCGTAAGATCTACAGGTGGATCCCAACAGACACAAGAAGAACAGTCACCCAGGCCCTCGTCAGTAGCAGACTGGACTATGGGAACGCCCTCTACGCGGGAGCCCCGGCCAAGCTCATCAAGCGACTGCAACGCATACAAAACGCCTCCGCACGACTGATCGTCGACGTACCATGCCACAGCCACATCACCCCCACTTGAGGAACCTGCACTGGCTCCCCGTCGACAGGAGGATCACCTTCAAACTCCTCATCCACGCACACAAGGCACTCCACAAAACTGGCCCAGCCTACCTCAACAGACGACTCTTCTTCTACGTCCCCAACCGCCAGCTCCGCTCCGCCGACCTCTCCCTCGCCACCGTCCCTCGCATTCGAAGAACAACCACCGGCGGCAGATCCTTCTCACACCTCGCCGCCAAGACCTGGAACACCCTTCCACTAAGCCTACGACAGACCCAAGACCTGCTGACCTTCAGGAGGCTACTCAAGACCTGGCTGTTCGACCAGTAGCAGCATCCCCCCCCCTTCCCTCTCCCCAGCGCCTTGAGACCCTCGCGGGTAAGTAGTGCGCTCTACAAATTCTGTGATTGATTGATTGATTGATTGATCCCCTTGCTGCCCCTCTATCTGAGGTCCTTCTGTTCCTACTATCTCTGGCCCAGCAGGGCTCTGCTCTGGGCACTGTCAAAGGTTATCTTTCGGCTGTCTCCGCCTTTCTTCGGCTTCCGGATCAGCCTTCTCTCTTTAAGTCCCCGGTTGTTAACCGTTTCCTGAAAGGCATTACACACACGTTTCCTCCTGTGCCTTTCATAATGCCTCAATGAGACTTAAATCTTGTCTTGACCTATCTGATGTGCGCTCCTTTTGAGCCCCTTCATAACTGTCCTTTACGTCTTCTTACTTTGAAGACGGCTTTCCTGGTAGCTATCACCTCTGCCAGAAGAGTGAGTGAGCTCCAGGCTCTTTCTTCTAAACCTCCTTACCTTTCTGTTCATCCGGACAAGGTGGTTTTAAGGACCCGTCCTTCTTTCTTGCCAAAGGTTGTCACGCCCTTCCATATCGGGCAGACCATCACTTTGCCCACTTTCTTTCCGCCTCCGCATCCTTCAAAAGAGGAGGAGAGGCTCCATCGTCTGGACCCCAAACGTGCGCTCTCGTTCTATCTAAAGCGCACACAACAGTTCCAGGTGGATGACCAGCTCTTTGTTGGCTACGTGGGTGCCAAAAATGGTCGGGCCGTGCACAAACGCACCATCTCTCGGTGGGTCGTTTTGTGCATCAAAGCATGTTACTCCTTGGCTAAGAAGGAGCCTCCTGTGGGGCTGCGTGCCCATTCTACCAGGGCGACAGCAGCCACTACTGCCTTGGGACGCGGCGTTCCCTTGCAGGATATTTGTCAGGCAGCCACGTGGGCCTCGCTGCACACGTTTACCAAGCATTACTGCCTTGACAGTCAAGTCCGGAGAGACGGCTTCTTTGGCCGTTCTGATCTCCCTGACTTTCTGGTGTAATCTATTCGCAGACCCACCACCGGGGTTGGTATTGCTGGGGTATCTATTCTAAGGTAAGGAATCTATCACTAACGTATCTCTTTCAGATGCACAAGTTACTACTTGTGTAACGATGTATCTGTAAGAGACATTAGTTAGTGATAGATTCCTTACCGCCCCACCCATCCTCCCCGTTCTGCGAACTGATTTCTAGGGTTAAGGTCATCCCTTTCAGGGCCCTAGTTTCATGGCACCAATGGTCAGTTTCTTGCATGGCTCTGCGTTCCTGGCGCGGAAAGTCGTGTACAGAACTGACGTCAGCGCGCATGGGTGGCGCCTAAGTAGTCTCCGTGACGTCATCTCGGCGCTTACGACGCCAGCGACGGACGCGGAACCGCACAACGCCACCTACTGACGCGCAGGGGTACTGCTAGCGAAAAACTTTCCGGATCCAGTCTGACGCCTGGGGATATTCTAAGGTAAGGAATCTATCACTAACTAATGTCTCTTACAGATATATCGTTACACAAGTAGTAACTTGTGCTTTAAACTAATTTTTACCCTTTTTATCAAACCTGTTTTAATACATCTAATTTTATATTTTAATAACAGTGGAAATTGATGTACATGTGTTTGTAGAATACTTTTTATGCCATCGTTGTGTTGGCGAAATAAAGTTATTTCTGACTGACTGACTGATTAGTGTATTCTATAATTTAGAGTCTGGGAAGTTGTGGGGCAGTCAAAAAGTGGTAACATCTTTAGTAGAAGCTTCCAATTATAAGCTTCCAGGGGAAAGGAAAAGATTGCCCGCCTCCATGAAGGGCCCTGATCTTTGCCAAAAAGCAATATAAAAATGGGATAAGTATGAAGGGTTAGAATTGACAAAAAAGATGTGGGACAAAATGAATACACTAAATTTTAAGGTTCTGAGAGAAGCTAATTGGCGCGAATGTTATTTTTAAGTAGTGGCTTCTCTGTAGAACCCCGCAATTTCTAGCACATGTTAACCCCAGGGGGTCAGGTCATTGCTTTCGATGCAATTTGGGGGCTGTCGCAAACTGGTCACACGTATTTGGCCTGTGTGCCCCATTGAAGAATTTTGGAAAGAAATATTTCAGTTTTTGTAGAGGGCCTGGGAGACAAAATTAGCTCCTAGTATTTAGTGGATGGGTTTGGGTTACGATCCTTATATTCGATTAGCACCCAAATTTGTAAAATTACTATATGTGGCAATGGCAGTGGCCAAATCCTTATTACTTCAAAGGTGGCGGGCACAGTTGATCCCCGTAAAAGGGGAATGGGTGGGAAAAATGAAGCAAGTTAGAAATGAGGAACAGCTATATGCACTGCGCTGTGGGGGGCTATGAAATTTGATAAATTATTGGGGCAGTTTATGGAAGAAGCATCGGGGTAGGCTGAAGAGGTAAAATGCTGAACTAGGAGAGGAGCTGTTTAGATTCGTTCTTTGTAATAATGAAATTTGGAGTTTTAATGCAGTTTTGTTTTGGGATTTATTCTGTGATGAAATGTGATTTGTATATATATTTATTGCCGGTGTATGAATATCATGAATATATATTTTTATCGCAATTTTGGTTCTGAATAAAAATATATTATAATCCATCACAACGTGAGCAGCTATGGCTCTTTGCTCGAGGCCCCGCACTGTTCTGGAACCAGGATGGGCTGATTTGGCTAAGTGCATTTATATATCACAAAAGAAGGCTTGTCTGCTTTTATGATACATTCACGATGAAGCAGGTAATGACAGCCGCCACTAGGTGACACCATATGATAGAGCTGCTGTCTCCAAGTGTTTCCCTGGATTGTAATTATAAATTGTATTTATATACCGCTTACAACACCTAACGAGGTGTTGAAGCGCTTTGTGGGGAATAGCACACTACTCCGAAACCCAGGATTAGAAGTTAAAGTTAGTTGATTAGTACATTTTTGTTCTTTTATTTGTGCATCAGTTGTTTTAGATTTCAGCTCTTGATTTCTTGTGTGCTTAGTAGAGGTTAGAGTACTGATAAAATTGATTTGAAAGGGGAAGTAGAAAGATGTTTTTGTAAATAGTGGTTGTGTGTGCCTGACCTGGCTAAACAAGCATTGGCAAAGCAAATAGATCTAGCGTTAGCAGCCAGCGTGCCGACAATTCTTGTTTTGTTTTGTCATGATTTTTGCAAAACTTTATTGTTTGGGAATATGCTCAGCTCTCAAGAAAAATAATTTGCTATAGGCAAAAACGTTTTTGGTCTAAAAACCCCACACATTAATGTTGTACTTCCTGGCACTGAAGGGAACTACTTTGTGTGTGGATGTGTTCCTTATGAAAGGGCAAATAAGAATAATTGATGGACAGAATGCAGAACAATGTCATACATTCACCACAGTACAGAGGTCTGGGCCTAAATCTATCGTTTTTTTGCTCACCGTGCCATTCCAGTTTGGACCCAGCCATATGCAAATCAGTCTTGACCATGCGCCCAATGGGAACAGTCCAGCCCGAACTGCCAGGCCAGGTCCTCCCTAGACTGGAAACAAGCATCCTAGGACCGGTTTCGGGCTTTTTAGCCCTCATCAGCCAGGATAGCTTGACTCCAGTGGCATGGAGAGCACGGGACCCACGTCTGGGCATACCCGTCCCACTCGGCTTGGCAGTTCGGTCTGGACTGTTCCCATGAGGCACAGGGTCAAGACTGATTTGCGTATAGCTGTGTTTGAACTGGGGTGGCAAAGTGAGCTAAGGAATGATGATGGATT
The DNA here is from genome assembly GCA_963921515.1 of Calotriton arnoldi. NCBI lineage: Eukaryota > Metazoa > Chordata > Amphibia > Caudata > Salamandridae > Calotriton > Calotriton arnoldi. Next base: position 508,896 of record CAWUFW010002787.1, on the reverse strand, counting down.
CAACCCAGATCTGTGACTGGGGGTGAGTGTTTGAAACGTTCCAGCACTCCGTCCATCATCTCCTTGTGTTTGCCTTATGAAAGGGCAGCATGTCATAACTCATAGTGAAGTCAGCCAGTGGTTGGAGTGGGCTGATTCATTGCCACTTAATGCATACTGGAGTGGGTAAAACAAATGTGAATGGCAACAACCGCAAACTAATGGATGAAGTCTGTCCGAAACCCCTATAAGTAAATATGTTAAGTACATCATTTTAGTAAAATCAAAAGTGCTTGACTAACACAAACTTTAAAAAGTCAATCAGTCTGGCATTGGCTGCAAGCCTCCTGTCTTTGAGAAAAAAGAAAGAAAGAAGTTAAAGTTAGTAGATTAGTACATTTTTTCTTTTCTTTTTGCATTAGTTGTTTAGGGTTTGTGCTCTTGATTTCTTGTGTGTTTAGTAGAGTTTGGAGTGGGGAGCGAATTATTGGAATGGATTTCAAAGGGGAAGGGGTCAGTTAATTTTGTAAGTAGCGGGCATGTGTGCCTGTTAATTGGGTGACATGGCTAAACAAGCATTGGCAAAGCAAATATGTCTGGTGTTGGCAGCCAGCCAGCATTCTGGCAATTCTTATTTTGTATTTGTCATGGTTTTTGCAAAACTTTGTTTGGGAATATGCCCGGTTCTCCTCAATCTAAAAAAAATAATGTGCTACAAGCAAAAACGTTTTTTGGTCTAAAAAAAACCACACATTAAACATAGTACTCCCTGTCACTGAAGGGAAATACTTTGTGTGTGGACAGAAAGAAAGGAGGGGAAGAAGAGAAAGAAAGAAAAAGAAGGGAAGAAAGGAAGAAGGGAAAGGAAGAAAGAAAGAAACAAAAGGATAATTTAATACAAAACAGTTACAATGGACACAGTCTGGTATGCTGTGAAATAGCAGCAGTCAGAAAAGTAAAACACTCCAAAAGGAATTGAGAGCAGCATTGGTAGGAGATGGGATTGAATGTGCAGCAGAAGCGTACTGCTATCACATCAGGCTTTAATCACAATTGCAAGACCAAAGTAATTATAAAGTAAAAAAAAAAACAATAAAACTGAAGGGAAGGAACTGGCCTATGTGCGGATGTGCTCCTTGTGAGAGAGCAAAATGTGGTCACTCAAAAAAAAGCTAAATAGTGACCAACCACCCCATGCTTTATTATGAGGAAATGAGGTGTATTATATTGTGTGTTTGTGTCACATCACTGTGTAATACACTTACCCATCCCTTTAGGACCCTTAGGTTTTGTTTGTCAAACCTTCAGCTCAACCTTGGGTAGCAGTTGCTCTGACCATTAAGGCTTGCACAAAGGAATAAGTGTAAAGCATTTAAATAGCACCAAAATAATTGAAGAAAAAATCATCAAGACACTAAAAGAATCCAACACCAATTTATACAAATGGACTGTATTTTTATTTATTTTTAGACACCACAACGAAAAAGATGCACCGCAGGGTTCTGGAGATATAGAATTTACAAGGTATAGTAACTTAAAGCATTTCACACAACGTGAACAAGCATTCACAAATTCAACTAATTTAACACTTAGAAACTTTTTCACTAAAGCGTTTGGGCTTGTTGTTATGCAGTCACTTGTAGTCACTTTATATGACCAACTCCAGTAGGGAGCTAGGCAGGGGGACCAGCAAGGTCCTCAGAAACAGTTAACTCAGCAGGGTAAGCAGTCTCCAGTCAGCTCCAGTCACTTTTATCCTTAGCAGGGCTTTTTCATGTTAGTGGTCCTGATGCAAGGGATGAAGGATGCTGAAGATGCTCAAGGATGATGTGGATGGGGGGGGGGGCGTTGCCAGCAAGATGGCCGAATAATGGCACTTTCCACGAGCTCCATTGGCTCGATCATAATCCTGGACAAATTCTGCCCTACACCTGTCATCCAAACCTGAGACTGAAAACTGGTCCCCATGACATCTGAGGGCCCCAGTTCTGGAGGTGTGCTCCTGTATTTGCACCCCAGGTGGGCTGAAGCCGCTGAGGGGGCTTGCGGCGGCATCTGCACTGCAGAAAATGGCAGCGGCCGGGTGGCCACACTGAGTGCTGCCCACAGCAGTGACCAGGTGGGAAGACTGCGGCTGCCAAAGTAATTGCCAGATCAGACTGATGCCGCTTCACACTCCTCTCCCGCTGCCCTCGTTGTTGAGCGGTGTACTCAAAGAACGGAGCACGACTGGGGCTAATCCGGGAAAGGTATCGGCTAAGAGGCGGGGCCCAGACAGAGGCCCCTTGGACGGGAGGAGCTCCGGGCCAGTCAGCCTTCACTAGAAGAGGGCGCGCTTGAACACATCGGCCATGGGGGCTGCCTCCACCCACCACACAAACAAGGCCAGGGGCACACAGGGTGGTCTAGTGGCATCGCCGGGGGCCCTCCTTTTCTGTCCGCGCCTTAACCAACAGTAAAGCCATGAGGAAGTAGCCTGGACGTGACCCACACCGTACTGAGACCTGACCTTACCTGGAGGCCCCCTCTCCTCCTGATGATGTGGGGAAGTGACAACAGACCGCCCGGCCGCCCTCATCCACCTTTCCTCCCACCAATGCAATAAATGGGAGTGGTGGCGCTGGCACAGGAGAAAAGGGCGGTGGCCGGTTATCGGCTCCAAGTGCTGCTCGTATTGGAGATTGCAGCCACTGGAGTACCCGCCGGACCAGAGTGGTGCTGACCCACGCTCCTCTCCCACTGGCCTTGCTGTTGGTCATGGTGTCTAAGGTTTGTAGCGCGGCTGGGGTGAAACAGGGAGAGGTGTCGTCTATGAGAGCCGGGGCCTTTATTGGGCCTGCAGGTAAGAAGTTCTCCGGGGGCAATTGCCCAGCGCAAGACAAGGGTGAGTCTGAGAACACCGGCAACAAGGAGCTAGCGGAAGGTGGGGCGGTTCGGCGGTATCAGTGGGGGCCCGCCTCCTTTATCTGCAACTGCTCCAGCAGCTGCGCCATGAGGAGCGGCCTGCAGACATTGCCTGAGGGTTCTCTCCTCCTGAGGACCTCGTGCTGCAGGTGATAACACTGCAGGAGCAGTGTTGGTGATGGGGGCCACCGGCGGATGCCTTAGAGGTGAGGGGTGCCCTAACGTAGCTGGCTGTGCTAATTGGAGACGTGACTGGGCCTGGCTGAGACAGGGGCTTTCCCCCGCATGTGAAACCTGCGACACACAAGAGGGTTTGGTGGCGCTGCTGGGGGCCACCTTCCTTTCTGCTCCACATGCTCCTTAGGCGGCGCCGCGGTCTGTGGCGTGGACATGGTCTAAAGACTGCAGAGGACTCGAGGTGCTGCTAGGGAGTTCCCTTCGCCGGACAGCATGTTATTACAGCGGCAGGCGGCTGAGGCTGCGGCCCTTCACCTCCCCTCTCGCTTGCAATACAAACTGAGGGCACACACCTCCAGGACAGCTGCACCTCACAATAGCGCAGAGGGTGCAGAATCTCGTGTGACCGCACCTACATACACTGCTATAATTGGCCTTGCGGAACAGTGGGCACCCAACTAGGCCCCAGTCTGCACTGAAGAAGACAGGCATAGGCGAGAAAAAGATGGGGTGTGGGGAGGACCGTGACCCTCGGGGGTGAGAGACCGGGGCACCAGTGGCATACAGACTCTTGACACCCTTCCCCATATTGCAGTTGAAGGTAATGAGATAAGGATACTGAGGGGCTGGTGCTTTCAAACAGCCAGCTGGGGGTCCTACGAGCCACAGACAGAGAGGTGGTCATGTGAGTGAGTTTAACAGGGACCTTGGATATGTGGCAGAGCAGAGACCTGTCCTGGGCACAGCGGTATACGTCTTGAGGAGCTTGTTATGCTGTGGGACCCTCCCCCTTCTTTGTTAGGTCTAGACAGAGCCTACAGCATGGTCAGAGGCAAAGATCCCAAACCCCAAGCAGGGGAAAATACGCTAGATGGACGTTATGACCCAACAGGTGGAGGCAGACGTTCAAGCTATGCTGGACAACGCAGCACTCCTAATGTCATCCAATCCTCCTGCGAGGGCCTAGAGGGGAGGATTGGGGAGGTACGTTCCGAAGTCTCCCTTCTACGACAAGACCTGCGGAATGTTTCTGAGAGAGGGTCACGACAGCGGAGAACAGGATCTCAGAGGTAGAGCACACAGTCCAGGGGCTTTGGAAAACAATGACAGAGCTCACAGCAAAGGAGATGGTCTGGAGAGTGGAGGACACAGAACACCGCACAAGAATTAATAATTTGTGTTTTGTGGGCTTTCCGGAGGGGGTGAAGGGTCCAACATGAGTGCCTTTCTGGAAAAATGGCTGATAGCCTCCCTTCCATCAGAACAATTTTCATCGTGTTTTGTTATAGAGTGAACCCTTGGGGAGCTGAGCTCAAAACTACCTCTGGGAAGCCCACCACGGCCTGTGATCGCACGTTTCTTGAACTTCATGGACAGTAATATCATACTAGGGGAGGTTCGCCTCATGGGTGAGATCCGTCATGAAAATTCAGAAATCTGAAAGAGACAATTAGTTATGGATTCTTCACCTTAGAATTACCCCCAGGCGTCAGACTGGATCCGGAGAATTTTTTCGTCAGCAGTACCCCTGCGCATCGATAGGTGGCGTCGGTCGACGCCGCGTTCGTCGTTGGCGTTGTGGTCGCCGGGATGACGTCGCAGTATCTACTTAGACTCCGCCCTTGCACGCTGACGTCAGTTCTTTCTTTTTCCGTGCCAGCCAGCGCAGATCCGGAGAGAGCGGTACCTCGAGTCACTTTTTGACTCTCTTTTTGCGACTTATTTTCGAGTCCTTCGACTCCTGGTGCACGCAGGGATGTCCCGTCCTCGAACCGGCTTGAGGGCTTGTGACTCTTGTCACAAACTGATGTCGGTTACGGACCCGCACCTTGTGTGCCTTTCGTGCTTGGAGCACGACCACGACCCAAAGTCGTCCTCCGACTGCCGGGCCATGAACCCGAAGTCTTTGCGGGAGCGGTCCCGAAAGCTTCTCGAGGCCCGGCAGTCAGCTCTGCGCCATTCGAGGTCCTGGTCGAGAGGGAGGTCGCCAGGACCAGTCGCGGAGTCGTCACCACCAGTCTTCGTCTTCGGGTAAGTCGAAGCACAAAAAGAAGGCGAAGAAGCACCGTCGCTCTTTACGTTCTCCCCGGCCGACGTGACGCGGGAAGCGGAAGGTAGTCATCCGGCTCCGCCCGCGGAGCCTGTTAGGTCGACCCGGCCTTCCCTCCCTTTCCGGGAGCCGGAGCAACCCCTGCCCAGCTTCGAAACTTTTATGAAGCCCTGCATTCCATCTTCGGGCAGCCCGACTCCGCCGGCGCGCCCTCGGGCCCCGCAGACTCGGTTGAGGGCTCTAGGCCTTCGATGCCGGCGGCTTCGGCCTGGATCCGGATCGGCGCTGGTCGACCTCGTGACACCTCCTCCGACGCCGAATCCAGTGATGACACCTCCACCGCCTCCGACGCCAGTTGTGTCCCAAGCCAACGTCGACCCCGGCCTCCTCCTCCATGTAGACGCGGAGCCGGACCGACGTCGACCGACGTCGGGACCGGCGCCAACCGGTACTTTTGTGCCATTGTTCTCCCCTGGTGTTCTGAGTGGCTACCAGAGGAGGGTGAGGAGGACTGGAAGGGGTCTGTGGACCCTCTAGCAGACCAGTTGGAAGAACCGGACTGTAGAGAGGAGTTGGGTGAAGCCAGTGGTCTGGATACGTCCCCAGACCTTGGCATGCTTTCTCCCCCTACCATGGCTTTGGAGGAGGGTGCATCTTACGCAGTGGTGTTGCGTAGGGCGGCCGAGGCCCTAAACCTCGAGCTTTCTACGGTGGGAGTCAGGTCTAACCTCCTGACTGAGGTGCTTCAGCCGGCAGCGGCCTTTTCGGATCCCTGCTGCCGTTTAATGAGGCCCTCACGGAAATCTTTTTGGGCACCTGGTCCAAGCCAAACACAGGGAATCCTGTGGATAGGATGATTGCCAGACGCCACCGCCCGGCCCCGGGCGACCCCCTTTTCCTCTCCCAACACCCCACCCCTCAGAGCTTGGTGGTCCAAGCTTCGACTTCCAAGGGCGCATTCCCTAACGCACCACCTGATAGGGAATCCAAGAAGCTGGACCACCTTGGGAAGAAGATGTTTTCTACCTCCAGCTTAGGACTGCGGTCGGTGAACACCGCATGTCTCTTGGGCCGTTATTCCCACTCGGTGTGGGACACAGTTGCGCAGGTGCTACCACAGTGCCCAGAGGAGGCTCGGGCCATGCTCTCCCGTGCTGTTGCCGAAGGGAGAGATGTAGCGAAGTTCGCCATCCGGTGTGGGCTGGACACCGCCGACTCACTAGGCAGGACGATTTCCACGTCAGTAGCACTGAGACGCTACGTCTGGTTGAGGTCCACTGGTTTTTCGGGTGATGTCCAAGCAACACTTTTGGACATGCCCTTTGATGGCCATCGCCTATTTGACGACAAGGCAGACAACGCGCTCGAGCGCTTTAAGGATTCTAGGGCTACGGCCAGATCATTAGGCCTCTCTTCCACCTCCCGCCCAGGGCAGCCTGCTTTTCGCCCCTTTCGTGGCTACGGAAGGGGTGCCCCACCACGTTCCGCCCAGAGCCACAGGCCTGCGCAAGCTGTCCAGCCTCTGCACGGCCGGGGACGTGGATCCCACCGCCGTGGGTCGGGGGGCCAGCGGGCGGGCAGTCCACCAACGCCCCCTCTGCAGCAGCCTCCAAACCCTCCTAGTCCGACCTTTCAGGCCCATCAATCGCCAGTGGGCGGCAGGATTCGCCATCACCTCCCCCACTGGCTCAACATCACATCGGACAGGTGGGTTTTGCAGATAGTCCGAAGGGGCTACTCCCTCCCCTTAGAGACTACCCTCCATCCACGCCACCTCAATCCTATCGCATGTCGGAGGATCACCTGGCCCTTCTCCAACAGGAAGTTACGACTCTCTTGGCCAAGGGAGCCATCGAGCGCATTCCTGCCCCAGAAGTAGGTCGTGGTTGTTATTCCCACTACTTTCTGGTGCCCAAGAAGGACAAGGGCCTGCGTCCTATCTTGGATCTCAGGAACGTCAACCGCTTCCTCCAGAAGGAGAATTTCAAGATGTTGACACTGGATCAGATCCTGTCTGCTCTCGACCCTGGAGACTGGATGGTAGTGTTGGAATTGCAGGACGCTTATTTTCACATTCCCGTCCTGCCGGCCCACCGGCGTTACCTGCGGTTCACGGTAGGTCACGAGCACTTTCAGTTTACAGTGCTCCCCTTTGGCCTTACCAGCGCTCCTCGGGTGTTCACGAAAGTGATGGCGGTGGTCGCAGCTCATCTGCGCAGATCAGGGGTTCCAGTCTTCCCCTATCTCGACGACTAGCTGTTAAAGACGGGCTCGCCCCAGGCTGTCGTCTCCCACCTCCAGACTACGGCCGACCTCCTGCATTCGCTGGGGTTCACCATCAATGTGCTGAAGTCACACCTGATTCCCTCTCAGAAGCTCCTTTTCATCAGAGCGGTTCTGGACACAGCGCAGTTTCGGGCTTATCCTTCCGAGCAGCGAGTTCGGGATATTCGGGCTATGATTCCGATCTTTCAGCCTCTATCCCGGGTTTCGGTCAGAATGACCCTGAGGCTACTGGGCCTCATGGCCTCCTGCATCCTGCTGGTGGACTATGCCAGGTGGCATATGCGGGCTCTGCAGTGGGACCTGAAGTTCCAGTGGGCACAGCATCACGGAAATCTTTCCGATTGCGTCCAGATCTCGGAGGGCACTGCACGCCAATTGCCCTGGTGGCTAACGAACCAGGATTGGGTCAACAGCAGATCCCTCTCCCTTCCCCAACCAGAGTACACAGTGGTGACGAATGCATCACTGCTGGGGTGGGGTCGGCCACATGGGAGAGGCGGAGATCAGAGGCCTCTGGTCTCCAGCGGAGTCCGGGCTCCACATGAACCTTCTGGAGCTTCGGGCGATTCGTTTGCACTAAAGGCATTCCTTCCCTCTGTCCGGGGAAGAGTAGTGCAGGTGTTCACGGACAACACCACCGCCATGTGTAACTGCAACAAACAGGGCGGGGTAGGGTCGTGGACCCAATGTCAAGAGGCTCTCCGCCTTTGGACATGGCTGGAACATCAGGGCATATCTCTGATGGTTCAACACCTGGCAGGTTCTCTAAACGCCCGGGCGGACGAACTCAGCCGCAGGTGCATGATGGATCACGAATGGCGTCTCCCCTCAGAGGTGGCGCAAGGTCTCTTTCAGCAGTGGGGAGAGACTTGGTTAGATCTATTCGCCACCGAAGAGAACGCGCAATGTCAGCAGTTCTGCGCATTGGAATTTCCAAGGCGGCACTCGCTCGGCGATGCTTTTCGTCGCAAGTGGAGTTGCGGTCTTCTATACGCCTTTCCGCCTATACCACTTCTGCCCAGAGTGCTGAAGAAGATCAAGCGCCACCGGGCCCAAGTCATTCTTGTGGCTCCGTATTGGGCACGAAGAATCTGGTATCCCGAGCTATTACACATGGCCATCGATCCTCCGATCAGACTGCTTTGGGAGGATCTTCTGTCGAAGGGACGGTCCTCCACCCGAACCTGTCCAGCCTCCACCTCCTTGCTTGGAGATTGAGCGGCGAAAGTTGACAGCTTTTGACCTTCCTCCCGAAGTCTGTAATGTTATCTTGGCAGCCAGGCGTCCCTCCACCAAAACGGTATACGCCTGTAGATGGAACAAATTTGTGGCATGGTGCGCAGCAAAGGCTGTGGATCCCCTTTCTGCACTCCTTTCAGAGGTTCTCCTCTTCATTCTTTCTTTGGCCCAGCAGGGCTCTGCTCTGGGCACTCTAAAAGGCTATCTTTCGGCCATTTCGACTTTCCTTCGGCTGCCTGACCAGCCTTCTCTTTTCAAGTCCCCTATTGTAAATCGCTTCTATAAGGGCATTACTCACTTGCTTCCCTTTCTTCTAAGCCTCCTTTCCTGGCTCTTCATCCGGACAAAGTTGTCCTTCGCACTAGGCCTTCTTTCCCTCCCAAAGTGGTTACCTCTTTCCACATAGGACAGACCATCACTTTGCCCACCTTCTTCCCGCCCCGCATCCTTCTAAAGAGGAGGAGAGGCTCCACCGTCTGGATCCAAAACATGCGCTTTCATTCTATCTGGATCGCACAAAACAATTCCGGGTGGATGATCAGCTCTTTGTTGGCTATGTGGGCGCCAAGAAAGGTCGGGCCATGCAAAAACGGACCATCTCCCGATGGGTCGTTCTTTGCATCAAAATCTGCTACGCCTCAGCGAAAAAGGGACCTCCAGTGGGACTGTGTGCCCATTCCACCAGGGTAACGGCAGCCACTACTGCTTTGGGACGTGGAGTTCCCCTTCATGACATCTGTCAGGCTGCCACGTGGACTTCATTGCACACGTTTACCAAACACTACTGCCTGGACAGCCAAGTCCGGAGAGACGGCTTCTTTGGCTGTTCAGTTTTCCAGGACTTTCTGGTGTGAACTTGGGTTGGTATTGCTGGGGTATCTATTCTAAGGTGAGGAATCCATAACTAATTGTCTCTTTCAGATGAACAAGTTACTTACCTTCGGTAACGATATATCTGTAAGAGACATAGTTAGTTATGGATTCCTCACCGCCTCACCCATCCTCCCCATTCTGCGAACTGACTTCTAGAGTAAGGGACTCCCTTTCAGGGCCCTAGTTTTGTGCACCAGTGGTCAGTGTCTTGCATGGTTCTGCGCTTCTGGCGTGGAATGTCGGGTAAAGAACTGACGTCAGCGCGCGAGGGCGGCGTCTAAGTAGATATCGCGACATCATCCCAGCGACCACGACGCCAACGACGAACGCGAAGTTGACCGACACCACCTATCGACGCGCAGGGGTACTGCTGACGAATAAATTCTCCGGATCCAGTCTGACGCCTGGGGGTAAATCTAAGGTGAGGAATCCATAACTAATCTATGTCTCTTACAGATATATTGTTACCGAAGGTAAGTAACTTGTTCATTATGATGTTACAAGACTACACGTGTGATGTTCAGAGACAGCAACACACCTTTGACTCAGTCAAAATGAAGCTACAAGCCCTCCAACTAAGGTATATGTTATTGCTCCAGGCAAAGCTGAAGGTCCTCTATGAAGGTAAAGCGCCCTACTTTCATTTGCCCAAAGAGGCCTGGACCTGGCTGGAGGAACGCCCACCTTGGAGGGCAGATAGAGGGGGATGCTCAGGCCCGAGTGCCTCCCATGTGGAGGGGGTGAGACCCAGGGCTCAGAGATCTAGTCGTGACCCTGCATCATGGCTCACAGCGACCCCCACTGACATGCCGAGAACATTTTAATCAGCTACAGCCTGATGTGGTTCTCCTCCAGGGGACACACTTACATTGGATTTATTGCAGATTCCTAGGGAGGGGAACATACACCACATTGGCTCGCGCCGGATTTACCAGTGGGGTAAGAGGGGTTGCTATATTGGTGAGGAACCCCCCTCTCATTTTTGGTAACCAGAACCTGGATAGACCCCAATGACAGATATGTGGGTGTATAGGGCCTTCGGGGACGGACCGAGTTGACCCTGTTGAGTGTGTATGCTCCTACCCAACTACAAGCGCCTACCCTGACCAAAATAACTGATATCCTTCTGGAGTATTACATTTATGTTACATGTTGTAGGAGGGTACTTTAACGAAGTCATGGCCGCAAGTCTTGACCATTCTGGGACCAAGACGGCACCCCCTGAACCAACAGCACTGGTGCAGTTCGTTGATAGAGTGAGCCTGATTGACCTATGGCGATTTTTGCATCCTTCTGACAGGAAGTACTCTTCCTTTTCAGGAGCCCACAAGGTGTACTCGCGTTGACTATGTCTTTGCACTCCAGGGAGAAGTAGGAGAGATAGCCCAAGCGGACTATCTGGCAAGGGGCCTCTCGGACCACTGTCGTGCTTTTAATTTGACACAATAGGACACACCTAAACCCTGCACTCCAGAGAGGAGGCAAATGCACTGCTGCACCTTTAAATAATACACGTAAAACAGCACTCCCAAAAGACGAGGTGATAAAACAAGACCCAGCACTCTCTTAAGGCGAGGCAAGAAAACACATTCAGGTGCATTTAAAGTGATACACACATGTTTATTGATTCCATACTTTGAAAAGGAAGGCAAAATATATCGGTTAATGCAGACTCCCAAATATCAAGTAACTTAAGCACAAAACCAGAATAACATGTAGCATATATACATGTAGCAAAGAAACTTAGAAATTATATACACAAAGTAAGTAACACCTCACCGATCGTTCACTTGACATCCTTGCCAACTCCAGCTGGGGAGCCCGTTGACAGCCAGGCAAGACTCGTGACCGGGACTCAAATCCAGATTCTTCTTGTGACGGCACGTCTACCCCACAAGTGAGCTCCAATCCGCCTGTCAACATTCTCCGCCTTTAATACCTTTTACTCAACGTGAGGCGAAGGTTCTAGAAACCTCGCCCCCTTTCTTCTGTTATGAAAAACCAAGCTGGCCGTACTGGTCTGTGTCAAGGTCAAGACAGAAGCTGGCCAGGCCCCTATATTTTGACTCTGAGACAGAGCTGTACATTCCACACATTCCCATGAAAGGTACCAAGCACGCATCCCACACAACATGTTCCAGTTCACTCTGATCGGTGAGGAGCGAAAACAAGTGAAGAGCGAAAACATCTCCTCCCCACTTTGCAGCTACGTGCGAGCACAGAAAATGGAGTCTATTACACATGATGGAGTCAACACATAAAATGGAGTCAGTTATGCAAAATGGAGTCAATGGTCAATATATCGTTGTTGATAGCGCTACAGACCACTCACCCTTATTATTCCAAATGAGATGACTTAGGGGCCGGCGGGCCACGGGCTGGAAGTTAAATGTATGGGTAGGTAGTACGGGTCTCCGGGTGGACACTGAGTTCTATTTTACCGAAAACAAAGGGTCTGTAGCTGTTAAGATTGTTGCAGGAGGCGTTTAAGTCTGTGATCCACGACAGGGCCCAGAATTTAATCGTTCAGAAAAAGAGACGGGAAGCGGCAGAGCTCAAGGAGCTGGAAAACCAGATCCTACAACTCAGAGGGTCACCGGGGTCAGTGTCTGATTCCCTTGTTCTTAGATTGCAACGCAACAGACAGAGTACAGGGTCTTGGCACAAGAAAGGTCCAAAAAGCAGATGTTGGCCACACTGCATCGTTTTTACAAGACAGGGGACAAGGCTGGTAGACTTCTGGCGTGGCTGAGTGGACGGGAACAGGAAGCTCGCAAAATGCATAATATTATCAACCAAGCAGGAGTTAACTGCGACACCTAAGCACTAATTGTCATCAGGTTTGCTCATTATTATGAACAGTTCTGTTGGGCCAGACTGCTCCATGATTCAGACACTATAGCGCAATACTTGGCCGCGGTGACCATTCAGTGTTGGACGCGGATGCGCGAGAGTCGCTGGAGGACGATCTAACACTGAAGGAGGGTCTGGCTGCCATAACCATGCTAAGGCTGGGGAAAACTCCAGGGCCCAATGGCATTCCTGCCAAGTTCTATAAATGCTGTGCAAATCTGCTGGGACCCCAATTGCTGAACCTGTTCCGAGAGGTGGGGGAGTTGGGGGAACTTCAGAAGGCTACCATCATAGTACTCCCCCAAAGAAGGGAAACCCAGAGACCGGTGCGTCTCTTATCGCCTGACCTCATTGCTCAATTGTAGGAAGCTGGCTCTGTATATACTACACCAAAGTGATATATAGTGTGCACAGAGTCCAGCGAGTCCCCAGAGGTATAGCAGACGCTAAATTAGGTAAGTACTAACAGCTCTCTTTGTGGTAGTGTGGGCGAGCAGTTAGGCTTATCCTGAGGGTGTGTTAAGCATTTATTGTATTCACTCAATCAAGCCTGATGGCACACACTCAGATACAGAACCCAGACCAATTAGGTAAGTATAAAAAAGGTATACTTATGTTTCATTTTATGGAACAAATCTTTTTATTCGTTTTATGAAACAATCTGACAGCAGTACACAGCTGTGTGCCTACAACCATTCTGGCCGGCAGTGAGGGGTGGATGCACGAGTCAAATATACACAGCTTCAGTGCCTACAACCCGGAGACTGGCAGCGATGGCTAGATTGCATGAGTATATAGAAAATATCAATACAAGTAAGACAAACAGGACAAGAAACCCCTCCCTCACCCTCTCCCTAAAGAAAAAACCCCAAAGGAAAGCAAAACAAAAAGGGGATCCTACACCTGAGCTTGCTAGAGCGATTAGACACGATTCACCCATCTTTGATTGCTCAACTCTGGGACCTGCACTATTACTTAAGGGATGTATTCGAATCACACGCCCCCGGTAATAGATGCAAAATGTGAAGATATTTGGGGCAAGTGATTTCCCTAAACTCTTTATATAGTAAGGATATAAAGGGGGCCCAAAGTTCTGCATAGATTTCACCCTTATGATCTTGTACCAGGGATAGGCGCTCCATTGCGAGCATCAGCCAGAGTCTGTGTAGCCAAGCCGTGTGATCCGGCACTGTTGAGGAGTCCCAGTTCGCTAGTATCACTTGTTGTGCTGCCAATAATGCCAGCGCCATTTGTCTACCCCGTAAGGAGCGCAGTGGAAATGTCAGCGCGTTTGAAAGCCCAAGCAGTGTGTAAGCTGGAAAGCGCGGGATCTCAGTCTCAAAGGCAGTATCTATGTCGTTCAATACTCCCTCCCAGAAGCGCTCCAATTTTGGGCAATGCCATAACAAGTGTACCAGGGAGCCTGCCAGCCCACAACCCCTCCAGCATTTCTCTGTATGGTTTTTGTCCCATTGATGGATGAGAGCAGGGGTGAGGTACCAATATGATGTTACCTTGTAAGCCGACTCTGCCCCAGAGGTGTTATAAGCTGTGTGGTGCGCTCTGTAGTGAATGTTCGCCCATTCTTTGTCTGATAAGGCCCTCCCCAGTTCCTCCTCCCATCTTAGTTGACCTTTGGTGCGCCTCCCACCCTGTCCAGTGGCAAGGAAGGTGTAGAGCTCTGAGATCAGGTGTTTATCATCTTTCTTAGTCATTATCCATTTCTGAAAGGGGGTGAGTCGACGCGACACCTGTTGCTGATAGGACAATGAGGTGGCTCAATGTCGCAGCTGCAGATAGTAAAACCCATCAGCTTCGGGCAGGTCATAGTCTGCACACACTTGGGTAAAGGGGAGTATGCCCCTCTCGTCAAACAGCGAGCCTACACATTTGCAACCCGCTTCCCTCCATCTCTGAGCGATTTCAGACTTACAACCCGGGGGGAACTTAGGGTTATCTACCATCGGTGTCATCGGCGAGGAGAAAGTCGTTAGTCCCCTGCTGAGGGCTACGGTGTCCCAAGCCTTTAGCGTCGCTGCAGTAACAGGCGACGAGTAAAGGTCCCACGCCCTCAGTTTACGTGGAAGCCATGCTTCCCTCCAGATATTCACTCCAGCTACAGCTTGGTCCATGAAGGTCCAGTGCTTTTCGGAGAGAGGGCGGTTCCATTCTAATATATACCGCAAGTGGGAGGCCTGGAGGTATCTATGTACCAACGGTAGGCCCACTCCGCCATCTTTTTTGGGCTGCGCCAATTGAGACAGGGATAAGCGTGCCTTCTCTTTCCCCCATACGAACTTATTTATGGCCAGTTGCAATGCATGCAAAGATTTCGGGGGGGGGCACCAGAGGCAGGGTTTGGAATAAATATAGAATCCGTGGTAACACTGTCATCTTGACAGCTGCTATGCGCTCGAACCAGGCCAGCTCTAGCCTCAACCAGCCGTCCAAAGCTTTTGCCGTCTGATCTACCAGTGTTGAATAATTCAGCCGAAGTGTTTGCGACAGTGTGGGGGCCAGGAGGACGCCCAGATAGGTTATTGGTGTGTTGACCCACTGCAGGGGGAATCACTCTTTTAGGAGTTCTGCGTGTGCTGGGGGAGAGGTCAGAATAAGGACCTGAGACTTGCTGAAGTTTACTTTAAACCCCAAGACTTCCCCAAAGGCCCCCAGTTCAGTCACGAGAATGGGCAAAGACGAGAGGGGCTCCGAAAGTGATAATATCACATCATCCGCATAGAGGCTTATTTTATGGGTGTCACCCCCAAATTGAAGTCCCTGAATTCCTGGGTGTCCCGGATCCTCTGGGCTAAGGGCTCCATATATAGAGCGAAGAGGAGGGGTGAGAGCGGGCACCCCTGCCTCGTACCCCTAGCGATCGAAAAGGGCACTGAGGAAATCCCATTTACTCTAACAAACGCCCGGGGAGAGTGGTAGATACAACAAACCCATTGGATAAAGCGCGTCCCGAAGCCAAAACATCGAAGTGTGTCAAACAGGTAGCCCCAGCTAACCCTGTCGAAAGTTTTCTCCCCATCTATTGACAGGAAGATGGCTTCTTTACGGGACCTATGCACGCTATCCATGAGATGTAAGAGTCGTTTTGGATTATTGCCTCCCTGGCGATTGGGGATGAACCCTGCCTGGTCCGGGTCAATTAGGCCTGCCATCAGTGGGTTCAGCCGGGCCACCAGGATACCAGCGAAGATTTTGGCGTCTATGTTGAGCAGCGAAATAGGGCCGTAGGAGCCGCACAGACTAGGGTCCTTGTGGGGCTTAAGGATCATGGAGATCGCTGCTTCTGCCATGGAGTCTGTAACCGCCCCCACATCTAGGAAGGAATTAAAACGCTGCGTCAACACAGGTGCCACCTCACCACAAAAGATTTTATAGAACAGGGCGGGAAAGCCGTCTGGGCCTGGGGCCTTGTTCAATTTCAGCCTAGCAATGCTTGATATAACTTCTTCCGGATGTATAGGCTCTTCAAGTTGCGCCACGAGGGCCGCGGGGAGACGGGTAAACTTGTTTGCCTCTAGGTAAGCATGTGCGTCTTGTTATCCTGTTGCTTCCTCCCTATATAGAGATTGGTAAAACTGCCTGAACGTAGCTACTATTTGGGAATCTAGCTGCACCTCTGCACCTGAAGGCTGTTTGATCGATGGTATGGCAGCTGCCAGAGTTTTAGCTCGGAGTCTCTGCGCTAACAGCCTCCCACACTTGTCGCTACTCAAATAGAACTTGTGTCGCAGGCGGAGTAGGGCGTATTCTGCCCTATCTAGATCTAGGCGCTTTAGGAGGAGCCGTTTCTTCTCGAGGTCTCGCCACACCCGCTGCGCACTCGTGCGTTTATGTATAGCCTCTAGCTCGCTCACCTCCTGCTCGATACCCTGCCGCACTTCCCGGCATCTCCTGTTATCGGCAGAGGAGACCGCCAGAAATTCTCCCCTCATTACAAGTTTAAGTGTCTCCCAGAGAGCTGCCAACGGGGTGTCTTCCCTGTCATTATTCTGCAAGTACTCAATCAACTTTGCGCGGAAGCCTTTTACCTTATCAGGGGACTGGAGCAAACCCTCCCGCAGGCGCCACCTCGCATGGGTGTGTGTGCTCCCGTCTGGTTGAATGGTAATAGTGATCGGTGCATGGTCCGAAAGGGAACGAGGTTCTATAGAGGCCTCCCTCGTCCTGGGCAACATCACCGTAGAAACTAAGTGGTGGTCGAGACGCGCGTAAGTTTTATGGGCAGCAGAGTAGTGGGTGTAGTCCCGTAAGTCGAGATGACTGTGACGCCAGACATCGTGCAAGCCAGTGTCTGTGAGCCATTGTTTACCCTCAGGGGAAAGAGCCCCTACTTGCACGCTCCTCTGGCCAGACCGGTCCTTGTCGTTGTCCATGACCAAGTTCAGGTCCCCTCCCACTATTATTGCCGTATCAGGCGAGGCCAATCCCTCAGCCAGGTGCCGCATGAGAAAAGGTTCCTGATGCCTGTTAGGTGCGTAGATATTAATCAGTGTGAAAAGAGTAGCCCCCCCATTGGAGCCTAAGCACCAGGACCCTCCCCATCACCTCGTAGTACCTTCCCTTCGAATTTCACCCCCAGCAGTATGGCCACCCCATTTTTCTTCGCAGTGCCTGAGGACCAATGTTGGCGGGGAAATCGCTGTGAGCGCATGCGTACCGTGTCTTTGGACAGCAGGTGCATCTCTTGCAACATACAAATGTCCCCTTCACGTGCTCTAGCAAGGAGAGGACAGCGGAGCGTTTTACAGGATGATTGAGGCCCCGGACATTGAGACTAACAATTTTGAGATCCCTCCCCATGGGACGCGGTCAGGATTCTACAATGCAGGGCGGGGGTCGCAGCGCAGCAGGGTCAAGCAGGGCTGCACCTAGCAGGGCACCCAGCAATCCACAGCCCGGTGCAGGATACCCAACATAAAATAAACCCCAAACACTTAAACAGCAGAAGCTCTGTCGACCAACGGGTCAACACAACAGCAAACATTTCTGAAGCCCAAAGTTCATCTGGGAAACGCTGGTTAGGGGAGAGGGCGGCCATGGCAGACCTCCACAGGTGAGTATAGGCGGAGCCCGGCTCTGCCTCAAGAGTACGCCAGCCTGCTTTCACAAAGCACCCAGGAGGGAGGCGCTCAGGCCGGTGAAGAGGCCAGCGTAGAGATGACAGCCTCTCTTTCTTTCACTATAGTTGCTGTGTCCGGTTTGTGGACGGCAGCTGACTTACCCACGGTCTGCCAGCGAGGACAATTACGTCTTTAGTCTCCCATGGGCTTGCTTTGCATCTCCGACGAAGCGGGCCTCGATAGATCCAGGACATCTCTGGCCTCTTTGAGAGAACGAATCTTCCTCAGCTGACCTTCATGGCAAAAGATGATTCTGAAGGGGTGACCCCAAGAGTAGGCGATTCCTTTCTCTCACAGATGTGTCGTGACCGGTCGGAATTCCCTTCGTTTGGACAGAGTGATGGCGGACAGGTCCTGAAAAAGTGTAGGGGAGTGGCCCCGGAACTGTAAGGGGTGTGCCTCCCTCGCCTTTCTGATGATGGGCTCTTTGATTTGGAAGTCATGCAAACATGCTAATATGTCCCGCGGTGGGGCTTTGCCGACCCTTGGCAACTCTACATGGTGAACTCTGTCAATCTTGACTGCAGCAGGGTGAACCGTGCCCAATACCTGACTGAAGAGGGCTGTGACAAATTCCTGTATGTCTTTGCCCTCGGCACCAGATTTCACTCCACGGATCCGGACGTTGTTGCGGCAAGAACGATTCTCCAGGTCCTCCGAATGGGCCTGTAGCTTAATATGCTGATCCTTAAGGTGAAGGATCTCCTGCTGCATCATTTCCACTTCTTCATCACGCCCATTTTCATGCTCCTCCAGCGTCGCAACACGCTCGCCAATCTCCTCCATATCGCGCTTGACTTCTTTAAGGTCAGCCGCCAATTGACCTTTGAGTTCCTGCAAGTCCTCGCGCAAGGACATTAAGAGTTCGGCCATGAAGGCTTTAGTAGCCGGGCGTCAGTTCCCTCTTGGCCTCCCAGGCCTCCTTCTCTTTCCAACCCAGTTGCCACCACGGTCTCCAGCATGGGTTGCTTCAAGAGCGTTTCTTTGACCGAGCGCTTTTTTCACCCTGGCACTCACCATGCTGCTCAGCCCGTGTCCGCTGGTATGCCCCTGGGTCTTGATCCTCAAGATCAGTGCCGACAGTCCTTCAGTCCCCGCCTGGCCAGTGCACACAATGCCGGTGGCCCCTCTCAGCATGTAGTAGAGCTTGCTTCCCCTGGGCCCTGAACCTCGAGGGGCGACGCTGCTGCTGAGCCGTGTTGCTCTGGCGGGGCGGGTACAGGCTGTTCCGCCTGCCTTATGCGATAGGGAGCCGGCGTGCGTGTCTCGGAGAGGGCCTGCCGCGCAGATGGACGCTTTATTTCACCCCCTGGGCCTCGCACTTCTAGGCTTCACTGACACACCAGTGTTGCAGGGGTGCCTTCCACCAGGGCTATATGCTGGGCCAGATGGGCCACCGGAGATCCCCCTGCCTACGGGACTGCACACGAAACACAGGGCCCGATCTCCTCTCCAGTTTCTTGGGCTCCAAACGCGGGCTGTCCACACCGGTCCCTGTGGGGGGATCAACACTCCTGGGCACCCTGCGCTACCCCCTTAGCTGCGCACTCACCAGGGGACTGACAACCACAACAGACCAGCAGCGTCTGCGTAGGTGCCGGCGTCAGGGAGCTTCTCCACACCAGGCCCCACTGCCGGCAGCCTCAGGGTATTGCTGAGCGTGCCCCGGGGCCCACACCGCCCACTGGCTCGCCTGAGGCCCGTCGAGCAAAACCGTTGCTGCAGGTGCTGGTGGAGGTGCTTCAGCTTCTCAGTCTCCGGGGCGTTCTCTCCAGCTGCCGCCCTCTCGTCCGGGCGCCAGCCACTGTGTTCCAGCACCGTTAGGCCTCAGGGCCTCTGCTCCTCCCCCTCACCATGACGGGCCGCAACGCTGTGCCTCGGCGCTTCTCCTCTCCCAGTACCAGGATATTCCGTCTTCATGCGATGCGGTCCGCGCACGGCCCCGCTCACCTGCATTCTGTAGCGGAGACCTCCGCAGCCGAGAGGAGCCCCGCGATGCTTTCACCTTGCAGCAGCCCCGGCAGTCGAGCCCCCGGCGGACCTCGGTCCTCCTCCCAGGCCGGCCGCGAGTCTCTCGGCACTGCCGATGGCGCCAAACCCGGGCGATTTGGCTTTACCGCACTTCTGGGGAATCCGAGCGTGCTCTGGAACCCAGATTCCCTCCCACCTGCCAGCGATGGGCACGCAGGGCCGGCAGGGCAAAGCCATTGCCGCGGCGGAGTCGGAGAGACCGCAAGGCACGTCCTAGCTGGCTGCCATCTTGGCCACGCCCCTTATGTTTCATTTTAGAACCAAGCAGGACTCAGCACAGGTAAGTAAAATATACTCTCAAATGCAAGACTTTTCGAGGAAATGCAGTTGTGGTTGAATTTGCAATCGTTACAGGTTTGTTTATGCTTTAGAAATAGTTTAAATTACATAGAATATACTTTTCATTACTATTGGATTACTTTTTAATTACTTTGAGTACTTGAAGTGACATGCCAAGATACTATACACTAAGTTTGGTTTAGGCACGACAGGTAAGTCCGACAATTCTTAAGTTAAAGCAGGTTACTTCCTTTCCATACAAACATCAGTTCAACACTTAGAACATTTTTACCCCCCAAATCTCAAAACATGGGTTCCTATGGGGGAAAAAGTGGTAGCGGTTTCTCAGGTAAGAACACGACTTATGAGTGGGAGTTTTGGGGGTTAGGACCAAGGCTCCCCAAGGTCTAGATGGGCACTCAAATCGCACCACCAACAACGGCACTGGGGCGGCCGGGTGCAGAGTGCAGGGGCTCAATGTTAGCCAATGGGGCTCAGGGGGCCCTCGGTTAGGGACTGCTCATAAGCAGGCCACTCGGGTGTAGGAGCAAAGCTCCTGGGGTTAAGGTCAGCACTGCAGGGGCCAACAATCAGACCAGGAGCTGCACCAACAGCGGCACAGGGGCGGCCGGGTACAGGGTGCCAAGGAGCAGTCGGGGACCCTGTGATTCTCAATGGAGACCTTCAGTTCAGCAAAGTTACTGCAGGTTGTGGCAGGGAGACTTCCTGAAGGAGACCACTGGCTGGAGAGGTAAGTTGGGTTCTTGGGGGATGCCTGGATACCGTTGGTTGGGCCACCCAAGGCTGTGGGGTGTCGGGTGCAGGGGTGTCTTCTGGCGTCTGGTTTTCTTACCAGCTCCGGTCACCGTCGGGGGGACCCTTCAGGATGAGGCTGCAGGCGTCGTCTTGAGGCTTGAGGAAGGTCGGGATCACAAGATCCCAGGTCAGGATCGCTGGGGAGACCTCCTTGTGGTGTTGGGCCTCTCAAACTCAGTCTGTGGCGGACGGGTGCAGAGTGGTGCAGAATCACGGAGTCACCTGAATCCAGATTCCAGCCTTGAAGCCTTTGCTTGAACAAATCTGGTGCTCACTGGAGACAGAGTCTGTAAGGTGAGTGCAGGGCAGGTCCTCCGGGCTCTAGGAGGGCTGCTGGAGACGCCGGCTTCTTTGCTGTAAGCAGGTCAGAGTCGGAACACGTCGGTAGGGCTGGGGCCAAAGCAGTAGGTGTCCTCTTCTTCCTGGGTCAGCAAGGCTCTTCGGTCCTTCTTCTTTCTTCCTTGAATCTGAGGAGGCAAGGTTCAGCCTCCTCAGATTAAAGGGGTGTGCAGGTCGGGACCAATGGGTCCCTTCCTTAGGGAGGGTACACCCCCTATTACGCCACCCTCCCGTGGGAGGGGGCAGGAGCCTCTTCCTAATTGGCCAAGTTCCACCTATCTTCAAGATGGAGAGGACTGAGATGTGGATTTCACCTTGCCTCCCCCACCTGAGGGGTGGGGTTGGCAAATGTGGGCACGCCTCTCTTTCTAGCTTCGTTTTCCCGCTGATTCTCCCACCCAAAGTGGGGGCCACAACCAGTGGGAACTAGTTGCTGGGAGCAGCAAAAGCAATGACAGCTTCCAAAGGCGCAGGCCTTTGAAGCTTCCCCTTAGTGGACCCAGCCCATCCTGGGGAAGGAGGCATGACACCCAGGGTGGTCTTTGTTTCTGGATCCAGAGAGCGGAGGCTCTCTACCCAGGGGTCCAGAAACCTTTCTGGTGGTGGCAAATGGTGGGCAGCCATTCAGGAACCACACCAGGGCTGGTTGATTTTCAGGGGGCATCACTAAGATGCCCTCTGAGTGCATTTTACATTAAATCTCACACTGGCATCAGTGTGGATTTAATGTGCTGAGAAGTTTGCTACCAAACTTCCCAGTTTTTAGTAAAGCCATTATGGAGCTGTGGAGTTTGTAGTGACCAACTCTGAGACCATATACTCTTTATGACTTTGCCACACTTGCAGTGTCTAAGAATGGACTTAGACACTGTAGAGGCACAGGGCTCATCCCACTGTGCCCTCACCTGAGGGCTAGTGCACCCTGCTGCAGGGGTGACTTACCTAGGCCTCAGGCAGTGGGTTGTAGGCATGGCACCCAGGGATGTGTGCCATGTCAACTCTTCACTTTTCTCTGCACCAAAACACACAGCCTGCAGTGGCAGTGTGTGGATGTTAAGGTGCAGGGCCTCTAAGGGTGGCACAATAGGTGCTGCAGCCTTTAGAGGCCTTCCCTGGTCACAGTGCCCTTGGTACCCCTGGTACCTTTTGCAAGGGTCTTACCTGTGGCCAGGGATGTGCCAATTGTGGGTAAAAAGGTACAGTCTTGGGAAAGAACACAGGCCCTGGGAACCTGATTGGCAGAGACCCAAGGCACATTAAGTGAGGTTGCATCAGATGTCAGGCAAAAAGTGAGGAGTAATAATGCAAAAAGGGGCTCTTTCCTACATCAATGTTGAGACAAAACTACTGGCCAATATTTTAGCCACACGACGCAGGTCATCACACCCTTAATCCATTGCGTTCTGTCGGGATTCATGCCAGGCAGGTCAGCCCGCCTCAACCTTAGGTGCACACATAATTGGCTGACGACAGTGCAGGCCCGTTGAGTACGGAATGTTTTCCTCTCCCTAGATGGTGAAAAGGCTTTTGACGCCGTGCACTAGCCTTTTCTTGAGCAGACACTACTGAAATTCGGCTTTGGCCCCCAATTCAGAAAATGAGTGGCGGTGTTTCACCGGAACCCTGTTGCGGCGGTTAGGGCAAATGAGAAGATGTCTGCTGAATTCCCGATAGGAAGATGAACTAGGCAGGGGTGCCTGTCCCCACTTTTGTTTGCCCTAACGGTAGAATCTCTAGCCTGCATGTGAGGCTACACCCTGAATCTGGCCAGCTGACGGAATAGAGGCAAAAATATTGTTATATGCGGACAATATACTCCTATTCGTAACAGACCCATCAACCACTTTTCCGGTACTCTTTCAGATATTAGGGAAATGCAGGGCCCACTCTGGATATAGAATTAATTGGGACAAATCAGTGCTCTACACTTCGCAAAGTTCACAAGACCTATTGCCGCTACCACAGGGCCTTCGTGTGGCTGAAGACGGCGTTAAATACTTGGGGATTTTCGTAACAGCGCAAAAGGAGCTCTACTCCATCTGTAACCTTGGAAGGGGGCTGTCAAACTTTCAGGCCGATGTCGCAAGATGGAGGGGACTTCCTCTAACCTTGATGGGGCGTGCAGGCCTCTTTAAAATGATTACACTTCCCAAATTGTTATATGTGCTCCAAAACACATACTACCCAGTTTCTCAGACTTTGTTCATCAAGATTAAGGGGGACTTGAGGACTCTGCTATGAGATGGGGACCACCCTAAAATATTGCTCAGAACTCTACAGCGTTCCAAATATAACGGGAGGCTTGTGCTCTCAGATATTGAAGGATACTACTGGGCGGCACACCTGATCAACATTAATAACTGGATCTTTGCTCCCCAGGATCACCCAACATTTAGGCTTGAGTGAGCCATGTTAGAACAGAGATCACACTTACACTACCTGTATGGAGGAGGGGATCCCAAAGACTGCCGCCGGCAACACAGGTCGCTCTGATATTTTTGGGCAAAGCCACAAAGATCACCAGGGAAACACTCCTTTGGAAAGGTTCATGGCAGAGAGAGGTAGCGAAAGGTGCGGGGATTCGGGGCATGGGATACTGTAGGTATCTCTAAAGTCTGAGATATCCTTTTTTATTTTTATTATTTTTTATTTATCATTTTATTAACAATGCACAAAATTTAAGATACATTAATATGCAGGTACAATTTCCACAGTTCCATAATCATAGTACATCGTGCACTTTTAAACAAATATCCTCTTCTCCGTTATAGGTTTTAGTCAGCTGTACTGTACGTTACGTATCCCCTACTTTTCTACCCCTGTGCCCTTGTTTCCGGCAGCCAGCTCCCATGCACCGGTGTATGCTGTCTCCCCCTTTAATTCCTATAGTTTCTCCCCATTGTTTAGACACGTTGCCCTGTTTCCTGCCTCCCCTGACTGGATTGTGTATTGCGTTCCTCCTGTAGACAGAGGTATTCCCTTAAAGGCTGCCATATGTCCTTAGGGCGGGATGTAGGCGGTTGGTGTTCGGCGTATAATTCGCTCGTGGTGTCACAATATGACATGCTCTTAAGCCAGCTTTTGACGGTGTGTTTTTGTCTAGTGCCCCAGCGGATAACTATTTTGCGCTTCGCTAAGAGCATTTCTATTGCTACGAATCTACGCATGCTTTTGGGCAGTGAAGCCACATAGCCCATTAGCGCTAGCAATGGAGAAGGTGTCAGCTGTGTCCCAACCATTTGCTGTAGTAAACTATATATCTCCTGCCAATAGGCGCTTATTATGTTACATGACCAAGTCATATGTATGAATGATGCCGCTTGCATGTTGCATTTGGGACAGTGCGTAAAATTGGCATTGTTTATCCTGACCATCTGCTGCGGTGTAATATAAGCCTGTCTAAGTATCTTGAAGTGGAGTATTTTGTGCCTGTGGTTGCACGAGACTAACTTGGTTTATCTGAAAGAAACAGTTAGTTATAGATTCCTTACCTTAGAATATCCCCCAGGCATCAGACTGGATCCGGAAAGTTTTTCGTCAGCAGTACCCCTGCGCGTCGGTAGGTGGCGTCGGTCGACTCCGTGTCCGTCGTCGGCATCGTGGTCGCCGGGATGACGTCACGGAAGTTACTTAGACACCGCCCTCGCGCACTGACGTCAGTTCTTTCTTTTTCCGCACCAGCAAGCGCAGATCCGGAGAGAGCGGTACCCCCAGTAATTTTTTGACTGACTTTTTGAGACTTTTTTTCGAGTCTCACATCGACTCCTGGTGCACGAGGGATGCCCGGTTTCAAGGCCTGCGGTTCCTGTTCTCGACTGATGTCGGTAACGGATCCGCACCGCATGTGTCTATACTGCCTGGAGCGCGACCCCAAGTCGTGCTCCGACTGCTGGACCATGGCCCCGAAGTCTTTGCGGGAGCGGTCCCGAAAGCTCCTCGAGGCCCAGCAGTCAGCTCCGCGTTGTTCGAGGTCCTGTGGGAGGTCACGGGACCGATCGCGGAGCCATCATCACTCCTCGTCGAAGTCTTCGCACTCGGGTCAGGTAAGTCGAAGCATAAGGAGAAGTCGAAGAAGCATCGTCGCTCTTCGACTTCCCCTCATCCGACAAAGGGTGCGGGTGGTGCCACTCCTGCGGCTCCGCGTGCGGAGCCTTCAGGGTCGACTCTGGCCTTCCCTCCCTTCCCGGGACCAGGAGCAACCCCTGCCCAGCTTCGTCAATTTTACGAAACGATGCATGCCATCTTTTGCAGCCCGACTCCGCCAGTGCGCCTTCGGGCCCCCTGGACTCGGCTGGGGGCCCAAGGCCTGCGACGGCTCCGGCTCCACAGGGCCCCCTTGGATCGAGGCCTGGATCCGGATCGGCGCAGGTCGACCTCGTAACACCTCCACCGGCGCCGATTTTACCGGCACCACGTCCGCAGCCGCAGCCGGCTGGACCTCCAGCCGACATCGACCCCGGCTTCCACCCCGATGTGGATACAGAGCCGGACCGGCATCGACCGACACCGGATCCGGCGCCGATGGGTACTTTTGTGCCTGCATTCCTCCCTGGCCATTGTCAGCCAGTTTTGCAGCCAGAGGAGGGTGAGGAAGACTGGGAGGGGTCTGAGGACCCTTTAACTGCCCAGCTAGAGTATGAGCCGGACTGGAGAGAGGAACTGGGGGATGCCAGTGGTCTGAATTCCTCCCCAGACCTAGGCATGTTGTCTCCTCCTACCATGGCTACGGAGGAGGGAGCGGTGTTGCGTAGGACAGCCGAGGCTCTCCACCTCGAGCTTCCTACGGTGGCAGTCAGGACTAACCTCCTGACAGAGGTGCTTCAGCCGGCAGCGAGCTCTTCGGAGCCCCTGCTGCCGTTCAATGAAGCCCTTACGGACATCCTTTTGGGCACCTGGTCCAGGCCCAACACAGGGGCTTCTGTGGATAGGATGGTTGCCCGACGACACCGCCCGGCCCCGGCGACCCCACTTTCCTCTCCCAACACCCTACCCCTGAGAGCTTGGTGGTCCAAGCCTCTACGTCCAAGGGCGCCTTCCCTACAGCTCCACCTGATAGGGAATCCAAGAAGCTGGACCAACTTGGGAAGAAGATGTTTTCTTCCTCCAGCTTGGGACTGCGGTCGGTAAACACTGCATGTGTGTTGGGCCGTTATTCCCACTCTGTGTGGGATACGGTGGCGCAAGTGCTGCCTCAGTGCCCGGAGGAGGCCCGGGTTGTGCTCTTCCGTGCTGTCGCCGAGGGGAGAGATGCAGCGAAGTTTACCATGCGCTGTGGGCTGGATACCGCCGACGCACTGGGCAGAACGATTGCCACGTCAGTAGCCCTTCGGCACTACGCCTGGTTGCGTTCGACTGGGTTTTCCAGGGATGTCCAATCCACACTTATGGACATGCCCTTTAATGGCCGTCGCCTTTTCGACGACAAAGCAGACAACGCGCTGATGCGCTTTAAGGACTCTCGAGCTACGGCCAGGTCCTTGGGCCTCTCCACCACCCGCCCTGCGCAGTCTGCCTTTCGCCCCTTTCGTGGCAACGGAACGGGTGCCCCACTACGTCCCGCCCAGAGCCACAGGTCGGCGCAGGCTGTTTAGCCCCAGCGTGGCCGGGGACATGGGAACTACCGGCGTGGTTCTGGGGGCCAGCGAGTGGGCTAGTCCACCACAGCCCCCTCTGCATCAGCTTCCAAACCCTCCTAGTCCGACCTTCCAGGGCCACCAAACGCCAGTGGGCGGCAGGATCCGCCATCACCTCCCCCACTGGCGCACCATCACGTCGGACAGGTGGGTTCTGCAGATAGTCCGAAGGGGCTACTCCCTCCCCTTTGAGACTACCCTCCTCCATGCCACCTCAGTACCATCGCATGTCGGAGGATCACCTGGCCCTTCTCCAACAGGAAGTTTCGGCCCTCTTGGCCAAGGGGGCCATCGAGCGCGTTCCTGTCCCGTAGTAGGTCGTG
The DNA here is from genome assembly GCA_963921515.1 of Calotriton arnoldi. Classification (NCBI taxonomy): domain Eukaryota; kingdom Metazoa; phylum Chordata; class Amphibia; order Caudata; family Salamandridae; genus Calotriton; species Calotriton arnoldi. Next base: position 481,976 of record CAWUFW010002787.1, on the reverse strand, counting down.
GTTGCTATTCCCACTACTTTCTGGTGCCCAAGAAGGACAAAGGCCTGCGTCCTATCTTGGATCTCAGGAACGTCAACCGCTTCCTTCGGAAGGAGAAGTTCAAAATGTTGATGCTCGCTCAGGTCTTGTCTGCCCTCGACCCTGGAGACTGGTTGGTAGCGTTGGACTTGCAGGACGCCTATTTTCACATCCCCGTCCTGCCGGCCCACCGGCGTTACTTGCGGTTCACGGTAGGCCACGAGCACTTTCAGTTTACCGTGCTCCCCTTTGGCCTTACCAGCGCCCCCAGGGTGTTCACAAAAGTGTTGGCGGTGGTCGCAGCTCATCTGCACAGCTCAGGGGTTCCAGTCTTCCCCTATCTCGACGACTGGTTGTTGAAGGCGGGCTCGCCCCAGGCAGTCGTCTCCCACCTCCAGACTACGGCCGACCTCCTGCATTTGCTGTGGTTTGCCATCAACCTGCCGAAGTCGCACCTGATTCCCTCTCAGAAGCTCCTTTTCATCGGAGCGGTTCTGGACACGACACAGTTTCAGGTTTATCCTCCCAAACAGCGAGTCCGGGATATTCGGGCTATGATTCCGATTTTTCAGCCTCTATCGGTCAGGATGACCCTGAGGCTGCTGGGCCTCATGGCCTCCTGCATTCTGCTGGTCGATCATGCCAGATGGCATATGCGGGCTCTGCAGTGGGACCTGAAGTTCCAGTGGGCGCAGCATCAGGGAAATCTGTCCGATTACGTCCAGATCTCGGAGGGCACTGCACGGCAATTGCAGTGGTGGCTCAGAACCAGGATTGGGTCAACGGCAGATCCCTCTCCCTTCCCCAACCAGAACACACAGTGGTGACAGACGCATCCCTTCTGGGATGGGGCGGCCACATGGGAGAGGCGGAGATCAGAGGCCTCTGGTCTCCGGCAGAGTCCGCGCTCCACATCAACCTTCTGGAGCTTCGGGCGATCCGTCTTGCACTGAAAGCATTCCTTCCCTCTGTCCGGGGAAGAGTAATGCAGGTGTTCACGGACAACACCACCGCCATGTGGTACTGCAACAAACAGGGCAGGGTGGGGTTGTGGACCCTATGTCAGGAGGCACTGCACCTCTGGACATGGCTGGAACATCAGGGCATATCCCTGGTGGTTCACTACCTGGCGGGTTCACTGAACGCCAGGGCGGACGAACTCAGCTGCAGGTGCATGATGGATCACAAATGGCGTCTGCACTCGGAGGTGGTGCATGGTCTCTTTCTGCAGTGGGGAGAGCCTTGGTTAGATCTATTTGCCACCGAAGAGAACGCGCAATGTCAGCAATTCTGCGCGTTGGAATTTCCAAGGCGGCACTCGCTAGGCGACGCTTTTCGTCGCGAGTGGAATTGCGGTCTTCTATACGCCTTTCCGCCTATACCACTTCTGCCCAGAGTGCTGAAGAAGATCAAGCGCGATTGGGCCCAAGTCATTCTTGTGGCTTCGGATTGGGCACGAAGGGTCTGGTATCCCCAGCTGCTCAACATGGCCATCGATCCTCCGATCCGGCTGCCTCTTCGGGAGGATCTTCTGTCACAGCAGCAGGGGACGGTCCTCCACCCGAACCTGTCCAGCCTCCACCTCCTTGCGTGGAGATTGAGCGGCAGCAGTTGACGTCATTTGACCTGCCTCCCGAAGTCTGCGATGTTATCTTGGCAGCCAGGCATCCCTCCACTAAGACGGTATACGCCTGCAGATGTAACAAATGTGTGGCATGGTGCACAGCAAAGGCTGTGGATCCCCTTTCCGCCCCTCTTTCTGAGGTTCTCTTGTTCCTCCTTTCTTTGGCCCAGCAGGGCTCTGCTCGGGGCACTCTTAAGGGCTACCTCTCGGCCATTTCAGCCTTTCTTAGGCTTCCTGATCAGCCTTCTCTTTTCAAGTCCCCTGTTGTAAATAGATTCCTTAAGGGCATTACTCATCTTTTTCCTCCTGTTCCCTTCGTAATGCCTCAGTGGGACTTGAATTTGGTTCTTACCTATCTCATGTGCGCTTCCTTTGATCCGCTACATAACTGTCCTCTCAGACTTCTCACTCTGAAAACTGCCTTTCTGGTGGCCATCACATCTGCACGCAGGGTGAGTGAGCTACAAGCTCTTTCTTCCAAGCTTCCCTTTCTGGCTGTCCATCCGGACAAGATCGTCCTTAGAACTAGACCTTCCTTTCTTCCCAAGGTGGTTACTTCCTTCCACACTGGCCAAACCATCACTTTGCCCACCTTCTTTCTGCCTCCGCATCCTTCGAAGGAGGAAGAGAGGCTCCACCGTCTGGATCCAAAACGTGTGCTTTCCTTCTACTTGAATCGCACCAAACAATTCCGGGTGGACGACCAACTCTTTGTTGGTTACGTGGGCGCTAAGAAAGGTCGGGCCGTGCACAAACGGATCATCTCCAGGTGGGTCGTTCTGTGCATCAAAGCCTGCTATTCTTTGGCAAAGAAGGAGCCTCCAGTGAGGCTGCGCGCCTATTCCACCAGGGCGACGGCAGCTACTACTGCTTTGGGACGCGGAGTCCCCCTAAATGACATCTGTCAGGCAGCTACGTGGGCATCGCTTCACCAACACTACTGCCTGGACAGTCAAGTCCGGAGAGACGGCTTTTTTGGCCTTTCTGTTCTCCAGGACTTTCTGGTGTGAACTTGGTTCGCAGACCCACCTCCGGGGTTGGTATTGCTGGGGTATCTATTCTAAGGTAAGGAATCTATAACTAACTGTTTCTTTCAGATGAACAAGTTACTTACCTTCTGTAACGATATATCTATAAGAAACATAGGTTAGTTATAGATTCCTTACGTCCCACTCATCCCCCCCGTTCTGCGAACTGACTTCTAGGGTTAAGGACTTCCTTTCAGGGCCCTAGTTTTGTGCACCAGTGGTCAGTGTCTTGCATGGCTCTGCGCTTCTGGTGTGGAAAGTCATGTACAGAACTGACTTCAGCGCGCGAGGGCGGCGTCTATGTAGCTACCGCGACGTCATCCCGGCGACCACGACGACGAACGCGGAGTCGACCGACGCCAACTTCCGACGCGCAGGGTTACTGCTGACGAAAAAAAACAACTTTCCGGGTCCAGTCTGACGCCTGGGGGTAATTCTAAGGTAAGGAATCTATAACTAACCTATGTTTCTTACAGATATATCGTTACCGAAGGTAAGTAACTTGTTCATCACCATGAACCATTTTGCTTCGCAGGGAATTTGATAAAGAATCACAGGTGGATTTGGCTCTATTGGACCACAAGGTATTACTATCTGATTTACCTTCCTCAAATCCTGAACTATCCTGTATTTTCCATTAGGTTTGCGAATTCCCATGATAGGTGAATTGCACGGACTACCTAAAATCTCTTTTAGAATACCTTGCTCAATCAACATTTCAATCACAGGTGTTACTCCTGCAATCGTCTCAGGACTCATTTTGTAAGGTGGTGTTCTTGGAAATTCTGCATTTGGTTTAACTGTAATGTGAATTGGAGCTACTCCTTTCATTAATCCAATATCTTTACCTGAAAAATCCCACACATCAGACAACACCATATCTCTCAACTCAACAGGTAAATCATTCGCTATAAATAGAGGATATAAATCATTCACTTCTGTACCCTGCCTTGCTTTTTTAAAAACTACGTCTTCATCTATTGTATGGAATGCTATTCCATCTGGTGTACAATAAATCGACCAAATCATCTTGCACAACAAGTCCCTTCCCAATAGGTTAACCGGACTTGTATCACACACCACAAATCGATGTAAATCTTGGAATCCTCCAATTTGCACTTTCATTGGTTTTGTTACTGGGGTCTTAATCAATTTGTTCGAAACTCCTACAACTTGGATACTTTCTCCCGAGAGGGGTAGGTTGGGAATTTCCACAGTTCTCACAGTGGAACGGGTAGCATCAGTATCTACGAGGAACGTAATTGAATTTCCATCAATCTCGCCATCCACATAGAGACCACACTGATCTACCTCTAAGGATGCGCCAAGCACACACTCCTCCCCCCTCTGACACCGTCATTGAGATGTATCTGAATCACTTTCTTGCCACTGCATCAAATATTGTGAAGCCACCTTCACATTTGAATTCATTTGATCATTTGTATGAAAACCCATATCTGCACTGTATTTCTGCACTTGACCATTCATATTCTGATTTTGCATAGGAGCTTGAGGTATCGGAGCTCGAGGCATACCCTGTCCTCTTCCAAATGACATTTTGCTGATTCTGTTGATTCATTTGCATCTGATTCATATAGTTTACTCCTGTAACAGCATTATTTACCAATGCATTTCTACACTCGTGCTTCCAATGCCTCAACTTGCCGCACACATGACAAGGAAACTTCTTCTTCAATTCATCTTTATTACCTCTGCCTCTCCCTTGCGGAATTGGTATAATTTGTGTCACAATATTTCCATTTGATACACCTCTCATACCAGTAGTAGTCTGACCAACTCCTTGGAAACCTTCTACATAATCTGCATTCACAAATCCTCCTTTATTTGCTGCTTTCATTTGTGCTCACATTAATTTTTCTTTTAACTTCTAGTGTCTTGTGTCAATGTGTTAGAATAAAAATAGTTTATGCTTTCATAGTATTCCATGTAAGTTAGCATTCACTGCGCCGTTTTCTATTTGGGCGCCATTTTATGCTGTTCGAAACTAATCTAGTAAAATTCCGAGAAATGTCTCTCTTCGAATTTCGTTTCTTCCCTTTGGTTTTGTTCTAGTAATGAGCACACTGTTCGTGTCAGCACATAGCTTTCTCACCTGATAAAGACCCTCTCCCCCTTGTCTGGTGGCGGGCTCCGGATGGAACGACCTTGGACTATGTTACTTTGTGTAAGATATGAGCGCTGAAACCATTTTTTCAGTATTTTGCTGTTTAACTGCACCTGCTTGGAAAATTCCACTTTGGGTGTGTTTTTGCCCAGTTACGAAACGTACATTATGTATCTTTATGCTTGCCGATTTCAGTTCCCTCTGCAACACTCTCAGCGACTGGGCAGATGGGGCTCCGCTCTGAGTGTATATTAATAAACAGTTATTGGTTTGTATTCTCTACTGTCTGACCGACTCTTTATTCAGTACGGAAGGCTGAGAGGTGGTCATTAGTGACCCGGGTGGCCTCAAACGGGTCACTTTCTTCAGTTGGCGCCCGAACAGGGACTCCTTCGGGTGATTGATCCATCCCCTTTCCGCAGACGAGGGGAGGCCGAGGACATCATCGGGTCGGACTGACGGCTCAGGGATCCCTGCACGAAGAGTTTCTATTGTTCGCAGCTGCTCCTTCTGTCCCGCCGGATGGTGCCTTGCCCAGTGGTCATCCCGACTGGAGTCCTGAATGGCGAAACCCTTGGATCTGACGTTTGTTCTGAAGAGTCGGCAGTGAAGAACTAGTTCGTTGTAGTACTGATATTAGGTGAGTTTGTTTTGGTTCTTTTTGTGGATATGGTACCGTTTGGGTTTGAGGTCTAAAGACTGTTTTTGATAAAAAGTATTTGCAAATACTTTGCCAGGGTTACAACTAACAATTTGTTTCTTTTTCGAAATGCCTGGCCTAAGCAAACTTTGGAATTTGTGTTGTCTTTGTTCTGCAGATGCTCGATTGGAATAAGCTCAGCCTGCGCCTCCTGAAGGCAGCCCTAGTTTTGATATGTATGTGAAACATGGTCTTGGCCCTATTATGTTTAGTACATTATGGCAAAAATATGCGAGGGACAATGCCGAGTTGCAGTGGCCTTTGACGGGCACCTTTGATAAACAAAAGATTGAATTTTTACAGGAACAGTTATTTAAAAGACAAAGTAGACAGTCGATGTTTGACTCCCTTAGGACTTGGCAGAAGGAGGCCAGACAGAGGCGGTTAAAGATGGAGAGGGACGCACGGAAAGGGAAAACATTGACGCAAAAAGCTGTAGCATATGATATAGAAAAACAGGAGACAGGAATTGAATGTGAAGATAGGAGATTTTAGTTGCATATTGACAAGTCTTATTTGGCCTAAGAGGAAAATGATACTTTTGTAGAGGAGCTGTTAGATACTCGACCCCCGCCTCCTTATGCCCCGCAGAGGATATATCCCACTGTTCCTTTACAGTCACAGCAGCCTGTTTCATCTGCTTCGGTTGTTCCTGTATCGACGGCTGTTACTTCGACAGCTTTGGCTACGGTGCCTCCTGCGCCTTCTTTGTCCTTGCCATCTTTGAAGACTGTGACCTCTAGTACATCTACTGTTCCAACTCCTGTGTCCTCTGTTCTTTCTCCTCCGGTGCAAACGTTAACCACGATTGTACCTGCTACCTCTGTCGCTTCTCCTTACCTGGTTCTTCATCCTCCGATGCTTTTGCATGTTGAGACGCCAGTACGAGGGTTTGAGGACAGGGATTGGGTGAAATTCAGGGAACTAATGGGTCCGTTGGTGCGCTCTGGAGTGGGAGAATATGAGAAGGAGGTGTTAGCAAGACAGGCTATGAAGTGGGCTAGTAATACGGTTTATGGCACTGAGGACATTTGACAAGTTGTGCGTGAGACTTCTAGCTGCAGATTCCTTACCTTTGAATTTCCCAGGTGTCAGGCTGGATCCGGAAACTTTTGCTGAGCAATACCCCTTGCGCGCGACGTCGGGTGGCTCCATTCGGCTCCGCATGACGTCGTCGGTAGCGTCGGTTATGATGTCGCGGTGCCTATATAGGCGCCACCCAGGCGCTCGGACGTCAGTTCTTTTCTTTCCACGCCAGTTAAGCGCCGATCTGGGAAGAGCTACCCCTCTGCCGCTTTTTGGCAGGTTTTTTCTCGACATTTGTCAATATTTTTGGATTCGACTTTGTGTGCGAGGGATGTCTTCGAGAAAGACAGGTTTCAAGCCATGCGGGACTTGTTCCTGCATGATGTCGGTTACCGATCCCCACCACGTATGTCTGTGGTGTCTTGAACGCGACCACGATTCGAAGTCGTGTTCAGACTGTCGGGTGATGGCCCCGAAGACTTTGAGGGAGCGAGCGATGAAGTTGCTTGCGGCCCGGCAGTCGACACCGTCAAGCGAGACTCCGAGGAGGTCACGGTTCGTTCGAAGAAGAGGAGGTTGTGTGACCGCTCACGGAGCCCTAAGTCCTCTTCCTCCCATTCGAGGTCTTCTGGACACTCGGGGAAGAGGCACAAGAAGAAGAAGAAGGCTAAGCGGACTTCGACTTCACCTCAACTGGCATCCGTCGTCGAGAGATGTAAGGAGCACTGACGCTCTAGGGACGGTTCTGCGGAGCCAGAGCCTGAGTCGACTTCGCACCTCCCACCCTTTCCGGGAGCCGGAGCGACTCCCGCTCAAATTAAAGAGTTTTACGAGGCCATGCGCCGCGTATTTGAGCGGAACGACCCTGTTGGTGAGCCCTCTGGCCCTGCGGGGTCGGATGGGGCCCTTTCGGGTTTGACGGCATCGGCTTTGACCACGGCGCCAGTGGGGCCTCAGGGATCCGGATCCGGTTCGACGCTGGTCGTGCCAACGCAACCTTCCCTGGCGTCGAATCTGAAGTCGGTGCCTACGACGTTGCCGGCGCCTGTCGGTGGCGCAAGCCCCATCCCCATCCCCGACGACACGGAGCCGGAACGATTCCGACGTCGACAGAACCCAGGGGTTCTATGTTGTCGCCTGAGCACTTTGTGGACGTGCTGGGCTCAGGAGAGGAATGGGAGGAGTCTGGAGACCCTCTTGAGAACCAGGATGTCTCTGAGGAGACAATGGACTGGTATGGGGAACTTGGGGAAGCCAGTGGTTTGGATACTTCCCCAGACACTGGCATGCTCTCTCCGCCTACAGTGGCTACGGAGGAGGGGGCGTCTTACGCTATGGTGGTTAAAAGGGCAGCTGAGGTCCTTGGACTGGAGCTGCCCCCAGTGCAGGTCAGAACTAATCTCCTGACCGAAGTGCTTCAGCCTGGGGCTTCCACTTCTGAACCTCTACTGCCCTTTAATGAGGCACTTACGGACGTCCTTCTAGGAACGTGGTCCAAGCCTAGCACAGGGGCTCCTGTGAATAGGAGGATTGCTCGCCGCCATCGCCCAGCTCTGGGCGACCCAAAGTTCCTCAGCCAACCGCCCACCCCAGAAAGTTTGGTGGTGCAGGCCTCTACGTCCCAAGGTGCATTCCCTTCCACCCCTCCGGATAGGGAATCCAAGAGACTGGACTCATTTGGGAAGCAGATGTTTTCTTCCTCCAGTTTGGCATTGCGGTCGGTGAATACCTCGTGCTTATTGGGCCGTTTCTCCCATTCTCTTTGGGAGACGGTTGTGCAGGTGCTGCCACATGTTCTGGAGGAGGCCCGGGCTGTGCTCTCCCAGGTGGTCAAGGATGGGAGAGATGCAGCAAAATTCACCATTCGGTGTGGATTAGATACAACTGATTCGCTGGGCAGGTCGATTTCAACGACGGTGGCCTTGAGAGCCACACCTGGCTTCGTACTACTGGCTTCTCTGGGGATGTCCAAGCCAATTTGATGGACATGCCCTTTGGTGGAACCCACCTTTTTGGGGAAAAGGCAGACTCGGCCCTGGTCAGGTTCAAGGACTCTCGAGCTACGGCCAGATCCTTGGGCCTCTCCTCCACTCCTCGTGGCCAGTATTCTTTTCGCCCCATTCGTGGCAACAGAAGGGGTTTCCAGCCGCGTCAGCCCTATCCTAGCCACCGTCCCGCTCAGACTACCCAAGCCGTGCGTGGACATGGACGCGGTACATTCCGTCCTCGGAATGGAGCCAGAAGTCGTCTACCACACTGCTCCCAGCAGCCGCAGCCTCCAAGCACTCCTAGACTGATTCTGCAGGACCACACTACTCCAGTGGGTGGGAGAATTCGTCATCATCTCCCCTGCTGGAGATCTATAACAACAGACAAGTGGGTCTTCCAGATCGTCCAGGAGGGCTATTCTCTTCCTTTCCTTTCTTTTCCTCCTCCTATTCCGCCAAGTCAGGAACGGCTGGCGGAGGATCATTTAAAGTTGCTCCAAGAGGAAGTTACAGCTCTTTTGGCCAAAGGAGCTATAGAAAGGGTCCCAGCTTCAGAAGTAGGCAGTGGATGTTATTCTCGCTACTTTCTGATTCCAAAGAAAAACAAGGGGCTTCGGCCCATTCTAGATCTTCGGACCGTCAATCTCTTCCTCAAAAAGGAGAAATTCAAAATGCTCACATTGGCTCAGGTCTTGTCTGCCCTAGACCAAGGAGACTGGATGGTGGCGTTGGACCTGCAGGAAGTGTATTTTCACATTCCCATCCTGCCGGGCCACAGGCGTTACCTGCGGTTCAAGGTAGGCCACGAGCACTTTCAGTTTACCGTGCTCCCCTCCGGTCTTACCAGTGCCCCTCGGGTGTTCACCAAGGTGATGGCGGTGGTTGCAGCTCATCTGCGCAGGTTAGGGGTGTCAGTCTTCCCCTACCTAGACGACTGGCTGTTGAAGGCGTCCTCGCCCCAGGCAGTCATCTCCCACCATCAGACTACGGCCGACCTCCTGCATTCGCTGGGGTTCTTTATAAACGTGCCAAAGTCACACCTGACTCCTTCTCAGATGCTCCCTTTCATCGGAGCTGTTCCGGACACAGTGCAGTTTCGGGCTTATTCTCCCGAGCAGCGAGTCCAGGATATTCAGGTTATGATTCCGATATTTCAGCCTCTATTCTGGATTTCGGTGAGGTTGACTCTGAGGCTGTTGGGTCTTATGGCCTACTGCATCCTGTTGGTAAGACACGCCAGGTGGCGTATGCGGGCTGTGCAGTGGGACTTAAGTTCCAATGGGCACAGCAACGTGGAAATTTCACCGACATGGTTCAGATCACGGAAGGAACTGCAAAGGATCTGCAGTGGTGGTTAACGAACCGCGATGGGGTCAGCGGCAGACCTCTCTCCCTGCCCCAACCAGATTTCACAGTGGTGACGGATGCGTCACTTCTGGGATGGGAAGGCCACATGAGAGAGGCGGAGATCAGGGGTCACTGGTCTCTGGCGGAGACGGGGCTCCACATAAACTTGTTGGAGCTCCGAGCGATTTGGTTGGCATTGAAAGCATTTCTTCCCTGAGGGCGGGGTGAGGTCGTGGACTCTTTGTCGAGAGGCCATGCGTCTCTGGACATGGCTGGAACAGCAGGGCATAACCCTGGTGGTTCAACACCTGGCAGGTTCTCTGAACGCCAGGGCAGATGATCTCAGCCGTCGATGCCTTCAGGATCACGAATCGCGTCTCCAGTCGTAGATGGCGCAAGGTCTCTTTCAGCGGTGGGGAGAACCTTGGTTAGATTTGTTCGCCTCCGAAGAGAATGCGCAATGTCAGCAGTACTGCGCGATGGAGTTTCCAAGGCGGCTATCGCTCGGCGATGCGTTTCGTCGCAAGTGGAGATCAGGCCTGTTGTACGCCTTTCCGCCCATACCACTCCTGCCCAGGGTTCTGAAAAAAGATCAGGAGCGACCGGGCCCAAGTCATCCTTGTGGCACCGGATTGGGCAAGGAGAGTCTGGTATCCAGAGCTTCTGAGCATGAGTGTCGATCCTCCGCTGGTAAGCTCGCCCCTCCGCTTGTGGCCTCGGTGCCCGTGTTTTCTTCTGTTTTCCCTCGCTGCCCCCACCTCCCCTTGTGTCCGTTTTTGCTCTTCTGTGCATTCGCTGCCCCACTGTACTGTGCCCGTGTTTTCTTCTGTTTTTCCCTCGCTGCCCCCACCCCCTTGTGTCCATTTTGCCTTCTGTGCCCTCGCTGCCCCACTGTACTGTGCCCGTGTTTTCTTCTGTTTTTCCCTCGCTGCCCCCACCCCCTTGTGTCCATTTTGCCTTCTGTGCCCTCGCTGCCCCACTGTACTGTGCCCGTGTTTTCTTCTGTTTTTCCCTCACTGCCCCCACCCCCTTGTGTCCATTTTGCCTTCTGTGCCCTCGCTGCCCCACTGTACTGTGCCCGTGTTTTCTTCTGTTTTTCCCTCGCTGCCCCCACCCCCTTGTGTCCATTTTGCCTTCTGTGCCCTCGCTGCCCCACTGTACTGTGCCCGTGTTTTCTTCTGTTTTTCCCTCGCTGCCCCCACCCCCTTGTGTCCATTTTGCCTTCTGTGCCCTCGCTGCCCCACTGTACTGTGCCTGTGTTTTCTTCTGTTTTTCCCTCGCTGCCCCCACCCCCCTTGTGCCCATTTTGCCTTCTGTGCCCTCGCTGCCTCTCTCCATTCCCCGCCGCTGCGTCTGCGGCCCCGCCCCCTGACTGCCCATTCGCTGCCCCTGCCTCCCAGCTGCTCCTCCCTCCCACCTCCCCATATATGGCGGCCGCTGTGCGGTCGCGCCGCTGGCGCGCCGAAGGCGCGCCTAAGGCAAGCCTGTCTGCGCCCGTCCGCAACTGGACCGCGCCCAGCGCCAGAACCCCTGGGCCGTGCGCCCCCCGCTCCAGCCTCGAGGACCGACGCCGATACGATGCCACCACACTCCACGCTCTCAACCCCGGACGGACACACAACTGCTTCAAGGCCGCCCGAAACGCACCCATGGTCCCTTCACCTGCCGGAACTGCAGCTACACCAGCCTCAGAGCCACCGAGGCGCCCGCCAAGAAGGGACCTCAACCACCTCCGGTGCATCCTACTGAACACCCGCTCCGCACGCAAACACGCCGTCGAGCTCTGGGACCTGCTCGACACATCATCACCAGACGTCGCCTTCCTGACTGAGACCTGGATGAACGACTCCTCCGCCCCCGACATCGCCATAGCCATCCCAGACGGCTATAAGATCACCCGCAGAGACCGCATCAACGCAGTAGGAGGAGGAATCGCCATCGTCCACAAGAACACCATCAGGGTCTCGACCAGCACCGACGACACTCTCAGCACCGCCGAACACATGCACTTCCAGATCCACACGGACCCCAACACCACCCTTAGAGGCACCCTTGTCTACAGACCCCTGGGCCCCGACCCCAGTTCAGCGACTCCATCGCCGACTTCATCAGCACGCACGCCCTGACCTCTACCGACTACATCCTCCTCGGAGACCTGAACTTTCACCTGGAGAACAACAACGACAGCAACTCCACCACCCTGATCGACAGCCTCGCCAACCTCGGTCTGAGCCAGCTCGTCACAACACCGACCCACTCCGCCGGCCACACGCTTGACCCCATCTTCTCCTCAAGCTCCCACGTCTCCTTCAGCCACACCACAGAACTCCTCTGGACCGACCACCGCTGCATCCATTTCACCTTCCAGAAACCCACCACACACCACCGCACCCAACAGATCCCACGCCGCTGCTGGAGCAAAGTCACCGAAGACCAACTTCGGGCAACCCTCGCTCTCAGCCCTCCCTCCGACCCATCCAACACCGACGACGCTGCCTGCAACCTCAGACGATGGATGGACGACTGTGCCAACACCCTCGCCCCGCTGAAAAAGCTCACCTACAGCGACACCACCAAAAGAGCCAGCTGGTTCACCTCGGAACTCCTAGCTTCCAAGCGTACCTGCCGGAAACTAGAGAAGAAATGGCACAGTGATAAGACACCGGACAGCCACACAGCCCACAAAGACGCCATCCGTAACCACCACCACCTCATCAGGTCCGCCAAGAGAATCTCCTTCAAAGACCGCCTCGACAACAATGCACACAACAGCAAGGAGCTTTTCAACATAGTGAAGGAACTCTCCAATCCCAGCTCCAACACCAACGACATCCCGCCGTCGCAACCCCTGTGCGATTCCCTCGCCACCTTCTTTCACCGCAAGATCACCGACATCCACGACAGCTTCAACACCCAGACAGCCCCAACTAAGATCGATGCACCAGACCCGCCACACACCATCGACCACGACCCCCTGCCAGCCTGGGCCAGCGTGAACATCGAGGACACCATCAAGACCATGAGCACAATACACCCGGCTCCCCGTCAGACCCTTTCCCGCACCACATCTTCAACAAAGCCAGCAGCTCCATCGCACCCCACCTGTTCAACGTCATCAATCTCTCCTTCGAGACCGCGACCTTCCCAGAGAGCTGGAAACACGCAGAGATCAACGCCCTACTCAAAAACCCAAGGCGGACCCGAGAGACCTCAAGAACTTCCGGCCCATCTCCCTGCTTCAGTTCCCAGCCAAGGTCATCGAGAAGATCGTCAACAAACAGCTAACCCGATACCTCGAAGAAAACAGCATCCTGGACCCATCCCAATCAGGGTTCCGCAGCAACCACAGCACTGAGACTGCCCTCATCGCCGCCACCGACGACATCAAGGTTCCTGCTGGACAATGGTGAGACCGCAGCCCTCATCCTGCTGGACCTCTCCGCCGCCTTCGACACTGTCTGCCACCGCACTCTACGCGCATGCCTCCACGACGCAGGGATCCGAGACAAGGCCCTGGAATGGACCACCTCCTTCCTCGACGGCAGAACCCAGAGAGTCCGCTCCCACCTTTCCGATCTGAAGCCTCCGAGATCATCTGCGGCGTACTCCAGGGATCTTCCCCTCAGCCCAACACTGTTCAACATCTACATGGCCCCGCTCGCACGCATCGCCAGACAGCACGACCTCAACATTATCTCCTACGCCGACGACACTCAACTGATCCTCTCCCTCACCAAGGACCCCTCGCCGCCAAAGCCAATCTCCATGAAGGAATGAAGGCCGTCGCCGATTGGATGAAGTTCAGCCGACTAAAGCTGAACACGGACAAGACGGAGGTCCTCATCCTCGGCTCCAACCCCTCAGCCTGGGACGACTCCTGGTGGCCAACGACGCTGGGAGCAGCCCCGACACCCACCGACCACGCACGCAACCTGGGAGTCATCCTCGACTCAACGCTCTCCATGGCCAAGCAAGTCAACGCAGTCTCCTCCTCCTGCTTCAACACCCTCCGCATGCTTCGCAAGATCTACAGGTGGATCCCGACAGACACAAGAAGAACAGTCACCCAGGCCCTCGTCAGTAGCAGACTTGACTATGGGAACGCCCTCTACGCGGGAGCCCCGGCCAAGCTCATCAAGCGACTGCAACGCATACAAAACGCCTCCGCACGCCTGATCCTCGACGTACAACGCCACAGCCACATCACCCCCCACTTGAGGAACCTGCACTGGCTCCCCGTCGACAGGAGGATCACCTTCAAACTCCTCATCTACGCACACAAGGCACTCCACAAAACTGGCCCAGCCTACCTCAACAGACGACTCTTCTTCTACGTCCCCAACCGCCACCGTCCCTCGCATTCAAAGAACAACCACCGGCGGCAGATCCTTCTCACACCTCGCCGCCAAGACCTGGAACACCCTTCCACTAAGCCTACGACAGACCCAAGACCTGCTGACCTTCAGGAGGCTACTCAAGACCTGGCTGTTCGACCAGTAGCAGCACCCCCCCCCCCCTTCCCTCTCCCCAGCGCCTTGAGACCCTCGCGGGTAAGTAGTGCGCTCTACAAATTCTGTGATTGATTGATTGATCCGATCAGTCTGCCCCTTCGGGAGGATCTTCTGTCGCAGCAGCAGGGGAGGGTTCTTCACCCGAACCTGTCGACTCTGTGTCTCCATGCATGGAGATTGAGCGGCGACAGTTGATAGCTTTTGACCTTCCTCCTGAAGTTTGTAATGTTATTCTGGCGGCCAGGTGGCCCTCAACTAAGACGGTATACGACTGCTGTTGGCAGAAATTTGATTTATACTGTTCAGAGAGATCTATTGACCCTCTTTCTGCCTCTCTTTCTACTGTCCTTTTATTCATTCTAACCCTTGCCCAGCAGGGCTCTGCTTTGGGAACTCTCAAGGGTTACCTTTTTGCTCTGTCTGCTTTATTGCGGCTGCCAGATCAACCTTCTCTCTTTAAATCTCCTATTGTAAATATATTTCTGAAAGGGTTGGTTCATTTATTTCCACCTACACCCTTTGTTATGCCACAATGGGACCTTAATTTGGTCCTCACTTACCTGATGTGTGCTCCTTTTGAGCCTTTGCACAATTGTCCCCTCCGGCTGTTGACCATCAAAACAGCCTTCTTAGTGGCGATTACATCGGCCTGGAGGGTGAGTGAATTGCAGGCTTTATCTAGCTTGCCTCCTTACCTTATGTCCTTTCCGGACAAAGTGGTTCTTCGCACCAGGGTTTTTTTTTTGCCAAAGGTTGTGACCCCATTCCATCTGGGTCAGTCCATCACTTTGCCCACCTTTTTCGCTCCCCCACATCCCTCTAAGGAAGAGGAGCGTCTCCACCGTCTGGACCTAAAAAGAGCATTGTCGTTCTACCTTGACCGTACAAAAGAGTTCCGGGTGGACGACCAACTCTTTGTAGGGTATGTGGGAGCGAAAAAGGGAAGGGCAGTGCAGAAAAGGACCATTTCTCGCTTGGTCGTTCTCTGCATTAAAATCTGTTTCGCCTTGGCGAAGAAGCAGCCCCCTGAGGGATTAAGGGCCGACTCCACCAGGGGAAAGGCTGCGACGACGGCCTTGGCTCGGGGTGTCCCAGTCCAAGACATCTGTCAGGCAGCAACGTGGGCATCATTGCACACGTTTGCTAAACATTATTGCCTTGATGGTCAAGTGCGCAGGGACGGGCATTTTGCCTGTTCAGTCCTGCAAGACTTTTTAGTCTAATTCATGAGTCCGCAACCCACCGCTGGGATGGTATGGCTCGGGTATCTGCTTCATAGGTAAGGAATCTGCAGCTAGAAGTCTCTATCAGATGAACAAGTTACTTACCTTCGGTAACCCATTATCTGGTAGAGACTCTATCTAGCTGCAGATTCCTTACAGCCCCACCCATGCCTCCCCGCTTTGCGGACTGATGTAGTAGGACTAGGGTTGCTTCCCATTTCAGGGCCCTAGTTTTTTGCACACAACTATGTCAGTTACTTCATGGCTCTGCGCTTCTGGCGTGGAAAATATGAAAAGTACTGACGTCCGCGCGCCTGGGTGGCGCCTATATAGGCACCGCAACGTCATAACCGATGCTACGGACGATGTCACGCGGAGCCGAATGGAGCCACCCGATGTCGCACGCAAGGGGTATTGCTCAGCAAAAGTTTCCGTATCCAGCCTGACGCCTGAGAAATTCAAAGGTAAGGAATCTGCAGTTAGATAGAGTCTCTACCAGATAATGCGTTACCGAAGGTAAGTAACTTGTTCTTTGAGCCTTTTCTACAGCAGCACGTTCTTCAGCATATGTCCGCTACATTGATTAACCTTTGGCGCACACACATTAAAATTGAGGCCCCACAAGTGTTATTTGATATTAAGGACCGTGTTTATGTAGCTGATTTGGCCCCAGGACAGGTGCTCGCAAATATTGCTACTATAGTTTCTTACAGAGGTCGGTTGTATGAAAAGAGTCCCACTAAAATTACTCAGTTCCCTATGCGTGAGGTTCATCCGAAATATCATCCAGAAATACCTGAGTTAACGGACCAGCTTGGTAATGTCACTAGGCCAGCCGTAGCTGCCCGTTTTCAGGAGCAATGGGTTTATACTCCGTGGAAAAGAAGTGAGGTTTTAGCCCTTAAGGCTACGTTGCCCGACCCTAGGAAAAATCCCACAGCTTATTATAAGGAATTATCAGAGGCTGCTTCTTCTACTCTTATGACTCCTGCTGATATTGAAATGTTTTTTGGTCTTCTTGTTCCGGTCGATATTTGGAGGCAGGTGCATACTCAGGATCATGTTGCAGAATTGGGTGGTACATGGGATGTGATTAAAGGATGGGATCAGGAACGGAAGCCAGGAGATAAACCCCGTGCTGAGATACTTGCTTTGCCTTGCCATATCATTACGTACACGCACACTCTTATTCCACCTAAGAAGGTAAAATGGGACAGATTGACGGCCTGTCGACAGAAGAAGGATGAGAGTGCATCTTTACTCGGTTTGAAGACACGTTTTTGGATTATAGTGGTCTGGATATGTCTACTGAGGGAGGAGTTTGTTTGTTTGTTGATCGGATCATTACTAACCTTCTTCCCGAAATAATGACTCGTTTGCAGGCGTCCAAGAGTACTTGGTCTACGCCTTCTCCCTCTGTTATTTTGAACATGGCCCAAATATTATGAACATCGAGACCGGGAGGAAAAAGATAAAACTGATAAAAAACATAAGGATTTAAAGACAAAGGTGTTGCTGCAGCAAGTATTTAGGGGAAATAATAGGGGACGAGTTGGTCCTTCTCGACAACTTCCGCATTCTAGGCAGCCTTCAACAACACCTTTGGGCCAGAATCAGTGTGCGTATTGTAAGGAGGAAGGACATTGGCGCAGCCAGTGTCCGGTGCTTTTACAGAAGGTTGCGCCCCCTAGGGGCGAGGTTCTGGTGGTAGAGGTCGTGGGACCGATAGAAATCAGACTGCTGCGACTTCTGTGAGCCGCTCTGACAATAATTATTTTGATGACCCAAGAGATGGACAGTATTACCATGATGATTATGACATGGATGATGTGACAGGTATGTCTTACAGGCCAAAGCGTAAAATTGAGACACACAAGTGACTGTAACACCAACAACGTGATATATTGCATCAAATGCCCATGTGGCAAAGCCTACGTAGGCAAAACAGAACGGAGGATCAAAATAAGACTTACAAAGCATAAGAGTAGAATCAGGACGAGGAACACCACCTCAGCTCTGGCAGTACATTGGATGGAGGCTAATCATTCCATATCACAGTTGAGATTTCAGGTCATAGAGAAAGTAGGAATATCTCCTGGCATTGACAATAATAAGAAATTACTACAACGCGAGATTTATTGGATAAAAACATTAGATACCATGATACCAAAGGGTCTTAATGATCGGTTAGATATGAGTTGCTTCATTTAAATCTTATAAGTATATGACTTACCAGAACCCAGTGACACAAATTTCTAAACTTAAGGGAACATATAAACTACACTTCAACACATCCATGCATATCATGACAATGTGGCACTGTTATACGACAGTACTTGACACCTCAAATTAATGTATGTATTTTAGGGACAGCATTTCCACAAATGAATATTTGTTTTGTTTCTACGTTGGTATATAGTTTTTGTCCATCTTTCTAGTTTCAACATTTGGATTTTGGAACACATAGATGGTGCTTTGGTTAGTAGTTAAATTTTTGACATTACTCGTTTTTAATCTACTCTCGCCGGTGGTTCCGCTACTTTCGTTGTTTTTAGATAGGATGTTTTTGGTTTATTTTGAGTAGTGGCTATCCACAAGTGATCGTTTCGGGAGAAGTTGGTAACACAACACCTTGTTAATATGGCGGCTATCTGATCTCACTGTTTTTGGGCAGTGTAAACGGTTAGTCCTTTTTTCATTTTGGTTTCTACGTTTAACTACGCGGATAGACGGATATCCGGTCACATCACTTCGGGTTTTTCATGAACGCAGAAGAGTTGCACTAACAACGGTAAGGGTTTTCGAGTGATCGGTGAGAGAGGTCCATGGTGTGTTTATTAACGGGATGCTCATGTGCTTGGAGCATCTTGGTTAGTGACATCGAGATTTGTATAGTCTGAGGAGCAACAGTATCCTACAGCATTGATACAACCCTACTATTTGCGTTGACACGTGGTTTTCGGTTTTTTGTTTATTTCAGAGGAAGACAGTCTCCCCTGATGGATGAGGTGTTTTTTTCGTTTTAGGTAAGCGGATTATTCGAGCGTTGTAGTATGCATGGTTAAGAAGCACTCAAATTGGTAGCATTACACTAGTAGTGCAATGACGTTTTCTTTTGTTCTAATACAGAATCCTCTGTTTTATACAGGATTAGGTATTCTTTGACGCATGACGGATATAGTCTTGACAACAGGTACACACAAGTGGTACAACAGATATTTGCACATTATAACACTGGGTGTTACAAAATGTGTCATGTTTCTTCTATGCTTTTATTTTTAGTCACGCATTACTCCACCACGGGAGTGAAGGGTATGAGTAACAGGTTTTGCATGACCTTTAATCTAAACAGTTTATACAAGCAACTTGGGACATTGGGCTTTTGTAGACATCAGCATACTAGGAATTAATATTGTTTTCTTTGTTTTAAACTTTCAGGAAGGAAGGAAGGTCCCTGAGGAAGGGACACCTATGTCCCGAAATGCATCGGGCACAACATTGAATGTTTTTTCAATAATGTACAATTGTGATTTCTTCATGTATTGATATGTAAAAGCATATGTTACGCAATTGAATACAGTAGCACTCAAATAGTGCAGAAAGGAATAGTGAATTGTTATACTAATGATTATTTTTTTTAAAGTGTTTTGAAAACAATGTTTGAATAAATGTAAAACATTATGAATAGAATAGTCTGATGACAGTGTAAAAAGATACACAGAGTGAACAGTGCGCCGTGCACTCAGGTCATTGTACTTGTAATGAACTAATTACAGTTAGGACAGCCAGGGACAGCGTGAGGGACCCATTCCGATACCTGTCGATCAACGCAGTCCTTATGTCACAGAGGATTTGCAAGGCTCGACTAAGGAATTCTTAGTGGATACAGGTGCGACAAAGAGTTCTGTTTCTCGACATATGTTCCCTGGGGCGGCTCTGTCTGGCCACAATAATGTTTTGGTAGGTTTTTCAGGTGTAGCGGTTGTAAGCCCCATTTCCCGACCCCTTGCATTGACTGTTGGTCCTTTCACTGTGGAATCTCCGTTCTTGTTACCATCCAATTGTGGTGAAAATTTGATGGGTTTGGACTTGTTGAAGAAATTACATGCTGCTATCTATTGCTCCCCTGCCGGTGTCTATATTACTATGGGTCCGGATGTAAATACTAGGCAGTGTTTGTCTCAGGATGCGCCCCGTCCAGCTGAATTTGCTCAGGTACCACCCACACTGTGGGCCACAGGTGATACAGACGTGGGTTTGTTACATATACCACCAGTTTCTATACAAGTTAAGGATAATGCTGTTCTACCCCGCATTCCTCAATATAAGATACCGTAGGCAGGCGAACGGGCTCTTCTTCAGATTAGATTAAGATTAAGATTAAGATTTGATACGAAAGGGAGTGGTTGCGGAAACGTCTGCCAACATTTGTAATAGTCCTATTCTTCCGGTTCTCAAGAGGACACCTTCGGGTTCCTCTGATGTTCTTGATGGTGTTTATCGCTTTTTGATTGATTTGCGAGAGGTTAATAAAATTGTAGTTCCGCAGTTTCCAGTGGTTCCTGATATTACTACGCTCTTAACGATGATTCCATCTACTGCTAAGTTCTTTTCGGTTATTGACTTGAAAAATGCATTTTTTAGTATTCCTATCCACCCAGACAGTAGGTATTTGTTTGGGTGTACACTGGCCGGCAGAAGCTTTAGATTCTGTCGTGCTCCTCAAGGCTATACGGAGAGTCCTAGTATCTATAGTCAGGCATTAAAAAGTCAATTGGATTCACTATCGCTTCCTCCAGGTAATGTATTGGTCCAATATGTCGATGACCTATTGATTGCTTCTGATACGGAACAGGGTTGTAAAGACAGTACAGTGAAATTGCTATTGCATTTGGCACATCATGGTCATAAGGTTTCTCTTTCCAAATTTCAGTATTGTCGTCAGGAGGTTACCTACTTAGGTCACCTACTGTCGAAGGAGGGTAGGAGATTGACCCCTGAGCGTATCAGTGCTATTGTTAAAATGCCCATTCCACAAACTCAGAAAGATGTACGTGCTTTTATAGGTATTACTTCCTACTGTCGACAGTGGATACCAAATTACTCGCTACTAATCAAACCTATGCTGACTTTAACAACGAAAGCAGTGTATGAGCCTTTGCCTTGGACGCCCGAATGTCAGCAGTCTTTTGAGCAATTGAAAACTGCGCTTTGTTCAGCTCCGGTACTTGGCACACCGAATTATAACACACCGTTTGTGCTCTATGTTCATGAGATTGCTGGTTGCGCACTTTCTGTTCTAACACAAAAGTTTGGGGATAAGCAGAGGCCTTGTGCTTACTTTTCTGCTGTGCTTGATCCTGTCGCAAGAGCCCTCCCAAACTGTCTGCGAGCGTTCGCAGCTGTGGCCACTTCGATCAGGCAATCGGCTGGACTCGTACCTGATACTGACCTCACAGTTATGGTACCCCATGCTGTGGCTACCCTTTTGAAGAAGACAAAGACACAGCACCTTACCAGTGCTCGTCTTGCTGGCTATGAATTGACATTGTTTGCTAAACACATTACGATTAAGAGATGTGCCACTCTGAATCCAGCCACGTTACTACCCCTCCCTTCTGAAAATGATGCAGCCGACAAACATGACTGTATTTTCTGGACAGAGGAAGAAACGAAAGGACAGGTAGACCTGACTGATGTTCTCTTATCTGACCCTCAAGGAGAACTATATGTCGATGGCTCTTGTTTTAAATTACCAGATGGCACTACCACTGCAGCTTATGCTATCACTACATTGCGGACAGTGGTAGAGACATCATGGGTTCCCTATCAGTCGGCTCAAGCTGCTGAGCTTGCTCCCCTTATTCAAGCTTGCGAATTGAGTGAAGGGCTGGTTGTCAATATTTATACTGACAGCCAGTACGCATTTGGGGTCGCGCATAATTTTGGGCGGCTTTGGGCAGAGAGAGGGTTTTTTACCTCCCATGGTACCAAGATTCAGCATGGGCACCTTAGTTTGCAGCTTTTGTCTGCTTTAACGCTCCCCAAGAAATTGTCAATAATCAAGTGTACCGCCCATAGAAAGGTTACAGATGATGTGGGTAGAGGAGATGCTTTTGCAGATCAGGTAGCTAAGGAAACAGCCCGAAGTAAGATAAAACGTATGTTTGTTGCAGGTCCAGCTAGTTGGGTTCCTGAAGTTGTCATGTTTGAAAATACCCTTGAGAGTGTTAAAGAGATACAGAGTAAAGCCACGATAGAGGAACTAGCGAAATGGCAAGAAAGTACAGCACAGTTGAATGAGGAAGGGTGTTGGATTGATAACTCAAGGCAACAGAAATGGATGTTGCCGGATGATTATGTTCTTCTTGTTGTTACTATGGCACATGATCCCGCTCATATTAGTGCAAAAGGCATTTGTAAATTGTTAGCACTTGTGTGGCATAATGATAACATTTCTAAGACAGCTGCGCAGTTGGTGAAATACTGCATTGTCTGTATGATGCATAATCCAGGGAAGGGTACCCCTACACCACCTGGTAACTTTGCCCCACACACTTTTCCTTTTGAAATCCTTCAAATGGACTGCATCGAATTAGAGAGATGCAATAATCTTAAATATGTTTTGGTGGTTGTATGTGCGTTCAGTAAATGGGTTGAGGTCTACCCCACTAAAGATAATACGGTCATTACGACTGCGACGGTACTCCTTAGACTTAAAGAGTACTTTCCTCATTTCGGCTTGCCCCGCGTTATCTGGAGTGACAATGGAAGTCATTTTAATGGGAAAGTTATTAAATTGATCTGTGAAGGGTTGCACATTAATCAGAAATTTCATGCTGCCAATCACCCCCAGTCAGCTGGCCTTGTTGAGAAGTACAATGGTACTCTCAAACTGAAATTGGCGAAAATACAAGAGACAACAGGGTTGAAATGGCCAGATGCTCTGCTTTTAGCTCTTTTGTCAGCAAGAAAAACAGCTCATTCTAGAAGAGGATTGTCACCTTACAAGGTTGTGTTCAGGCGCCCGGCGAATGTCTGGGGCGTCCCGCGCCCTCGTAAGTATTCAGATATTGAATATCCTGTGTTGCTTGATTATCTTGGCCAGTTAACAGAAAGTTTGCGTTCTATTCACCAACAGATACGGGAGTCCCTACCTTCTGTACCAGAGGGGCCCGGCCACGACATCCAGCCCGGGGATTTCGTGCTTATCAGGAATTTCCAGCGGAAAAAGAGTTTGGAGCCGCGCTGGAAGGGTCCTGAGCATGTTCTGTTGGTGACACGGACGGCTGTAAAGGTTGCTGGCCGAAAGAACTGGGTTCATGCTACACATTGCCGGAGGATTCCTTTGCCGTTGCCATACGATCAGTGGGTGAAAGAGGGCATGGGCGACACAGAGTGCGAGCAGGTGCCCAGGTTTGTTCTCTTCAGCGATGCCCAGTTGATCTGGACCCAAACAGACAAGGAGAACGATGATGTTTTGAATGCGCTCTGTTTATTGAGGAGTATAATATTAAGCTGGCTCTTATAACAGAGTCCTGGTCCGATGAAACCTCAGGACCTGATCTTGTCAAAGCCACTCCACCCGGTTTCTTTTGTTTCACACTTGATAGACCTATCAAAAATCAAAAGGGGTGGTGGGCTGGCAGTTATCTATCACAATACTTTAGAGCCCTCCTTCGCTAAGGCCTCTAATCAGGCATGTGAGGCACTGTCAATCAGTGTTCGAACATCTGACCATGACACACTCAAAGCCGTCCTTCTCTATCGCCCCCCGGGCCCAAGAGGTGCGTTTTTAGATTCCATTGGAACGCTTCTAGAGGAGGGGTTGTGTGGCAAGTTTTTTTACGGTTATGGGGGATTTTAATTTTCATCTTGAAGACCTCACTGACCCTGATAATATAAGTCTGCAGCAAATTTTTAGCGGGAGGGACCTCAAGCAGCTTGTGGAAGACCCCACTCATACCGCAGGACATACATTAGATGGAATTTTCTCAAGCAACCCTAATCTCGTTTACACTGAAGCACTGCCACTCTCTTGGACTGATCATGCTGTGATTTTATTTGAATTTAAACAGGCTAAGCGCCATCAGTATAAACCTATTTCTAAGGCCTTGACAACTACAAGGGCCTGGAAAAATATCAACAGTCTAGAGCTAGGAAGTCTCTTAAAAGCTACAGCTTACCTACCGCCATCCAATGTAGAGGAAGCCACTTACACGGAATGGGTAGATTCCTCTTGCAGGAAATTAGTGCCGGGCAAACGGTGCATTCCCAAGCGGGCATTTCCATCTGACCCTTGGTATTCAGAAAACCTAAAAGTACATAAACTTGATTGCAAGCGGCTAGAGCGAGCTTGGAGGAGAGGGTACAATAACATCGATAAAGAGGCCTATAAAGTAAGTCTTACACATTATAAAAAACTTATTTTCGATACCAAAAAGACATACTTTGGAGAACAAATTAGGAAAGTTAAATCCTCGTCTAAAGAACTTTTCAAAACTATTACTACACTCACGACCTCCACCAGCCCCAAGATAGACAGCAGCCCAGAACTTTGGCCGCCTTTTTTTTTGCAAAAGGTGGAAATCTTCTTTTCCTCCTTTACTCTCCAGCCAATTGACACCAATAAGGCCTCAGCGACAGGGTCGCTTAAGGATAACAGACCTATCCCCACATTAGACTGCTTTATGCTGCTGGACTCACAAGGGGCCACTAAATTACTGTCAGAAATTCGATCTGGTTCCCCTCTGGACCCATGTCCAGCCTCTGTACTTAAACAGGTTCCAGACATTATAGGGGCAGCCCTTACCCACTGTTTAACACCATTTTTAATTCAGGCTATTTCCCCAAACCCTGGAAAATAGCATCGATCCTTCCCTTGCTAAAAAAATCTAACTTGGATCCAAAAGACCTGAAGAATTATAGGCCCATTTCGCGTCTCCCTTTTCCAGGAAAAATGATTGAGAAAGCCATGAATGACCAACTCAGTACGTTTCTTCAAACTAACTCTTTGTTGGACTCTACACAGTTTGGCTTCCGCGCGGAACATAGCACTGAGCTGGCACTGATTAAATCCACGGAGGAGATTAGAGAGGCCTTGGACCAGGGAGGCGCCGCGATATTGATCATGCTGGATCTCTCGCCCGCCTTCGATACGGTCCATCATGAAGTTCTGATGGACCGTCTATCTGAAAGCGGGGTCCAGGGTAAGGCCTGGGATCTCCTGAGATCTTTTCTTACCGATAGGACACAAACTGTGGACCTGGGCAGGGATAGATCTAGGCCTTTTTCTCTCCCCTGTGGAGTGCCGCAGGGGTCTTCTCTCAGTCCCACATTATTTAATGTGTATGTGTCACCACTGGCAGCCCTGATTAGATCTTTTGGGTTCCAGTTGACTTCGTATGCGGACGACACGCAAATCGTGTTGTCTCTTCAGAATGGTAAAGAAGTGGAGACAGGATCAAGATGCCATGACTGTATGCAGGCGATCGCGGGCTGGATGGCATTAAACTGCCTGAAACTCAATGCAGGTAAAACAGAGGTGATCATATTTGGGAACATCACTAACCTCTGGATGCCAGATTGGTGGCCAACTGCAATGGGCACGCTTCCGGCCCCTGCCGAGAAGGCTAAGAACCTGGGGGTGATCGTTGATTCTAAACTCTCCTTTGGTGACCAAATTAGCAGGGTCGCCTCATCCAGCTTCTACATTCTCAGAATTCTGAGGAAAATCAAATTCCTCCTTCCCGAAGATAGCCTGAAGATAGCAGTCACAGCGCTCATTCTGTCATGACTGGATTACTATAACAGTCTCTACTTGAACATCCAAAAGAGACATTTGAACAGACTCCAGATCGTACAGAATGCGGCAGTCAGGATGCTAACGGGTACACCCAGGTTTGTCTCCGTGAGGATGGGACTCAGAGATCTTCACTGGCTCCCTGTGAAACAACGTGCACAATTTAAGGCTCTTTGCACGGTTTTTAAGGCCCTGATGGGCATTGGTCCTGCTTTTCTGAAACAAGGCATACAATGGTATGTTCCTGGAAGAGCTTTGCGCTCCTCGGAAGCAAAACAAGTGATCGTTCCTCGTTTCAAAAAAGCCAGTTGGGGTGGCAGGAGCTTTCTTCATTGTGCTACAAAGGCTTGGAACAGCTTGCCTTTGCACCTTAGAAACTCAACCGAGCTCCTCCCCTTCAGGAAGGGATTGAAAACTTGGCTTTTTACATGAACAGTTCTATTCTATCTATATCCAGGTAGGCAGTGCCCAGCGCCAGGACACCCTAGGGTAACAGAGCGCTTTAGAAGCTTTAGTAACATAACATAACATAACAATGAGGCTGTTCCCCCAGAAATTAGAGCTATTCAGGAGCCTTTGTTTATTGATCACACGGTGCCTGGAGCTACCAGGTACAATTTGCGCCCTCAGCTGAGGGATACTGAGTCCCAGGAGAAGGAAGATTAGTGATGGACTGCACAAGGTAGGTAGTACTGAGTTCAGTACCAACGGAATTCCTAGTAATTAGTGGAGAATTTTGTACTTACTTTACCCTTATCGTTGGAACATTAGGTAGGGAGAACAGAAGTATACCTTTCAGGTATACCATCTTTATCGACGTGGGATAGATTAATAGAGCTTAGGACAGAGCAAGCTCCACCGCCGGTGCCCAAGAGCGGCAACTCAACGATGGACGATAGGAGCCTGTACCAGTGAGGCTCTGATGGACACTGGGAGCTTGTATATTTTCTTTGCATTATTGCCTCTTTTGCAATTCATTATGCATCCCTTTGGTAGAAACGTTTCTGACGAAGAGCAGCCAATGGTTCTTGTTGCACAGCATAATATGATGTGGACACGGAAGAGCAAAATAATATGTGTTGTTCTCTTGGTTTTGCTGATAATAATATTGTGTGGGGTGTCATGGGTTTTAGAAAATGATCAAAGTATACCTTTACGTAGTAAGGGTAAGGTTATCTCCCCGAAAAGAAACAAAAGAACAGCCCGAGTAATGTATTTCTGGAGACACATAAGAGATTCTTTGGAGAAGGGACAGCTTGTTACCCCACCCAATCCGTTACTAGTCTGTGGACTGCATATCCATTATCACTTGTGAATTATACTTATACTCGGCCATCCCAATTTACAGAAGTGAAAGGAGTATTTGGTTTTGGTTATCCGGGACCATGTCTATACCATAGAAAGCCACTTGGAGTGGGTTACTCAAGTTGTGATAACAATACATATTGTGACAATTTTTATATGGAAAAACAAAATGTTACATTGGTGGGTTGGCAGTACAAGGAATTGATAGTCACCCGGGAGGCTGGTTATTATCCTGCTTGTTGCCCCATCATGAATAGTTCTGACACTTCACTGTATATCAATTGTTCCGGAATAGTGCTGTATAAACATACAATCCCCTTGGTGAATGATGAGGATCCAAGTACTTTTGGAATGAACTCCAGGTATGCAGCAGTAGACTATGATGGACCAATTTATGCACACCCAGGGTTTTACTTTTTGTCCAACGGAACATATTCCAATGTCCATAATGGTACGGATGATGTAGCTCTTGGAATGGTGCTGCCCTTGGGTGTACCTTGTAAATATGCTAAGCCTAATATACGATGGGTTAAAAGGACTCTAACAAAGGAATTCTGTGAGGGAGTGACTGATATAGAGGTCAATAATTATAGTAATGGGGTTACTTTTGGGTATATTCTTTCCTCCATTTTCACTTTGGTACCTCCATGGCCAGGGGTGAAAAGGCTAGAGAATATTTCGGATGCAAGCTGCAAATTCTATCTAATACTGCAGTAGCAGCTTTGCGCGACATCACCACTCAGTTGGAGAGTATGCGAATATATTCGGAACAGACCAGATATGCAGCGGACTTTATTTTAGCTAAGAGTGGTGGTGTATGCACGGTAGTGGGTGATCAGTGTGTGGTCGGGATCAAGAATATGGAAAAGAATATTACTAAACCCATTTTAGAAATTCTTGAAAATGTCAAAGGAATGGAAAGTTGGAATTGGAGTTGGTCTCTCCTTGGCAGCTGGGGCTGGATTCTTGAAAAAGTGATTTATTTGATCGTGATATTGGTGCTCTGCTGTGCTCTTATTCAGTGTCTTCCCCTCTGCTGTTCCTATTGTACCACTATTCTCACCCCTAAAAAAATATTTCGATTCATGACACAAATGCTGCTATAATGATTCAGAAAGATATTGAGGACCTGATGAACATCGACGAAGGAATTTTCGAGAATTCCTCCCTTCTTACTGTGTCATTTCCTGATTTTGATAGTATGGAGTGCTCATAACAGTTTATTAATGAGATTTCTTATTACTATTTGTAGCTTCGTTTAATTTTGTTGCTCTTAGAAAATGCTTTAGCTCATGCTAAAAGGAGGGTCTGTTAGAATAAAAATTGTTTATGCTTTCGTAGTATTCCATGTAAGTTAGCATTCGCTGCGCCATTTTCTATTTGGGCGCCATTTTATGCTGCTCGAAACTGATCTAGTATAATTCTGAGAAATGTCTCTCTTCGAGTTTCGTTTCTTCCCTTTGGCTTTGTTCTAGTAATGAGCACACTGTTCGTGTCAGCACATAGCTTTCTCACTAGATAGAGGCCCTCTCCCCCTTGTCTGGTGGCGGGCTCCGGATGGAACGACCTTGGACTATGTTACTTTGTGTAAGATATGAGCGCTGAAACCATTTTTTCTGTATTTTGCTGTTTAACTGCACCTGCTTGGAAAATTCCACTGTGGGCGTGTTTTTGCCCGGTTACCAAACGTACATAATGTATCTTTATGCTTGCCAATTTCAGTTCCCTCTGCAACACTCTCAGCGACTGGGCAGATGGGGCTCCGCTCTAAGTGTGTATTAATAAACAGGTATTGGTTTGTATTCTCTACTGTCTGACCGACTCTTCATTTAGTACGGAAGACTGAGAGGTGGTCATTAGTGACCCGGGTGGTCCCAAACGGGTCACTTCCTTCAAATGTCATCACTACAATACTTTGCATAACGAAGAATCTCATTTATTGTCTTGCTCTGCCAACAAATCAAATGCTGCTGAATCATAAGACTAATTTCTGGTCTCAGTCCATACACAAACCTATATACAAAATGCCCCATCTCTTTATCAGTGATGTTCTCAATACCACTATACTGCTTAAACACTTGTAGGAGCCTTTCATAATAAGCATGCACTGACTCTTTCAATTCTTGAGTAGTTCTGTCTATTTTTACCCAGTCTGTTTCTTATGGTGAAATCTTCCCTCTCAAATAGGTAATGACCTGATTATATTTTTTCATAACCTCTTCAGATTGTGCTCCTGTTTTTGAATCTCTTGGATATTTTTCTTTTGGCCAATCTACAGCAATGTTACACTCAGTCCACAAATCAGCAGGAACTACAATATCAAAGAGGCCATCCAAATCCTTCCACAATATCTTTGAAACTTTCACAAACCTCTCTACCTGTTTGTACCATTCCACTGGTTTTTCTCTCAATCTTGGGAAATCATTTGTAAATGACACTATATCCTGCCTTGACCATGAGACATGAACAAACCTACCTCCTGGTACTTCTCTCATCGGATATACTGTAGCATCAGCTGCTTCTGCCCCTGACTCTCTCACAGGATACAATGGTAAAGCCATTGAAGTCACTGTTGCATCTTCCTTCCTTCTAGCCTATCTTCCTTTCCAACGATCTAATTCTCCCCATCGTTTTAGTGTACTAATTAACTCTTTAATTTGCAATCGTTCCCTGAAGCATTCAAATTCTTCAAGTCTTTATCACTGAAATCTAATCTATATGTCTTTTGTAGGGCTTTAGACTTCCCTATGTCAACTCCATACGTTTGTGCAATCTCAGCAAATTTTTCATGTAGAGCTTTCGCTTTCTTTGTAATATTTTGACACATAAATAGTAATTCCTCATCCTGATATTTACTTAGTCTGTCTGGCCTAATCGTACAAAGAATAATTTCTACCAAATATGCTTTTAATTTACTCACATCTACACCTGAGTTATTTCTATTCTGTACACTACAACCAGGTGCTATTTCTCTTATCCATTCATCCAATTCTTCTGATGAAGGACCTAATGATTTCTGAATATTTTCACTTGCTCCACTTCTCGATCCTGATGTAGGCGTTATTTTTTCCTCAATCTGTAATAGCCTCGTTGGATCTTTATTTATACCTCGCCTTGGAGTTTCAATAATCCTTTCTGAAACATTAATCAACCGCTCTGAATCTCCTGACCCTACACTCATATTTATTCTAGAATTTCCAATTATTCCTTGATTAGTCTCACTTATTTTTGTGTATTCTGTCGGAACTCCATTCATACTCCTATCGGGTATTGTTAGAGCATGCACTTGAGAAATACCTTGTCCATCATTATATAATGGAACTATCGGACCAATAGTTACTGGAACTGACAAAACTTCTGGATTCAAATTCATTTGTGTTATTTTTTGTACTAAATCTTCTCTAACTTAATTCCGATTTTGACTTGTATTTACAGAATTTTTCTCTTGAGGGGCTTCTATTTGAATCAGTGGAGCACTTGGCAAAGAGTTTATCTCTATCCTGTCCTGTTCTTCATGATATGGAGGGGGTCTATTCATTAACAATTCATTTAAAAATTTGTCATCCATGTCATCATTACCTTCAATCAAATCTGTATTTTTAGATTTTTGTTCCTCAACATTCTTTCTTTTCTCCTTACATTTTTCTCCTTCTTTAGACTCCGCTGCCATTACCGGAAACATTCTTGCTCCTTCTGCTACATCTCTTCTCCACATTTTCATTTGAGCATCCCATTTTGCTTCTGAATATCTACTCACAGTATTCTTGTATTTATTCTGATTCCTATCTCTTTCTCTTTGGTATGCTTCATGTTCTCATTCTTCAAGAGCTTCATACTGCATAGGTCTAGGAGTAGGTCTCAAATCAATCATCTGTCTCCTTAGAGTCTAGTGTATCTCATCCATTTTCTAACCAAGTACACGTATGGTAACCCCTCTGTAATGACATAAAAGATGCAGGTGTTCCTTCAGGGGGTACAGGAATTCCTTCTCTAATAGGTATAGGCTCATCTTTACTAAATAAAGTCTTCAACAATTTTAATAACTTCATGCTTATTCTACACTAATACTAGACTATATAAGTAATTCTCCAACTATTCTTCCGTATTATGATTTTCTGCTACCAACCAGAATCAATCACACCATCCAATCCCAGCGCGGTTCACACCAACCAACCTACCAGTGCAGCACTTTCTGTGACGATTTCACATCAACTAACCAATACCAGCACAGCACTTTTTGTGACGTCAGTATAACTCCTGCGACTGACCCTTAATTTACTATACCAGTGTCAGCATTTTTCAAAGGTCTTGAACAAAACAGACTACATAAAATACCAGCTTGTCTGGTCCGCTAAAAGAAATAAAACGATAGAAACATATACTCTAAGATTTCTTTCGCTTCCAGCAAAACCTCGACCAGCACGATTTTACCCTCACTCAAGTGAAAACTCTCGGGACTTCTCCAGATGCGCTTTCCAAAGGTACCCACATAAATCTCCACTAATCTTACTTTAAGATTCCCTGTGCAATACCGACAATACGAGCCTTGCTCAGTACTGCATCAACAGCAGACAATGCAATTCCCTTAGTGTATGCCACACTAAGTCCGCCCTTAGGCTTATCCAGGGATCTTAGGTTTACGACGGACCCGTTACTTCAATTCTATTATGGTCAACGATGGACCACAACATATAACAAAAGGTATGTAGTCAATAAACGTCTGTCCCTACAAATTTTGTCTTCTTCATTACCTAGTATGATTAGTCTAAACTAACCATCCGATGCAACAACCTGAAACTGATGCAGCAGAAGCGGTGAGATTTGTTTTTATTACCATATATGAAATCACTAATTTCAAAAATACAGGATCTTTTATAACCAGGGGTTCGGGCCCATGAGAACTCAATAACCACTTACAAAACAGGTCCTCCGATGAACCTTTTGTAGAGCTAATAGGAACTTTGCAATGAAGAAAAATGGATACATTCCCTTCATGAGGACCCTAAATGAAGGAAATATCTAACCTAACAACATCTGCCACAATATTTACAAAACTGTCAATAACTCATCAATAAGGACAAACTCTGAATAATTATCAAGTCACTTTTATCTAATAATTTCAGAATATGAATGGTCAGTACACAATTACAATAAGAAACATCATAAAATTCTTCATTCATTCAGTTATACAAGTAGAATCACAAATAAGAGAAAAACAGCTTATAATGAATTCATCACAATATCAACGACAGGCGTGAGTGGAGAGAAAGAGAGACAAAAGGGAAATAAGTAATTGCAATATCAGATGCAATTTGATTTTCATACGAACCTAGATCAACGAAAACTAATGCACAATGTGCAATACTTGGAAAAGCTAACCTCTCGGCCGAAAAGGTGTAGCTTAAGGCAACATCACCAGCCGATGAAGGTCAAAGGTAATCAGGACAGCCTCAATCAGGTTTAGCAAAGACATCAGCCAGCCAGAGTAGCACAGAGAAAACAGCAGCAAAGCTCTCCTCTTATAGAAGCAGCTACTACCAAATTCTTTTTTTGCAGAAATATTTATACTCTAAATGTTAAATGTCCAACCTCCTAAAAGTATCATTCACAACTTCTTCACGATTTTATTGGTTTTCAAAATGAGGTGATCATCAGTCCATTCCAACTCGGCAATGTTCTCTCAGATGGTCCATTATTAATTCAAAAGATGTCATCCTTCCGCGGAAGCAGGAAAAGCATCTTGCAACATTATCCACGTCCTCGTGCATACTCCATGTTAGCTTGTTAGATTTGTCGACAAAGTCACTCACGAAAGAATAATATTTAGCTCAAGAAGGAAATTCCTAAAGATTACTTTGTGTACAACGAACAAACTAAACAGCATTTTAGAACTAGTGAAGGACAAAATACATTTCTTCCGAGGCCTACATTTTAAGAAAAGAAAAACACTCCAACAAGATTTTGAGGCCTTCATAGGAAAACCATGAACTACAAACCGACAATTTTCTAGGAAATAAAACACACTTCATTATAAAGAAGTATAAAGAAAATACCTAAAAAAAGTAATTATGGCAAATGATTCATTATTCTGATTAGATTTACAAGCATAGTCTAATTAGGCTCATTATTAATTATTATGTCTCTCTTATATTATAAAGAAAGGTAATAAGCATTTTCACGTAACATTTTCCATAAACGTCCTTGTTGTTATTATTTCATAATTCTACATGAAAGCGTTTATAATACATAATTTTGTTTCAAATCTCTTTCTCTCGTAATGATTTTAGTTCACATAAAAGAATATTTCATTTATTCATGCTTTCTGCATGTCTAATGCTACTTTCATTTACTTTACGTATTGTGCTTTGTCTTGCACTTTTCACGTAAACTTATAAAAAGGTCACCCATGTTAATAATTTTCACACCATTAGTCATTTGTTTCGTTAATAACACAAATATGAGCAGATTTGATCAAGCAGGATTTATTTTTGCAAAAATCATGCTTTATCACCATTAAAGGTGCCTCAGCCCTGTGGGATCTATTCCACATTTATCCCATTATTTGAGTAATGTGAACTTTCCTTAACGTGCGCCAGCTGAACTTTTCAAGGCCTTTTAGAGGGTATGCCCATTGGTTTTTCCTCCTGCCATTTTCAATATATTTGTCATTTTGTGCCTAATATTTATTTGTGTGTGTATTAAGAATATTTTCCTTCTTAAAGAATAATCACTGACTGGATATTGATTTATTTGTTTCATTGCTGAATTCTTAATCTCTAGCCCAGAGCGCTTCCCTGAGTAAGCTTTGGACTGCTCTGCCTCAATGCCATGAATGATATAAGTGCTAAAACAGTTACTTGGTCTCTAATTGGGTGTTTGCAGTAGTGGTATCCTAGGATCCAAAAGCACGACACTCCAGTTTTTACAAGTGGAGTACAATACCTTCTAAATGCCCTGGGACCCTTTGACCCAG
The DNA here is from genome assembly GCA_963921515.1 of Calotriton arnoldi. Taxonomy (NCBI): domain Eukaryota; kingdom Metazoa; phylum Chordata; class Amphibia; order Caudata; family Salamandridae; genus Calotriton; species Calotriton arnoldi. The sequence goes on along the minus strand of CAWUFW010002787.1, from coordinate 448,306 downwards.
ATTTCTACAGAGGTGTCCTGTAAATGATAGACTGCGCATATGTTTTTTACCAGGTAGCCAAGGACACACCAGACACGGTCATAGGAAAAAAGCCTTACTCCCATAACAATAATCATTTGTTACCAATCCAAGTCATCAGTGACTTCAAAACCTTGACTTGAGGTCAGAAGTCACTCATGTAGAAAGAAGATACGTTATTTGGACCCCCATTTTTAGGCCGAGCCTATAGCAGCAGCGCACATACGCTGCTCGCTGTGCGAGGCATGCAGTATTCAGTATGGCGTGGAAGCTCCGTGGAAGCTCCGCCCACTCTCCGCCCATCTTTTTCATTGGCTTAGGTCCTAAATGCTGCCTTCTGATTGGTTTTAGGCTTGTTAGTCCCTCCTCATGACGCCATGTCGTCATTTGTATCCTTCCATGGCTACTGGCCCCTTTACTTCGAAAACTTTTCTTCCCGTGCCCCCCCCCCCTCCTGCAGTCCGTGACTTCTCGACCCCTGCGGCCCCCCCCGCACTCCTGTTCGTGCCTTCTCGCCCGCCCGCACTCCCGTTTCCAATGCAATAGGTATTGCGTAAATGCGAGTCCTATTGCATTGCAAATGCTTGTTTTCTTTTGCGTCGGCTTTCCTGTTCCGAGCACTGCTGCTATCATGGTGGCCATCTGTGTTGACTTTGTTGCCGCACCCCTCCTGCCGTAGATTGTGTTGCCTTTAGTCCCACACCCGTTGTCAGTGTTAGCTTTCTTCATTGTCCGTGTTAACTTTTTTCCCGCCCCCCTCCCGTTGTTCATGTTAACTTTGTTCCCGCCCCCTCTCATCGTCCATGTTAACTTTGTTCCCACACCCCTTCCGTTCTCCATATTAAGTCCTGGGCCGTTTGCTTCAATGGGGCTGCCAAATTCCTGCCAGCTTGCGCAGATGGCTACCTGGAAGACGCCGAAGCCATGCTGCAGGGCAAAAGCGAGAGCGACCTACTAAACAGCACCAACATTTATGGCATCAGCGCACTTCATCAGGTAAGGGAAGTCATGACCTGAAAAACCGAGTGACAATCCACCACAGATGCGAAATCATTCCCTGAGCAACCATTTTCCTGTTCTCCTGCACATATGGCTGTATAATAAAGTTAGCAAGAACCATCCCCGCTCCCGTTATGTTCTCTGGTCCTTACTGTCTTGCAGGCAAGCATTTTAGTTTCAGGGTCCAAGTGACGTGGCCAGGCCTCTGGGCTCCCCATTTATTTACCAACACTTGTGAGCGCGGGAGAGGCACAGGTCACAGAAATTATGTGCTTCATCGATCTTTTGAACTGGGGATACTTTTTGATTATTTTTTATCCTTTTTTTATTTTTAATGCACGCAATTTGTCCCGAGAAGTGCATTGTACCATTTCGCGGAGAAATATAAATAAACAAAGTTTCTACTTATTTTACTCTTTTAATAAAAATACTCTTGGTGTGTATGTGCAAAGGAATCCACAACCACAGCCGGCAGGCTCAGTCTCTACATGAGTTGGTCGCCTGCCGAGTTAAGCTGCCACGCATCAAACTATTGATAAATTATTTTTTTCTAAAAGTGTCTACAGAAAACTTTTATCTAGGAACAATAGTCGTTCCTATTACTTTCTTTTGATCCTTGAATGTTTTTGAGGTTCTGAACACCGAATCTCCTGAGGCGCAGCGGCCAGAGCGTTAATGTTTTCTCAAGCGCCTCGACTTGTTCAGGCTTTTCTATTATTTTTTCTCTTCGTTTTCAGTTTCATTTCTGAAGACGTCTGGACGCCATTGATGACATCCCAGCAGTAAATGTGCGCAGAATTTAAACGCAATACCGTTTCTAAAACAGTGTAGTGAAACCTTTATTTCCTTGGTATTGTAATATAACTACCATTGTTTTACCATTCGTGCACTGTGGCAAGGCCTTCTGTTGTCTGTCCTGTTACAAATAAAGTTAGATGGTGGAAAAAAGCGAGCATGATTTCAGGGAAGTCTGGTTCTCCATCACTCTTTTATTGTTCAGTTGTAAGTTCCAGTGGGATATCCTAGGCTACAGGCAGGAGCGTTGGAATTATGCAGCAGGAGATGACCACATTATGCGGGAGGGTTGACTATATTATGCAGCAAGAAAAGCAAACAATTCCTCAGATTTCGTTAGTATTACTTAGTTATTTTATTATTTTTGCACATGTTAACACTTTCTGAGTAAAGCTTTCACCTAATTAGTACCAGTTTAACACCCAAGTACATTAACAAGCTACGGAAAGGTGACCAGTAAACCTTTGTGAAGGGCCTTCCACTGTATGGAAACACTACGTTTGCACTAGAAACAAAACATTTCTTGTCAAAATCTGCAGATGATGGTTTATGTGGCAAATACAGCAAATCTATAAGTGTGGGGGAAAACACCCTGGCTGCAGAATTGCTACAGGTAATCAGTGAAGGCATTCTCACTATTATGGAGAAAATAGCTCAAGGGTAGGCATGCAACCTCAATCACATTTTTGGGCTTTCTATTTGCTGGCTCTATTTGTATTCCTAAATTAGACTACATGACCCAGTGTATAGTAATTGTATAGCTATTCAAACCCTGGAGGCACAGCACCCAGGATAGTGTGCTGCATGGCTAAAAGCTTATAAGGTCCCAAAGGCGAGACCTATTGGCTATGCCAATGCTTGTCTAACATACAGGTTATCTTACACCCTGGCGGGTTGCCCACCTTCCCTCCAGGTCATCATTTGCCATAGCTTCCATTTACTTGGCAGAGCACTGCTGGCCATGATCTCTGCAGCTGTTGCTCTGAGGGCTAAACATATTACCGACGGGTGCTATGACCTTGCGCCTTTTCACTGAACATTTTTGTTTTTCCAGAACAATCTCCCAAAGTGTAAGTTTATTCTTGAAAGACAAAAAAAAATCAGCGGCAGTTGAACATGAAGAATTGTCACCCTGCGGATGGATGTCATTGGGGGATTTTCTTGCCAGGGACCGTTTTATAATATGGACCAGGGATGTGACATCTAGTGACGGCCACCTTGCCCAGTGTACGGCGAGGTGACTCTCTCTGTGACCCGATGACCTGTGGTTGAGAGCTGCCACGGCAAGGGTTTTGGCCAACTCAAGGGTTTATATCGGTTGAACCTGTGAAAACCCTGTGGTTTCCGTACCTCAAAATAGAGATGGTGAAGCACTAATTTAGCGAGGTGGGAGCACTACTAATTTACAACAGTTCTCCTACTCCTCCAAGTTCTGAATAAACCCCATATTATTGAACTGTACTGGGGAATAAGTGTGGAACAAACACTGAACTTGCCAAAAATTGTAACATCGGGAGCAGGTGGACACATGGTTACGCGTGAAAGACTTTTGCCAAGTAAGAGCAAGGACTAGGAGTATTTGAATAACCATGAAAGACATTTCTCCCAAGCTTGCTGAAAGCCAATTGAACTACACAGATACTTTAGGAAAATATATTCTTTTCCGAATATAATCTTCCCCAGCCCTCTGGTCCACCATAATCACCCAGCTCTTAATATATCTTCTTCACGCTGCATACAGTATAGGCAGTACAACTTTTTTAAGTAAGCTTAAACTTTTAAGCTTGTCAAAAAATATTTGCGATGTTTATCCCATCACATTCATTTAATCTACATTCCTTTGTTAATTTATTGACATATAATTTTGTTCTAAGGGCTTTATTCTAAGTACCCTGGTAATCCAAGTCAGGGCACAAATGTAAATTTACGATTGAAACAAATCAAAGTTTTTCTTTGCGTAAAATCAGTTAGCTAAAACCTGGTGGAATGTGTGTAGGGAAACACTACAATGCTGCGAGTTTCATACTTTGAAGTATTGTCATATTATCTTCAATACAGAGGTATGGAACTTGAAATTGGTTGGTAATGGCATAGGCATTAAATAATGTACCTGACATTAATGATATTCACCTGGTGTAGTATTAACTCCTCAACTAATAGGTTAATTGTAACGGAGCCCTAAATGTGTAGTACTAAACGGAGAAATACGTTTGTGTAACTCGCTTTAGAAAGTCTAAGAGCATAATGTTTCTTAATGAAATATTTATGTATCATGTAGGACGAAATAAATGAACTGAAAATGCAAATAACTGCTTCTTCCGATACTGAAGAGAATTGCTATAAACGCCTTGCAGACCTAAAAGCCGAGTTAATTCAAAAAGAGTAAGTTTTATCTTATATTTTATTAATGTACTATTGCTTTAAATACCATAATTTGTTTTTTGCAACTTCATTTGCTTTCAAAATATGTTATATGATACCAGGCCATTTTATTTGGCACAAAACTTTCAACTGAAACCTCTGCATGCAATATATAACACATTTTCCAGGATGTGATACATTGTTCAAAGCCAAGCTATAGAGTTCAGTAAAATGGGTCATGATGCAGTTAGTTGTTACTGGACAACGTCCATGGTGAGTACAGTCATTTACCATTGGAGCTTTGGGCTGAGCGGTGGGCCCCTGAATGGCTGGAACCCCTGAATGGCTGGGAGCTCTCCTGTCTGCAGTGGCCGGCGTTATGACCCTGGTTCGGATTGACAATACAGCCTAATCGAGGTGCTAATTGCACCCATGTCACTGACACTTAGGGTGATATATCCCCGTGTGTGTCAGGGAAAATTGTTGGCTTTTCCTGTCCGTGTCCGCCATGCCTTACTTGGCAATTCTGGGTAGGAACCGCAAAATCCTAAATGACACTCTAAAACTTTACGTGGGAAAAGTATGGCAACTACGATGATGAGCATAAGCTTTTTGTGAACAAACTATAATAGGGAACCACTTAGGGGTCGATTCCGATTCGGGCCGGAAATTTCTCCGACCGAGCCGGACCCGGAGAGATTTCCGACCGAATCGGACCCGTGCAGTCCGACCGAACGAGTACGATGCGTCCGTATGTTATCGGACTCGAGTCGGTCGGACTCCCATTGAAGTCAATGGGAGCCGGTCGCACTAACGCGTACGCGGGCTCCCATTGACTCAATGGGTGCGAGTCGGACAAGGGCGCCCCTACAGCGGGTACACGGCGAGCGATTCGCGCCGTACACGCACAGGTAGGGGGACCCATGGGTCCCCCTGTGTGCGACTCGCGCGGCTACGAGTACAGGGGGTCCGACACGGACCCCCAAAGTACGGCTCCGACAGCTCTTTCGAGCCGGAGTGCGCGGCTCGGTCGGACTGCTCGCGGCGCGCATCGTACTTACCCGGCCGGGGAACGTCTCCATTGCGCGGTGCGAGTCGAGTCCGAGCGAGTCGGTCGGAGCGGTTCGAGCCGGGAGCGAGTCGGTCGGAGCGGTCGGGACGCCCGGACGAGTCGGTCGGCGACTCCGCATCGTACTCGCTCGGCCGGACCCGCGTACGGTTCGGTCGGGAAACAGGGCTCCGAATCGGATCCGGTAAAGCCGAATCCGATTCGGAGCCCTACCGGCCGAGATCGGAATCGGCCCCTTAGTCGGGTGAGTTTTCCACAGTAACCCTGTCAAACTCCTTCTGCATGACAATGACAGCATTGAAGCGTGGCTTCTTAAAATTCCACCTTGCTGGGAAATTGCTTGTACACACCGGATGTATGTCCAGTGTATGTCATGCGTGTCCCTTGTGTTTTTAGTTCTGGACTTAGAGATAGCTTAACTATCTGAAAGAAACAGTTAGTTATAGATTCCTTACCTTAGAATTACCCCCAGGCGTCAGAATGGACCTGGAAAGTTTTTCGTCAGCAGTACCCCTGCGCGATGGAAGGTGGCGTCAGTCGACTCCGCGTCCGTCGTCGTGGTCACCGGGATGACGTCGCAGAAGCTACATAGACGCCGCCCTCGCGTGCTGACGTCAGTTCTTTCTTTCTCCGCGCCAGCAAGCGCAGATCCGGAGAGAGCGGTACCCCCAGTCACTTTTTGACCGACTTTTTTGCAACTTTTGTCGACTTCTTTTTTGAGTTTAACATCGACTCCTGGTGCACGAGGGATGCCCGGTTTCAAGGCCTGATGTTGGTGACGGATCCGCACCGCGTGTGCCTCTACTGTCTGGAGCACAACCATGACCCCAAGTCGTGCTCCGGCTGCCGAACCATGGCCTCGAAGTCTTTGCGGAAGCAGTCCCGAAAGCTACCCGAGGCCCGGCAGTCGGCTCTGCGTCGTTCGAGGTCCCGGTCGCGTGGGAGGTCGAGGGACCGATCGCGGAGCCATCACCACTCCTCGTCTAAGTCTTCGCACTCGGGATCAGGTAAGTCGAAGCACAAGAAGAAGTCGAAAAAGCATCGTCGCTCTTCGACTTCCCCTCGTCCGTCGGCCGACGCGACGAAGGGTGAGGGTGGGGCCCCTCCCGCGGCTCCGTGTGCAGAGGCTTCAGGGTCGACTCCGGCCTTTCCTCCCTTCCCGGGACCGGGAGCGACCCCTGTCCAGCTTCGTCAGTTCTACGAAGCGATGCATGCCATCTTTGGGCAGCCCGACTCTGCCGGTGCGCCTTCGGGCCCCGCAGACTCGGCTGGGGGCACTAGCCCTTCGACTCCGGCCTCGGCACTGCAGGGCCCCCTTGGATCCAGGCCTGGATCTGGATCGGCGCCAGTCGACCTTATTACACCTCCACCTACACCGATTCCACCAGCACCACGTCCGCAGCCAACGCCGGCTGGACCTCCAGCCAGCGTCGACCACGGCTTCCACCCAGATGTGGAAACAGAGCCGGACCAGCATCGACCGACGCCGGATCCGGTGCTGATGGGTACTTTTGTGCCTGTATTCCACCCTGGCCATTTTCAGCCAGTTTGGCAGCCAGAGGAGGGTGAGGAAGACTGGGAGGGGTCTGGTGACCCTTTAACTGACCAATTGCAGTACGACCAGGACTGGAGAGAGGAATTGGGGGATGCCAGTGGTCTGGACACCTCACCAGACCTTGGCATGTTGTCTCTTCCTACCGTGGCTACGGAGGAGGGAGCGTCTTACGCAGTGGTGTTGCGTAGGGCGGCTGAGGCCCTAAACCTCGAGCTACCTACTGTGGCAGTCAGGACAAACCTCCTGACAGAGGTGCTTCAGCCGGCAGCGAGCTCTTCGGAGCCGTGGTGCCATTTAATGAAGCCCTCACGGTCATCCTTTTGGGCACCTGGTCCAGGCCCAACACAGGGGCTCCTGTGGATAGGGTGGTTGCCCGACGCCACCGCCCGGCTCCGACCCTACTTTCCTCTCCCAACACCCCTCCCCGAGAGCTTGGTGGTCCAAGCTTCAACGTCCCAAAGCGCATTCCCTAACGCACCACCGGACAGGGAATCCAAGAAGCTGGATCAGCTTGGGAAGAAGTTGTTTTCTTCCTCCAGCTTAGGGCTGCGGTCAGTGAACACTGCATGCCTCTTGGGCCGTTATTCCCACTCCTTGTGGAATACGGTGGCGCAGGTGCTGCCTCAATGTCCGGAGGAGGCCCGGGCCATACTCTCCTGTGCTGTTGCCGAGGGGAGAGATGCGTTACAGCAAACAAATGATGGACGGAATGCTGACAATGCAAACATTCTCCCCCAGTCAAAAGATCTGGGTTAAATCCATCGTTCTTTTGCCCACTACGCCACCCCAGTTTGGACCCAGCCATATGCAAATCAGTCTTGACCCTGTGCCCCATGGGAACAGTCCAGACCGAACTGCCAGGCCAGGTCCTCCCTGGACCGGAAACAAGCATCCTGGGACCGGGTTCAGGGTATGTCACCCTTCTTCAGCCAGGCTAGCTTGAATCCAGTGACACAGTGAGCAAGGGACCCATGTCTGGGCATACCCATCCCACTTAGGGCAAAAAGTGTTACAGCAAACAAATGATGGACGGAATGCTGACAATGCAAACATTCTCCCCCAGTCAAAAGATCTGGGTTAAATCCATCGTTCTTTTGCCCACTACGCCACCCCAGTTTGGACCCAGCCATATGCAAATCAGTCTTGACCCTGTGCCCCATGGGAACAGTCCAGACCGAACTGCCAGGCCAGGTCCTCCCTGGACCGGAAACAAGCATCCTGGGACCGGTTTCAGGGTATGTCACCCTTCTTCAGCCAGGCTAGCTTGAATCCAGTGACACAGTGAGCAAGGAACCCACGTCTGGGCATACCCATCCCACTAAGGGCGAAAAGTGTTACAGCAAACAAATGATGGACGGAATGCTGACAATGCAAACATTCTCCCCCAGTCAAAAGATCTGGGGAGAGATGCAGCCAAGTTCACCATCCGCTGTGGACTGGACACTGCCGACTCACTGGGTAGGACTATTTCAACGTCGGTGGCGCTTCGCCGTCTCGCCTGGGTGAGAACGACTGGCTTTTCTGGGGATGTACAGAACACCTTGATGGACATGCCCTTTGATGGCCGTCGCCTGTTCTGCGACAAGGCAGACAGTGCGCTAGAGCGCTTTAAGGACTCTCGGGCTACGGCCAAGTCCTTAGGCCTCTCCACCACGCACCCCGCACGGTCTGCCTTTCGCCTCATTCGTGGCCACCGAAGGGGTGCCGCAACACGTTCCTTTCAGAGCCACAGGCCAGCACAAGCTGTTCAACCTCAGCGCGGCCGGGGACGTGGGAACCACTGACGTGATTCTGGGGGCCAGCGGGCGGGCCAGTCCACCACCGCCCCCTCTGCAGCAGCCTCCAAACCCTCCTAGTCCGACCTTTCAGGCCCATCAAACGCCAGTGGGCGGCAGGATCCGCCATCACCTCCTCCACTGGCGCACCATCACGTCGGACAGGTGGGTTTTGCAGATAGTCCGAAGGGGCTACTCCCTCCCCTTCGAGACTATCCCTCCAGCCATGCCACCCCAGTACCATTGCATGTCGGGGGATCACCTGGCCCTTCTCCAACAGGAAGTTACAGCTCTCTTGGCCAAGGGAGCCATCGAGCGCGTTCCTGCCCCAGAAGTAGGTCGTGGTTGCTATTCCCACTACTTTCTGGTGTCCAAGAAGGACAAGGGCCTGCATCCTATCTTGGATCTCAGGGACGTCAACCGCTTCCTCCGGAAGGAGAAGTTCAAGATGTTGACCCTGGCTCAGGTCTTGTCTGCCCTCAACCCTGGAGACTGGATGGTAGCGTTGGACTTGCAGGACGCTTATTTTCACATCCCGGTCCTGCCGGCCCACCGGCGTTACCTGTGGTTCACGGTAGGCCACGAGCACTTTCAGTTTACTGTGCTCCCCTTTGGCCTTACCAGCGCCCCTCGGGTGTTCACGAAAGTGATGGCGGTGGTCGCAGCTCATCTGCGCAGATCAGGGGTTCCAGTCTTCCCCTATCTCGACGACTGGTTGTTGAAGGCGGGCTCGCCCCAGGTAGTCGTCTCCCAACTTCAGACTACGGCCGACCTCCTGCATTCGCTGGGGTTCTCCATCAACGTGCCGAAGTCACACCTGACCCCCTCTCAGAAGCTCCTCTTCATTGGAGCGGTTCTGGACACGAACAGCGAGTCTGGGATATTCGGGCTATGATTCTGATCTTTCAGCCTCTATCCCGGGTTTCGGTCAGGATGACCCTGAGGCTGCTGGGCCTCATGGCCTCCTGCATCCTGCTGGTAGATCATGCCAGGTGGCATATGCGGGCTCTGCAGTGGGACCTGAAGTTCCAGTGGGCGCAGCATCAGGGGAATCTGTCCGATTGCGTCCAGATCTCGGAGGGCACTGCACGACAATTGCAGTGGTGGCTCACGAACCAGGATTGGGTCAATGGCAGATCCCTCTCCCTTCCCCAACCAGAACACACAGTGGTGACGGATGCATCCCTTCTGGGATGGGGCGGCCACATGGGAGAGGCGAAGATCAGAGGCCTCTGGTCTCCGGGGGAGTCCGAGCTCCACATCAACCTTCTGGCACTTCGGGCGATCCGTCTTGCACTAAAAGCATTCCTTCCCTCTCTCCAGTCAAGAGTAGTGCAGGTGTTCACGGACAACACCACCGCCATGTGGTACTGCAACAAACAAGGCGTGGTGGGGTCGTGGACCCTATGTCAGGAGGCCCTCCGTCTCTGGACATGGCTGGAACATCAGGGCATATCCCTGGTGGTTCTACACCTGGCAGGTTCACTCAAAGCCAGGACAGACGAACTCAGCCGCAGGTGCATGATGGATCACGAATGGCGTCTTCACTCGGAGGTGGTGCAAGGTCTCTTTAAACAGTGGGGAGAGCCTTGGTTAGATCTATTCGCCACCAAAGAGAACGCGAAATGGCAGCAATTCTGCACGTTGGAATTTCCAAGGCGGCACTCGCTAGGCGACGCTTTTCGTTGCGAGTGGAATTGCGGTCTTCTATACGCCTTTCCGCCTATACCACTTCTACCCAGAGTGCTGAAGAAGATCAAGCGCGACCGGGCCCAAGTCATTCTTGTGGCTCTGGATTGGGCACGAAGAGTCTGGTATCCCGAGCTGCTCAACTTGGCCATCGATACCCCGATCCGACTGCCTCTACGGGAGGATCTTCTGTCGCAGCAGCAGGGGACGGTCCTCCACCCGAACCTGTCCAGCCTCCACCTCCTTGCGTGGAGATTGAGCGGCGGCAGTTGACGTCATTTGACTTGCCTCCCGAAGTATGTGATGTAATCTTGGCAGCCAGGCGTCCCTCCACTAAGACGGTATACACCTGCAGATGGAATAAATTTGTGGCATGGTGCACAGCAAAGGCTGTGGATCCCCTTTTTGCCCCTCTTTCTGAGGTTCTCTTGTTTCTCCTGTCTTTGGCCCAGCAGGGCTCTGCTCTGGGCACTCTTAAGGGCTATCTCTCGGCCATTTCAGCCTTCCTCAGGCTTCCTGATCAGCCTTCTCTTTTCAAGTCCCCTGTTGTAAATTGATTTCTCAAAGGCATTACTCATCTTTTTCCTCCTGTTCCCTTCGTAATGCCTCAATGGGACTTGAACTTGGTTCTTACTTATCTCATGTGCGCTCCCTTTGAGTCGCTACATAACTGTCCTCTCAGACTCCTCACTCTGAAAATTGCTTTTCTGGTGGCCATCACCTCTGCGCGCAGGGTGAGTGAGCTACAAGCTCTGTCTTCCTAGCCTCCCTTTCTGGCTGTTCATCCGGACAAGGTCGTCCTCAGAACTCGACCTTCCTTTCTTCCAAAGGTGGTCACTTCTTTTCATATTGGCCAAACCATCACTTTGCCCACCTTCTTTACGCCTTCACATCCTTCAAAAGAGGAAGAGAGGCTACACCGTCTGGATCCAAACCGTGCGCACTCCTTTTATTTGGATCGCACCAAACAATTCCGGGTGGACGACCAGCACTTTGTTGGTTACGTGGGCGCTAAGAAAGGTCGGGCTGTGCACAAACGGACCATCTCCAGGTGGGTCGTTCTGTGTATCAAGGCCTGCTATTCTTTAGCAAAGAAGGAACCTCCAGTGGGGCTGCGCGCCCATTCCACCAGGGCGACGGCAGCTACTACTGCTTTGGGACGGGGAGTCCCCCTAAATGACATCTGTCAGGCAGCTACGTGGGCATCACTGCACACGTTCACCAAGCACTGCTGCCTGGACAGCCAAGTCCGGAGAGACGGCTTCTTTGGCAGTTCTGTTCTCCAGGACTTTCTGTTGTGAACTAAGTTTGCAGATCAACCTTCGGGGTTGGTATTGCTGGGGTATCTATTCTAAGGTAAGGAATCTATAACTAACTGTTTCTTTCAGATGAACAAGTTACTTACCTTAGGTAATGATATATCTGTAAGAAACATAGGTTAGTTATAGATTCCTTACCCCCCCACCCATCCTCCCCGTTCTGCAAACTGACTTCTAGGGTTAAGGATTTCCTTTAAGGGCCCTAGTTTTGTGCACCAGTGGTCAGTGTCTTGCATGGCTCTGTGCTTCTGGCGTGGAAAGTCGTGTACAGAACTGACGTCAGCGGTGCGAGGGCGGCGTCTATGTAGCTTCCGCGACGTCGACGCCAACGACGGACGCGGAGTCGAACGACGCCACCTTCCGACGCACAGGGGTACTGCTGACGAAAAACTTTCCGGATCCAGTCTGACGCCTGGGGTTAATTCTAAGGTAAGGAATCTATAACTAACCTATGTTTCTTACAGATATATCGTTACTGAAGGTAAGTCACTTGTCCGTCTTGCCTAGTCTATCGTTTCCCCCAAAAAATCATGCAAAGTAAACATACATAGAGTATTTTTTGCTCAGCAGACTTTATTCATTGGTCACTTAAATTGCCATTGATTGCTTCTGTCCACCACACTATAAAACATGGGGCAGCGGGGCAGCCTACTTTACCTATTGCTTCCTTCACTTTGAGTAACTGCACAAAGCCAGTGCTCAATGTTCATTCATAACCGCCTAAAAATAGGTTTTTTCTCTTTAGTTGCAAAATGCAAAACTTGTTTAAAGTGTGCTTTATTTTGTTGCTCGGATATGAATTTACCTTAAATAAATGAAAAGACAAGAGGCGTTTGGCAAAACTGGAACAAGTTGGTTTAATTCAACGCTGCAGGTGAGAGAGCCTGGACAGAATGTGTCTGCTCAAAATCTCTTGATCTACAAAGCTTTGGCCATCAATTTGTACAGTTCATGAGGTACAATAAAATGTTCTCTACATTCCAACGGAACATCTTAGTCATAAATCAATCACATGTGCGCATCTGATAAGGACACAGATGGCTCTCGACCTCGGGTCGCGCTAATGTGGGCCAGTGTGTATGAGGCCAGATGTCCGGTGTGAGGAGCGCGCGTCGCTACGTGCGGTGTGCATGTTTTGTCCTGATTGGTTGAGTTTACCTATCTACATGTGGTATCTAGTGTTGTGGTATTTCTGGGGAATGTGAACCTTTGGCCAAATGTTTTTTTTTGGGGCCAAATACCTTGGACTTTTTTGTGGTGCAGCTATCTATCTGTGGAATCAATCAGGGTTTTCCCTGGGTGCGTGTTTCCCTGTAATTTATGGGGGGACCCCACCTGTGACTTGTTACTGGATAAGCGTGTGCATGGGTCGCAGGACCTGCGTGACCACGTATCTCTGTGTTGATGGGGAGGTCACCGTGGGTGAATCTGACAACAATGATGTGAGTTCATTGGAACTTCTAAGAATAATATTGCAGCCACTGGTATCCTTTTTATCGACATTACCAACATCGAGCATACAGTTTACATCTTGCATATTGATATTGTTCTTACTGGTGTTGTCAAAGGTATGTTTGCTTTGGTCTGAGCGTACATTGACATTGTTCTTAGTGGCAACAATAATATTATCGTACAAATCACGACATACATTGGTATCATAATTGCTGATGTCGGCCCTGCTTTGTGGGCACAAGTTATGGTATACATTGACATTGCATTGATGGGCATTGTTGAGGTAATGTGGGCACAGGCTACGGCATACCTTCACATTGCATTTACTGATATTGTTGTCGGGCCTGCATATATCATGACATTCATTGCCGTCGTATTCACCCATCCCAACAATTTATTTAATGTATTTTTTTTATTAACTTTAAATACTGCCTATTCATTTTTCCTGCACTCCCTTTTAAAGTTTGTGTTAAGTGGTTAAGTTACATTGTAGCTGCCTGCAGTTTGAGTGGTAGGTTAGGTGGAGATTTAGGGGCTGATATATTCTTTGGTGGAAGGAGTAATCTCCATTGCCTGGTGGAGAACTTAACCTCTGCAAGGCATAGACTACTCTTGCCAACAAATTTAAAATTACCACCAAGCTGCCGGTGTAAGAAAGTGGCCCTGTATATACTGAACCAAAGTAAGGTTCAGTGTGCACAGGGTCCACAGTCCCCAGAGGTTTGGCAGAGGCTAAAGTTAGATATAACCTTACTCTCTAAAGTGGTAGCTTGGTCGAGCAGTAAGGCAGTATCAGAGGACAGTGTAAAGCATTTGTTGCACACACTCAGTCAGCAAATGAAGCCACACACTCAAGAACTGAACTCTAGGGCAATGGTTTGTATATAAAAATATATGCTTGTTTTATTTTAGAACCAACAATAGGTATCAAAATATACTTTCTCAGAATGAGATGCTTTAGGTAAATACTTTCTATAGGCCATAGACTTTTTGAATGCAATCGTTACAGTTGTTGCAATAGGCAACACAATTTTAAACACAATTATACATTGAGCTCAATGGGAATTTCTAGTTAAATGCAATAGATTACTTTTTGGATTACTTTTCTAACCACAGGACTGGATCCTAGATTCAGTCCTGGGACATCTCCTGTAAACAGTTGAGTAAAAACGTTTTGGTTACAGTTGTGATTTTTAAGGAATATTATTGTATTTTAAAAGTTGGCACTTAGAAACTTTTTCACATAGAATCACCAATGTTATCCTATGGGAGGAAATTCACTTAGCAGGTAAGTAGTGTTATCATTACTTTTTCTTACTCAGTGTTGGATCCTGGATCCAGCACTGGTGCATCTCCTGTAACCAGTTGAAAGAATGTGTTTTTGTTATACAGGCGATTTTTAACGAATATTTGCAAGTTTGCAAAATCAACAGAAACTTTTTCAGCAAAAACCAGGCAATGTTATCCTCATGGAAGGAAATTCAAGTTACCGGTAAGTACAGTTGTGATTACTTTTAGGGTCAGTGCTGGGCACTAAGATCCAGCACTGGGATCTCTCCTGATAGCAGGTGAGTAAATTCGCTTTGTAATTCGGCCGATTTTAGGTGAATATTTTAAAGTCTCAAAACTCGACACTTAGAAGAATTTCCAAGTGAAACCAGTCAATGTTACCCTATGGAAGGAAATTCAATTCGCCGGTAAGTTACTTTAACGTTACTTTTGTAATCCAGTGCTGGACTCCTAGATTCAGCACTGTGACATTTACTTAAAACAGGTAAGTAATTACGTTTTGTAGTTTGTAATCGGTTTTTAAAGAATATTCTTGTATTTCAAAAGTTGACACTTAGAAACTTTTTCACAAAGAACCACCACACCAATGTTATCCTATGGAAGGAAATTCAATTCACAGGTAAGTTACTTTTTAATTACTTTTGTTACTCAGTGCTGGACACCTAGGTTCAGCACTGGGACCTTTCCTGCAAACAGTTGAGAAAATTCGGTTAGGTTATTTGTGCGATTTTTAAGGAATATTCTTAGTTTTCAAAAGTCGACACTTCGAAACTTTTGGAAGAAAAGTGTCCATGTTATCATGAGGAAAAATGAGTTATCGGTTTCGAGGTAAGTAGTCTGGTCTTTTGAGTTAGGGTTCTGGGGTTAGACTCAGGGGTCTCCCAGGGTCAGTGATGCACTGTTGTTGCACCCTCAGCGGCACTAGGGCGGCCGGGTGCAGAGTGTTGAGGCCCAATGTTATCCTATGGAGGATAGGGGATTCCGGTTGGTGGCTGCTGGCAAGCAGGCCACGGGGTTGTGGGAGCAAAGCTCCTAGGGTTAAGCTCAGGGCACGTTGGGGACCAAGTTAGCACCAAAGGGCACCCTCAGCGGCACTGGGGCGGCCGGGTGCAGGGTGCCGCTTTGAGGTCGGGTGCCCTGTTGATTTCAATGGAGATTCTCCGGGACAAAGAAACACTGCAGGCTCGGGACGAGGACCTTCCAGGAGCAACCACCACTTCGAGGGGTAAGTTGGGATGTAGAGGGTTGGTTGGGCACCGTTGGTTTGGGCACACAAGGCCGTGGGGCGTCGGGTGCAGGGGTGCCTTGGGACGTCGGATTTTCTTACCCGCTCTGGTCGCGGTAGGGGGGGGTCCTCTGGATTGAGGCTGCAGGCGTCGTCAGGAGGCTTGAGGCAGGTCAGGGGTCTCCGGATCTCGGGTCAGGATCGCCGTGGGGACCTCCTCTGGGTATTTGCCCACTCGAGCTCGGGCCGGATTCGGCGGGTGCAGAGTGTGCGGGATTCGCCGTTCCTGGCTGGCACCAGAAGCTGCAGTTCAAACACGTCCGGTGTTCACGGGAGAAACAGCTTGGAAAGTGAATGCAGGCAGGTCCTCCGGGGTTTTTGAGGTTGCTGGCCGCTGGACACGCCGGGGTTTTGCAGGAGCAGGTTCGAGGGGAGACAGGCCTGTAGGGCTGGGGCCAAGTCAGTGGGCGTCGTCCTCTTGTTAGCTCTGCACGGCTTCTCATCCTTCTTCTTCTTCTTCCTTTTCTTGTTGTTGCTGGATCTGAGGAAGGAAGGTTCAGGGTGCCCCTAAATACTAGATTTAGGGGTGTTACAGGTAGGTAAAGGGCAGGGACCAATGGGTCCCTGCCCTGGGGTGGGTACACCCCCTATCCCGCCACTCTCCTGTGGGAGGGGGCAGGAGCCTAGTCCTGATTGGGCAGGGCTCCCATCTTCAAGATGGCGAGAGCCCGGAGATGTGCTTCACCTCGCCTCCCCACCTGAGGGGTGGGGTTGGCAGAGGGTGGCACACCCCTTTCCTCCCTTGGTGTTTCCCGCCAGTCTTCCCGCCAGGATGGGGAAGAACCGGTGGGGACCAGTTGCTGAGTACAGCAAGTGGTCTGGGAAGCTCACAAAGGCGGAATGCCTTTGAAGCTTCCCCTGCCCATCCCGGGGAGGAGGCCTAGCACCTCGCCCAGGACGTGCATTGTTGCAGGCCCGGGAGAGCGGATGGCTCTCTACCCAGGGGTCCAGCAACATGTCTGCTGTGTGGCAGCCTAGGCAGCCCCTCAGACAAGACGTGGATTGTAGGTTAGGTTCAGGGGGAAACTCTAAGTTGCCCTCTGTCGTGCATTTTACAGTAAATCCCACACTGGCATCAGTGTGGGCTTATTGTGCTGAGAAGTTTGATACCAAACTTCTCAGTCTTCAGTGCAGCCATCATGGTGCTGTGGAGTTCGTGCTGACGACCTCCCAGCACCATATACTCGGAATGGCAGCACTGCACTTACAGTGCCCAGGAATGGACCTGGGTACTGTAGGGGCACAGGGCTCATGCACCTGTACCCTCACCACTGGCATAGGGCACCCAGCTAGAGGGGTGACTGAGGTATGCCAGGGCAGTGTGTTTAGGGGCATGGCACACAGGGATGTGTGCCATGTCGACTCTCTGTTTTGTTCTGCACCAAGACACCCAGCCTGCAAGGGCAGTGTGTGTGTGTCAGGGTACAGGGCCTCCAAGGGTGGCACAATAAGTGCTGCAGCCCTTAGAGGCCTTTTCTGGTCACAGTGCCCTGGGTACCTAGGGTACCATTTACCAGGGGCTTACCTTTGGACAGAGAGGCCAATTGGGTTTAGGCTGTAATGCAGTTTTAGGGAAGGAACACAGGCCCTGGGTACCTGATTGGCAGGGACCCAGGGCACACCAAGGAAAAGTGCATCAGTTATCAGGCAAAAAGTGGGGGGGTTACTGCAACAGAAACCCACTTTCCTACAGCCGGTCATTTCTAAAGCATTGGTAAGAACTGCCACTACGGTGGTTCCTGTCAATGCTGTTGAAAGTTTGGTGCAGGGGTCTGTCAACTTGACAGATCCCTCCACCAATCTGTTTTCTTTTTTATTTTCAAAAAGAAAATCCCAAAGTGGACCATTATCTTGGCAGTATTGATACTCCGTTGCAACGGATGCAGTATCTATACCACCAAGTTATAAATCAGCGCCTTATTCTTGTCTCTTTCACATATAATAGTGCATGGCACCACGGAAAGGCTTTTTAAAAAAACATCACTAGTAAAACAACTGCACTGGTGAATGTTTTTTAAACTGAATTTTTTGTTGCAAACATAAGACAGCCATGATTAGAGGACAGTATATTTTCTTTTTCTCCTTTTCTATTTTTGTGGCATGTGCTTGCTACTAGAATTTCAAGAAAAGGTTAACCATCGCACTAGCTTGCCAAGACAAAATCTCTTGGCTTTACCATTGCACCCTAAAATATATAGGAGTCGAAACGCGTTATCTTCTGTCTGCCTGACATTAAATCAACGCATTGACCAGTATCAATTACGGAGTGGCTGTTTTCTTTTCCTCAGATCTGCGGAATTGAATTTATATATATCAATTTTTTTTTCAATGAAATTTATATATTTAAGTTTTTTTTTTCTTTTGCGAGGGCCCGGTGACTGCACAGAGACTGCTACCAATCTGCCCGCTGCTTTCACTCTTCGAAAGTAGCACACAAAATAGCATTACAAGAAGGCGTTTCAATGGTGATCTAGAAAACCATGCCTATAGTATAAAAAGATGGCAATTGGTTGTTTTTGTTTCTTTAAAATACGGATTTCTGATAACAAATTATAGAAAATGGTTTGAACAAGGTCTTTATTTACCCAGACATGAACAAAAAAAGGGACTCCAGGCAATGGCAGGGTGGTGACCATCTTGTAATTGGAGTGTAGGAAAGTTTGTGAATCATTTGAAAGTAAATGCATATATAAATGTATAAAAGTAAGTGCATGAATGAAGATAAATTGTTTACAGATAAAAAGCAGTAAAATGATTTGGGAATAAATTCATTTATGGTGGTATAAAATTAAAATAAGAAATATAGAAATCAACCCTGCTTCAGGATCTTCCATTTATAGCACATAAATATTCTATGCTGTGGTCTAGGAGTATTTGGAATAATGAGTATGATTTTGGGTTGCTTATCATAGGTCATGTGCTTGTTTCGGGCTTATTTTTAAGGACGCTTATGCTTGCTTAGTATTTCAGACTTGACAATAGTACAGCAGCCTATAAGCAGCAGTAAACAGGGAATGCAGGGAGACACATGGTATCTTTGCAGAGGAAGGTGCACTTTCTGAAGGCAATTGGGTCTGGGGGCCTGTGTGCTTTGGAGCACTCTCAGGAGGTAAATCGGGTGGATGTATGGAAATGCCTCGTTTTGCATGATCACCCCCAAAGTTTTGGACTGATGCTGCTGGTTTCTCGACTCTAAGAGTGCACTGAGGCCTGCTATCCAGACCTCAGTGCCAGTGTCGTAACCAATTACAAAGTGTATGTTGAATTCACTACCCCCAATTGGCATAAGCTGACTTACTTATAAGTCCCTAATATATGGTACAGATGGTACCCAGGGCATGTAAGTTGGAGTGTCCACCTAGGGCTGTAGCACTGATTCTGCCACACTGTGTGTGACAAAGCACATTATGGCTCCCAGACTGTCACTGCAGCCTGGAAGAGCAGTTTTAAAACGGCTAGTTCGACTTTGCCATTTAAACCAATGGCAAAGTCCCTACTTTCCTTAAAAATATATATGTCTCCCCTCAGGAAGGCCTATAGAGCCCTAAGGCAGGGAGCTATATATTGTTAAGTAGGACATATACTTTCAATGTGTTCTAACAGCAAAACTTCCAAATTGTTGTTTTTTGCTGTGGAAATGTTAGCATTGGCTAACACAGAGTTAGCGGCTGACCCCTCTGTCTGGCTAAATTCTGATTGGACTACTAAAATGGGTACTTCAAGGTATAAATTAATCATGGCATTAAACCAGACTTGATGCCCAAGTCAAATTTAATGTCACTTTTAAGGTAAGGCAACATTTAGAAAATTGTCATTCTGTTGCCCAGTTTGTCCAGTGGCCTTGCACGGTTTCTGGCCCCCAGACAGCATCTGCCCTACTGGGGAGTAGGATGAACAACTCCAATGCTCTGGAACAATAGAAGCCTGCTAAAGAGGAAGGTGTTACCACCCCCTTGCAGGAACCCACACAGGGTGTTGGCCCAAAAGGCAAGCTCCAGAAGCAAAAGCACCTTTGGTGGGCAAATGGCGATTACACTCCTGTAGGGCTCCCACTTTGTTCAGGTAGACAGGCTGGCGGCTGGAACAGAGAGGGGAAACCAGTGGGCAAACTATTATTTCCGTGGGCAGGTAGCCTACGGGTAGCCACACCTCTAGGGTGGGCTACCAAGCTCCTAGGAAGGGTTTAGACACCTTGAGGGTGGGCAGAATAGTGCACTCTGGGCAAAGCTGGAATAAATCACAAAGCAGGTGGGATCCTGGTATCCCATTGGCTGGTCACGTCATCCCCCCAGGACAATTTCTGGGCATAAATATGGCACCCCTGGTACCCTGAACCTCAACTCACAATGGAACTGGAGAAAGGACCAAAGAAGGACTGCCCTGCTGACCCCTGGACCTGGCAAGAGAGGTTGCACAGACTGCTGGACTGCACCTGCTGCAACTTGGGCTAGCAGAGAGAGGACTATGCCTTGTGGCTCCTGGCTCATGGAAAAGTGGCTCCTGAGCCCCAGACCAAAGTGACTCCAAGTGTGAGTCAGCTGACCCCTTGGAACCAGCACCAGGGCCATCAAAGCTGAAGAAGCCCACTCTGGCAAGTCGGTAGCCACTTTCTTCAAATCGTTGTTGACCATCGCTGGGCGACCCAAGAGACCAATCCTCGATGGCCAAATGTTGCACTTGAGTCTACTAGACCTGTGAGTGTCGTTTGAGTCCAGATTGGTTGCCAAAGAGGGACCCCAGCCTTCACCAAACGAAACTACTGGATCCACTGTGTACAGAGGCCTGTAGCCCAGTTGTAGCTGGCCTCCTACATGCTCAAAGAGGACTTCGAGGGACACTAACCCCTTTGGCCAAAGTTGCCCCACCTTACCCCTGGTCTGAAAAGTAACTTAAGGACATCCCCATCGACCGTACAGCACCCAGAGCATCTTTCAGCATCCTGCATGCCCAGCATCAGGACCACTCCATTGACATCCACGACGGTCTTGATGTAAAGTGAGAAACTGGACATGAGACTGCTTTGGTGATCAGCTAACTGTCCAAATATTCCTTATTGGCTCCCCCTGACCTTCCTTTCAGGATTGGTCGCCCAACTCAGGCCGGAATAGCCGAACACAATTCTTTCAAAATGTCGAAAGTTTCTAAACTTTACGGTTACCAATGCTTGTTTGCACTTTGGACTAAAAAGCTGAGATTTACGTTTTACTTAAAATCTATACCTATATCTTCGAAACCTTCAGCTGGATTTTGCTCATCTTGGTGTCTAAATATAAAAAAAATAGAATCTATTGTTATGCAATAGTGATGGATTTTTTTTGTGTTGCGTGACTTTCCTATTCCGTTGTTTGGTGCTTCTAAACGCTTTATACTAGTTCCTTTGTTTAACCCGTTGCGTGCGTCCGTCGGCCAACGGCCGTCGCGAGCACTACCTCTGTAGTGCTGCGAACGTCCGTTGGCCGACGCGGCCCCGCCCACTCCGCTAAACCGCCGCACCGCGGCGGAATTGCCGCCGCGGTTAAGCCGTGCCGCTCGAAGCCAAAGCTACCCAGGGTTAAGCTCTATGTTTTGCAGATGATCCTGACTGGGCCCAAGACAGTTTTGCAAGTGTATTACACAGTGAGGTCGCACAACCATACCAAATAATGCACCAACATCCTCCTAGTGGAGCGATAGTAATAGGGCTTCTGTGAAAGCAGGAGAAAAGTAAACATAGCATCTAGGTAATTCACGAGGGAAGTGTCTATTCATTCAGCTGCCAGCTGAGGAAACTCACTTTTTGACACTATTCAACCAGCCAGATGGGCTTCAGGCATAGCTGCTTAGTGGCCCATGTCATGAGTGGTCCTTCAGCCACAATGGCATGTTGGTCACCGGTCCAATATATGCTAGACATTGCAGTTTGGATTTTAACATGCTAAGTAGAGCATCTGAAAGAAATGCATAGTGATAGATTCCTTACCTTAGAATATCCCCAGGCGTCAGACTGGATCCGGAAAGTTTTCGTCAGCAGTACCCCTGCGCGTCGGTAGGTGGCGTCGTGCGGCTCCGCGTCCGTCGTTGGGGTCGTGGTCGCTGAGATGACGTCGCGGGCGCTACTTAGACGCCGCCCACGCGCGCTGACGTCAGTTCTTTCTTTATTCCGCGCCATCATGCGCAGATCCGGGAAGAGCAGGAACCCCCAGTCAATTTTTGACTGACTTTTTGAGGCTTTTTGTCTCTATTTTTTCATTGAGTCTTCGACTCCTGGTGCAGTTAGGATGCCTAGTCCTGCGGGCTATTGTCTCCGCATGATGTCGGTGACGGACCCGCACCGTGTGTGTCTTTTCTGCCTGGGGCGCGACCACGACCCCAAGTCGTGCCCCGACTGCCGGGCCATGGCGCCGAAGACTTTGCGGGAGTGGTCCCGAAAGTTGCTGGAAGCCCGGCAGTCGGCTCCGCGCCGTTCGAGTTCCCAGTCCCGTGGGAGGTCGGGGGACCGTGCGCGGAGTCATCACCATCGATCTTCGGGATCCAAGTCTTCGCACTCGGGGTCAGGTATGACGAAGCACAATAAGTCAAAGAAACGCCATCGTTCTCTGACTTCCCCTCACCGGTCGCACGACGCGGCTGAGGGTGCGGGTGGTGCCTCCCCCGCGGCTCCGGCAGAGCCTACGCAGTCGCCGCCCGACTACCCGCCCTTCCCGGGGTTGTCGGCGACTCCGGCCCAAATACAGGAATTCCTGTCGGCCATGGCTCGCCTCTTTGGGCCGTCGGGTCCCGCTGGAGCGCCTTCGGGCCCCGCGGTCCCGACTGGGTGTCCTCGCCTTTCTTCGCCGGCGGCTCCGGCCCCGGCGTTGCTGTCGGCTCCGGCCTCGGCGCCGCAGGACACCCTTGGATCCAGGCCTAGATTCCGGTCGATGCCGGTTGACCTTGTCACACCTCCACCGACGTCGACTCCACCGGCACCAGTTCTGATGCCGCCCGCTCCTCGTGGCGACGTCGACCTCAGTTTCAGCCCCGATGTGGATGCGGCGTCGAGCCGGCGTCGGTCGATGCCGTTCTCGACGTTGCTCGGGGATTTTTATCCCCATGTCCCTGCTCCTTATTTTAGACCTGTTGAACAGCCTGAGGAGCAAGGGGAGGACTGGGAGGGGTCATCAGACCCTCTCGCCGCTGCTTGCGAGTCTGAACAGGACTGGGCATAGGAATTGGGGGACGCCAGTGGTCTGGATACCTCACCAGACCTTGACATGCTCTCTCCTCCTACCGTGGCTACGGAGGAGGGTGCTAGTTATGCTGTGGTGTTGCGTAGGGCGGCCGAGGCCCTACACCTCGAGCTCCCTACTGTGGCCGTCAGGACTAACCTCCTGACAGAGGTGCTTCAGCCAGCAGCTACTTCTGCGGAGCCGCTGCTTCCCTTCAATGAAGCCCTTTCTGACGTTCTTTTGGGCATTTGGTCCAGGCCCACCACAGGGGCTCCTGTGAATAGGAACGTGGCCCGATGCCATCGCCCGGCTCCGGGTGACCCCATTTTCCTCTCCCAACATCCCACCCCGAGAGCTTGGTTGTCCAAGCCTCTGCTTCCCCAACCGCCTTCCCTTCCGCCCCACCGGATAGGGAATCCAAGAAGCTGGATCAGTTTGGGAAGAAGATTTTTTCTTCCACCAGCTCTGCGCTGCGGTCCGTGAACACCGCATGCCTCTTGGGCCGTTATTCCCACTCTCTGTGGGATACGGTGGCGCAAGTGCTGCCCCAGTGTCCAGAGGAGGCCCGGCCAGCTCTCTCCCAGGCTGTTGCAGAGGGGAGAGACGCAGCAAAGTTCATGATTCGTTGTGGCCTAGACACCGCCGACTCACTGGGCAGGTCGATTGCAACGACGGTGGCGGTTCGCCGTCACGCCTGGTTGAGGACCACTGGATTTTCGGGGGCTGTACAAAACACCCTTATGGACATGCCCTTTGATGGCCGTCGCCTCTTCGGCGACAAAGCGGACTCACGGGCTACGGCCATGTCCTTGGGACACTCGGCAGTCCGCCCTCCTCCGCCTTCTGCTTTTCGCTCCTTTCGTGGCACAGGAAGGGGCGCCCCGCAGCGTTCGCAACAGAGCCACAGGCCTGCGCAGCAACAATCCCAGCGCGGACGCGGGTTCCGCAGTGGCGGACCAAGGGGCCAGCGGGCGGGTCAGTCCACCACCACCCCGGCCACCACATCCTCCAAACCTTCCTAGTCCGAACTTTCAGGCCCATCACACGCCAGTGGGCGGCAGGCTTCGCCATCACCTCCCCACTGGCGCACCATCACTCGGACAGGTGGGTTTTAGAAATAGTCCGGAGGGGCTACTCCTCCCCTTCGAGACTACCCCTCCAGCTATGCCACCTCAGTACCACCGCATGTCGGGGATCACTTGGCGCTTCTTCAACAGGAAGTTGCGGCCCTCTTGGCCAAGGGGGCCATCGAGCGCGTTCCGACGCCAGAAGTAGGTCGTGGTTGCTATTCCCACTACTTTCTAGTGCCCAAGAAGGACAAAGGCCTGCGTCCTATCTTAGACCTCCGAAACATCAGTCGGTTCCTCCGCAAAGAGAAGTTCAAGATGCTCACTCTGGCTCAGGTCTTGTCTGCTCTCGATCCACAAGACTGGATGGTAGCGCTAGACTTGCAGGATGCCTATTTCCACATCCCCGTCCTGCAAGCCCACCGGCGTTACCTACGGTTCACGGTAGGCCACGAGCACTTTCAGTTCACCGTGCTCCCTTTTGGCCTTACCAGCGCCCCTCGAGTGTTCACCAAGGTGATGGCGGTGGTCGCAGCTCATTTGCGCAGATCAGGGGTTTCAGTCTTCCCCTATCTGGACGACTGGTTGTTGAAGGCGGGCTCGCCCCATGCAGTCGTCTCCCACCTCCAGACTACGGCCGACCTCCTGCACTTGCTGGGGTTCTCCATCAACGTGCCGAAGTCGCACCTGATTCCCTCTCAGAAGCTCCTCTTTATTGGAGCGGTTCTGGACACAGCGCTGTTTCGGGTCTATCCTCCCGAACAGCGAGTGCGGGATATTCGGGCTCTGATTCCCATCTTTCAGCCCCTGTCCCGGTTTTCGGTCAGAGTGACTCTGAGGCTGCTGGGCCTCATGGCCTCCTGCATCCTGCTGATCGATCATGCCAGATGGCATATGCGGGCTCTGCAGTGGGACCTGAAGTTCCAGTGGGCGCAGCATCAGGAGAACCTGTCCGATCACGTCCAGATCTCGGAGGGCACTGCACGTCAGTTGCAGTGGTGGCTCACGAACCAGCATTGGGTCGATGGCAGATCCCTCTCCCTTCCCCAACCGGAGTTTACAGTGGTGACGGATGCGTCCCTCCTGGGTTGGGGTGGCCACATGGGAGAGGCGGAGATCAGAGGCCTCTGGTCTCCGGCGGAGTCCCGACTCCATACCAACCTTGTGGAGCTTTTGGCGATTCGGTTTGCACTGAAGGCATTCCTTCCCTCTGTCAAAGGGAGAGTAGTGCAGGTGTTCACAGACAACACCACCGCCATGTGGTACTGCAACAAACAAGGCGGGGTGGGGTCGTGGACCCTCTGTCAGGAGGCTCTGCGTCTCTGGACATGGCTGGAACATCAGGGCATGTCCCTGGTGGTTCAACACCTGGCAGGTTCTCTGAACGCCAGGGCGGACGAACTCAGCCGCAGGTGCATGCTCGATCACGAATGGCGTCTTCACTCGGAGGTGGTGCAAGGTCTCTTTCAGCAGTGGGGAGAGCCTTGGTTAGATCTATTCGCCACCGAAGAGAACGCGCAATGTCATCAGTTCTGCGCGTTGGAATTTCCAAGGCGGCACTCGCTCGGCAACGCTTTTCGTCGCGAGTGGAGTTGCGGTCTGTTGTACGCCTTTTCGCCTATACCACTTCTGCCCAGAGTGCTGAAGAAGATCAGGCGCGACCGGGCACAAGTCATCCTTGTGGCCTCGGACTGGGCTCGAAGAGTATGGTATCCCGAGCTGCTCAGTATGAGCATCGATCCTCCAATCAGACTGCCTCTTCAGGAGGATCTTCTGTCGCAGCAGCAGGGGACGGTCCTCCACCCGAACCTGTCCAGCCTCCACCTCTTTGCGTGGAGATTGAGCGGCGGCAGTTGATTCCATTCGACTTGCCTCCTGAAGTTTGTGATGTCATTCTGGCAGCCAGGCGTCCCTCTACTAAAGTGGTATACGCCTGCAGGTGGAACAAGTTTGTGGCAGGGTGCACAGCAAAGGCTGTGGATCCCCTTTCTGCCCCTCTTTCTGAAGTACTACTGTTCCTTCTTTCTTTGGCCCAGCAGGGCTCTGCTCTGGGCACTATCAAGGGCTACCTTTCTGCTATTTCGGCCTTTCTCAGGCTCCCTGATCAGCCCTCTCTTTTCAAGTCCCCTGTTGTAAATAGATTTCTCAAAGGCATTACACACCTTTTTCCTCCTATTCCTTTCGTGATGCCTCAGTGGGACTTGAATCTGGTTCTTACATACTTGATGTGCGCTCCCTTTGAGCCTCTTCACAACTGTCCTCTTCGTCTCTTGACATTGAAGACTGCCTTCCTGGTGGCCATCACCTCCGCTAGGTGGGTGAGTGAGCTCCAGGCTCTTTCTTGTAAGCCTCCTTTCCTTTCAGTCCATCCGGACAAAGTGGTGCTCAGGCCCCGTCCTTCCTTTTTGCCAAAAGTGGTTACAGCCTTTCACATTGGGCAGACTATTACCTTGCCCACCTTCTTTCCGCCTCCGCATCCTTCCAGAGAGGAAGAGAGGCTCCACCGTCTGGATCCAAAACGTGCGCTCTCATTTTATCTCAACCGCACACAGCAGTTCCGGGTGGATGACCAGCTCTTTGTTGGCTGCGTTGGCACCAAGAAAGGTCGGGCGGTACACAAGAGAACTATCTCCCGCTTGTGTATCAAAGTCTGTTACTCTTTGGCTAAAAAAGAACCTCCGCTGGGGCCGCGTGCTCACTCCACCAGAGCTACTGCAGCCACTACTGTATTGGGACGCGGTGTCCCGCTGCAAGACATCTGTCAGGCAGCCACGTGGGCCTCGCTGCACACGTTTACCAAGCATTATTGCCTGGACAGCCAAGTCCGGAGAGACGGCTTCTTCGGCCGTTCTGTTCTCCGTGACTTTCTGGTGTGATCTTAGTTCGCAGACCCACCACCAGGGTTGGTATTGCTGGGGTATCTATTCTAAGGTAAGGAATCTATCACTATGTGTTTCTTTCAGATGAATAAGTTACTTACCTTCGGTAATGATATATCTGTAAGAAACATTAGTAGTGATAGATTCCTTACCGCCCCACCCATCCTCCCCGTTCTGCAAACTGATTTCTAGGGTGAAGGTCATCCCTTTAAGGGCCCTAGTTTCAATGCACCAGTGGTCAGTATCTTGCTTGGCTCTGCGTTCCTGGCGCGGAAAGTCGTGTACAGAACTGACGTCAGCGCGCGTGGGCGGCGTCTAAGTAGCGCCCGCAACGTCATCTCGGCGACCACGACGCCAATGACGGACGTGGAGCCGCACGACGCCCCTACTGACGCACAGGGGTACTGCTGACGAAAACTTTCCGGATCCAGTCTGACGCCTGGGGATATTCTAAGGTAAGGAATCTATCACTACTAATGTTTCTTACAGATATATCGTTACCGAAGGTAAGTAACTTGTTCGTTAGGTAGGTTCGGTCCTCACTCTACTGGGCCCTCATTTCTGTTTCTCATAACTGTGTCCTAGTAAAAGAAATCTGGAAGCAATAAAAAGGGAAAACAAATCTGATTTACTGGTCTTGGGACTGTACCTGGCTAAAGTCATTAGGGATGGGGCCTGGTGAAGGCAAGAGGAGGGCTGATAGAAGTAATATGACAGCCAGTAGAAGTATAAGGACCAAGAGGTGGACAACCAGAGCCACTAGGACCAAAACAAGAAGAACCAGGGCCATTATACCTAAACCACAGGGCCCGTGTGACCAAGGCCAGAGGGAAACAGGAACAAACAGGCCAGGACGAACAGGATGAGGAACTGGGTGAGAAGGATCAGGAGGACTATGAAAATGTAGAACAAAGGGAATCAGGACCTGGAGCACCAGGGCCAGAAGGACCATGAGGCCCTGGACCAGCAGCACAAGGAGGGCTTTGAGGGTTCATGAGTATGGACTAGGACCAGGAGAACTCCAGGAGGAGCAGGGCCAGGGTGGACAGCGCCAAAATGACCTTACTAGGGGAACGAGAAAAAACGATGAGAGAGAGGAGGACTAGGGCCACAGAAATGGAATCACTGGGGAGGCGCAGAAGGACGATGACTGAGAAGGACGAGGACAAGCAGGACAACAAGGCCCTAGATCAGGAGTAGGGGGACAAGGAAGATCAGACCCAGGAGGACCATAAGCAGGAGGACAAGGACAGAGTGCTCCAGGGTGAGTGGGACAAGAACAAGGAGAAACAGTCAAAACAGGGGACCAAGAGGACGAGTAGGACTCAGATGGGGCAGGAGGACCAGAGCAACTATGAGTACTAAGGAAATGAAGGTCAGTAGGACCAACACCAGAATCCAGATCTAGGATGATCAAAGGAATACCAGAACAAATAAAAACAGGACACAAGAAGGATGAGGGTCCTACACCATTAAAACTAGGGAAGGGTAGGATGATCAGCAGTGAGCTAGTACAAGGTATTACAGACCCATTAGGAGATGGAATAGGAGAACGAGGACCAAGAAAATCAGGACCAAATTGAGGAGGACTATAAAGACCAGGACTAGAAGAACAGGTTCTGTGAAGACCAGAGGAACTAGTGCCAGGAGGACTTGGTGTTCTAAAAGATCAGGAACAGAGCTTTGAGGACCATTAGAATTAAGATTTAGGGGACCAGGGCCAGTAGTTCTGGTGGATAGGATGACGATGAACAAAATTACCAGACTCCGGTGCACCCAAATAAGGAAAATCAGGATCAAGAGCACCAGTGGGTGGAATAATTGGAGGACTAAGAGGGCAAGGGACAGAGTCAGACAGACCAGGGCAACACAGAAGAGAACTAGAAAGGTCAGGCCTTGGGACCAACATGATCTGGACTTGACCTTCAGTACCATAACTAGGAGGTACGGGGTGAGACCAGGGCCAGGAGTATCAGAAAGGAACTGGCCCAGGTTGGCCAGAGGACATGGTTGTTGATGACCAGTATGAGAGTACTCTGACTTTTGAACATATTACATGCTGTTGGTAATAGCTAGTTGCAGCTGGTGATCCCCAGTTTGTTTTAAAAGGCTTAATAGCTTTTACAAATGTTTTACCATGCATATGCAAAGTCAGGTTTCAGGTGCCACGGCAACATCCAGAAAATCCAACAGAATAAGAATCAAGCAACCAGCACAGATGACCTCAACGTGAACCTTCTGGAAGACAACCCTCATCAAATTAATCCCCTGCACCTGTTCCTTACTATAAGCAATAAGACCACAACCTTTGTGAACACTTCTAGAAGACAGTCTCATCAAATTAATCATCTGCACCTGTTCCTTGCTATAAGCAATTAGAACAGGACCTTTGTGAACATTCTAATGCACCTTCTAGAAGGTAGACTCATCAAGTTAATTATCTGCACTTGTTCCTTGTTACAAAAAATTAGAATGTGACCTTTCTGAACGTTCTAAAGCAGTCTTATTTAAAGACCATCCACATTCCTCATCTTCGCATACCACTTACCTGTTTCCCAGCTTCCAAGGCTCTGTCTTGTCAGCTCCCTTGATCCTCCCGTTTTGACCTCACGCAAAGAACGTCCCGCATTTGTCTTGCACCTGGATGGAAAAAAAGAACAAGAAGAAATGGAGAGACGCATTAACAGACTTGATTTTACTACGCGCTGAGCTCAGTCACAACATCGTGCTGCAAACAAAGGTGGTTTTGTTCAACTTGTACATACAGTTGACAGGGTTCTGCCAGAGAGGACTTGGGTAAGGCTAACCCCATCCAAATTTGCTAGTGGGTTTGATGCTGAAATCATACTCACTACAGCTTTGAAAATTTTGATAAAGGAGCCTCTACTGACAATCTAAATGAAAACAAAACAACAACAAAACTAAAGGTTGGTTGAGATTTCAAAAGCTTTCGTGAGTTGATACCTTAAGAGATAGAGTTAATACTAGACTAAAGCCTTATTATGTGTTTGTTTGTAGGTACCATATCTGCCGGTACCATTCATCAGACTGGTGTGAATGCCTGCTGCAGTGTTGCTGTTCAGTAGACGAGCCACAGCATCTTTGACTCTATATGCTCTCTCCATCCCAACTTCCTTCCCCCTGGGATTTGCCACTGGAACAGTGTCTCCTCCTGTAAACGGAGGGCATTTCTTGGGAGGATTCTGGAACTAGCGTCGCCGCCCCATTGGAATCATCCAGGATCCAGGTAGGTGACTTATGACAGAAGGCTAAGCCACACATCTAACATTCCTTTCGGGCGGCGCCATGACCAATCAAGACCAAATATTCACGGACGTTCTAGCACGTGCCTTATCAGAGGACCTCAATGACGCTAATAATCTGTCTGAGTTAATGCAGCAGTTGCAACTAGATCTGAATAGTTTAAAAGCAGAAAATGCAACACATAAAGAAGAGTTGCAATGAGAGAAGACACATTTCACACAAAGGACTGATACTAAACCCAATGATAGTCGCCCAGTTTTGACCCAGCCTGTGTCTGGAGGACCATTTCAGAGAGGGAATGTTACAACTACTGACCAGAATCTGCATATATCTGTCTCTACACCCAGTCCTGTGCCCTTAGCAGCTCCAGAACGCTTTCATGGCGACAGTACTAAATTTGCAGCCTTTATGAGTCAGTGCTAATTGCATATCCAATGCAAACCTCAGGCGTTCCCCAATGATGCTGCTAAAGTAGCATTTGTAATCTAATATTTGGGAGGTGTATCCGCTAACTGAGCAATTCCTTTAATAGAAACAAACAATCCACTTTTGTACAACTATTCTGCTTTTAAGGCTGCCATGACCAAGTTATTTGCAAAACATGTTTTTATCCAAGCAAGTGACAATGAGTTATTAAACCTACAACAAAGTTCTAAGGACCTTCTGTCTTGTAGTTAAGCTAAATCACCGATTGGGCAAGTGAAAGGGTGACCGATCTTGCAGTGACACCAGAGTAATTTTTCTCAAAAGCGAGAAGAAGGAGTCAGACAGTAAGAATCTTGATACTGATCCTAGGCAGATATGAGGTATAAGGGGTCCACTGTCTAATGAGGAAAAAGAACGTCGCCGCAAATTAAACCTATGTCTTAATTGTGCTAAAGCTGGCCATTTTGCTAGGGGATGTTCTCCTAAACCAAAAAAGACTAAGGCTGTGGCTAGTGTAGAGGTTGATTAAGAACAGGGAAACTAAGGCTCTCGACCAGAAGCAAGATCGTCTCGTCAAGAGAAGCCATACAGATCTCACAATATCTGACTAATGCAGGAACACGAATTCCGCGGCATCTGACTATCCGAGCCACAGTAATCCTATCCCCACAATGGAGGCACATAATATCCATGCTTATTGACTCAGGGCCCACCGGCAATTTCTTTGATCTGACCCTAGCTGCCAAGCTCGGGCTCACAAAAGTTCTCAAAGAAAAGCCTGAGCCTGTGCGAGCAGTAGATGGTTCAGAGTTGTCTTCTGGACTAATTTGTTTTCAGACAGAGGCTCTAACCTTAGTCTGCGATAATGGGCCTACTGAACGACTTGTCTTTGATCTAATAGACACTCCCACCTTTGGGATAATTTTGGGAGTAGATTGGCTAGAACATTTTAATCCAAAAATCGATTGGGTACAACGCACCGTAACCTTGGACTCACCATTTTGCACTACTACCTGGTACCAAAAGACTCCAGAGGTGGGAATACTTCTGTATTGCGCCTTGGTCCAAGGAACAGAAAACCTTAAACTACCCAAGAAATACCAGGTCTTTAAAGATGTTTTTGACCCTTTGAAAACCACCCAACTGCCCCACACAGAGCCTTTGATTGCAGCATAGATCTTTTCCTGGGAGCAACGCTGCCCTGCAGTAGAGTTTACGCATTGCCAGAACCTGAAACTCAATTTCTACACAAATATTTGGATGAACTACTAGAGATAGGTTTTATACGCCACTCTACGTTGCTTGTGTCTTCCCCACTCTTCTTTGTACCCAAGAAGAATGGGGAGTTGAGGGCTTGTGTGGATTATAGGGCGGTCAATAAAGTGGCTATTAAGAACCGATATCCTCTCTCGTTAATTCCGGTACTACTTCATCAGGTCAGATATTCCACCATTTACATGAAACTAGATTTACGGGGGCTTACCACTTAATCCATGTACGAGAAGGTGAGAAATAGAAAACCGCCTTAATCCATGTACGAGAAGGTGATAAATAGAAAACCGCCTTTAGGACTGTATGAGTATACTGTTATACCCTTCGACTTATGTAATGCTCCAGCAGCATTTCAATATTTCATTAACGAGGTCTTGAGGGAGTTTTTGGATGTTTGTGCAATATGCTACATAGACAACATTCTGATTTAATGCAAAAGATATCGCAGCACTCAATAAATAATGGTACAAAGTAATGAATTTAGTCCATTAAATCACATTGAAAAGATGTTTGCTCCATGCTTGTTTATTTTCCAGTTTCTTCTGGAACGTCAAGTGCTACATCCAATATCACACAGTACAGCCAAAACGTGTTTCGTCACATACATTACTTCTTCAAGGCTGCATATCATGTCTAACATAACAATAGTATAAGCAATGCAGAGCATACATATACAAAAATCAAATTATGTTTCCAGGCATGGATTACCATGTGCAAACCAAACTAGAGTGACGTAGAGTCATAAGGTCACGTGTGAATTGACTCAAAATTTCCAAAGAGCAGTGCCAAACGTAAGATGTCTTGTTATATGATCATAGTTCAAGAACTGATCCAGCATTCTAATATATAAAAGGAAAACAAAAGGAAGAAGAACATGAGTTGATCTAGGGTGATGAGACCAAGAACCGTGAACATAGATCTATATAACCATGATAAAAGGAGGCTCTCTCCCATATTCCTAAAAACACCAGAAAGGTGTATTTCTTATCAAACTGACCCCTGATCATAGTCAATAAACTCCCCAAATAATCCATCAAATATCCTCAATAAGAGGCTGTCCAAGCCGCAAAGAAGGTATTCACATAGGCAAGAAAAAGTTCTGGTGAGGAAAAGAGGTAAAAACTGTGAGCCAAAATGTGTTACCTAAAAAGTGTCCTCCCCATAGTATTCTCAGGGCTCTTCACAAAAATGAGGAATGCATACCCACAAGTTCAGTAGTTGAGACGATAGTTAGTTTTCCACAAATCATCAATGCTAGATGTCATAACTCCTTAAATCGAGGTTGCGGTTGGAGATAGTAACACAACCTAAAAATCGTGAAACCATGTTATTGATGATGAGTGGCATAATAAGCCTGGCCACTCAATCTTCATGACGGACAGCAAACCTTCCCCAAAATATTCGTAATGCCAGTGATATGGATACCAACCCCAAAATAATTCATAAAAACAGGCATATATGAAGAACCATGCAACGGGAAAGTGCTGTTCCAGCCCCACTCACCTGAACCACAGGTACTACAGGAGCGAAGATAGCCCGATCCACCCCTTTCCCAATGCCTTGGCCCCTCGAGTGAGGACAACAAAGATCACACGAGCGGGCAACGCACCAGGGGGAAAACCGGAAGAGGAAACAGATGGAAAGGTGTACGGACATTCATACGGCCACCCTCTGGGCTGCAGACATACCAATACTCCATAACAGGAACATGCTGCAGTAAAATAGAAATGACAACAAAAGACAATAAGCACAGGATAGACCCACAGAAAATAACGCTATAGATATAGCTATACCAAAAGAGACCCCTCCAATCCTTTAAACATACCCAGAATACATGTAGTGCGTCCCAGCAGCTTATTGAGTAGTCCAGAATATCTCCAAACCAGAACTAAACAACGTAGGGTTATTCCTGCTGCAGGCTTCCTGGAATATCCCGTAACACAAAAGTCCTCCGGTATATGCGGGAAAAAAGAACACAGCTTAGCGTGTGACAAAAACCCGCTTGTCTAGGTAAAAATAGGGAACTAGGTAAAGGAAAAACTAGAAACTGGATGGTACCATGAAATCGTTCAAAAAGAGTTCCCAGTGCACTGAAGTGAAGAAAAAACACAATCCTGAATGGACCACCTAACTCCTGGAATCCACAATAGATCCACTGCTCATCCTCTGATGTCCCTGGAAAAGTAGCACGCACTGCAGGATGAAAACACGATGAGGTCTGTTCCAGCCGGAGACAAACAGAAATCCTTCCAGGAAGTGAACTGCCTCAAGGTAAAGACAGCAGAATCCAGATGGTCAGAAGTTCAGCAGGGCAGGCAAAAAAACAAAGCAACTGGACGCCAGGACGCCAAAGTGCTTCCGGGTCCGGAAACCGGAAGAGAACCCAAGCAAGGAAAGAGGGGCAGACGGCCTTTAAATACCTCCCAAAGCCCCACCCCCACCCGCGGCTGCACTAAAGAAGACAAATCACAGCACACGGAAAGGAGGAAGTCCCGCCCGCCATCCCGCTCCGTGAACCGAAGTCCCACCCTCATGAACCCGCCCCGAGATTCCCGCCCGCGAGTACCAAACCAAAAAGAAACACAACACGTCAGGCACACAACATTCAGACCGCAACAAGTGCATCTAGTGGTATATCCCGAAAAAGCATATATCATGCCCTGAAATATACACTGAAGCGAGCATAAGAACAAAGAGACAGGGAAGGAAACATAATGTAAAACCGGTCCCTATACAACGCTAATATTTTAAAACAACATATAACCTTCCCAGTAATAAACAAAGGTATGACTGTGAGAATAAGTAAAAGCATTCGACCAAAGTGTCTCTTTATAAGCAGGCATATGAACACAGCATGCATGGAATTACCAAATTAATGTGTTTGGCCCCAAATTCTGTTTGCCTACCATCAAGTATAGCATAACCGGATAACAAGAGGTAAAAATGTCCCGGCAGCCAACGCGCTTTGTTCGAGAACCAGTATCCAGGTATCAATAACCCGGCCTGTTCCTGAACAACAGACACAGTGTTGGAGTAATACACACCGTTCCGTAATATCGTATTTTAAAACGCTGACTCAAACCACAAAGAGTGTTAGAAGATAAATCATGAAAACACAACAGAAGCTGCTCCAAGTACGGTGACTGAAACCTAGACAGTGCTAAGTTAAAAGGGTGATGGCATCTCACAAAAAGTGAAGGACTGTCCTCACACACCACCAGGTGTCATGCTTCATCATCGGCAGTCCTCGCTCTCCAAAAACTCGGTTTGGTGGAGAGCGGGCCTACACCTGGAGACAGGGAGGCAATTCGAAAACTAAGTGGGAGCCCATAAAGTGAGTGAATTTAAAAATCAGTATAATCGCCAGAATGTATTTATTCTGAAGAGGGGATTTTATGATATTAAAACACAAAACCGGTGAGCGAGGAGAGCTTATTGCCCCATCACCATAGTGGTAGAAATTGTCGACATGTTTCTGCCTATGTGGCCCAAGGGGTCCGCGGCATTCATCAGGACAAGAAAAGTAGAAAAAGGGCTCCTATCTTACCAAAAAAGTTGGTAGGATGACACCACTGCGTAGGATGACCTATGTCATACTCAACCTAATATAGATTTCATGAAACCCTCAGGGATGGAGAGCAGACACATATAGGATACGGCGAGAGACGCACCTTGATGAAAGTGTGACAACAGCGGTCTCTCCCTCACTCTCCTCCCATGGGGCGTGTAGGTATCCTTAACAGGGTTTCATGAAATCTATATTGTAAATGACAATGCCTTTTATTTATGTTTTGGGTTTTAAAACATAAATAAATGGCATTGTCATTTACAATACTAATAGCTTAAACTGTTGCAAATGTGAGACCCATTGCATTGCAGTAAAGGGCCTTCTCGACCGCTTGTTAGATTGTAAATATCAGAGGAAGAGACCAGCCTGCGACGTCTTCAAAGTAGTGATAAATAGTGCTGTGAAGATGTGTAAGTGTTGTAAATTACACAGACACAAAGTGTGAAGTGAGAGTTACATATGATCTGAGCTATAAACACTAACAAAGTGCTCCAACACCTTTCGCTCTGTGATTACACTGTCACGGCTCAGGAGGAAGAGTTAGGCGGGCTATTTCCTGTCCTCTCAGTGATTTGAGTGTGCAGTGTGGCATTGCGTTATGTCATTGCTATCTTTGGCCTAATAAAAACACTCCAGCTGTAGTAGGGCCCTGGCTTCAACTCCTGGTGCAGGGCGGGCTGTGCTTTATGGCAGGCATGGAGGGAGGGATGGTCTCGGCTGCAGCTCCGGCCTCGTACAGTGCCCCTGCTATTACTAGTGAGCGAGAGGCACTGAGGTGGTGGTATTGGTATTGGTGGTAGTGGTATTGGTATTGGTGGTGGTGGTGGTGGTATTGGTGGTATTGGCATTGGTGGTATTGATGGTGGAGGTGATGGTGGTATTGGTGGTGGTGGTATTGGTATTGGTGATATTGGTGGTGGTTGTATAGGCGGTGGTATTGATGGTGGTGGTGGTATTGGTGGTGGTGGTGGTATTGGTAGAGGTGGTATTGGTGGTGGTGATATTGGTGAAGGTGGTATTGGTGGTGGTAGCATTGGTGGTGGTGGTGGTATTGGTGGTGGTGGTGGTATTGGTGGTGATGGTGGTGGTATTGGTGGTGGTGGTATTGGTTTTGGTGGTGTTGGTGGTGGTGGTATTGATGGTGGTGGTATTGGTGGTGGTATTGGTAGAGGTGGTATTGGTGGTGGTGGTGGTATTGGTGGTGGCATTGATGGTGGTGATATTAGTGGTGCTGGTATTGGTGGTGGTATTGGTATTGGTGGTGGTATTGGTATTGGTGATATTGGTGGTGGTGGTATTGGCGGTGGTATTGATGGTGGTGGTGGTATTGGTGGTGGTGGTATTGGTTTTGGTGGTGTTGGTGGTGGTGGTATTGATGGTGGTGGTATTGGTGGTGGTGGTGGTATTGGTAGAGGTGGTATTGGTGGTGGTGATATTGGTGAAGGTGGTATTGGTGGTGGTAGCATTGGTGGTGGTGGTGGTATTGGTGGTGGTGGTGGTATTGGTGGTGATGGTGGTGGTATTGGTGGTGGTGGTATTAGTGGTGGTGGTGGTGGTATTGGTGGTGGTGGTGGACTTTCCTAAGAGACCAATTAAAGTACCCTTTTAGTGGCTGTCATGGACTGAGCAGCGTAAGTGTTAATACACAACAGTAAACACTAACTCGAAAAATGTTGTTTAATTTGAACGCAATGCCATGTAGAGAAAGCGAGGAAACGGCAAGCACACTACCTGCTGGTCTGGGTCTCTTCAGTTTCGAAACCCCTTTGCCCAAAGGTGGAGGTGAACTGGCAATACTTAAAATCGTCGAATTCAGTTGTCCACTGTGTTTGTGAAATAAAAATATTTTTTATGTTGTTTTTTTAACAAGTCCCTCAAGGGGCCCTCGTTACATCTCTTCAAGCGGCAGTGCACTTTCTGAAGAGTTTCACTGTAGGAACAATAGGTGCTTTGTATAGATTCGCCCTTCAAAAGAAAAGCACCAAACAAAGAGGGAATCCAAGAAAAGCGCCTCTGCTCGCAAAATAAATTCACATCGTAAAATCATGCACTGCGCCATGTGTGCAAGACATCAACCACGTGCCAGCCCTGGGGGGACTTCGGGCAGGCCAGTGGGATCCAATGTGTTTACCCCACCAGCTCAAACGACGCAGCATTCCCAAAATGCACCGAAACCTGCGGTTAACGGAATCGGTCGACTGTTGATGACGACCCCTAAGCTAGGCTTAACATTCATTTAAAGGAGGCACATTTGAGTGGAATCGCGTGATGTTTAAAGGAGAAACGCAATTCATGATTTAAAAAAATAAAAACACACACACATCACAATCAATGCCTGCATGGACCACCTTGCACAGTTAACACGGTCTTGACTGTCTGTGTCTAACTTGGTACTAAATTATTAAAATTATAAACAAATTACACACACACACACAAACAACGCTTGTTTGTCTTTTTACAGCTGAGGTAGGGAACGGTGGCAGCACCAGCCATTGCCAAGGCAGGAGATGGCGGGGGTTGTAAAGTGCTATTTTACTTAAAGCGACGGGTCCTCTGTACACCGCTCATCCATTGTTCTGTACGCCCACACCGGCGGAAACCCGGCACAGCTTCCTTACACACATCTCTTCCTACAACTAGCTCCCATGCCGCCCAGCTCCCTCAGAGCACGCTCTCCAGCACTGGTCCCCGAAAAGCAGCGTGCTGGGTGCCTTTACCTGCAGACCCGGAGCGGTGCGGCTGGAACACCTTCAGCACAGATATCGTCACGTGGGAAAGAGGAGCGTTTTGCAAGCAGCCGGTAAGGACACTGCACAAAACTTCAAGAGCTCACATCTAGATCGGTGCCCCTTCACTAACCCAAATTGCACACAGCTGATTGAAAAGCAACGCTCCGGAAAATGTTTCCAACTCGATTTGCCTCGCCCCAACAGCTGCTGGTAGAAGCAGCTGTGGACTTGGGCAGTAAAATGGAAAAATATTTGCAATGCAATACGCATTGCAAACAAGCGGCCGCCATTGTCCCGGCTCAATAAAGAAAAAAGTACACGTACTGTGTAACAAACAAGTAAAGGGGCCAGTAGCCATGGGAGGATACAAATGACGACATGGCCGTACTAAGGAGGGACTAACAAGCCTATTAAGGAATCAAACGCCAGCATTTACGAAGGACAAAGACACAAGCCAATGAAAAATATGGGCGGGGCTTCTTCTCCATACTCTACCTACAACAGATCGCCAGAGCAGCGCTTGCACGCTGGCTCAGGCTCGACCTAAAAAGGACTGACAGGTCCCGTCGTATAAAATGAACACAGCACGGCCATCTTAGAGACTCAAATCACAACTAAAAGAGGAGTGTTCGTAAATACACTAGTGTGAACAAATTAAAGCATCAAACATCTATACTCAAAAACCTCTCTAATATAGCTTAGCGGTATTGTTAGATATACCATATGTATGTCAACCTAAAGAATGAAAATATATGCTGATCCTACAACTTGTTAAATACAACAGTTCAAGCACCTACATATATCAATATCAGAAGACCTTATGTTGAAAAAAAATAGTCAGCCTGAAAACAGTAGTAATCAGAAAGATGAAGACACTGAGGATATGGGCACAATACACAAACATAAGTATATCATGTCGTCTACCTGGGCTAACATAGTGAGCGCATACATGCATTTCTACATATAGGCAATGCAATGTATGAGATATCCCAAAAACATTTTGTTGCGAAAAAAAGGTACCTCAAACAGTAGTAATCTGAAAAATAAAACATTAAGAATATTAAAGGGCATATACTAACACACATATATCTTAATGTCTAAATAGGCTAAAACACCCCAAGTCACACTATTTTGCGCGTGCAAGTGTTTCCGGCTATGGTCATTACGATGTTGCTGGTAAGAGGTGGCAAAACCCATTACACACGGACACCTAGCTCAGTTATTGTACCGGAACACATATTTGGAAATCATGCTACTTCATAAGTACCATAAGATAATGAACCATGGTATAACACTAATTGTTATACATATATCCATGCTATACACCTCACATAGTAAATTGGTAATTAATCTGTAAGAAAAACATGAAACTCCTTATCAGTGTTCAACCCCTGTTCTACAGCTTGTAGTCTCAATATCCACTTTGTCTCAGTTTTTCTAAGAGCAAGTATTCTGTCCCCACCTCTTGGATGGGTCTCAACATCTGTATGCCGTCAAATTTGATATTTATTTTAATCACGTCCGGAATGCGCTGAGTTGTAGTATACAGCCAAGGGATAATCAGAGTGGTCATTCTTAATTGCTCGAATATGTTCTTGAATTCGTTTTTTCAGTGGACAAATAGTGCTACCTATGTAGCTCTTACCACAGTGGCACTGGATACAGTATGCCACAAACTTACTGTTGCAAATCATAAAATGGTCAGTTCTGTAGTGTCTCGATGTAATGTAATGAAATCTAGCTTTTTTGTCCAGTGCAAACTGACATACATTGCAGGTTTGTAGGTAACCAACTGCACCTTTCCACTCGTGTTTGGTGTTGTAGAAAACCTGGACATAAAATGTTTCTGAGAGTGGAACCCCTTCTGTATACAATGTGGGGTTTGGCCGAGATATGTTGGTTAAGAGTAGTGTTCAAACATAAGATATGCCAATGTTTGCGTATGATGTTATATATAACTGGACTCATTGAGTTGTATTACTTGATACAATCCAATCTCTGTTTGTCATACTTTTTACGAGATGTTCTTTTTAGTTGTGAGTTTCTAGATGTCTGTAAGATTCTGTTTCTAGCCTTTCCTAGAACATGTTGCTAATATCCTCTGTGTCTCAATCTGTCTTCAAGAGTTAGCAATTTGGTTCTAAAAATGCTATAATCGCTGCAATTATGTCAAAAATGTGTCATCTCCCTAAGTGAGATAGCATCTTTGTGTATGCTTGGGTGGGCACAGTGAGCGTGTAAGATAGCGTTGCACGAATTTGGTTTCCTAAATAGTTTGGATGCTATTTTATTGTCTTCAATGTAGAGAGTAAGGTCCAAAAACTCAATCTCTTGTGTACTAGTAAAATGTGTGAACTTAAGATTGTAATCATTGTCATTCAAGTGTGTCAACAAAGTGTTAGGAGTCATCATGTTCCCAGTCCAAATCATAAAGATGTCATCTATGTACCGTCCCCAGTATAATATATGGTCTGTACATGTCGGTGGACAGTTAGACCACAGATGATTTTTTTCAAACATCCCCATGTAGATATTAGTGTAGGACGGTGAAAATTTGGAACCCATAGTGACTCCTAAGGATTGCCTATACCACTGTCCGTTATGGAGAAATAAATTTTTTTCTAAGGTAAGTCTAGTGAGGTCCAAAATCATCGCTGTGTGTTCGTATAGCGTTGCATTTCTGGTGGCTAAAGTCGCAACAAGCGCTTCCATGCCTTTTTCTAAAGGTATGTTTGTATATAATGAAGTTACGTCTAGAGTGACAAAGTTGCACTCTTCAGTCCATTCAATATCCTCCAACTTACTAAGTAAATCCTTAGTGTCCCAAATAAATTAAGGTAGATTGTACACAAATGGTTGAAGGAAGATATCAATATATTCAGAAATGCGTTCTGTGGGAGATCCTAACCCTGATTTAGGTCTACCTGGGGGATGGGGGAAAATCCCCTTGTTTATGGATCTTAGGGAGGACATAGATGCATGGAGTTCTCGGTGTAGTGTTGTATAGGTATTTATATTCTACATCAGTAATTAGACATTGCTCATGCCAGTATGCTAATTTTTCTCCAACACATCTGGTTACCATTGGGAGTGGGTTTGCAGGCAATTTTTCATAAGCAAGGCAGTCTGAAAATTGTCTATCAATTTCACTTATGTAGTGTGTGTCTTGCATAATGACTATATTTCCACCTTTAATGGCTTCTTTGATGACAATGTTGGGAATATTGGATAATGTCTTCAATGCAGCACACGTTGGTTGCTACTCAGGTTGTCCTTAATGTGAGTGTTTGTACTGGGCTAGCTATCCTCCAGTTTGACCAGGTCTTGTGTAATAGCATTATGGAATACATCAATCACATTGTCAGCTGGTAAACATGGAATGAAACTGTCTAAGTTTAGGTTAGACGCAATGTCTAGATCTGCTAAAATGTCAAGAATTGGAGGTGAATGGGTATCCTCTAATGATAACAATGTTTGCAAATCTTGGATGTCTTTGATGGTCTTATTACATTCTGGTATGGAAGGTAAAGAGGATACATTAGAGTCAGGTTTTTCTGCAAAGAATTTCTTTAGGTAGGACATCATTTTGAGTGTTGCGAGATCTTTTACATTTCATATGTGGGGTGGTGGACATGTTCATTAACCCCTCTTTTTGGCGCCATTGGTAGTAGGGTGTCCAATATCTGCTAGCACCACAGTATTCATTTCAAAATTGATTTGTTATTCAAATACCCACATTTAATGCTGTTCTAATTGGAGGTGCAACCCTGTATTACCACTACTACCTTTGTATATATGGACATTCTGATTTACTCAAACTCAGAACAAGAACATGTACAGCATGTTCGCGCCATCTTGCAGCGCATCTTTGCTAAATTAGACAAATGTTTCTTCCATGTACAGTCAGTAGAGTTTCTGCGGTATCACTTATCTCCGACAGGCATGACTGTGGACCCCAAAAAGGTAGAAGCCATTACCAATTGGCCAACTGCAACAAATGTCAAGGAAATTCAAGAGATACTTGGCTTTGCCAATTTTTATCGTTGTTTCATCCCACACTTTTCAGAGATAGTGGCGCCCATAATACAGCTACTAAAAAAGGGGCAATCATTTGTGTGGTCTCCAGAAGCCAATGAGGCGTTGCAACTGTTAAAAACTAAATTCACCACTGCACCCATTCTTCAGCATCCCAATCCAGACCAGCCCTATTACGTCGAAGCTGATGCTTCTCAGGTAGCCGTAGGAGAAATTTAATCTCAAAAGAAGCCAAGAACTGGCCACATGCATCCCATAGCCTTTTATTTAAAAACAACTTCTACCAGCGGAGCAAAACTATGAGGTGGCTGAAAGAGAACTTCTGATGGATACATCTGCCTGTGGATTCCTCACCTTTTGAATTACCCCATGCGCAGCATTCCACTGAAACTTTTCTCCATAGCTCTCCCACGTTGATGAGGACTTCACAATGGAACGGCTCCGCACACGACTCCGTGTGACATCATCGGAGCCATATGAAGACCTCGTCTGCGTGCTGACGTCAGTTCCCTTTTTTCTGCGCCGTCGATGCGTACGTTTTTTTTCAGGGCTCTCCATTTGTGGTGTTTCGTTGTTGCAGGTTCTTCCTGAAATTGTAGCAGTGATATGGCTGCCCAGAAGAAGTCCGGTTTTAAACCTTGCAGGGAATGGGGGGGTCATATGCCTATCACTGACACCCATGAAGATTGTCTTTTGTGCCTCTCGTCGGACCTCGACATCGAGGGGTGTTCTTTATGCCGTCGCATGAAGCCGAAGGCGCTGAAAGAGAGGGAGGCCAAATTGTTTATGGCCAGGGCAAAGAAGCAGAAGAGGGGCCGGAAAAGAACGAGGTCCAAGTCGCCAACTCCGCACACCTCGAAGTCGTTGAGGAAGCACAAAAAGAAGCGGCGTCATGGATCCAAACGTCGTTCGTCTAAGGACAAGTCACCAAAGTCAGGGTCCTAGGAACTTCGATGTCCCCGCAAGGATGAAGTCTCTCCTTCCCCTTCACCTCAGGTGACTCTGACACACTCTCCGGATCTGAGAGCCTCTCCCACGCCCAGAAAAGTGACGCCTTCACCTCTGGCCTCTCATCCCCGGCTCATGTGGCACCCCAACCGGAGCCAGCCAAACAGCTTCCTCGAGCTGTCTCTAAACTGGTGATACCGGATCCGTACTCACCCTTTCCGGCTCCAGGTATGGATCTTTCGCCTTTCTTGAATGCGATGTTCGGCATGTTTGCCAGGGCGGCTAACCCTGCTGGTGCGCCTGTTGGCCCCATGGGTCCACTTTCATTCAACATTGGAGGTTTCCCACCTCCTTTTGCACAGGCACCATTCATGCCTTTCATGCCGATAACCCCGGGAAGTTGGTCTCTCCCGACACCGAGGTTCTTGACACCGGGGCATTCCCTCAAGGGAAGGGTGCAGTTAGAGTCTTCTCCGGCACCGTCCAGCTCCGGTCCAGTGCCGACTTGGCCTCGTCCAGCACCTTTCGCTAATCTTGTGAAGCCTCGATCGACGCCAGTCCCGAAGTCACTGGCGCCACCGACGCCTGTACCCAGGATATGATCCCGAAGGGAGGCGCAGAGACTGCTGGAGGAGGAAGAATTTCCGGAGCAGCAGGAAGAGGCT
Organism: Calotriton arnoldi; assembly: GCA_963921515.1. NCBI lineage: Eukaryota > Metazoa > Chordata > Amphibia > Caudata > Salamandridae > Calotriton > Calotriton arnoldi. The sequence continues at coordinate 404,662 of CAWUFW010002787.1, read as the reverse complement.
GAAGGGGGGCAAAATTATTGACCCTATGCAGGAATTTGAGGGACTGCAGGAGGCTAGTGGTTTGGACACATCTCCGGAATGGAAGCTTTCTTCACCGAAAGGCCTTCCATCGCAAGAGGTTTCCTCATACCATTCCATAATAGGAAAGGCAGCTGATCTGCTGGACTTGCCCTTACTAACTGCAGAGATAAAGTCAAATATTTTAGCAGAGGTGCTTCATTCTCCTTCTTCTGCATCGGAACCTCTGCTTCCATTTAATGATGAGAAAATCCACCAGAATAAGCATCAAGCAGCCAGCATAGATTACCTCAACGTGAACCTTCCGGAAGACAGCTCTCATCAAATTAATCCCCTGCCCCTGTTCCTTGCTATAATCAATTAGAACACGACCTTTGTGAACATTCTAAAGCACCTTCTAGAAGGCAGCCTCATCAAGTTAATTATCTTTACTTGTTCCTTGTTACAAACAATTAGAATGTGACCTTTATGACATTCTAAAGCATTCTTATTTAAAGACTGTCCACACTCTTCTACTCTTCTTCGCTTAGCCTCTTCGCCTGCCACTTACCTGTTTCCAGGCTTGCAGGACTCTGTCTTGCCAGCTCCCTTGATCCTCCCGCTTCGACCTCACCGCAAAGAACATTCTGCATTAGTCTTGCACCTGAGAAAAGGAGAGACGCATTAACAGACTTGATTTTACTACGCGCTGAGCTCAGTCACAACATCATGCTGCAAACAAAGTGTTTTTGTTCAACTTGTACATACTGTTGGCAAGGCTCTGCCAGAGAGGACTTGGGAGAAGCTAACCCTGTCCAAATTTGCTTGTGGGTTTGATGCTGAAAATCATACTCACTACAGTTTTGAAAATGTTGATGAAGGAGCCTCTACAGACAATCTAAATGAAAGCAAAACAACAACAAAACTAAAGGTTGGTTGAGATTTGAAAAGCTTTCGTGAGGTGATACCTTAAGAGATAGCGTTGATACTAGACTAAAGTCTTATTATTTGTTTGTTTATAGGTACCATATCTGCCGTTATTATTCATCAGACTTGTGTGAATGCCTGCTGCAGTGTGGCTGTTGGGTAGACAAGCCACACCATTTTTGACTATATATGCTCTCTCCCTCCCAACCCCCTTCCCCCTGGGATTTGCCACCGGAGCAGTATCCCCTCCTGTAAACCGAGGGCAAGTCTCGAGAGGATTTGGGAACTAGCGTCGCCGCCCCATTGAAATCAACTGGGATCCAGGTAGGTGGCTTATGACATTGGAGGACTAGGACAAGGACAGTCGGGACCAGAAGGTGGAGGACTAGGGAGATCAGGACCAGGTAGACTAGGGCCATTGGGACCAGAATCCTGAGTTCAGAGGATTAGTTGGACTTCAAGAATGAGGATAAGCAGGACCATAAACAAAATCTGCAGAGTAGTAGAGCAGAACCAATGGGGAACAGGATCAGAAGTTCCAATTGGAGCAGGCGGACTAGGAGTTGATGTAGAAGGCCCGGGTGACAGGGATCCTGCCAGCCAGGACGGATAGAGCCAAGCAGACCAAGGGGACCGGACCATGATCAAGATGACCAGTCCCTAGAGAATCCAATAAGAAGGACCAGTGAACACAGTAACAGGTGGATTGAGAGGACAGGGACAAGAGGCAGGAGGTCAGGATGACCCAAACTAGGAGGATTAGAGTGGGAGACCCAAGAGGACCTAGACAAGAAGGGCCACGTGGAGCAAGACCCAAGAAGCCCAGGGAGGGGGAACTTAAGTAGGACCACGACAAAGGGTACCAGGGCCAGGAAGGACAAATACAAGGACCAGAAAGGACCAGGAAGGACTAGAACCAGGCAGACCAGATCAGGAAACCAGTACCAGGGTGACCAGAGCAACCAGGGCCAGTAGAACCGTGGCCAAAAGAATGACCATAATAACCCATAAAAGGAGAATTTGGAAATAGTACCAAGAGTGGGAGGCGTAGAATGAAAAGGAGAAGAGATTTGCAATTCTAGGGCATGTATTATAATATTGCTCTTGTAAAATGTTCTCAGTCATGCTTCTTGTGCTGTCACCTCCTAGTGACCCTCACCTTTTTTTGCTCACTTAAAGCACTGAAGGCAAGCATGGGCTCACAATTCACAGCATACAAACTGGATAAAATGCTCTGAGTGACAGCAGACACTGTGTGATGCTGGCACAGTGGTCTGAGGATGGATCAGTGGCCAGAGGGAATGAAACTTGGCTAAGGGGTTTAAAGGTGGGTGGGTGAAAAGGGTTGTAATCTATGAAAAACCGTTTGAAAAACTCAAAGGGTGGAAGTCACCAAAAATGGTTAGTGGCTAACAAAGGGGTCAAATGGATGTGGCAGTCAGTGAAGAAGAGCTGTGGATCAGAAAAAGGCTCTGGCAATCAGAAGAAGGGTTCAGTGAAGCTGCAGTTAGATGGGCTCAGATGGCCTACAGAGGGTATCTCAGTGATAAAGGACTCCAATTGTTAGCTCTGTTAGCACTGAGAACTGAGGACAGCAGCGGTAGCTTCACCACTAGACATTTGGTCTGCAAAGCTCTGAGGGGAAGTAGAAGAAGGGTGGTGGAGATTCATATGCAGCAGAAGTGTTTGGAAAGCCAAAAAGTAGATTCTGAGTATCAGGACTGCAAAACCCTTGGCTGTCAAAGGAATTTAAAGATGGATGGTGTGGTTGTTAAGCTTAAAAAAGGGTTGGATGGACTGTGAGGCTAGGAAAGCTCATGGAGAAGTTGTCTCAGGAGCTGACAGATGGGGTGTTAGGGCCACTATAAAAAAATTGAAAACCAAACAAGATAGTCTGACAACAATAATGAGGCTGTGAGAGCCATAAAGGAATCCCTTTGATCATTGAGTGGCAACAGATGGGCTCAGTAGCATGTGAAGACTGGCAAAGGGGTAATCAGGCTCTAATGGGGCAGCACAACAGAGGTCATGGGAGTCAGTGGGGAGTGAAAGCTGGTAAAAGTTAATTTTGGAGGGCCAGCATGGCAGTGATGTGAAGGGTCACCAGGTGTTAGGCTGAATGCCCTGATGAGCAATGGTTGCTTAAGAGCTAGACAAGTGACTGTGAGGGCCAGCTAAGAATGGTCCAAAAAGAGAGTCAGCTGATGGGTTGAGAGGGCCAGAAATGTAGCAGTGGGGAAGGTGGTCTGAGCACTGGTACAGAGTATCTGAGTGTGGATAAAAATAAGGTGCCTGAAAGGTTGAGGGCCAGTTGAAAGTTTCTGGTGCTGACAGAGAGGGCTGGTTGGGCTCTTATATTTACAGAAGTGTAATTCACATTCACAAAGTGTAGCATAGAGGTGAGGCTGGGAGAACTGAACTGAATATGATTCAACCCTATATGCCTAGGAGATGGCTGAGATCATCCTCCCTAAAATTAGCGGAAATACCAAGAGTGCTGAAAGTAAGAAGTGTAGGTAGATCCTTCTCTTTCTATTAAGTCCTAATAAGCACTCTGGTGGGTTTTTCAGTGCTGGGAGGCACTTGAATGGTAGCCATGCACTAAGGATCTCATACTTCATTGTGCCCTTGTTTTGGATACTCCTGCTGGAAGCAAGTATTATTGTGAACTTGTGTGCAAGGCTTTTTCTTGCACAAAAGCAGTTTCAGATCTAAAGCCAGAAAATGACACATGAATGAGAAACTAAATGTCTGTTTATTCACAGATTTCTCCCAATATATATACTATTAAAATAAAATTTCTCCCAGTCTCTTTTATTCTGTGTCTTTGATGCATATGTCTTTTGTAGAGAAGTGCCCCTTTTTGACATGGTTACCCCCCACATTTTGCCTGGTATCAGATGCAATTTTGACTGAGAATGTGATGAGTTCCTTCCAACCAGGTCCCCAACACCACTGTTCTTTCTCTAAGCTGTATGATTGTTCCACAATTGGCAAACCTTTAGGATCTCTTGTAAGTCTCTAGTAAATGGTACCCTTGGTACCTAGGGCATTGGACCTAAACAAGGTCCCTAAGGGCTGCAGCATGAATTGTACTACCCTAAGGAATCCCTCACCCAGCTCATGCAAACTGCCATTGCAGCCTGCGTGTCTTGGTGCAGATAGAACTGAAGAGTCAACATGGCGCACATCCCTGTGTGCCATGCCTGCCAGCACTACATATGGTATAGGTAAGTCACCCCCACGTCAGGCCTTACAGCCCTAAGGCAGGGTGCACTACACCCATGTGAGGACATATCTGCGAGAGTGGATATGTCCCGGTGATATCTAAGATCACCCTTAGTTATCACCAGTGCACAGGGAAGCCATAACGAGTACATGGGCTGGACACTCGTCATTACGAGTTCCCCAGCTACATGATGGCTTCACTATACCCCAAGGTGTTTGGTACCAAACACCTTGCCTTAATAAACCCACACCGATGCCAGTGCTGGATATATTAATAAATGCACACAGGGCACCTTAGAAGTGCCCCCTGAAAATCTACCGACTACTAGTGTGTTCACTGACCTGTCTCGACCAGCCTACCACCACTAGACATGTTTCTGGCCTCCTGGGGTGAGAGCCATCGCACTCCGAGGCCGGGAACAAATCCTGCTCTGAGCGGAGGTGTTCACACCTCATCCAAGCAGGAGCTGCCTTCCAGAGCGGGAAGCTTCAAAGGCCATGCCGCCTTTGAAATGCGACCCAGGAAACTCTCCAGCTAGTTAAAGATGCCAACCTTCCTGTCCCCACTTTTCAGCAGGAGGGCAGGCGGGAAATTTAGTTAGATTAGGAGGTGTGCCCACACCTAGCCAGTACCACCCCTAAGGTGGGACAGTTGATGTGGATCCCACTTTTTAGAATCATCCATCTTGTGTTGAAATGAATTAGCCTATTAGGGTCAGCGTTATGTCCATGTCCCACTAGAAGTTGGCATATACAGGGTATAGTCACCCTAAGGTAGGTAGCCCATTGGCTACTACCTGGGATCCCCCTCAACGCCCCTATATTGAGTATTTAGGTGGCACCCCTCGACCCAGAACTTCATATTCGACGGACCTAAAGATGAAGAGGACGAAGAAGAGCTGCTAAACCCAAGAACTGAGCACCTTCTGCTGAGTTGTGGCGCGAACCCCTTCCTGCCGCTTCAAGACTCGACAATCGAGGTGAACTGTCTCGTCCTGCAGCTGTGTGGCCTCTAAGAATCCCAGAGGACTACCAGCCTTTGCAACCTGCCCTAGAACTCCCTTTGGTATAAAGGAACTACTTCCCTGCAGACCTTAGGCACCCAAACCGCAGAGTCCGGTCCACCGACTTGCAGCTCCCTGGCCCAAACGGCGCAGCAACCGACCAGGAAGAGGTACTCATGCTCTGACCCCAGCAGCATGTGATTTATAAACAGCTACAACTGACAGGGATCTCACTGGACAACATACCAGGCAACATGTCTCAGGCAATCACCCTATCCCTGATTTGTTTGCTTTGTCCCCATTTTGTTGTAACCTACTCCCACAGTTCAAATAAGTGAGGCAAGATAGATACATTGGATACCGCAATGTCTGACCAAAGTCATTTTTGCTAGCGTAATGATACTGTCAAGTAATATTCTGAGCTGTCACAGCCAGAAGCTATTACTGTATCACTGAATGCTGTACCATGAGCTGCATAATCCTATTGCTATAATGATGTATGATGCCACTGCGCTAATGTTCTTGTTTGGAAAGTTTATGCAAAAATGTCAATAAAAAGATTTAAACAAAAAAAGAGGTACTCATGCTCTGGAAGTCATATCTGTCTCCCCACCGAGTGAGGAGGCACCAGGACTAACAAGAGCCGTGCAGTCCAATCCCTGAGGTACTGGACGCCCTGCAACCAAGACCGACATCGAAAAGTCCAATAGGGACTCCAACTGTGCCAGAGCCCAGCAGCTGCTGAGAGACATCAAGACCCCTGAGACCCACTTCGAGAGTGGCCAAGCAGTCCTGTATTTGCCCCTGTCAGCTGTTGGCCCCTGACCCGGAGAAACACCTTTACGCACCGGGGCTGGCCAACCTACCATCTCTGCACCCAGCCCGCCTGGCCCGGGAAAGGATGACCCGGCTGTGCTCCCTTGTCCCTAAGGCTCTTGTGACCCTAGCACCCATTTGGGAGCTCTCGGACTTGCGGGCAAGTCTCCCTGTGCAGCCTGTCTTTAGAGGGCCCCCCTTCACCGTAGTGCGCCAGCTACAAAATCCAGTATTGGCAGTATTCGGGACACACCCGATGATCTGTTGGTAGAACATTGGACCTTGGCTTCTTGCTGCTTTAAACCCAGAAGGTGAACCTCTACAACTGTCTGTGCTGTGTTCTTTACCTACCTGCATTTTCCTCCCATATGATTGTATGGTGCGTAATTGTGCACAACTTTGAACTATTTGCTTATCTTTGAAAATTCATAACAAAGACAGTACTTACCGTTGAACATAGTTCTTGGTTCGAAAATATATATAAAAAGAATTGTTATTTTTCTAAATTGGTCTCAGATTTGTTCTTTGAGTGTGTGTCTCATTTATTGCCTCTGTGAGTACAACAAATGCTTAGCACTACCCTCTGAAAAGCCTAAATGCCCTCCCACAATACCACAAATAGAGCGTTAGTATCTGATAGGGACATCTAGCCGCAGATTCCTTAACTTTTTAATTCTCCCCAGGCTCCAGTCTGGATCCGGAAATTTTTCAGCAGCATCTTTGTGCACCCGGGGACGACGTCGTACGGGTACCCAAGGACGTCGACTCCGGTCATGACATCAGTGGAGCCATTTAAGTCCTCTCTGGTGAGCGGACGTCTGTTTCTTCTTTTCCGCGCTTTAACGTGGATCCGGAGAAGCAGTACCTCGGGTCGATTTTTTCTTGACCTTCTTCAACACTTTGTGTCGGTGGAACAGTGTGTCTTTGTTTAATGTCTACAGGTTTCAAACCTTGTGGGTCTTGTATCCGACATATGTGGGTGACGGACCCGCCTACAATTTGAATGTGGTGTTTAGGCAAGCATCGCGACACTGAAGATTGTGGCTCCTGCCAGAAACTAAAACCGAAGTCGCTAAAGGAGCGACATTTGAAGTTGATGGCGGCGCGTGTGTCACGATCCTTGGAGGCTTCCCAGCCTCGGTCTTCATCGTCTCAGGAAAAGCGGGGTCGATCTAGGAGCCAAAGCCGGTCTGGAGGACGTCGTTCTCCAGGGAAGTAAAAAGATAAAGGGGGGTTGAAATCGCGGCATTCTCGGACTTCGCCGCGTGAAGCCTACTTCTCCCATAGCTCCTCCCGCTCGATGGTTGATGAGGGTGTACACGACCCTGCACCACGTCTCCCCATGTTTCTGGGAGTCGGGGCGTCGAAGGCTCAGATGAAGGAATATTATAATTCCTTGCACCTCATCTTTGGGACCCCATCTCCCTCTGGAGTGCCTTTAGGTCTCAAGGAGGTGAGTGGGGCACCGTCAGAGGGTTTTCCTTCGGTGACGGTTGAGCCGTTGGAGTCAAGGGGTCGGCGCTGACCAATGTTGGCTGGTGCTGCTTTGGCGCAGATCAACAGTCCTTCGGGATCTCGACCTACCACGCCGGACTTCGATCGGCCGACTCCGATACTGATGTCGGCGGCGTAGGTCGAAGCTGCTTACCCTCCTCCATGTAGGCGTCATACGACGTCGGATGCAGAGTCGACTATTCAGACTGAGGGGAATAGGCAGGTTTTGATTCCTTCTCAGGAAGAGTTTGTGGGAAGACAGCCTGTATTGATTGAGGCATGGCCCTTTCAGCTCATTTCTGGAAATTAGTGTGCCTCAGATGGAGGATAGCTGGTTGTCTGATCTGGGAGAGATTAGTGGCCTGGATTCTTCTCCAGCTTCACGGTTGCTTTCTCCCCCTAGCCTTGCTACGGAGGCAAGTTCCTCCTTTGCAGACATGCTAAGGAAAGTGACTACAGTTTTAAACTGGTCACTTCGTACGGTGCAAAGGTCCACAGACCCTTTGATCGAGGTCCTTTTTCAGGGACAGACAAGGGAAGAACCTGTTCTTCCTTTAGGGGAGGCCCTTTTTGATGTTTTATTAGGTACTGGGGACAAGCCTGAGTCGAGGGCCTCAGTGGACCGAGATATCGCACGTAACACCTACCTGCACTGGGGACCCAGTTTGTCTTCATAGACACCCTTCCACCTGTAGCTTGGTGACTCAGGTTGCGACTTCTTCGCAGGATGTAGATTCTGTTCCTAAGACTCCAGTGGGTAAGGAATCTAGGACTCGTGATGCCTGTGATAAACATATCTTTCCTTCAGCAAGCTCAGCCTTGAGATCCACAAATACATCTTGTGTGCTGGGGTGATGTTCCCATGCTTTATGGGATTCGCTACAGAATGTGTTACCATCTCTTCCGGATAATGACTGCTCGGAGATTGGTGATTTGATTAAAGATGGTCAGCAGGCTGCTAGGCTTACCATAAGGTGTGGTTTGGGCATTACAGTCTCTGTAGGTCGCGCTATGGCATCGGCAGTGGTATTAAGGCGTCGGGCTTGGTTGGCAACTTCGGGGTTCTCGGAGGCTGTCCAGTTGACTTTGGTCGACATGCCATTTGATGGTGTCCATCTTTTTGGAAGTCAAGCTGATGCGGCGTTGAGACGCTTCCGTGAAAGGGAGAGGTCTTCAGAGTCATAGCTTTTTGTCGTTTGTTACTGGTGTAACTTGTCTTTATACTTGAGATGCAGGCTACTTCTTTATAAGCGAGTAAGCTTTGTTAGGGCATTTTACATGTCCGTTGTTGGTTTGACCACTTGGTGCCCTGAGAGAGCACATGTTTTATTCTCAGTACCATTTTTTCCCCTTTTTTAGGCTGGTATTGATTTAGATGACCGAGGGAGGTTTCCCTTTGTCCCTTGTCCTCTGAGAATGAGCTTTGTACTCAAGAGGTTATTGTCAAGAGACGTGTCTTGTATGGAAGATTTTCTGATGCAAGCTTCTTTGAAGCAGTTCAGTATGCTAAAAAATGCATGGTTTCGACCTTTCATTGTCTCTCATAGGGACATGTTAGTATGCCTGTGGTAAGTCTGGTATATAGGGACGTTCTGCTCTTTTTCCGTTAGAGTAATCAGTGTAGTATGTCTTCACTACTCTTGTGGTGTGCATATTTATTATGGTGCTAATGGATTCAGGGCCTACGTTTTGTATTCTTTTGAATACATGGTCTTGTGGTTCATCCTTCATTTAAGTCTTCTTGGACTATGTGTTTTATGGTGCAGGTTGTTTTTTCCTTCTGAGAGGACTGCATATCTACATTTTTAATATATGTACTTCACTTTTTGGAAAATTATGAGAGTAAACTCAGAGTTTATGGTGCATTCTTTGGAAGAGACAAGTTAGTTGCCTTCTCTTCGGAGGGGATAGGTAATTCATTTGTTCTTTTCTAGAACATGATGGTGTGAACTCTATATCTTACGCTGTGTATCTGATAGAGACATCTAGCCGCAGATTCCTTAACTTGTGAATTCTCCCCAGGCGTCAGACTGGATCCGGAAACTTTTCTCAGCAGTACCTCTGCATGCCGGGGGGGGCGGCGCCGCATGGCTCCGCGAGACGCCGTCTCCGGATATGACTTCAACGGAGCAATAAAAGTCCCCTCTGGCGCGCCAATTTCAGTTTCTTCTTTTTCCACGCTGCACGTGGATCCGAAGTAGCGTATCTCTAGCCGTTTTCGGCCTGCTGTGACGTGCTTTCTCGTCTGAGACAATGTGCTAAATTCCTTATGCCCTCTGGGTTTAAATCTTGTGGGTCCTGTGCTCGCCATATGTCAAGTATGGACCCACATCCTATCTGTATGTGGTACCTAGGTGAGCATCACGACGCCGATGAGTGTGACGCCTGCCAGCGGTTGAAACCGAAGGCCCTGCAGGAGCGGCGCATGAAACTTCTGATGAACCTCTACCTCCTTGCGGCGTCAATCATCCTCTCGATTCAGGGGTCGTTCCCGTGAGTGCTGCTCTTCTCCCAGTGGTCAACGGGAGTGGTCCCAGTCTCCGACTACCTCTCATGGTAAGCGGCGTCGTAAGAAATTGAAGTCCCAGGCCTCTGTGACTTCTTTGACTCGCGGGGACCATGGCTCTCCTGCTTCTACTCCGGCGTCGCTCCCACCCTTTCCTGGAGCCGGGGCGACCTGAAATCAGATGCAAGAGTACTATCAGGCTCTTCATCTTGTCTTTGGGCCCTAGTCTCCCTCTGTAGCGCCTGCGGGCCCCAAGGAGATCGTAGGTGCAGTAACTGCGCCATTGCAGATGGGTTCGCCCTCGGTGGTGGTTCCAGTCTCAGACACACAGACGTCGGTGCACGGTCTTTCGGGACCCCCACCGGTGACGTCGGTTGACTCCAACGTGACATTGGTTGCTCCACCGGTGCCGATTTCCACGGCGCCGGAAGACTCCAAGCCGGAGTCAGTGCACGACCACACGGTGTGCTTTGTGGGGTCGACTTTGCCTCGGCTCCTTACATTGGAGCTGACGTCGACCGATGTTTTTCCCCCTTCCCAGGTGGACATCGGTACTGCACGTCTGACGCTGGTTACAGAGCCATTTTCGATGCCGATGGTTTCTGTAAGGGTTTCACAAGACCAATTGGGGGAAGAATGTGAGATACCCCCCTTGGAGCAGCAAATACTTGTGGCTCCAGCTATGTTGGACAGCTGGATTGCTGAGCTGGGTGAAGCCAGTGGGCTAGATTCATCCCCTGCTTCATCTCTGTTTTCGCCTCCTGGCCTTGCCTCGGAAGCCAGTTCTTCTTTGGTAGAAGTTCTGAGAAGAGTGGCTAATGTATTACATCTCACTCTGCCTACTGTGGAGAAGGCTACGGACCGTCTCATGTAGGTCCTTCACCCCGGCTAGTTGGGAGTTGAACCAGTACATACCTCCCTGCATCAGGGGATCTTGCTTGCCTTATACGACAGCCGACTTGCCGCAGCTTCGTGGTACAGACCATTACGGCATCCCCTGAGGTGGAGAACCTTCCCCCCTTGATAAGGAGTCCAGGAGGCAGGATTCTTGCGGAAAACGATTTTTTTCCTCTTCTAGTGCTGCATTACGCACCACCAACACTATTTGCGTCCTCCTACGTTTTCTCCATGCCTTGTGGGACTCCCTGGCACAGCTTTTACCCTTGTTCCCAGAGGCTAACAAGGACCAGTTGACCAAATTGATTGTCGATGGTCACCAGGAGAGTAAACTGCTCATCAGGTGTGGAATGGACTCCACCGATTCCATTGGTCGAGCCATGGCGTCGGCTGTGGCATTGCGCCACCATGCCTGGCTTCGGGCGTCTGGATTTTTAGACGCTGTCAGACAGCCTTCCTTGAAATGCCATTTGATGGGGTCCATCTTTTTGGAGCCCAAGCAAATGCGGCCTTACGTAGATTTCGGGCTGGTCGAGGAGGGCCAGACCCGTAGCTTGCCCCTTCCCGGATTCTTCCTCGTTATTGCAATGCCATATATGCGTTGTGACGTTGGTCGCCTGATCAGTGTCTTACTGGTCCTTGGTTCTGCTTTGTAACCATGTAGAAGGCCCTACTCCACTGGCCGGTGGGTTCCTTGGATGCCACTGTTACGTGAATCTCTTATCAAGCAATTTCCTTTGGCATTGTGTGATATGTGCGATACTGGCCACTCGCTTATTGCCCCTCCTGGGCTATGGCTCAGGACTTCTTATCCTTCGTTCCTGGTTCAGTTTTCCCCCCTTTGGGGTTCTATCACATATCCATGGTACGCAGTCTTAGCTCTACACTCTATTGGAGTTGTCTCCTTCTGTCCTTCGATTGTGTCAATGGCGGCATGTTTTTTCTGCGTAGGATTTTTTCTGCATTACCTCAGGTGGATAGCTTTTTCCCTCTGTTTGCTGTACTCACCTTGTGGATTTGGTCGTGCACACCAGTGTTGCGGCTATGCCTCTCTCTTAGCTTTAGGGAAGATGGGCAAGTTTCATGGAACCTTGTTGTCTCGAATCTTGTGTTTTGAAAGCGCCGCCTTGTGGTCATGTGCCTGTAATGTGGCAGGCCCCTCCCATGCACAGGATCGAATCCCACCACCGGCGGCAGAGTGTCAGGGGGTTGTCTTCCTAATCTTGGGGTTTACAGGCCTCTCCAAGCCGGGTACTTGAGTTCCTCTGATGTTGGGGAATATCCGGCATCCCCAGGTATTGACCATCCCCACTGCAGCGGACGCTCAGCAGGGCCGTCGGGTTGGCGTTTTGATTAAAGAATGCTTAGTTTTTCCTGTTTTTCCTTCCACCCAACCCCACAGCTATTTCGTGACCTACCTTCCTCTCTCACGGTCGTTGCGTGACCAGTTGTTCTTGCCTCTTGTCCGTTATGAGAGGTGCTCCCCTTGCCTTACGGCTGTTGAGCGATCCTTGTATGAACTTCTGTTCTATATATACTTTCAATTTTTTTTTTTTTTGTAAATCTATTTTATTGATTTTGTACTTTTATTACAAGCGATTTATGCATATAAGGAATATCGGACATTCTGGTTGGTACAGTGGATATGGTACATGTACATTTGTATGTCCCAATTGCATTGCCAAGACAGTAGAAATACTGCGAAAACAAAAGTTCGGGTCCGGTCACGGAGTCGTTCCCGCGGACGTCGTTCGCCTGACGCAGGTAAGCACAAGTCATGGAGGTCGTCCACCTAACATAAACGTGACGACGGGGCCCGCTGCTCCTGGTCCCTACAGGGCGCGGGCGCCCAGGAGTCGGCCCCTTCATACCCACCCTTTCCAGGTGTTGGGGCGACTCGGGCCCAGATGAAAGCCTATTCCAAGGCTCTTCAATGCATCTTTGGGTCACCCCCTCTCCCTGGCGCGCCCTCGGGCCCCACAGAGGTGGTAGGGACTCAGGTCGGGCCTTCGCCGGCGGGTTCGCCCTCGGCGCCGACCGAGTGCCTCGACTCCGGTTCCAGAGTCGCTGCGACGTCGGGACACGGCCCAGAGGGGCATCCCGGTCAGACGTCGAGCCCTTCTACCCCGTCTACGCATAGCCCTTCGGGGCTCCCTGCGACGACGCCGGATGCGGCTGCAGCACGGAGCTCGACTCCTTGTCGACATCCTTCCTCCCCGCAGGCTTCAGTGGGGGGCGAGTCGACGCCGGTCCGAAGCCAGGCCGAGTCGCCTCTGGTAATTGTCTACGTCGATACGACGCCGTCTCGACGTCGGTCGATGCCGGTGCCGGCGCCGGTCCCTGTAGTTCCTCTGTTCGAAGAGGATGTGGACCCGGAGCACTGAGGGTTGTATCCACGCTCTCTGGCTCCGCTGCCCCCTGGCCAGTGGCCCTTTGCTCGGCCTCCGGCTGCGGCGTCTCTCCTTTCTGGGGGACGCGTTAGCCTTCAACCGTCCCCTACAGATGGTTTATTCTCGCCACCTAGAATAGCTACAGAGGCTAGCGCGGCATTTGCAAGGGCTGTTCGCAGGGCTACAGCTATTTTACACCTGCAACCCCCCTCAGTCTCCTTGCCTTCTGATCCATTATTGGATCTCCTCCACCAAGATGCTGTGGAGGTGGAGCCCTTGTTGCCTTTTGGCGGGTCGTTATTTGACACCCTTCTTGGCACGTGGGCACGGCCCTCCTCAGGAGACCCTGTGGATCGGGCCATCGCACGTAGGCATCGCCCGGCTCCAGATAACCCCGTCTGTTTGTCCCTTCATCCTAGGGCTCACGACCGGGTAGTCCAGGCGGCTTTCGCCTCGCAGCCTTCTTCTCCTCTCCCGTTGCTACCTCCCACTAGGGAGTCTCGTTGGTTGGAGACATGTGGCCGTCATATTTTTGCATCCACTAGTTCGGGCATCCGTGCCCTCAACACGTCTTTCGTGTTTGCACGGGCTACTTTTGCCCTTTGGGACTCGGTCGAGCGTCTCCTTCCCTCTCTTCCAGAGGGTCCCCGTTCTGACCTGGATCGTCTCCTTCATGATGGCCGAGCAATGGCACAATTTACCATTCGGTCGGCCATGGACACCACTGACTCTGTGGGTCGGGCGATGGCCAGGTCCGTTGCTCTGCATCGCCATGCCTGGCTGCGCTATGGCGTTTTCCCTGACAATGTTCGGGAGAGTCTTCGGGATTTGCCATTTGATGGCGTGACCCTTTTTGACAGTCATGCGGACTCAGCAGTCAACCGCCTCATGCCTGGGCTCCCATGACTTTGTGTTTTCTAGTCCTCTTGCGGACTTTTATTTTCAGGTGCAGTGTTGTCTCTGCTTTTTCTGGGCCTTGGGTTCATGAAGTAATACCCAGACGGCCTGCTTGGCTTCCCGCCGTTGGGTTCATGACGTAATACCCAAACGGCCTGTTCGGCTTTCTGCCCATTTTTTGCTCATATTTAGTGCAGCTGGTCAGCTGATTCTCCTTCTTTGGATTCCTCTGTTGTGAGTTCGTGCTCCAGAGGTGCCCCTGGCTGGGGTTGAGACTTACCCTATGTGGGGTATTGGTTGGCCATTGTATAGCTGCCTTCCTTACACGGAAGGCTTGGTAGGCTCCAGTGGAGTCTTCTTCCAAGGGGTTGTCCTGCGGAGGAGACTGTGGTCTCTTTCTTCTTTTGTGAATCCTTCCTTTCTCACACTCGAGGTTTCTGCCTCACCTGCCTCTTCCAGGAATGTCTTTTCAGCTTCGCCCTCCTTGTCTTTGTTGGCTTGTTTATCGTCAGCCACTGTCCCTTGGGCCACCTTGTTCTGTTCTGTTCTGGCACAGTTCGTCCTGCCCATGGACAACCTCAGGGCGGAGCCTTGTCGCGGCTCCCAGGCACGCAGGACTGACGCAGCACAATTTTTCTGTGTTACATGCACGTCAGGTGGGTGCTCTCTAGTATGTTTGCTGTCACGGGGGGCTTACGCTTTCCCTACGCTTCTACGATGACTGGTTTCTACTCTCCTCTCTCAGGGATGGGTAGTACTTTCTCGTAGCTCAGACCTGTCTGGACTTTGTCTACAGCCGGTGGCATCCTCGCCACGTACGCCAATACTGTACATTGCCTTGTGCCCTTCCCAAGCACAGGTTTTTCCTCTTCTGCTGCTGCTTTCCACGCAGGGGTTTGTCACACTTCTACTTCCTGCTGCTCTCTGTGAAAGTGGTCGCTCAGGACACTCACTGTCTTGTGTGGTCTTGTATGTACATCTCTTTACAATTTCCTGTTACTCTATGTACGTTAGTACTGACTCTTTCAAGTACTGCTCAGTCTCCCAGTCTGGCTCGCGGGGGACCGTGACTCCTCCCTGCCGGGTGGCTGATATCGCTTACGGGTCTGGACATTGCTCTGTCCGGTTCTGCTGCAACATAGCTGTTGTTACCTATGGTGCGCTTTTGTACTCCTTATGAAACGCATCCTTCACGGCTGTGTTCTTTATTGATGTATATTCTGACCTGTGCTCTGCACACAACCAGGGGTCACGCATACTAGGGTTTCCTTGCTGCGGTGTCCGTGGTCTTTCTCTCCGCCTTCCTACGGGAGCATGGCCTTCTGTGTGTGTGGCCAGCTTGCCGGATCCCTTTCGCCTGTTGACTACCTGGTGATGCCTCTCTCGCATCTCGGCTGTTCTAGCTGCGTTCCATAGTGCTTTTCTTTTACGTGGAAGGGTTCTAGCAGTACACGCGGTCTGCCCATGTGTACTTCTGTCCCCCGCATGCATGTCTCGTTTTGTAGTCATGGTTATATGCCATCTTGCTTGTTGACGTCCGCCTTTCACATGTCATTTTGTGAAGGGGAGCTTCCGCAATGACAGGTCTTGTGTCTCTGGTAACACAGGCTCTTCCTGGACATAGTCAACACCCTGCCACTACTGTGGAAAGTCTCCAATCTGGTACGCTTTCAACAGTGCTTCTTCCACTGTTGTGTATGCTCGACCTGTATGCTCTGACTCGGTCATACCGTCTTGTCCTCTCTCTGGGTTTTAGTTGCAGATCCGTCGGATCCTGCGGATCCATCGGCTCCTATGATCAGTTCACCTTCTTTTGCGGAAGTTATGGATGCTCACATTCCGCACTGACATTCTGGTTCTGTGCTCCCTTTCAACCCTGTATAACCGAGAGGGTTTTCATGCCGTCCCTGGGCGGCTTGTGATGCCTTTGCCTCCCATTGTTTTCCGCTCCTTACAGAGCCCCCTGGTCTGGTGTTGGCCATGCTGGCATTGCTGGCCCACTGTGTTTAGTCAACTTGTTGACAACTGGGTTCTCTTTGGAACTTGGTGGGGTTCAGTCGCAGACCCGCCTCCTATGGGCTATGGCTTTGGTATCTATTCTAAGTTAAGGAATCTGCGGCTAGATGTCTCTATCAGATGAACGAGTTACTTACCTTCGGTAACGATGTATCTGGTAGAGACACAGTCTAGCCACAGATTCCTTAATGGCCGCCAATCCTCCCCACTCTGCGAGGTCCTTTTAAGGTTGGGTTTGTATGCACTCGCCTCCTTCCGGGTGGCTGTGTCTTCAAGGTTGGGTTTTTATGCACTCGCCTCCTCCCGGGTGGCTGTGTCTTCCTGCGGGGTAGCGTCTTTCACCTCCCTCCTCGGTAGGATGAGTCCTTCTGTTTTACTTGTTCTATTCCACCCATTCTCGTGAGTGGGTGGAGGGTGCGTGTATCCTCCTACTTCTCTACACCCTGGCTCTTCCAGTGTGGGGCCTACTAATTTCTTCTTCCCTCCCTCCCACCTTCTCCATTGATTTAAGGTCTCTTGTCTCTTGACTCCGTTACAGTCAATTGGTTGGGGTCTATTTGACTGTGCCTCAGTCCATAGATCTCTTACAGGGGATACGGCATTCCTGTGTTGCCGACCGGTAGTAGATCGTCATTACTTAGGTGGTCCCGATCTTGTTATCCTTCACGGTTAGATCTTGCGATTGCAGGCTTCCTGTTGTCTGCCTTGACATCCTTTTCATATGTCATTTTGCCTTGGGGGAGGGCATACCCTTCGCCTTTGCGGGCTGTTTCTCAGAGCGGTGCTCTGCTCTTTTCCTTCAATTGCTTTCAGTATACAGTGCTTGTCACTGTTGTTTATGGTGAGGTTTCTCACCATTCGATTCTTTTTGTGTTTCGTTTCACTGATTTTTCATCTTTTTTCGCACACTGTTCCCATACTCTCACAGTTTTTGGTGGTGGCTCCGCGTTGTGGCGCGGAAAAGTTTCTCCGAAGAAAACTGACGTCAGCGCGCCGGGAGGGACTTTTTTGGCTCCGCTGACGTCACGTCCGTGGACGACGTCAGGGCGGAGCCTTGCGGCGCCGCCCCCCGGCGCGCAGAGGTGCTGCTGCAAATAAATTTCCGGATCCAGTCTGACACCTGGGGATATTCTAAGTTAAGGAATCTGCGGCAAGACTGTGTCTCTACCAGATACATCGTTACCGAAGGTAAGTAACTCGTTCGTTAGTGTACTTGGGGTTCACATTCGGCACCCTGACGGTCATCAGATGATTTGTGTGGAATTTTGTTTTTCCCCCTTTTTTTCCCCAGGCTCGGTTTTACCTTGTTGGAATTTCCTGATTCTTTTCTTGAGACCAGGTGCTGTGCTCAGAGGCAGTGTCAGTCTATCGATGTATCGATTATCCCACCTGGCGGTGGAGATTTATTTCATTTTCTTGTGCTTGGACGGATTCCATTGCACTTTTTCTTCATACCTTGGCTCTTCTTTCCACTTAACAACCTGTTTTGATTCCTTTAGTGGCCATTTTCTTTCACCTAAAGATGAATGTCATCCTCCGGTTAGTCGGCCTGGTGGCTCAGTCCTTTATTATACACATTGCTGACTTCTCTGCCCCTTCCAGTGGTTTTCGACCCACTTTCCGGTGGGGCCAATTAGCCTTTAATTTAATTGGATCCATGTCTATCTACCTTGGAGTTGGGTTACCAAAGGCATTGTACATCGGTACTTCTATGCCTGAGGAAACATGCTCCTTGCTCTTGGTGCATATTCTTTGTTTGCGTTGTTGTTGTGGGCTTTACCACCTTTAGAAGAGGTTCCCTCTTCTTTATCCTTTCCCACTGAGGTGTGACCGAGTTTATCTCGGCCAACTGGTCCTCCTAGACCTCTTGTGGGATTGGTTCGCAGACCCTCCTCCGAGAGTTTATGGCTATGATATCTAATTCATAAGTTAAGGAATCTGCGGCTAGATGTCTCTAATAGATGGACAAGTTACTTACCTTCGGTGACGATGTATCTGGTAGAGACACAGTCTAGCCGCAGATTCCTTAACGCCTCGCCCATCCTCCCCGCTCTGCGATTGACCTTAAGGTCTGGTCTTAGTGTCTTCAGTCTCTTACTCCCTGATTGAGAGAGTGACTGTTGGCATGGGAGTGGTCCTCCCTTTTTCCTTATTCTGCTTCTGTTTAGGTGGAGTTCGCCAGATCCACTGGTCTGACCTTATATGGAGTTCTCTTCCACCTTTTCCTCTTGGTATATGGTCAAAGGAGTTCCACCCTTTCCTCCTGGTATAGGGGTAAGGGAGTAGGAGGTGTACTGTACTGTGTCATGCGCCTCTGTGCACTGTTCTACATGATTTGTACTTCATCGACTTTTTGGTCTTTTCCTCAAGGGTCTTCTCTGGTATTATCATACCCTGCTTTTCCCTTTTTTGTTTGCTGTTGTAAAGTTCTTTCTTCTTTTTAGCACACTGTCTTTACAGCCAGTTTCTATGTGTCTTCGCGTTCCGCGCGGAAAGTTTCACAGAAGAAGCTGACGTCGGCGCGCCGGAAGGGACTTTTATGGCTCTTTTGACGTCATATCCTGAGATGACATCGCACGGAGCCATGCGGCGCTGCCTCCTGGCGCGCAGAGGTACTGCTGAGAAAAGTTTCTGGATCCAGTCTGATGCCTGGGGAGAATTCACAAGTTAAGGAATCTGCGGCTAGACTGTGTCTCTACCAGATACATTGTTACCGAAGGTAAGTAACTTGTTCGATAGGTAGTGTGGGAAACAATCTAATGGAGTCTTCTAGCTGCAATTTCCTTACCTGTTTTCAGTCATACAATTTATGGTTGGAGTTTTTAGGCTTTATAAGAAGCTCTCGTCATTCTCTCACAATGCTTTTTGCATCTGACTGGAGGTTATATGTTACCTGTCTTTTTGGGTATATATCTATTTTCTCTGTGTTTTATAAGTCCTTGGTAAGTCATGGCTGTTACCTCTTAGGGCGGACTTGTGATCAAATTATGTTTCGTATCACGTGTTGTTGCTTGCGCTTGTTGCTATCAAGTATTTATTTTATATATTATTTCCTTTTAATGTTTCTTTTTTTCTGTGCCCACAGCTCGTAGTCATGGTCAGACTTTCGGATCATGACACAGAAGGCCATACAGGTGCAGGCTTTGCAGACCTGCGGTCCTGGAGTAAATGGGGTCAGCGATGCTCTATGTGTTATCAGACCACTCGGAGTCTATTGTGACACACTTATATATATATTGTTTATATGTCCAGGTGACACACCTTTGTGGCAATTTTCTTTTTACAACTGGCATACTGGATGAATATCAATATTAAATTCTAACCTATTAGTGTCATTTTTGTCTCTTTATAGTGCGTTATGTAACCTTCGAATGGTCATTTTGTTCAAACTAAATTCTCAATACCATGGAGGTATTATTGTTCATCTTACTTTTGGTGTTCAATCATCTTGGTGTTATGGAATGAGTTCTGAGAGTCCATCTTTTGGATTTTATCAGGACAGTTATTTCTCTCTTATTTCTTCATTGTTGTGAAGAATGCGGATTACATGACTTTTGTCTTGCACTCAACCGTTTGTTGAACGAGTTTTCTTTCCCCTTGGGGGATAGAGATTAATTTCTGATAACTGACCGATGGTTCTTTAGGGGGGTTTTCTCCTTATCCTTCAAGGGCTGATTCTCTCAGACCTGTAGGGTAGTTTATTGTTTATATGTTCTGTGACAGTGATCATGGATTCTATTAAGAGACAAGCTCTTGTTCTGCTATTCCTACGTACATTTGGTCGGTTGTTAGTTATGATCGGCTGGTTCTCTTTGAGAACGTTTGTAGGATTAGTTAGCAGACCCTCCTCCAGGGCGGTATAGCTATGGTATTTAATTCAAAAGTTAAGGAATCTGTGGATAGATGTCTCTATTATATGTAAAAGTTTCTTACCTTCGGTAACGTAATATCTGGTAGAGACACAGTCTAGCCGCAGATTCATTAACACCCTGCCCATCCTTCCCACTTTTTGAATGACCTATGACGTAAGGGTTATACCCTTTTTCAGTACTGGTTTTATATACGGAGTATCACTATCTCAACTTATGTTGGGATTCAACAGACCACTTGGCCTGGCCACATAGGTTTTGTTTAGATGTTGCCATATCATCCATTTTCAAATGTATGTGGTCGGTGGGGTGGGGGGTGTTCCATGCCATTCATTACCATTGATGAATGGACTATAGACAGGGCTGGACTGGCCGTAGCGGGCACTGGGCGTTTCCCCGGTGGGCTGCCAGGGTGGGGGCCAGTTTTGGGCCCCTGGGGGCCTGTTTTTGTTACCGGGAGCCGGCAATATTTGCCCCCTGTAACAAAATCAGCCGAAACCGGCCCTAGCAAACAGCTCGGCCGCACCCCCTGCCCCCTGGAGGGCGGGCCGGCCGAGCAGTTTTCCAGGGCCGGTTTCGGTTCCCAGTCCGGCCCTGACTATAGAGTGTAAGATTTTCTTCCCTTTCATGAGGGTTATTCACCAAGGCACAGGGTTTCACGTTCCCCCATGTTTTGTTGATTCTTTTGGAGTTTTCTTTGAAAAACAGGTCTGGTATCAATGTACCATTTGATGTTTCCTCTTTATTAATGTTTCAAAGATTTTTGATCTTTTTGGCACACTGCTTCCTCAACCAGTTTCTATAGGGGTTCCGCGTGCTGGTGCGGAAGGTTTCACAGAAGAAACTGACGTCCGCGCACCGGAGGGGACTTATATGGCTCCACTGACATCCTGACTGGAGTCGACGTCATCATGGAGCCGTACGACGACGTCCCCCGGGGCGCAGAGGTACTGAAAAATTTCCGGATCCAGACTGGCACCTGGGGAGAATTCAAAAGTTAATAAATCTGCGGCTAGACTGTTTCCCTACCAGATATTACGTTACCGAAGGTAAGTAACTTCCACATTATCTACTTTTGCCTCTGTAAACCATTTGGGGACCCACTGGACTCTCTGCACAATGTACTTCGTTTAGTACACTATATAGAGAGGAAGGTTCTAACATCTTTCTCTAATTTACTGGGAATATTTTTTCAGATTCCAGTGCCATTCAGTTCAACAGTTATAGTTCCATTCCATCCAAGATTTCACCATTTGGTGGGGGTTATTTAGCACCATTGTTCCCTCTAATTTTTTTGCTTTGTATCAGCAGTGTAAAGTTTCTGTGCACTGTAGTCAAGGTTATGTGTGCCAAGAAACTGACCATGCATGAAACACTTATCTGGGATTCGATTTTAGGCCAAACAGGCATATGTTCATGTGTTACTTTAATAATATTTCTTACACTGATCATGTTTATAAACCTGTATTGTGTGTCACACCTTCTGTGATGGAGCTTTTTCCTGGCATTCATACTGCACTAGTGGTAGTGCTAGGTGAGCTAGGAAATCCATAGGGAGGACCAGGCTAGATCTGATCCTTTAGAAGATCCCACATTAAAATGATACAGCAAGGGACATGCAAAATATATGACAAAGAATCTTTCTTATTAAAAATAGGTTATTTCTCTAACACTTGCATTTCAATTGATTTGTAGTACAATAGATGGTAGCACTGCAGAACAAGGATGACAGGATTTGACAGCATAAGAAATTACACCAATAGGTAAATGGGGCGTAAAAGTCCCGAACAATATTGGTAGTCTAACACTATCTAATGCATCAAGGGTGTGCTCAATTGACTATGTCTGCTGTACCTACGACTCAATTGTTGTCTGTACTCTTCCCATGGATAATGAGAAATGTTTTAAACGCTGCACTTATTGTACTATAAGCATACGTTTTCTCTTGTTTTCAATAAAAGAAATGACACCAAACTATGACAATACACTCGGGATGCAACATCAGATTGCAACCCCACGAGCCATTTTTCAGACAGAATCATCACTCTAGAAACCTGAGAGACTGAAATCACACCAAGTTCCTGAGACCATACCATAATAGTAGATTCTGTGGTGGATCACAAATGTACTTTTCCCCCATCAGAATGTAGGAGTGTTTGAACCAGTCTCCCTGGCCCTGCGTGCATGTGTGTAGGAGTTGAGAAGACGTGCACATACTTTAATGGTGGCCTTTTGAGAAAGCTACAGACAACATGCGGGTTCCATTCCCTGTAGTGTCGGTTCAGAGAAAATCCTAACAGTATTGCACTTATGCAGCAGTGTTTAAGTGGACTGAAATTGGTGAGGGATCTCTAAAAGGGGTGTGGCCAAAAAGTGGACTGCTCCCTTCACTGCACAGCTCCGCCTGGTAGCTGCTGCTGCGCCCGTTGCTGCTGCTGACCCTCTGGTCAGGACTTTGAGGACCTCCTCCTTCCGCTGGCTCCCGCCTGCGCCTCATCCCTGTTGTCTAGTGGTAGAGCGTCACAGCTCTGCTACTGGACTGCCCTTCTGTCTCTATTTTCTGCTTTTTCTCTGCCTCTTTTGCTTTTCTTCTGCTTCTGCTATTTTTCAGCTTTTGCCTTTTTCATGCTTTTTGCACTTTTCGCCGCCCTTGCCGCTGCGATCCCACGCAGCCCGCCTCCTCTAGTGACCCTTCCCACTGCCTGCGTTTCCCACCTCCCAGCTGTCCAGACCACGCACACTACTTAATGGCGGCCACGCCGCTGGCGCGCAAGCCCGTCTTGCGCCTGTCCACGCCTGGACCGCGCCCAGCACTAGGGACCCTGGTTCTTGGACCCTCCACCGATATGACGCCAGCACCCTCCTCGCCCTCAACACAGGATGCCACACCACCTGCCACCTCGCCTCACTGAAGGACACCCAAGGACCCTTCTCCTGCCGGAACTGCAGCAACACCCTCTCCCACCTCAACACAACAGCTCCTCTCACCGCCCAGCCAACCAACAGTGCACCCGACTGGCTCAACTGCGCCCTCCTCAACACACGCTCCCTCCACAAACATGCCACAGAAATCTGGGACCTCCTCAATGGCGCCTCTCCCGACGGAAACCTGGACCAACCCCTGCCACTACCATCCACGATGGCTAGAAAATCACCCATAAGGACCACGCCACCCGACTAGGAGGAGGCATCACCATCGTCCACAAGAACATCCTCCGTCTGACCACTCACTCGAGCGACCCAACGACAACCATAGAACACCTCAATTTCCAGATTCAGACCAACCTGAAAAGCACCCTCTGCAGCAACCTCAACATCCGTCCTCCAAGCCCCGCCCGTCCTTCACTGATGCCATTGTAGACCTCATTGCACCCCAGGCTCTCGCATCCACCGGTTACATCCTACTCAGCGACCTCAACTTCCACCTGGACATCCCCAGTGACCAGAACACTGCATCCCTTCTGGAGAAACTCACCAACATCGGACTCAAGCAGCTAGTCACCGCCCGACCCACACAGGACACACACTCGACCCCATCTTCTCCGCTAGCGGGAACATCACCTACAGCCACACCCCGAACTCCTCTGGACCGACCACCACTTCGTACACTTCGCCACTCCCACCGTTCACCACCGCCTCTGTCATATCTGGAACAAGGCCACCGAAAAACATCTCATCGCCTTCCTCAGCACTACCACACCGCCGACATCAACAGACACAAACACAAACACCTCAGCAAGCAACCTTCACTGATGGATCTCCAACTGCGCCGACACTCTGGCACCCCTCAAGAAGGCACCAGGCAAGCAACACTCCAAGAAAGCCAGCTGGTTCACTGCCGCCCTCCACGAATCCAAACGCACCTGCAGACGACTCAAGAAGAGAGGGAGGAACAACAAAACCCTGGAAATCCACGCAACCTTTAAAACCGCCGTCAACGCACACCTCCTCCTCATCAAAACCACAAAGAAAACGACCCTCCAAGACAGAATCAACGCCAACGCACACAACAGCAAAGAACTGTTCGCCATCGTCAAGGAGTTCGCCAGGCCCAACAGCGAGACCACACCCTCCGAAGACCTCTGCAACACACTTGGCACTTTCTTCCACCACAAAATCAGGGAAATCTACAACAGCTTCGACACCCAAGACCCTGCCACAATGCCTGTCACCACCGCACTCAACCATGCCGCACCCCAACAGATCCTTCTCAACTAGACTCCGCTTTCCACAGACGACACACTCAAGACCACAAAGAGCATCCACTCCGGACCCCCATTGTACCCTTGCCTGCATCACATCTTCTATAGAGCTGTCACCTCCATCGCCCCAGAGCTTCGCCGCACCATCAACTGCTCCATCTAAACCGCCACCGTCCCCGACAACTGGAAATACACCAAGATCCACCCCCTGCTGAAGAAGCCATCCGCCGACCTGACAGACCTCAAGAACTTCAGACCCATCTCCCTCCTCCCCTTCCCAGCCAAGGTCATCGAGAAGGCCACAACCCGCAACTCTCTGAGTTCCTCAAAGAAAACCACGTCCTGGACAATCCTCAATCTGGCTTCCGAAGTAACCACAGCACCGAGACCACACTCCTCGCCACCACCGACGACATCCGCTCCCTCCTCGACCACGGCGAAACCGCAGCTCTTATCCTACTGGATCTCTCGGCCACCTTCGATACTGTCTCCCACCGCACCCTAATCACAAGACTCCACGACGCCGGCATCCACAACAAGGCCCTGGACTGGATCCACTCCTTCCTTACCGGCCGAACACAGCGAGTCAGACTACCTCCATTCCTCTCAGAACCTACAGAGATCAGCTGTTGAGTGAACCAGGGCTCCTCCCTGAGCCCCACCGTCTTCAATGTCTACATGGCCCCCCTCGCGGTCATCATCAGAAACCACGTACTCAACATCGTCTCTTACACCGATGACACCCAGCTGATCCGTTCCCTCACCAACGAACCCACAGCCGCCAGAACCAACTTTCACAGCGGATGAAGGCCATTGCCACCTGGATGAAAGATAGCTGCCTCAAGCTCAACTCGGACAAGACTGAAGTGCTCATCCTGGGACCCGCCCCCTCAGCCTGGGACGACTCCTGGTGGACCGCCGCACTGGGAACCCCTCCCACCCCCACAAGTCACACACGTAACCTTGGCATCATACTGGACTCTTCGCTCACAATGAACCACCAGGTCAACATCATATCCTCATCTGCTTCCACACGCTCCCCCTGCTTCAAAAGACATTCAGATGGATCCCCACAGAATCCAGAAAGACGGTCACCCACACACTCATCACCAGCAGACTCGACTACGGCAATGCACTCTATGCCGGTGTCACCCAGAAACAGCTCAGGAAACTATAAACCGTTCAAAACAGCGCAGCTAGACTGGTCCTTGACATCCCCCGCCACAGCCACATCACACAACACCTCCAACAACTCCACTGGCTCCCAGTCAACAAGAGAATCACCTTCAAGTTCCTCACACATGCCTACAAACCTCTCCACGACGCAGGACCAGCATATCTGAACCACCGCCTCTCATTCCACGTACCCGCCAGACAACTTCGCTCCGCCCATCTAGCCCTGATCACCGTCTCACGGATTCACAAGACCAGAACCAGAGGAAGATCCTACTCCTACCTCGCCGTCAAGACCTGGAACACCCTGCCCCTCCACCTCAGGTAATCCCCTTCGCAGACCCAATTCAGGAAGGATACCAAGACCTGGCTCTTCGACTGAACCTCCAGGCCCAGACGGATCAGCAGCAACGCCAGCGCTTTGAGACCCTCACGGGTGAGTAGCCACGCTTTACAAACTCCTGGTTGATTGATTGATTGTACCAGAATCCTGTGCTTCACGCAGCGGCAAACCTAACCAGTATTTGGCTACTTTTGGGAGTTTTCTGCTACTACATCTTGTGTGTTTTGCACTACATCCAGACATAGCACAATAAAGAATCTACACCTAAAACAAGTCAGATCTATTGGCTTTACCAATGCTTTTTAGCTGTATCAAATAAATGAGTAACAATGATTTTGTTGTGATAATGTGAACTGAAAATGTCCACCTTTCACATGAATAGGGGGCTCAATATATAGAAGTCGAATCCATGAGCAAAAATTGGGCCCGAACCTCATGACCTGCAGCACTAACATCAGATAGCCCTGTTCTACTGTATCAAATGCTTTTTCGAGATCAAGGGAGACCAGAGCCATCTCCCTCTCTCAGTCCAAGGAAGAGTGTAATACGTGTGTCAGCCCACGTAAGTTGTGAGTGGTGCTGCGTGCCGGCATGAAACTGCATTGGTCCTCATTGACCAACTCCTGGATCACCCCCTGCAACCTGGTTGCAACTATTTTACATAATATTTTAAGAACAGTATTGAGCATAGTGAGCGGTGTTAGATTTGGGGGTCTCTAGTTGGCACAGGTAGGTACCTGTGACAAATAGGGACCCTTGCGTCTAGTCAGGGTGAGGGGCTACACTCCTAAAATAACCCCTGCTCACCCCCTTGGTAGCTTGGCACGAGCAGGCAGGCTTATCTCAGAGGCAGTGTGTAAAGCATTTGTGAACACATACAGTAATACAGTGACAACACTACAGATGGACACCACACAGGTTGTATTATAAAAATAGTATTTTTATATAGACTTAACACAAGACCAAACGACAAAAATCCACAATACTGTACTCAAAAATAGACTTTAGAATGTTATAAAATAGTTCAGTTCTCTCAAGTTGTAGATGCGACACTTTACTCTCAATGTACCTTGAATGCGTAACACAAAGAAAACAAAAGGGTCGCAGGGAAGGTGATGCGTCGGTTCCGTACACTCAGGGGAGTGGATGCGTCGGTTCCTTACTGCTGCGCAGGGGAGTTGATGCTCGCTTCCTTACTGTGTGGGGAGTTGATGCGTCGGTTTCTTACTGCTCTCCGGTGCGATGCGACAGATGGCACCTCGATGCGATACTCTTCTCCGGTGCGATGCGATAAAAATGGCGTCTTGGCTGCGATGCGACAACGTTGGTGCGATGCGTGCACGCCCGACGGCCGTGCGGCGACTTGATGATCTTGGGAGCCGCGACAGGCCCTGCGACGCGCTTCTCCGGTGATGCGACGATGTCCTCTGTGGCAGCGTCCCGCTTCTCCGGTGATGCGCCGTGCTTCGGCGATGCGATGATGACAGCGGCAGCGGCATCTCGCTTCTCCGGCGATGTGCCGCGCTTCGGCAATGCGATGATGACAGCGGCAGTGGCGTCTCGCTTCCTCGGCGATGCGATGACAGCGGCTGCGGCGGCGACACGCTTCTCGTTGTTGCGTTGCGCTTCCAGCTCCCAGCGACACGCAGTCTCTCAGAAGGCCCAGCACAACAGCAGGCACTTCAATTCCCAGCAAGGGAATTCATGGGGGAGCTGGTTGGTGAAGTCTTGTATCCCTGAGACTTCAGGCAGGAGGCAAGCTCTAGTTCAAGCCCTTGGAGATTCTTCTTCAAGTTGATAGAAAGCACACTCAGTCCTTTTCTCCTTTCTTTGGCAATGAAGCAACCACTGCAGGCCAACCCCCAAACACACAGCACAGGGGTAGTCTCCTCCTTCAGCTTCCTGGTTCTTCTCCTCAGCAAAGGTCTCGTCTTGATTCCCAGAAGTGATCTAAAGTTCTTGGGTCTGGGTCCCAATATTTATACTACTTTTCTCTTTGTTCTCTGAAGGCAGAGAGGCCATTGCCTAGTCCAAAACCAGTTCTGGTCAGTCCTGGAGCACTTTGTTGACAAGACTCCTTCTTTCCTTTCACAGTGTAGGCCAGGGACATCAGACACACCACAGGAGGTGGAGCCAGCATTGTGGAGGAAAGGCACAGCCCTATTCAGGTCCCAGGTGCAACTCCTCCCTCCTATCTGCATGCAGATCTCTCTATTCAGCCCTGTGCTGACTCACCCTGTCTCCTGGAAGCCCCCAGCCCCTGTCACTCAAACTCCAGACAAGGAATACACAACCTAGCAGAGGCAGGCTTGGATAGTTAGGCAAGAAAATACCTACTTTCTAAAAGTGGTATTTTCAAACACAGAATGTTAAAACCAACTTCACTAAAAGATGTATTTTATCATTCTGAGTTCAGGCGTACTAAACTCGAATTTCTACCTGGTTCCCTGAGTCAGTTAGTATTATAAGATGTAATAATCTAACTGCCCATTCTGGCCTATGGGGAACAGGTAGCCTTGCAATAGTGAAAAACGAAAATGGCTGTAATTCACTATTAGGACATGCCACACACACCAGGGCATGTCCTACCTTTACCTACAATGCACCCTGCCCTTGGGCCTACCTTAGGGGTGACTAATATGTATAAAAGGGAAGGTTTAGGGACTGGCAAGTGGGTACACTTGCCCAGTCAACATGGCAGTACCAGACTGCCCACAGGCTCTGCAATGGCAGGCCTGAGACACACTTTACAAGCTGCTCCGGTGGGTGGCACAACCAGTGCTGCAAGCCCACCAGCAGCATTTGATTTACAAGCCCTGGGCACACGCAGTGCACTGTACTAGGGTCTGACAGTAAGCCAAACAAGCCAATCATGGAGTCACTAATCCATACATCAATTTACCGTAGGGAGCACTTGCACTGAGGCACTGAACAGCAGTGGCACAGTGCCCAAAAGCATCTAAAACCAGCAAAAACATAAGAGGCAACAGCAAAAAATGGAAGGGAGACCCACGCCAATGGTGCCAGGTCTAACAAGCGGTCTATAAAAGGACGGGTCTGCAGAGTCACCCCCAGGTTTGAACATCAAGCACACTATCCCTTCACGCATGGTCTGTTGAAGAAATCCCTTCCCCCTTGCCTACTGAAAGACCTCGAGTAATTTCTTCTTGAGAATAGCGGAGTATGTGGTAAAATTTCGCTGGGAACCCATCGAGTCGAGTGCCTTCATAGCAGCACCCACCGCCTCATTGGAAAGGTTCTTTTCCAGTTCTTCCTTGAGATCATCACACAGTTGCAGACGCCCTACTCCGGCCAAGACCTATTTGTCTCACCATCAGAATCCAACAGGCCAGCCCAGTACACGGACTGAAAATACTTTAGCAGAGTCGAGAGAATGTCCTGCTGCCTAGTCTGGAATTGTCCCTGTGAGTCACAAATATGTATAATAGGAGGTATCGCAGATTCTCGCCACAGAATACAAGCTAAAAGCTTGTCAGACTTGTCACCCTCCCTATGTTATAACTGGCGGTAGGACCTCAGAGTAGTTCTTTCTAACAAATCCCAGAGTTTGTGCAGTTTCTGTATACCACAAGAGTTGTTGAGCGTATCACTTCAGAAAGCATTTTTAACATCTGCATGTCTGCCAAGCGCCCTTCTAGTGCTTTGAGTTCAGTCAGAAGTCGCCTCTGAACTCCACTGACAGTCCTGATGCAAATCCTGCTGACTACTGCCTTGCGTGCCTCCCATTCAATCGCTCTAGTATCTATAGAAACTCTGCTCCCAGGAAGTCCTCCAGAACCCTCTTCAGTACTCCTTGCACACCTGGTCAGTGAGGAGGTCCAGTTGCGTAGGCCAGGACCTACACCCACTCTGTTTCTCCCCCCATGCCAAGGACAGCAGCCTTGGGGTATGATCCAATAAGAACCTCCCCAAATGCGTCACCGCAGCAAGTCGGGAATAATCCAGCCCCCCTATGAGGTAGCGCTCCAATCGGCTATAAGTATTGTGGGTCTGAGAATGGCAAGTATATCCATTCAGCAGCTCTAAATTATGCATCACTCTCCGCAGCGAACCTGCCATTAGCGGTTTAGTGCCTTCCTTGGGCGGACAGCGATCTAGCACCCGTCCAATATACAGTTAAAGTCCCCTGCCCAGATCGTGGGGGCATCCAAGCTGCTCTCTAACAGGTCCTGCAACCCTTCAAAAAAGTGGCGATCATCCACATTAGGGGCATATGACTTCAGTAGTGTGAGCTCCTTACCATCTAGAGTGCCCTGCAAGAGGACATAGTGTCCTTCCACATCCACTACACTATACGTGTAATTAAAAGGGACTCCTGGGGTCACCCAGATGGCCACACCCCTAGCATTGGAGGAATAAGAGGCAGAATACAGTTGTCCCCTCCCTTTCTTGTTTAGCTTCTGCGTTTCCTCCGCCATGAGAGGTGTCTCCTGGAGACAGGCTATTTGTATTTTGTGTCATTTAAGGAACAAATGGACCCTATATGTTTTGGCATAGCCCCGAAGGCCCCTAACATTCCACATGACTATATTAGCGTGGTCTGCTACAGGTGTAATATAGTATTGCCAGCACCACTCTCTCCAGACTCACCCCACCCTGCTGCCACACTGTAAAGCCACCAAACAGAGAGATCTGTGCATAGTCGATCATCCAGCACTGTAATAGAACAAAATAAATGCCCCCCAACCAGGGGATTAAAAAATAAACCTGAGAACAAACCCAAACCCCCCACCCCGGAAATGCAGCATAACGACAACACAGCACTGCAAATCCAATAGTTCTTCCAATGTCAGGACCCACAGCCTAACCCATCTCCCCCCAACCATTGCCTACCAATAATGTGGAGAGGCTTCCCGACCTGTACTGTCCCCAGATTTTGAGAAAACAAAAGCACATTGTGAGAGGCCGGCTTAGTATATGGTGCTCACTTATGTAAATGTAGCGCCCCGCACTAATCCAGACAACCCTTATGGTGATTTTAGTGGTCTTAGACAACCTTAGAAAGCTCTCTAAGTGGTAGCTGTGGAAAGTAGCCTTCAGGCTTAGTCCAGAAGGAGTGTAAAACACCTTGTTTTACCATTACTTAATCTTATGGTATCGGTTAAGTGAAAGAGAACCCTGCCAGGAAAAAAATGCCAGGAGTAGCAGAAGTAACATTAATCACCCTTTCACCGTAGTTACATCATACCAAGTGGTATTACGTAAGTTATAAATTAACAAATAAATTTAAGGTCAATAAAACAACAATGGTTGAGTAAAAGGGTTACAGGAGGTATGGTTCTAACATTAAATTACATGGTAAAGCTTGATACTATACTTTTAGCTTGGAAAAGTCTATTAACTAACGTCTTGTTGAGATTAAAACCAACACTTTCCAGACACATTGATGTGAAGCACTGTGTTTGTTTCTCAAGCACCTGTATTACAGACTGGGCACAATGGCAAGCATCAGATCTCTTCCAACTCATTCTGAGTATAATATTCATTGTTAGACAGACACACAGCAACACCCCTCTCAGATTGGGTGCAATATGCAAACCAATGGTCATTAAATTGATATTTCTATCTCTGTACAACGCACAGTCAATGTTACAAGCAGGCATGCAGCTGGTGCACAGTTATTATTTACATTACTAATTTGCTTGCACACCCTGCTTAGAGTTTTGAACATAATAATATTGGCCCCACATTCAAAGGGTGATCCTGCATTTTGCACTAAAATGGACACTGAACTACCTGTATTTACAAGAGCAACCAGGGTTTGACTGGCCTATAGGGCAAACAGGAAGTGCTCAATGGGCTGGCCTGAGAGGTCAGCGTTTGGGGCAGTTTTTTGGCTGTTTTTCGGCCTGTTTTATGGTCTTTTGGGCCGGTTGTTACTATTTCTTTCCCTGATAATTCAAATCCATTGCCTGCAGCAAGCTCATAGCCATACAGTCCTCCATACCTTTCAAAACACTTATACAGCCTGTCCTTAAAAGATAGAAGTTGCCTCAACTTAAAAACATGGGCCACATTTTTAGCCATCTAATTCAATAATGGCGGCAAATTTTATTCTGGTGCCCGGGCCTATTTTCCGTCCCAGTCCAACCCTGAGAGGAACCACCGTTGGTAATGGAAACAAAAATGGCTTTACTTTAAACCTCAAACCAATGCTGCTTAAAGGACAAATACAATCTTCCTGTTACTATAACTGCCACATAGTCTCAGAAAACTGAAACCCTTTGCTCCCATTGTGTTCTCATGCTTTCTAATATTTTGGTAATAAAATACCTTCAGTTATCTTGCATGTAGTCCCTCATTCAGGAAACAAAATTATGTTTTTGAGATAAGTTACTGTTTGCTTTCCCCAAAGTTAACAAAATAAACACATATGGTTAAAAAACAAGAAGGGAGTATGATTTTAATAGCTACAAATATGTTCTGCATTCAGAGGAATGATTGAGATGGGAGGCAGTACATAACATAAGACAGGGGAGTGCTGTCAGTGAGAAATTTAGGTTGTCACCTGTATCAAGTTAGCATCTCACCAGCGGATAAGAGGGCTTCCTGCCTACTCTCTTTACTGGGTGCTGGTCACTGACGTCTACGTCAAGAGCAGGGCCAGTGGAATTATGTGATTGTGCAGCAACAGTGTTTTTCGCATAATTATGGATTTGCCACATTTTCCACATAATCCATCATCTGCTGCATAATCTGCAGATTTTAACATTAAAAAATTAGTTTCTAGCTGAAACGGTTCAAAAGTTACTAAAAACGCAGCAGCACGTGTTGCTGCACAGTGGAAGGCCTTTTGCAAAGGTTGATTGACCACCTTTCTGTTGCTCATTGCTAAATGTGAGTGTTAAACCACTACTAAGCGGTGCAGCCTATGCCTAGACTGTGTTAACAAGTGTAAAAATTACAAAATAATGAGGTAATACTATAGTAAAATGTGCTGCATTATGCCGCACAATTTGGCGTTTTGTGCCGCATAATTAAGTCAACCCTGCCGCATAATTCCAGTGGCCCTGGCCAGGGGCTACATCAAACACTTTGCTTAGTCCTTCCCATTCAGTGAAGCTCTTTATATTCCTCAGCATCATCTAAGTGCTTCAGTGCCTCATCAGGGTTTGGGTAGGTTTCATAAATACTGTACCATATATTTCCAGATGATGTACTTTGTTTGTGCAGGATGTATAATGTACTGAGCAAGGGGTTGCCACCTGGCTGGCTTTCTGCTGACACCACTTGTATTTTAAAGTCCCGGTTGCTATAAAAATAAGCAAAATCACTTAAAGCCGGTATTTTTAGCCCTTATCTGTATAACTTCAAACTGCAATTATAAATTAAACAAGCATTTGCAATGCAATAGGTCTCACATTTACGAGAGTTTGAACTTTTGTATTTTGTATTTTTTTATTTATTTATTGGCATTTTCAAACAAGAAAAGCAACAGGTCGCATTTCAAGTCATAGTATAATCAATATAGTCTGATAAGGATACAGTTTGAGTGCGTAACCGCAAAAACATAACAAAACAGTCAGGAAGCAATACATACTCATTCAGTGTCAAATTATAACTGGTTCACAGGTTCAGCACAACAGTATGGCACATGGAGCATTTTCGTACAGAGTTCCACTGACAGCTAGTCCACAGGCTTCTGGTCGGCATAGCCCTCCAAGGTATCCGCCTGATACTCCATCTGCACCTATATAGCCCCTGCCAGTGTAACCCCCAAGTATCTGCAGGAATTGGGATGGGGACTCTATCATCTTGTAGTGTTTTCAGCCAGTCCAGAAAGGGATCCCATATATTTTTGGGTTGAGAGGCCATTGGCATTAGCTCCCAAATGGTAGTTAGTTGAGTGTGACTAAAAGTGACATCCTGTATCCATGCCTTGCTCGCGGTATCCCGTCTATCCCCCCCAATGTATGGCTACTCTTCGTTTGGCAAGCAGAAGTAACATGGCGTGTAATTTACGATTCTCCGGCTGAGGGGCCGATTCCGATCTCGGCCGGTAGGGATCCGAATCGGATTTGGCTTAACCGGATCCGATTCGGAGCCCTATTGCCCGACCGATTCGTACGCGCGTCCGGGCGAGCGAGTACGATGCAAAATCGCCGACCGACTCGTCCGGGCGTCCCGACCGCTCCGACCGACTCGTTCCCGGGTCTAACCGCACCGACCGACTCGCTCGGACTCGACTCGTACCGCGCAATGGAGACGTTCCCCGGCCGGGTAAGTACGATGTGCGCCGCGAGCAGTCCGACCGAGCCGCGCACTCCGGCTCGAAAGAGCAGTCGGAGCCGTACTTTGGGGGTCCGTGTCGGACCCCCCTGTACGCGTAGCCGCGCGAGTCGCACACAGGGGGGACCCATGGGTCCCCCCTACCTGTGCGTGTACGGCGCGAGTCGCTTCGCCGCGTACACGCTGTAGGGGGCGCCCTTGTCCGCCTCGCACCCATTGAGTCAATGGGAGCCCGCGTACGCGTTGTACGACAGGCTCCCATTGACTTCAATGGGAGTCCGACCGACTCGAGTCCGATGGCATACGTGCGCATCGTACTCGTTCGGTCGGGCTGCACGGGTCCGATTCGGTCGGAAATCTCTCCGGGTCCGGCTCGGTCGGAGAGATTTCCGGCCCAAATCGGAATCGGCCCCTTAGTGTGTTTAACATATCCCAACAGCCCGATGAGCGGCTGAGGTTCACTTGAGGTCCCCAGAATCTCCTGTATTTTGCTAAATATGTCTGCCCAGAAGGCCCCTACAAGTGGGTAACTCCAGGACATGTGCAGGAAAGTAGCGGGGGCTTACCTACACCTCCAGCAGCTATCATCAGGCCTGATCCCCATACGATGCAACTGAGAAGGGGTCCTATAGAACCTATGTAAAATTTAAAATGTATAAGTCTCAGCTTATAGTTTGGTGAGAGCATTAGGAGTTGGCCACAGTAAAAGGCCCAAATGTCGTCAGTTATCAGGTTGCCTAGATCTAGATTCCAACTGCGTTGGGCCCGAGGCAAAATCACTGGTGTCGTGGTTTGCATGGAATTATACAGTCGTGTGATCAGTTTACATGGAGACGCGTGTGTGATCATCTGTTCAAGTGCAAGTAGTGGAGTGGGGGGACTTGGAAAGGTGGTGTAAGCTGTCTGCACGTCGCTCTCACCTTGTAATATAAAAGCAGCTCCGAGAAGCTCCTCGCGCCCTCAGCCGTGTGGCCCAGCTGGGCGCAGAATGCGTCATCAGGATAGAGGTCAGCGAAGGTTTCATATCCCATGGATTTCGCCATAGCAACATTTCCACCATCAGTCAATGCCGGAATCATTGGTTACTCCAGTATTGGAACTTTCATAGATTCCCATGCTTGAATCATTCCCCGTCATCGAGATGGGAGTCCCCGGTATATATAAAAAATAGCAATACAAATCATTACAAATCAGAAACTAGGCCTAGGCTCATTCTAGTTTTATAACATATCCACCTCTTTTTGTAAAAGAGACCAAATAAAATCAACAGCCAATCAGATCAGCCTCACCCTCTAGAACCCTCCTGAGAGAACCTCAGACCATCAGATTTTCTACCGCACGTTGTGCTAGGGAGTCTCCACTGAGCTCTGCTCAGTTTTTTCCTTGTTACCTTTACTCCTAGAGTTTTTCAACTGCTTTTCTTCAACAGTTTCTTCAGCTTCGTGTCAACATGTCTGAGAAAGAGAAAAAAGGCCTTTTTAGAGCTTGTGCCACCTGCTCAAAAAAGAGGCTTTATGTGGATGACCCTCACAAGGACTGCATCTATTGCCTGTATCCAGATCACAAGGCCAAAGATTGCAAGGTTTGCCGTACTTTTTCCACCAAAACCTTGAGGGACCGTGAGGGACGTCTCCTGACCTGACTCCAAAAGCTAAAGTCCAGGAGGGATCCAATATCCAGTGACGATAGTGATGAGGCCTCATCAGCTTCGTCTTCCAGGAGATCTCTGAAAAGGGCGAGATCTGACCCCTCTTCTTCTGAAGACCGTCCTGGGAAAGCCTCTAAAAAGACCTCTCATAGGTCTGACAGGCAAAGTCCAAGCAAATCTCCTCACCGAGGTGTAAAGGAGAGGGAAGGACTTTCTACAGGAGAGACTACAGTAAGGAAGTCGAGCTCTGTTTCTCCATCTTCTCCTCCTGACAGAAAAAAGGGCTTCAAAAAACCCTCCTCTGTTCCTTCTGAGGGAAAACATGCTAATAAAATTCCACCGTCGATGACGCTGTCGACGACACCGTCGACGAAGAAACTATCATCGTCGTCGTCGACGCGCAGTAAAAAGGTAAAGTTTCCTCAGTCTTCTCTGACTCTTATGACGGGATCGTCGACGAGAGTTTCCTTACCTTCATCGTCCACAGTGCAGCATTCATCGTCGACGGCTGTGACGACGGATGCGGGGTCAACAGTGACGGCGAAGATGTCGTCGACGACGATGAGAATGACGACGGCTACTACAGCAACGACGGCAACGGCGTCAACAGTAATGACGACGGTATCGGCGACAGTACCGACGATGGCGACAACTACATCGTCGACGACACCGTCGACGACCTCGTCGACGAGGGGAGAACTTTCTGAGGTAATCATCAGGAAACGTCGCATTACTCCTGAGCTCACTTCCCTCAGCAAAGTGACACCTCTGCTGCCTACTCACCTCCTAGAGGAGGAGGAGGAGGAGGAGGATGAAGGTCCATATGGGTATGCACATAGTCCTTCTGAGCTGCACGTTAAGTGCCAAGACCTAGATTCGGAAGATGGATATGGGGAAGAACAGGAATATGATCCTCTCCAGGACTATCGTGGAGGTTATCAGGAGGAGATGGTCTGTATGCCATCCTCCTTGATTTCGGACTTACAGTTCATGATCTCCGACTATAAAAAGAGATTTCCAACACCATCTCCGGCTCAAGAGCATGTTTCAGTTCCCGCTGTTCCACCTGCAGGACCTTCCACCCCTCGGCTGCCACCTCCACCACTGCAATTGATAGTGGATCCACCACCGACGACTCCACTTATCCAGGATGATACCTCAGATGACGACCAGGATAATGCAGTTCCCCAGGATCCAGACAGGGAATGGGATGATTATATTATTCCTACTCCTGCTTCACCTTCACCGGTGCCAGTGGATTCTCCACCTGGGGACATAGGTGGTTTCCATAATTTGCTGGAGAGGGCAGCTAAAAGATTCGATCTGCCTATGCCGTCGGTGCAGTCTGAATGCTTCTTATATGACTTTAAGGAACCCTTTAGGAAGTCTGTGAGAACAATTCCTATCGTTGGTCATGTTTGGGAAGAGGGGCTCAAAGTTATGAAGATCCCAGCTATAGTGGTCCCGGTGCTTCCTCGTTTAGAGAAAAATATAAAGCCCCGGAGGATAGCCCGGCTTGCCTGGTGAGTCAGCCGAAACCGGACTCAGTTATAGCTCAGGCAGCGCAGAGGAAGTCAAAAAATCCAGCGGCTCCTCTAACAACGCCTCCAGATAAAGAAGGTAGACGCCTGGACAATGTTGGCAAAAGGTTTTCATCAATGTCAAGCCTGCTCGTCAAAGCGGCTAACGCTTTAGCCATCTTGGTGCGCTACGACCGCCAAATGTGGTGCGACCTCTCTCCCTACCTAGACCAGCTGCCTGAAGACAGCAGGGCCGAGGCGAACAAGATTCTCCAGGAAGGAGAGAGGGCCTCCTCGGAGGTGATTGATTGCGCAATGGACATTGCAACAACTGCGTTCCGTTCCCTGGCTGGAGCGGCAGTCCTTCGTCACCAAGGATGGCTTTGAGCAACCTCGTTTAGACCAGAGGTTCAGAACAAGATTTTAGACTTTCCTTTTGATGGAGAGGCGCTCTTTGGTAAGCACATAGACGATGCGCTCCAGGACATTAAGAAAGATACAGACACAGCGAGATCATTAGGGACGCTACAATACCGCAAGGTCCCTTTTCGTGGTACAAGGGGAAGAGGTCTTCCCTCGTACAGAGGAGGTTACCAGCAATATCGGTACTCCTCATATACGCCTGCCTCGCAATCCTACCGCCCGCAGTATAACCAGCGGCAGGGTCAGTCCTCATCATATTCAAGATCGTCAAACAGAGAAAGAGCAGGACGCCAGGGGAAGGAGTCCTCTAGGCGTCAATAGCGGCCGGCTGGCTCTGTCTACTGTTCTCCCCCTCAGTTAACTTCTGTGGGGGGCAGGATCTCACATTACTTCCAGGATTGGCAACGAATAACATCGGATCGTTGGGTTCTCAATATAATCCAATTTGGCCACACGTTGGAGTTTGTTCATCCTCCTCCAACCAAGCCCCCTCGCGCCAATGTAACAAAACATCTTCGTCTCCTGCGCTTAGAAGTCCAACAGATGCTGCAGAAAAGGGCGATAGAGCCGGTCCCTATCTCACAAAGAGGAGAGGGTTTCTACTCCCGGTTCTTTCTAGTTCGAAAGACTGTAGAAAAGTGGCGCCCTATTCTAGATCTGAGGGAGCTCAACACCTATCTCATCAAACAGTCGTTTCGAATGGTCTCCTTGCAGGACATACTACGACTTTTAAATTCAAGAGATTTCATGGCCACTTTGGACCTAGAGGACGCATATTTTCATGTTCCCATCCATCCATCTCACAGGAAGTTCCTTCGCTTCACAGTAGCCAAGAGCCACTTTCAATTCATGGTCCTCCCCTTCGGCCTCAGATCGGCACCAAGGATCTTTACAAAGATACTGGCTCCGGTAGCGGCTTTTCTAAGAAAACAACAGCACCAGGTTTTCCCTTACCTGGACGACTGGTTGCTAAAGGCTCCTACCAAGATTGCAGCCGAGAGGTCAGTGGCAGCTTGTACAAAGTTGTTCAAGAGTCTGGGTCTTACCCTCAACAAAGAAAAATCAAATTTGTGCCCTTCCAGGAACGCCAAATTCCTGGGAGCCATATTGGACACAACCCTGAACAAGGCTTTTCCGTCAGTGGAAAGAGAAGCCAAACTGATGTCGATGGCCCATCTACTTCAAAAAAGAAGGTCACTTTCAGTTTGCCTTTACAAGTCCCTTCTGGGATCCATTTCGTCCTGCATTCCTCTAATTCCTCACTGCACGTTACAAATGCGTCCTCTTCAGGAACAACTGGACTTACAGTGGCGCCAAGTAGAAGGGTCTTTTGAGGACATGATCACGATCACTGTGCCAATGAAAGAAGCCGCTTCATGGTGGACTCGCGAGGAGAACATTTCCCAAGGTCTCTCCTTCATGGTCACCCCAGCTCCTCAAATTATTACAACAGATGCATCTCTGGAGGGCTGGGGAGCGGTCTTGCAGGACCTCCAGATAAGTGGTCGATGGCTGCACCACCATTGTCTGTTGCACATCAATCTGCTGGAACTCAGAGCAATTCGCCTGGCCCTACAGGATTTCCTCCCGAGGGTAAAGGATTCGTCGGTTCTAATAAGAACAGACAATATTACGGCCATGCATTATATCAACAAGCAGGGCGGCACAAGGTCTCATCTGCTGTCGGCGGAAGCTCAAGCTGTCTGGGAATGGGCGATCCTGCATGGAGTCTCACTAAAGGCGGAGCATCTCCCAGGGAATCTCAACTCCACCAAATCATTGTTTCAGGTGGTAACCAAACTATCCAGTCCACCAACCGCTCACCCATAGACGCCTCCCAAGACCTTTGCAACTCCCTTGCTCACTTCTTTGAAGACAAGGTTAATCAAATCTATTCCAACTTCTCCACCCAGGCCAGTTCTGATCATCCTAATCCCAGTATCCTCTCCAAACCCTCGGCTACAGTGTTCTCAGAATTTAGTCGGGTCTCACCCGAGCAGATAACAGAGCTAATCCTCTCCATTAAATTAGGATCCCCCCTCGACCCTTGTCCCCCTTAAAACTTATTCCAGATTCAATAGGCCCCACCCTTACCAAGATCTGCAACTCAATGTTCAACACAGGCTCCTACCCTTTAGTTTGGAAGAAGGCCATTATCAAACCCCTTCTAAAAAAAAACAATCTCGACCCCTCAGAATCCAAAAACTATAGACCAATCGCATGTCTTCCATTTCCATCAAAAATCTTCGAAAAAATTATGAACCTTCAACTAGCTCAATTCATCGACCACAACAACCTTTTGGATGACACCCAATTCGGTTTTAGGAAGGGACACGGTACCAAGACGGCACTTATAAGGGCATCTGACGAAATTAGGATGATCCTTGACCAAGGCGGCGCGGCAGTCCTCATATTACTGGATCTGTCGGCTGCCTTTGACACGGTCGATCACGCCATCCTGATCGACCGTGTTTCCTCCATCGGCATTCACCATAGGGCTAGAGCCCTTCCAACCTCTTTCCTCTCCAATCGCACCCAGTCAGTCAAACTTGGCGACTTCTACTCTCCTGTATTCACCCTTCCCTGTGGTGTGCCCCAAGGATCCTCCCTAAGTCCGACCTTATTTAACATCTATGTGTCGGACCTGGCCAGGATCATCAAAGCACACGGGATGAGACTAACCTCATACGCCGACGACACCCAACTGGTGTTGGAAGTTCACAACGATGGAGGAGCAGTTGCTGCCAGCTTCCAACAGGGAATGTTGGCCATAAGCTCCTGGATGGCAAACAATTGCCTAAAGCTTAACTCCAATAAAACGGAGGTGATGATCTTTGGCAATCTATCCCCTGGCTGGTCCCCCACCTGGTGGCCATCCGATTTGGGACCCCCTCCTGGACCGGTTACAAAGGTCAGGAATCTTGGCGTAGTGTTTGACGACAAATTGTCTTTCATTCACCATGCGAACGCGGTCGTCTCTTCATCCTTCTACACCCTGAAAATGATAAGGAAACTCTTACCATTTCTCCCCCCCAGCGCCGGTAAGACCCTCATGTGCACTCTGGTAATGTCAAAGACGGACTATTGCAATGGACTCCTCCTAAATGCTCAGGAGAAAGTCCTCAACAAACTGCAACTTGTCCAGAACTCAGCCGCCAGAATTCTGTCCGGCACCCCCAAATATAAATCGATCTCTCAAGTTATACGCCAGTTTCACTGGCTGCCTATTAGAAGTTGAACGAAATTCAAGGCACTTTGCATCGCATATAAAGCCATCAACAACACGGGACCTGAGTTTCTAAAAAAAATACTCTGCCCATACAATCCGAACAGACCGTTGCGTACTTCATCAGCCATCTGTTGACTATTCCTCGCACTAAGAAAACATCTTGGGGAGACAGACGTTTCACAGTTGCCACGGCAAGACTGTGGAATACCCTTCCCCTCCATATCAAAACCAGTCCCACCCTCATGATATTCAGGAAACAAGTAAAAACATGGCTATTCAATCAGTAATCATCCTACCTAGCTGCTCTCCTTTACTCCACAGCGCCGAGACACCCTAGGGTATTTGCGCGCTATATAAATTGTATAAAAAATAAAAAAAATAAAAAACGAGACAACAGACACACTAAGCAGACTAAAGTCAGTTAGCCACGAATGGGAACTGGACCAGAGGACTCTGGAGGAGATTTTTCGACTATGGGGCAGACCGGCCATAGATCTCTTTGCTACACCGGAGAACAAGAAATGCCAGTTCTACGCAAGCTGGCATCACCATCCGGGATCCTCGTTGAATGCGTTTTCGATGGCATGGTCAGGCGCCTTTGTTTACGCTTTTCCCCCCATTCCTCTGTTCCCAAGACTGCTCAGAAAGCTAAAGACAGAACCCTGCAAGATGATCCTAATAGCACCGTCTTGGCCTCGCCAGTACTGGTTCACGGTGCTTCTTCTCCTATCCTTGGAGCATCCTGTTCCTTTGAAACCGAATCCATCACTGCTGACAATGTCCCAGGGCCAAGTATTGCATCCGGATCCCCGATCCCTGCAATTATCAGCGTGGCTCCTGAGCACAGAGAGTTTCTCGACTTAAAGCTCTCTGCAGAATGTAGAGACATCCTTTCTCAGGCTCGGGCTCAAAGTACAAACAAAACCTACCGGATGAAGTGGAAGAGGTTTTGTCACTGGTGCAGAGAATTGGGAGTTCACCCTTTCTCTTCCTCGGTGCATGAAATCCTTCCTTACATTCTTTCCTTGGCAAAGGCGGGCCTGGCTCATTCATCTATTAAAGTTCATCTCGCGGCCATATCTCGCTTCAGAAGGCCATCCTCAGGCCCTTCGCTCTGGTCAGCAAGGATAATTAAACAGTTTATGAAAGGTCTTTTTCGAGCCTTCCCTCCAGTGAAGCCTCCTCCCTCACTGTGGCACCTTAATCTGGTCTTGACCCAGCTCATGAAGCATCCTTTCGAATCTATACATAAAGCAAACTTGAAATTTCTCTCTTGGAAGGTGGCCCTTCTTCTAGCCTTGACATCAGCTAGAAGGGTCAGCGAATTGCAGGCACTCACCATTCAGGAGCCT
Organism: Calotriton arnoldi; assembly: GCA_963921515.1. NCBI lineage: Eukaryota > Metazoa > Chordata > Amphibia > Caudata > Salamandridae > Calotriton > Calotriton arnoldi. Next base: position 362,481 of record CAWUFW010002787.1, on the reverse strand, counting down.
TTTCTTCAATTTAAGAATGAAACGGTAGTACTCCGTACTAACCCAAAGTTCATCCCGAAGGTACCTTCGGATTTCACTTAAATGAACCTGTGATACTTAGAACTTTTTTCCCTCAACCTACGACTCCGGCTGAGAGGTCACCTCACTCACTGGACATTCAGCGTTGCCTGAAGTTCTATCTTCAGAGGACTAAGGATTTTAGAAAGTCACCTCAGCTCTTCGTAGCGTACAGCGCCCCTCGTAAAGGATTTCCCCTTTCAAAACAGGGGATTGCACGTTGGATTTCCAGCTCTATCCAATATTGTCATCAAGCAGCTGGAAAGCCCCTGGAAGGGAAAGTCCGTGCTCACTCCACGAGGGCGATCTCTTCTTCTACGGCCCTCTTTGCTGGGGTACCTATCCGGGACATCTGCAGAGCAGCGACCTGGAAGAGTACCCATACCTTCACAAGACATTACTGCTTGGATTCTTCGACGCGCAGCGACACTGCAGTGGACCAAGCAGTCCTGAGGAACCTCTTTCAATAAGTGGTGAGCTTTCCCTTTCATCCCTCCTTCCTTTTCCTTCATAACTTCTTCGCACATTCTTTGATACAATTGATTGCTTTAGTTATTACTGTATGCTTATATAGGTATTTGATTTGCATTTGAATTCTGGTGATATGTTTATTTCACTGCCTTTAAAAAAAAATTAAAAAAAATGATGTCTAAACTGTGAAATATGCTATTTCTTTTCCTTTCTTTAATCCTATTAATGCATTTTTGATCTCTGTTTCATGTAATACAGACAAAGAAATGTGCTCATGACTGCTAGCTACTCTGATTCAAGCATGGGAATCTATGAAAGTTCCAATACTGGAGTAAGAAAACAAGTTACTTACCTGTAACTTTAGTTCTCCAGTATTGGAAACTTTCATAGATTCACATGCGACCTACCCTCCTCCCCTGGGAAAGCTCGACCTTCTGCATCTTTATATTTATCCTGTGGCACTACGGCTACGAAAATCTGATGGTCTGAGGTTCTCTCAGGAGGGTTCTAGAGGGTGAGGCTGATCTGATTGGCTGTTGATTTTATTTGGTATCTTTTACAAAAAGAGGTGGATATGTTACAAAACTAGAATGGGCCTAGGCCTAGTTTCTGATTTGTAATGATTTGTATTGCTATTTTTTATATATACCGAGGACTCCCATCTCGACGACGGGGAATGATTCAAGCATGGGAATCTATGAAAGTTTCCAATACTGGAGAACTAAAGTTACAGGTAAGTAACTTGTTTTCATTCCGTGCGAGCGGGAGAGAAGGGGCATATAAGATCTTCAAACAAGCTCTGGTACGCAGCCTATCCCAGGACCATCGAAGGGCTTCGACAGTATCTATGCCATCTCGCGATTTGCGGTATGGCTGACAGTTCGCTACTTGAAGGGGAACCGGAGCTGCGACATCCGTCTCCACAGCCACATGAGGCTGAAATGGGGTAGGATGTAGCCAATAATGTAAAAATTGAGCTTGCGCGCAGTACGCGTATAGCGGAATATCCGGGGCTCCCAGTCCTCCCTGTGTGAGGGGGAGTGTGAGTAGCTCCCAGGAGAGGCGTGCCTGCCTCTCAGCCCAGACCATCGAGATCATCAGCGAACGGATAGTGTTAAAAAAGGCCCGGGTAAGCGGAATTGGGATATTTACAAATAAATATAAAAATTTAGGCAAGACGATCATTTTGGCTATGGCTATCCTACCAGCAAGGGATAGTGGTAGCCGAGACCATATCTTTGTTTTCTCCTCCAGCCAGGATATCGCGCGCCCATAATTTAAGTTCCAAATTTCCTTTTCATCTCGACTTAGCCAAATGCCCAAGTATTTTACCGGACCATCTGCCCATTTCAGCGGGTGATCCAAGTCAAAAACCCTGGTGTCTTCTGTAAGTGGGAATAGAGTAGACTTGGTCCAATTTATAAATATACCAGACAGCCCGCCAAATTTAGTCAGCTCCCTGAGCAACAGGCTTAGATTAGTTTCAGGTTCCGAAATATACAGTGTCATATCATCCACGTATAAAGAAATAAGAAGCCCTCTAGTGCTAAATCCCAGCCCCCTTGCCTCGTGATGTTGGCGTAACCGAGCTGCTATCCGCTCCATCGCTATGGCAAAGAGGAAAGGGGAAAGGGGGCAGCCCTGGCGGGTTCCGCGGGATATATAAAAAGGGTCCGATATGAGTCCATTCATGCGCAGTCTGGCTGAGGGAGCCGTGTGAAGCAGCTTTATTAATGCTACGAAGGTCGGACTTATGCCCATTGTTAGATTTGGGGGTCTCTAGTTGGCAGAGGTAGGTACCTTTGTCCAAATAGGGACCCTTGAGTCTAGTCAGGGAAAGTAGGTACACTCCTGAAATAACCCCTGCTCACCCTCTTGGTAGCTTGGCACGAGCAGACAGGCTTAGTTCAGAGGCAGTGTGTAAAGCATTTGTGAACACATACAGTAATCAAGTGACAACACTACAAATGGACACCACACAGGTTGTATATTTATAAAAATAAGAATATTTTATATAGATTTACCACAAGACCATAAACGACAAAAATAATCCACAATACTGTCAAGAATGCTTAGTTCTGATCAAAAAGGCTTAATTCAAGGTTCTGTGCGAGTCGGTAGCCTCCTCCGGCTACGGCGATGTCAAGAACAAACAGAGTCTAACAAATCCAGCTGACCGCGTCGAGACGGGCCAACACAGCGTAGACAGACTCGGTCACAGTACCTTTACTTGGAGCGGCAGGCACGGGTGTGCGAGCCTGATGGCTGTACGTCGCGGTCGCGATGCAAAATGGAAGCGTTGCAGGACGCGTTGTCCCTCGATGCGGTGCAGGCAGCGGCTCGTTGATGTCTTCGAGACGGAGTCGGTGAGACCAGGGCCGTGCGTTGCAGGGCGAGACGGTGCTTCGATGCGGTGCTGGCAGGTTGCGATGCGGCGACGGAGCCGGATTCGGGAGCTGGCATCGATCAGTCCGGACAGCGGTGCGAGTCGGGCGGTGCGTCGCGAAACGCGCGAGCGGTGCCCAACTCCGGTGCGGTCACAGGACTCGAACTCAGCAGCAGTGACCGTGTCGGTCGGACCAGTTCGATTCGGTGTAGCGAGGCGTTGCGAGGTGCGGTGCTCACAGGTTACGGTGCAGGCAACGGCGTCGAGACGGGGTCGGTGAGACCAAGGCCGTGCTTTGCAAGATGCGAGCGGTGCTCGATGCGGTGCCAACAGGACACCGAGCCGGTCGTTAGAGTCGGTCACAGCTCCCTACCTCTGTAGCCACTGAAACAGAGTTTCCAGCAGCAATTCACAAAGGCTGGTGAAGTCCACTGGTCCTGGGACTTCGTTACAGGGGGCAAGCTCTCTTCCAAGCCCTTGGAGATCCTTCACAGGTTGATGAAAGTAACAGCAAAGCAAAAGTTCCTTTCTCCTTTCTTTGGCAGTCAGGCAAACCACTGCAGGCCAATCCCCCAAGCAGCACTTCAGGCTTAGGGATAGTCTCTCCTCAGTTTCCTCTTGGTTCCGCACCTCAGCAAAGGTGTCTTCTTGTTCCCAAAAGTGATCTAAAGTTCCTGGGTTTGGGCCCCAGTACTTATACTCCTTTTCTCTTTGTTCTCTGAAGGCAGAGAGGCCTTTGCCTAGCTTAAACCAGTTCTGTGCAGCTTTGGAGCACTCTGTGTACATGTCTCCTTCTTTTCCTTTCAGAATGTGGGGCAGGGTACTCAGACGCCCGGCAGGAGGTGGAGCCAGCATTGTGGAAGGCAGGCACAGCCCTATTCAGACCCAGATGCAACTCCTCCCTCCACTCTGGATGCAGATCTCTCTATTCAGCCCTGGGCTGCCTCACCCTGTCTCCTGTGGCCACCCCCCAGCCCCTGTCACGCACAAACCAGACACACAATACACAAGCTGGCAGAGGCAGGCTGGATAGTTAGGCAAGAAAATACCCACTTTCTAAAAGTGGTATTTTCAAACACAGAATGTTAAAACCAACTTCACTAAAAGATGTATTTTATCATTCTGAGTTCAGGCATACTAAACTCGAATTTCTACCTAGTTCCCTGAGTCAGTTTAGGATTATAAGATGTTATAATCAAACTGCCCATTCTGGCCTATGGGGAACAGGTAGCCTTGCAATAGTGAAAAACGAAAATGGCTGTAATTCACTATTAGGACATGCCACACACACCAGGTATGTCCCACCTTATCCTTACAATGCACCCTGCCCGTAGGCCTACCATAGGGGTGTCTGATATGAAGAAAAGGGAAGGTTTGGGGACTGGTAGGTGGGTGCACTTACCAAGTCGACATGGCAGTCACAGACTGCACACAGGCTCTGCAATGGCAGGCCTGAGACGCACTTTACAAGCTACTTCTGTGGGTGGCACAACCAGTGCTGCAAGCCCACCAGCAGCATTTGATTTACAAGCCCTGGGCACACTCAGTGCACTGTACTAGGGTCTGACAGTAATTCAAATAAGCCAAACATGGAGTCACTAATTCACATCATAATTTACAATAGGGAGCACTTGCACTTTGGCACTGATTAGCAGTGGCAAAGTGCCCATGAGCATCTAGTCCAGCAAAAACATATCGACAACAGTGGAGGCATTATGAAAAAATGGAAGGGAGACCCACGCCAAGGATGCCAGGTCTAACACATTCTCTCCAGAATAGCGAAATGGTATGGCCACTCCAGCGAATCAAATGCTTTAGTCGCATCAAGGAATGCCACTAGCGCCTTAACCCTGGGATTTAAATAATGCAGCACCATAAAGAATGTGCGGAGGTTGTGGGAAGTGGATCTGCATGGGATGAAACCAGATTGGTCAGGTCTCGCAATTAGGGGGAGCAGAGGTTGCAGTCTGTTAGCAAGCAGTTTGGCATAAATCTTAGCATCGATATTAATCAGGGAAAGAGGCCTGTAAGAATCTATCTCGTGGCTTGGTTTACCAGGCTTCGGTATAGTCTGAATTATCGCCTCTCACATCGACGGAGGGAGTATTCTAGAAGTCTGTGCCTCCTCAAACACCACGAGGAGTTGGGGCACCAGTAAGTCAGCATATGCCTTATAAAAGGCTGTCGTCAAGACGTCGGATCCCGGGGCCTTGTCCGCTGGCAGACTGCTAATGACCTGCCGAATATCATGAGATGTAAAGGGTTAGTCTAGGTATTCTCTATGAGCCCTCCCGAGCCATAGTAATTCAATAAACTCAAGGAATGATTGAAGTTCCTCCGGTATCTTCTGATGAGTGTCGGTGTATAGTTCAGTATAGAATTTGGTAAAACGGTCTAAGACTTCCTGAGGCCCTCTGACTACCGTTAAATCCTCACCCGCTATCTCAGATATGTAAGTGGCTGTGTGCGGTTTTTTGAGCATATTCGCTAGGGTTTTGCCAGGTCTGTCCCCCTCCCCGTAGCGCCTGGCCAGGGTATATTTGCCCAGAAATTGTACCTCCCTGCGGGCCTCCTCCTCAAATTCAATAAGTAACTCTTTAATGGACAGTAAGAGTGCCGGGTCCTCTGTAGCATAATACGTGGTCTCCAGTTCCTTGATGCGAGTTTCTAGAGTCTTCAACGTGCCTCTAATAGCCTTGAGTACCCTGGCCTGACATGAAATACATTTCCCCTAATAACCACTTTGAATGCCTCCCAAAGTGTTGCATGTGTGGAAACTGATCCAGCGTTTGTGTCAAAATACTCCTCGATGTCTCTGTATATCTCCTCCTTAAAGGCGGAGTCTAGCAGGGCGTTAGGGGCTAGTTTCCAGCTAAACATCTTACGTGGTGTGTTTGGGACTATTAGCTGTAGCAAACACGGGGCGTGGTCGGATAGTGTTCTGGGGATATGAGTGGTGTCTATAGTCCATGCCGCAATGCTCCTGGAAACTAACCAGTAGTCCAACCTGGACCAAGCTCCATGATGTGCTGATATGCAAGTGCCCTCCGCCACCCCCGGGTTTCTCAGCCTCCAAATATCAACCAGACTGCCATCCTTTATTATGGTGTGTAGGGCATCCCTAGAGTTGGGGTTTAGTGCGCGAGCGCTGCGCTTCCTGTCCAAGGTGTCATTGAGCACCACATTGAAATCGCCCCCCCATATTATGGTATCACAACCAATTATATGCGTTTTGGCCCATACAGTACGAAAGATTTCGGGGCAATCAGCATTGGGTCCATACACTGCCTCAATTACCATCTTCACCCTCCCCCCCCCAATATCCCGCAAAGAATCACAAATCGGCCTTCAGGGTCTAGCTGTGAGTCTACAGTCTTCCAGTCGAGCCCTTGCCGAATCACTATCGCCACCCCCCTCGCATAATTAGAGTAGATGGAGGAGAAGGTATGCCCCCACTGTTTGATGTGTAATTTGAGAGAGGATGTGCTGTTCAAGTGGATCTCTTGGAGCAGGCAGACGTCAATGTGATGCCTGCTTAAGTAAGAGTGGACTAATCTAGCTTTCCTACGATCATTTAGTTCCCAGATGTTCCAGGTTAGGAATCTGTATTCAGTCATTCCCACTTGGGGCTTGTGTATGTAGTGCCCAGTTTTAGAAAGGTTACTGTATAGAAGGCCCAGGTAACCCCATGTGCCAATGTCTGTGGAACAGCTAATTCTCGTGAGTACCCCGTTAGACTGTTCTGAAAGTTGCGAATGATTATCACATTTGGCTCTTCATTAAATGCTATCCTGACAAACGTACCCAACATGTCAACACCCCTCCTCCCCCCACCCACACCAACCCCCCAATCAGGTTGTGCGAGACATCCCACCCGTAATGAAGAACAAAACAGTGCGCCCCAGATCAACGCCTGGAAGCGAAACTTGGGAACTCTCCCCGGAGGCGTGGGTTAAACTTCAAACAGCCCTGCCAAGTGGCGGGGTGGCCAAGAACAATTCAGGGAACCAACGGCCAGTGAACTAGGATTCCCAGGAACTCATACCAGCAGGGTGTCTGCAAATCAGTGCTAGTATCCCACAAGGAGCATGGAACATAATAAACTCAAATGTCTCACGTTACTCAGCCAGTGCTGGCCATCAATTACACGCAGTGTTCAGTCATTATCACTTAGATGCTCGCCAGAGTTCAGAGTGTCTGCAGGTTTCGTAGCTCGTTTCAGCCCACATATGTGTTTAGCAAACTTCATGGCTGATTTCGCGTCTGTGAAAAAGTGGGCGGAGCCGTCGTGCGAGACCTTCAGCTTGGCTGGGTAGAGTAGCGCATAAGGGACCTCCGCCTGCAGGAGTATACGTTTAACCGGCACAAACTCTCGGTGCGCAGCCTGCACCGTGGGGGTGAAATCAGGGAAAAATGAGATGGTGTTACCTTTGTGTTGTAGAGTCCCACGTTCTCTGGGCAGGCGCAGCACGACATCTCGATCTCGATAGTTCAACAGCCAGGCCAGAATCGGGCGGGGAGTAGCTCCCACTGGCGGCTTTGGTCCCAGCATACGGTGCGCCCTTTCCACAATGAAGACCTTTGATAAGTCCGACCCAAACAATTTGCGTAGAAGTTCTTCCACAAACGTCTCCATTTTGAAGATGGCCGTCGTCTCAGGCACCCCGTGATGCGGATGTTGTTGCGTCTGGATCGAGCTTCCAGATCATCGTTCTCAGCTCTAATCAATGTTAATACTTTGTCCATTTGCAACAGCTGCTCCTTGGCCTCGACCTGGAAGTCATGTGCATCGGAGGTGCGGTTCTCGAGCTGGTCTAGCCTGGTTTCGTGCGTATCTATGCGTTTCCGGACCTGATCTAGTTGGGCCGTGAGAGCATCAAGTTTGGTGTCTATGGTCTTTAAGCTTGACCTCATCTCCAGCAGGAGTGCACGCAGATCTCCCACCTGGTCGTCTGTGCTGGTTGTAGCAGGGTTTTCTCCCTCTCCCTCTGTACCAGAATCTGTTTGTCTTGTCAGCCTTTTATTATCAAAGGACAGTTTTGACTGCTTGACTTCGTGTTTACCCATGTCCTTACAGCAATGTGGGTCGTGGATGTAATCGGAAAGGTAAGTCGTCCTAACGGTTCCACGGATCTTTCGCCCACCTCGGCTAAGGCAGCAGATGCTACTGGTGCTTCGGGCACAATGCACCACATGCAATGTTCCGCAGTTTAAGGAGCACCAGCCCCAACGCTAATATTGAGGCGAGGAGCTTGTTGATGTTCAGTGATCTCTGTTGTGATTTTTTTTCCTAGATGTTAGCTCTCCACTCTGAGGGTACTCACAGCCGCCATGTCGCCGTACAGATGCTATCCGTAGGCCTTTCCAGCAGCGGTGACTTAGTATCCACAAGCTCCCCCAGGAAAGTCCCAGCAGTATCTCGATGGGCCCGTCAAGAATATGCACCCGCCTTGGCTCTAGGCTTCAGCAGCGAAGATCTCCTCACGTATCCTACACGGCATATGCGGCTTCCTCGACCCAGCCTCGAGAGCGACCGGTCAGCTCCCGCCAATACCAAAGGGTAGGGCTACGGCAGAGTCGCAGTATATTCGTCGTAGGATGTTGTATGCGCCACTGCCCGCACTGCTTTGCGTGCCGATTTGTGATGCGGCTATCGGGTTTTCACTGCGGCCCCAGTCACGGTCCACAAATGATTGTAATAGTCTCAGGGAAGTTGCGGCATATCAGTTACGGCAGTCCCACCGCGCCGCTCCCAGTAACATCCCCGGTCCACGAGAGCAAAGGTCACCCCGTGCACTTTCCACTTTGTGTTTGCAGCCTCCCCCTCTCAGCGCCAGGAACAGGCCAAATCGCGCTGGTATATTCATGATCAGGTGCGCGTTGGTGCCTATTCACCCGCCTCCAACGTCGGCTCAGGAGGGCAGCTCGCGTGTATTCCAACGCCCCAAGCGAGGGCCTCCAGCCGTCTGCCACCCCTGCCAGGCTCCTCACCTTAGCTTGAGGTTCGAGTCGCACCTCCAGGTTTCGCTGATTTCTGCACAGCCCGTTCTCACCCGGTCCGAGTCCAGTGCTCCTCCACACCAGCACGGGGCCGCGGCTCGGGCGACGACGAGCGCCCGCTTCCTCTCTCTCCCTCCACAAGATGGCGGGCACAGCCGGGCTGGGCTCACGGGCTCGGGGGGTAGTTGTGCGATCCGGCGTTCCTCTTCCCAACGGATCAGCCTTAGCAGCCGGCCGGGTTCCGCACAGCCGTCAGTCCCTCACCCCACTCTGGGACGTCAGACCCACCAGCACTCCAGGCCGGCGCATGCTCCAGCATGCCGTGCAGTCCGGCGATTGTCGCAGCAGGCCCGTACCTCGCCGCCAGCGAAAGGAGCATCCGAAGCTGCCTCTCCCCTTCAAATGGTGTCACTGTGCGCTCCGTGTCCTCGGGAGTTCGGAGATTAGGATGGCTTGCGCCGTTGGTGCCGCTAAAGGGCAGATTTTATTCGGATTTTGCCTCGGCCAGCATAGCGCACTCAAAGAGCGGCCATCTTGCTGCTCGGCTAGGCCACGCCCCTCCTTTGGTATTGTAAATGGCAATGCCTTTTATGTGTTGATTTTTAAAACATAAATAAAAGGCATTGTCATTGACAATCTGGACTCCGGACAATTACGAACATTTAATTTCATGGGATATTCTGTTCTAATGAATTTTTAGTAATTCCATCTTTTTATTAAAACCATTATGTATTAAGGATTCACTTTTTAACTCTTTTGTATACATGAAGTACATCTTTTAATTGTCATGATTTTAAGTAATCAAACAATAAAGAATTATATATGCATTGTCATTTACAATGCCAATAGCTTAAACACTTGCAAATGCAAGACCTATTGCATTGCAAATGCTTGTTCAAATTGACAACAAGGAATAGTAGGCCTGAACCACAGTGGAAATACTCCTCCCCCCCCCCCCAATTCCTCAAAACGGTTAACCAGGGCCTATGAGGGGAAAACTGAAAGAGGGTGATAAGTATCACACAACTCATAATTATTATTCCTTTGCAAACTTTTTTTCTCAGCGTTCGGAATTTAGCTCTATCTTGGAATCAGCGAATAAGGCTAGGGACAAGGTTTACTGTATCTCAACTTTTAAAGAACTAGCCTGGAAATCAGGACAGAGGAATGATCACTGCATAACTCATCCTGAACTATATCTACCTTCAACATCCGAATGAGGGAATTGCAGCAAAACTATGCACTTTTTGCATAAAACACTTTTAATAGAAATGCAGTACTCTTGAAAAAAGTTATTGCGTTTCTACAGCTTCTAAGAGGCGAAGCGAGCAAGACTTTATTTTAACTGCTATTTACAATACCTAATCACAGGTTCCTGGACGGCGCGAATGTCGTGAAACATCAATCAATCGATGTTGAATCTAAACTGTGGCGCACAGCAATTGGCATCATCAGTAACTCATCAGGGCGTAACGGGCCTGTCAGGTTGACTGATGCAGTATGAAGTGTGATTGGATTTTTAAGGTCAGAGAAAGCGGCACGGTAATTGGTATGACAGCACTGATGCATGTGAATGACTTTCAGCCATGCCAGTGTATTCCAAGATTGAATATAAATGTGACACCATATTGCCATGTTGGTCTCAATAGTTTTCAGCCCATGGTACGAATTTAATTGATAACCTTGAGAGATGTCCTTTCAATGGTTGAGTAAAAGGGACTTTGCGCCCTCAGGTAGGCTATTCCTTCCCGCCATTTCTTTACATACATGGTCGCCTGCGTGAGCTGCTGTTTTATCTCACTTGCTCTTCATGAAATAGTATCTAATTGAATATATATAATAAAAATAAAATAAATAAAATAAAATAAAAATGTCCTAAACATCAAAATTATACGATAGGACGTTGCAATAGAATAAAAATAACTGGCAGCAGTGGGACTTGAATCCATACATCCGGAGAAACTGGAGTCTTAACACTGCGGCTTAGACTGCTAGGCCACTCGCCTTTCCATTGGACCAATCTGTAATTCTAAAATACAGACTGCAAAAGGAAGGCACTTATGTGCCGGCATTGGATAACGTTAAAACAGGGTGTGCAAATATGCATTTTGCTGGCGTCTGCCTCTTTCCTTCTGTAGGAGCACTTCCAAAAGGGCCCTATTTCCAACAGCCTTTCACATTGTATTTTAAGTACGTGATTCACGATGCAAAGGGGCACATACAATCGTATTTGTTCTGTCAGAGCATTAGCAACGTGCTGGAGGAGGTGGGGAGTGCCACAGGGAGATGAGGTAATTTATGGCAAACATGCATGATGCTTAGTGGCTGGAGCCTCGGTAAGGACGAAAAACAGCGTTTATAATTATATGCTTCCAGGAGTAGCTTTGTTTTAAGTTAAATGTGAGCAGGAAGGTATTTCCCAGTTCCGGAAACCAAAACCAGTGCTCACCTCATAAACAAGCATTGGCATAGCCAATCGGTCTCGCTTTTGTGACCTTATAAGTATTTAGTTATGCAGCACAATATCCTTGGTGCAATAACATCAACTGTTGCATGGCTAAAAACTTATAAGGCCCCAAAGGCGAGACCTATTGGCTATGCCAATGCTTGTTTTTAGAAGCCTGGCATGCAGTTTTAAATGGAGGCTGGTAAGAAAGGTGCCAACCCGAGGGGCAAGGTCTAGAGAGAAATAAGATAGGAAGAGAGGCGAGTTATAATGAGATAGCACGAATAGAAAGGTGAAGCACAGAATGACAGGTCAGGTAAACAAAGTAGCGAGGCAGAGAGGCAGGTAGAGCCGGTGGGATGAAAAATAGAAAGATATGAGAAGTAGAGGGAAAAGAGGTGCAGATGAGGTAGAGAGATGAGGCTAATACAGAGGAAGGGCGAGGGAGAAGTAGAGAATGGTGAAATAGGGAGAGAGAGACAGAGGTAAGACAGATATAACAAACGAGCGAGACATTAGAAGCAGAGAGAGTGAACGGAAACAGTGATGGAGATAGAAAGAGAGATGAAAGCAAAGGGAGTGATAGATGGAGTGGAAGAGGTAGAGAGAGCATTGTAGAGGAAAATAAATAAAATAATGGGAAAGGTGAGGGAAAGAGGACATCAATAAAAAGAGAGACATAGAAGGCCAATAGGTGAGGTAAATTGAGAGGCTAGATAGTGTATGAGAAGTGGGGAAGAGAGAGATGAGGCAGTGAGTTGTGAGGCAGAGAGAGAAATGAAAGAGAGAATGGTGAGGTAGAAAGAGGCATGTGAGAGGTAGAGAAAGGTAAGGTAAAGATGGCAAAAATGATAGAAAGGGTAAGATAAAGAGAGATGAAATTAAGAGGGAGATGAAGTAAATGGAAGAGAAATGAAGGGGGATGAGATGCAAACAGAGCAGCAAGATGCAGAAAGAAGAGAAAGTGTAGAGAGAGAGAGAGAGAGAGGCACTTGAGGAGAGGAGAGGGGCAGAGAGCTAGAGATCTAGAGGTAGGATCGGAGAGAGAGGTGGCAAGTTGAGGTCATGAGAGGTAAGTGATGTGGGGCACTGAGGTTTATTGAAAGAGAGGTGTGACGTACAGAGGGAGTTTAAAGGTAGAGCAATAGTGTGGTAGGTACGTAGCCATGTATAAATAGACAGGTAAAAAGGGAGTGTTTAAGTAAAGGAATGAGACATGGGACAGAAAGGTGCGACAGAGAAAGAAATGTATTGGGTGGTATAGAGAAGTGACAGCTAGTCACAGAGTGTGGTATGTAGAGAAGTAAGTTAGAGAGAAGGGCAGGGATTTAGTCTCTGGTCAGGTAAAGAGAGTTAACTTACAACAAGAGAGGAAGAGGGAGAGATGAAGGAGGGAAATGTGAGTAGAGGTGGGAGGTAGAGAGGCAAAACAAACAGGAGCTAAGAGTAAGTTAATGGGAGGCAGACAGAAAGTAGAGAGGTAAAGAAGGGTTAGCAAGACAGGGAAATAGATGATAGAGCAAGATGTAGGTGAGGTAGAGAAAGAGGTGGATAGAGAGGTTGAGAAATGTGGGATGACAAGGGACCCGTAAGCCAGGAACACACCAGGTCTTTGTCCTTAAGCTCGCTACCAGTGCAGTAAACATGGATCAGCCATCTGTAGATAAAGAGTGTGTCTTTATTTCAGGTAGAATAGTATATTTCGTCAGCCATCAACTGCCCGCTTCCTCACTCCAGCCTTCCTTCAGCAACTGTCCACACAACTCATCACATATAATGACGTCTCTGTTACATCAGATGAATCTAACAGAAGACTGTACCATATGAGCAGCTACCACATAGAGCGACTTTTGTTTAAATTGCTCTTTATTGAGATTTTTATAATAACACAATACTAAAATGACACTCGTATCAAATTCCTGGCCTGTGCACAGAGGGGACACCACACAATATACAAGTTGCAGCACAGCTCCAGAAGACAAACTGTCATTAAAAAACATTCCAGACAGTGTTCTGAGTGTGCTGTGGTGCACAGATGGAGCTTACTTGTTGAACTGAGAATTAGCACACCCTGGTCTCAATTGGAGGGAGGGTACTATAGGACGGTCTGGATGCTGTGAGCGAGGAAAGAAGGCCGGGGTCATCTGCTTTATCGCTGATGTATTTGGCAATGTGTAGCACAGTAGAATATTCCTCGGCCTGCGCAGTGGTCTACAAGGGTCTTAAAACGCATACGAGATCCACTAAGAGCTACATCTAACCAATGAAATCCATCCAGAGCTACAGCCTAATAGTAACTTAAATGCTCTTAAAGAAAGGAAGAAGAGAAAGAAGAAAGGAGATGAGAAAAGGAAAAAAGAAACAGAGAAAAGTGAGACAGAAAGGAGGGGAGGGACAGAAATTAGTGACGAGAGGGAGAGGATTGGAGAACCAAAGGCAATAAGGGTGAGCGAGTGAGGGAAAAACAGAAAAGACAGAGAAAGGGAGGAAGCTCACCAAAAGGGTGAGAGAGTCGGTTAGAGGAAGGTAGAGAGGGAAGACAGGCAGGAGGGCGAGAGGGAAGTAGAATGGGGGGCAAGCACAGGAGAGGCAGAAAGATAGAGTAGAGTGAAGGAGTATGGGAGACAGGGGCACAAGGTTGGAGGAATGAGAACAGAAAGCCAGGAGAGATAAAGATGGGGGAGGGGGCGGAGGCTGACCGGGAGAAAGAAAGGTGTGGGGGCGCTGGAGGGGCAGAGAGACGGAAGAAACACAGGCGGAGAGAGAGACACTGTGAGAGAAAGAGACGATATGAGAGGAAGGAGGATAAAGGAGAGGCAGGGAAAAGAGGCGGTAGGTAGACACACAACCTCTCCAAAGTGTGATCAAACATTTCCCTTAACAAAACGAGAAACCTGATGGCTTTGCTGAACTTGTTGAAGCAGATGACACAATAACCCCCACAACTTCACATACAATATGGCGTGTTTTGTAATGACTAAATCTGGAATGTAAACATGAAAATACAAGCATTGGCAAAGCCAATAGGTCTCGGCAACCCGAGAGCTATAGACGTTGTTCATATTAATGTCTTTTAGCTATATTTTATGGAGTGGATGCATGTGATGTGGAGTGGAATTATATGGCTTGGAGTGCAATTGTTTATCATGGAATTGTGTGGTGTTGAGTGGACGTATGTGCAGTGGAAATATGTGGCATGGTGTGCATTGGAATTATGTGGCTAGTAATTATGTGGTGAGGAGATTATCTGCTGGGTGTTGATGACGGAACAGCAAGATGGAGGGATGATCAAGAAAAGCAAAGAATGTGGAGAGAGACCAGCACAGGCTGCTTTGGAGATGCAGGAAGGTTTACTTTCCCACTAACATATAACTTGCCATATAATTAGGTTTACTTTCCCCACTATATAAAGTTGCCATAATATTATGGGTACCAGAGTAGTTCTCTGTTCCACTAGCAGCATACTTCATACAGTGTCTGGGATGTAGTCCTTGCCGAGGGCCAATCCGGGGTTTAGAATTGTTTTAGCATCCTTACGTCCCTTTGCCAAACCAAGTCCAGCCCTCCTTGTCCTGTAACCATGGACATCATTTAGAGGTCGCCAGGGGTCGCATTTGAGATCCCTGGCTTGTCTCCTGTGACCACTGGAACTGTCCTTGTGACGGCTGGGCTCAGAAATGGGAAGGGCAGTATCACAGACAGAAGGTAAACAAGGCTCTAGTAAGCCTTGTTAACTAGCTGTGCCTCTCTGCTACGTCACGTGCATGAGAAGGCATGAAAACTCTCAGCAGCAAGTGGATCTAAGCAAAGTAACACACTTTCAAAACTATTAGCTATTTTGCAAGTGGATCCAACCCCTGTAAAATTCATCTCTGTACCTCCTACTGCTCCCGAGCATGGTAAGGAAAGAAGAAATATAAGAGGGGGAGGGGTGAGAGAGAGCGAGGTTAAAGTGAAAAGACTATGAAGGGAAAAATAAGGCAAGGGAGAGAGGAAAGGGACGCTACAGAGAGGGGTGAGAAACAGAGAAAAAGATAGGTTTGTGTGAGAGAGGGATTAAAGACATCAGCGAGAGGAGACAGGTGTGAAAGAGTGAGGCACACGAGAGGAATAGGCGATATACACATAGTCATGTAACAATGGTGAATGCAATTAAACACTTTGTGCCAAGAGCGCAGGTGGCTAGCAAAAGCCATAGTGGGAAGTGGAGAGCCAGTTCTATCCTGACACTAGCACACTCTTAACAAATTAACACTGCATCCAGAATGGCAAAAGGCGCTGAACAGTTACTAGGTGCAGCACGCTCGCGTTTCATAACATTACACACTGGATGCCCTCATTGATGTATACAGGGCAGGAGTTGGTTTGAAATGTTCAGTAACCACCATAAACCTAGCATGGGAACAGCAGAGCAACCTGTAGCAGCCAGCAAATGTAACCTGAGCAAACCCTATCTCCCACCTATCCGTCCTCCATCACACTGCTAAGCGTGGAGTCCCAAGACCCAATAAAAGCACAACTCTGGTCACTCACGTACAAAAACGTTTCCCGAGTGGGTCTAGAGAGGAAGTGCAAATCCTTCCAAGCAGGCATGCTTCAATGCCACGCACGGGCAGGGGGTGCTGCATGAGTGCAAGCACAAAACTACACAATTCCGTTTTTGCTTTTAGTCCGGATTATCCAATTGGAGGCTACTACTACGTACCACTTCCCAGAACTGGCTGGACGAATTGACACAACACAACTGGATCTTCGTGTTCGCTTAATCTGCTGCCAGGTAATCATCCCACTGGTTTAAACAAGCATTGCCAACAAGTGTCGGCAAAAGTGAAAGCGTTTCACTTGCGGGAGCGAGCAGCGCCAGGAGCGATAATTGCTACCATATGGCGCCGCTCGCTCCCGCAAGTGAATCGCCAAACGTGCACGCGTTGCCATTGAAGGCAATGGAACGTGTGCACGTTTTTGGCTGAAAAGCCGAAGCGATTGCTAAAGGTCTTTTTGCCTAAGCAGCGCATGCGTGCTGCGTAGGCGAGACCTAAAAATGAGTCTTTGTTCGGCAGAGCCTTGGCTTAGAACTTAAGTATGTGATTTTTTTTTTTTTTACATTAAAGCGGGCGCTGTGCTGAAACAAAGCACGGTGCCCGTGTACATAAAACGTATGTGCATGGCGCCCCTTAAGCGGGCGCCATGGTAAAAAATAAGTAGTCCCCAAACAAAACACATCAGCACCTACAGTATAATGAAACTGTAGTTGGTCGGTGATGCTGGGCTAAAAACGGAAATGATGTTTCGCCAGCACCAACCAATAGGGAGCCAGGATATAGGAGTGATGCAGGAGTGAACCAATGCCAAGCAGCAGGCAGGATTACACTCCGTATTGTCATTACTTCAGGTCTTGCAGACAGCGCATGCGCTGCCTATGCCTGAACTAACAAAAAACACTTTTAAATGTACTCTAGAGCAGAGTTAACAATCCCTTACAAATAATTAAGGTAAACAAAGGCAGAAATGTCATGTTACAAATTAGTACATTCAATTATGTTTACAGTCCTATTTAGCATCATGTCTGGGCCACCAGAACCTTCTTGCCAACAGCCCAGTGAATAAACACTGCCACTTCACAGCTCTGTCCTTTTTAATGTCATCTAAAAACAGGACATTTTGTGCTCCATGCCACACAGATGTGGCAGGAGGCAGACCATGCGAAAGCCCCCTGTGCAGCTTCCACCCCCAGGCCAATTGTGAAACAGGCAGTGTAAGTTAAAGCCACCTGCTCAGTCCCTCAGTAGCCTCACTGTGTGCTCTGCATGCCCAGGCTATTGTGCAGCTTTCTCCCACCACAGGGGTCCGACACCTCTGAGCCCCTTCTCAGCAGGGTCGCTTTATCTTCCTCACAGAGCGTCAAGACAGACACTACCTTTCCCACTAATTATTTTAAAAGAGGAGCTGCTCGCAAAAGGCAGGTTCTCTCCTAATTCCTCGAACAATCTGCATGCTTTCAGATAAAGTCTGGACACTTGCTGAAGGCTGTGTGCACGTACATGCACCCTAGGGGGAACATAGGTTAGCACCTCCAGATCTTTCCCTCTTTATCCTTCCCAGGAAATTACCCTTGCCCAGAGAGAAAGACAAGGCAATGGTCATCTCTAGGGTGTAGCTTGAATGTTCTTCTCCCTCTCCTCTGTAAGACTAACCTCTTTTTTTTATTCTCTTAGAGATTCTTCCCTAAGAAAAAAAGAGAAAGAATGGTTATCTCTGGTTTGTAGCCTTAATTTTTCCCCATACTGCCATCTCTTTCCTTTATAAATGGTGGAGTTCAAAGAGGATAAACGAGGGTCTAAAGTTTCTGATTCTCTACTGGTGAATTGCAGCTAGAGGAAATATGCTAATGACATCCCCATGATTCTAATTGGGGCGATTGGGTGTAAGAGTGACTCCTAGCTTCAGCCCCTTTGAAATCACTCTTCACTCCCTTCTCTTCCTTAGTCCTCTTGATGCTGGCGAAGGACTACATTATGATTTACTTGCAGTGCACCATGGTCCACCATGTCGTTCCTTGTGTAGCTGGGTGGAAATCTGGTTGATTCTGTCTTCAGCCTTCAGACACTGTCATCTGCCTGCAGAAGTAAACTGCACAACCCGTTTATGGGTTGATTCACCAAAGCCAGCAACAGTGTTTGTCATTGGGTTACACTGTACCCTGCCATCTATTTGGTAGATTTGCCCCAGTGTTGCCTTTTACCAGGTAAGACTCTTATTCAGAAGGACCTGCCTGTACACTTATAGTAGGGACCTAAACCTACCTGAACACTTTGTTCAAGTTCCAAGCTCTTTGTGACCAAAGAAGGGAGTGCCTGCAGAGTACTCAAGGAGCTGCTGTGTGACCAGGGCTGGGTCTGTATGACAGCCGATTTCCCAGAGTTGAGGGTGCATCACCAGAGGTCTGCAATTTTTACATCTGAAAGAGACCATTAGTTATAGATTACTTACCTTAGAATTACCCCCAGGCGTCAGACTGGATCCGAAGGTTTTTTTCTCTAGCAGTACCCCTGCGCGTCGGCAGGTGGCGTCGGTTGACTCCGCCTCCGTCGTAATCGCCGAGATGACGTCGCAGTGTCTATTTAGACACCGCCCCTGCGCGCTGACGTCAGTTCTTTCTTTTTCCAGGCCAGCCTTGCGCAGATCCGGAGAGAGCTTGCCCCTCAGTCATTTTTTGACTAAACTTTTTCTCGACTGTTGTCGACTTCTTTTTGAGTCTTCCGACTCCTGGTGCACGAGGGATGTCACTTCGACGGACCGGATTCAAGCCGTGTGAGGCCTGTAACCGCCTGATGTCGGTTACGTACCCCCACCTCGTGTGCCTCGGGTGCCTGGAGTGCAACCACGGCCCAAAGTCGGGCTCCGACTGCCGGGCCATGAACCCAAAGTCTTTGCGGGAGCGGTCCCGAAAGCTATTGGAGGCCCGACAGTCAGCTCCGCGTCGTTCGAGGTCCCGGTGGAGGGAAAGGTCGCGGACCCGGTCGCGGAGCAACCACCACCACTCCTCTTCAAAGTCTTTGAGACCTTCGGGTAAGTTGAAGCACAAGAAGAAGGTGAAGAAGCAGCGTTGGCCTTCGCCTTCTCCCCGTCCGTCGGTCGACGCGACTCGGGAACTGGAGCGTCGTCGCTCTCCAGCTACGTCTTCGGAGCCTGCTCCAGAGAAGGCTCCGCGCTACCCTCTATTTTCCAGTGCCAGAGCGTCCCCTGCCCAGCTTTTTACGAGGCGCTTCATGGCATCTTTGGGCAGCCCGACTCCGCGGGCACACCTTCAGGCCCCACGGACTCAGTTGGCGGTCCTGTGATTTCGAGGCTGGCGGCTTCAGCTCCGGCGCCGGAGGGCCCCCGAGGATTTCAGGCCTGGATCCGGAACGACGCCGGTCGACCTGATGGTACCATCGCAGGCGCCGATCCTGACAACAACGCCTCCGTCACCGGTCGTGCCCTCGACCGACGCCGACCCCAGCCTCATCCCCGACTTGGATCCGGTGCCGGACCGACGCCGGTCGACGTCAGAACCGGCGCCTGAGGGCACTTTTGTGCCACTGTTCATCCCTGGCGTTCCCTACAGGCCTGATTGGCAGCCAGAGGAGGGTGAGGAGGACTGGGAGGGGTCTTTAGACCCTTTAGCTGATCAGCTTGAGGAGCCGGTCTGGCGAGAGGACCTGGGTGATGCCAGTGGTCTGGATACCTCCCCGGACCTTGGTATGCTTTCTCCCCCTACCGTGGCTACAGAGGAGGGAGCGTCTTATGCAGTGGTGTTGCTTAGGGCAGCTGAGGCCGTGGGCCTGGAGCTTCCTACGGTGGCAGTCAGGACTAACCTCATTACAGAGGTACTTCAACCTGCAGCAGCTTCTTCTGAACCCCTGCTGCCTTTCAATGAAGCCCTCATTGACATCCTTCTGGGCACTTGGTCCAAGCCCAGCACAGGGGCCCCTGCGAACAGGATGATTGCCCTACGCCACCGCCCTGCCCCGGGCGACCCACTTTTTCTCTCCCAACACCCAACCCCCAACCCCATAGAGCTTGGTGGTCCAAGCGTCGTCCTCTAAGGGCGCATTCCCTACTGCTCCCTCAGATAGGGAATCCAAGAAGCTGGACCATCTTGGGAAGAAGATGTTTTCTTCCGCCAGCTTAGCGCTGCGGTCAGTGAATACCGCATGCCTCTTGGGCCGTTATTCCCATATGGTGTGGGATACGGTTGCGCAGGTGCTGCCACAGTGCCCGGAGGAGTCCCGGGCCGTTCTCTCCCACGCAGTGGCTGCAGGTATAGACGCAGCAAAATTCACGATCCGATGTGGGCTGGATACCGCCGACTCACTAGGCTGAATGGTTTCCACGTCAGTAGCCCTGAGGCGCTACGCCTGGTTGAAAACGTCTGGTTTTTCTGGGGATGTCCAATCCACAATGCTGGACATGCCCTTTGATGGGCGTGCCTTTTTGGTGATAAGGCAGACTTGGCGCTCGAGCGCTTTAAGGATTCTAGGGCTACGGCCTGATCCTTGGGCCTCACAGCGACCTCTCGCCCCACGCAGTCTGCTTTTCAGCCCTTTCGTGGCTATGGAAGGGGTGCCCCACCACGTTCGTCCCAGTCTAGCCACCGGTTCACGAAAGCTCAGCCTGGGCGTGGCCGCGGACGTGGGACCCAGTGACCTCGCGGCTCTGGGGGCCAGTGGGCAGGCCAGTCCACCCATACCCCCCCTGCAGCAGCCTCCAAACCCTCCTAGTCTGACCTTTCAGGGCCACCAGAGGCCAGTGGGCGGCAGGATTTGCCATCACCTCCCCCACTGGCATACCATCACGCCGGACAGGTTGGTTTTGAAGATAGTCCTAAGGTGCTACTCCCTCCCCTTCGAGACTACCCCTCCCTCCATGCCACCATCCTTCCTTCGCATGTTGGAAGATCACTTGGCCCTTCTCCGTCAGGAAGTTGCAGCTCTCTTGGCCAAGGGAGCTATCGAAAGGGTTCCTGTGCCAGAAGTAGGACGTGGTTGATACTCCCACTGCTTTCTGGTACCGAAGAAGGACAAAGGCCTGAGTCCTATATTAGACCTCAAGGCCCTCAACAGCTTCCTCCGTAAGAGAAGTTCAAGATGCTCACGTTGGCTCAGGTCCTGTCTGCCCTCGACCCTGGAGACTGGATGGTAGCGTTGGACTTGCAGGACGCATACTTCCACATCCCCATCCTGCCAGCCCACAGGCGTTACCTACGGTTCACGGTAGGACACCAACATTTTCAGTTCACCGTGCTCCCCTTTGGCCTTACCAGCGCCCCTCGGGTGTTCACGAAAGTGATGGCGATGGTCGCAGCTCATCTGTGCCGATTAGGGATTCCAGTCTTCCCCTATCTCGACGACTGGCTGTTAAAGGCAGGCTCGCCTCAGGCTGTCGTCTCCCACATCCAGACTACGGCGGACCTCCTGCATTCGCTGGGGTTCACTATCAACGTGCCGAAGTCACACCTGACTCCCTCTCAGAACCTCCTTTTCATCGAAGCGGTTCTGGATACGGCGCAGTTTCGGGCTTATCCTCCCGAACAGCGAGCCTGGGATATTCGGGCTATGATACCGATGTTTCAGCCTCTATCCCGGATTTCGGTGAGAATGACTCTGAGGCTGCTGGGCCTCATGGCCTCCTGCATCCTGCTGGTGGATCATGCCAGGTGGCATATGCGGGCTCTGCCGTGAGACCTGAAGTTCCAGTGGGCGCAGCATCAGGGGAATCTCTCAGACTACATCCAGATCTCAGAGGGAACTGCACGCCAATTGCAGTGGTGGTTGACGAACCAACAGTGGGTCAGGGGCAGTTCCCTCTCCCTTCCCCAACCAGAGCTCACAGTGGGACCGATGCGTCACTCCTGGGATGGGGCGGCAAGCTGGGAGAGGCGGAGATCAGAAGACTCTGGTCTCCGGCGGAGTCCGGACTCCATATCAACCTTTTGGAGCTCCGGGTGATTCGTCTGGCACTGAAAGCATTCCTTCCCTCTATCAAAGGAAGAGTAGTGCAGGTGTTCACAGACAACACCACCCCCATGTGGTACTGCAACAAACAGGGCGGGGTGGGGTCGTGGACCGTATGTCAAGAGGCTCTTCGCCTTTGGACATGGCTGGAACATCAGGGCATGTCCCTGGTGGTTCAACACCTGGCGGGTTCTCTGAACACCAGGGTGGACAAGCTCAGCCGTCGGTGCATAATGAATCACGAATGGCGTCTTCACGCGGAGGTGGTGCAAGGTCTCTTTCAGCAGTGGGGAGAGCCTTGGTTAGATCTGTTCGCCACCGAAGAGAACGCGCAATGTCAGCAGTTCTGCACGTTGGATTTTCCAAGGCGGCACCCGCTCGGCGACGCTTTTCATCGCGAGTAGAACTGCGGCCTCCTGTACGCCTTTCCGCCGGTACCCCTTCTGGCCCGAGTGCTGAAGAAGATCAAGCGCAACCGGGCCAAGTCATTCTTGTGGCTCCAGACTGGGCACGAAAGGTCTGGTATCCCGAGCTCTTGAGCAGGTCCATCAACCCTCCACTCAGACTTCCCCTTTGGTAGGATCTTCTGTCGCAGCAGCAGGGGACGGTCCGCCACCCAAACCTGTCCAGCCTCCACCTCCTTGCATGGAGATTGAGCTGCGGCAGTTGACAGCTTTTGACCTTCCTCCCGAAGTTGGTTACGTCATCTTGGTAGCCAGTCGTCCCTCCACTAAGACTGTATACGCCTGTAGATGGAACAAGTTTGTGGCATGGTGGTCAGCAAAGGCTGTGGTTCCCCTCTCTGCCCCTCTTTCTGAGGTTCTGTTGTTCATCCTTTCTTTAGCACAGCAGGGCTCTGCCTTGGGCACTCTTAAAGGCTACCTCTCGGCCATATCTGCCTTTCTTCGCCTTCTTGATCAGCCTTCTCTTTTCAAGTCCCCTATTGTAAATAGATTTCGAAAGGGCATTACTCATCTCTTTCCTCCTTCTCCTTTCATAATGCCCCAATGGGACTTGAATCTTGTCCTCACTTACCTTATGTGTGCTCCCTTTGAGCCACTACATACATGTCCTCTTCGACTCCTTACTTTAAAGACTGCCTTCCTGCTCCCCATCACCTCTGCTCACGGGGTGAGTGAGCTTCAGGCTTTATCCTCAAAGCCTCCTTTCCTTGCAGTCCATACAGACAAAGTGGTCCTTCGCACTAGGCCCTCTTTTCTACCCAAAGTGGTTACCTCTTTCCACATAGGCCAGACCATCACTTTGTCCACCCTCTTCCCACCTCCGCATCCTTCCAAAGAGGAGGAGAGACTCCACCGACTGTACCCAAAACGTGCGCTGTCCTTCTACCCTGACAGCACTAAAGATTTCCGGGTGGACGATCAACTCTTCGTTGGTTATGTGGGCGCCAAGAAAGGTCGGGCCATACAGAAACGCACCATCTCTCGATGGGTTGTCCTATGCATTAAAATCTGCTATTCATTGGCTAAAAATGAACCTCCAGTGGGACTGCACGCCCACTCTACCCGGGCGACAGCAGCCACCACAGCTTTGGGACGTGGAGTTCCGCTCATTGACATCTGCCAGGCAGCCACGTGGGCATCCTTGCACACGTTCACCAAACATTATTGCCTGGATAACCAAATCCGGAGAGACGGCTATTTTGGCCGTTCTGTTCTCCAGGACTTTCTGATGTGAACTTAGTTTGCAGACCCACCTTCGGGGTTGGCATTGCTGGGGTATCTATTCTAAGGTAAGGAATCTATAACTAATGGTCTCTTTCAGATGAACAAGTTACTTACATTCGGTAACGATGTATCTGTAAGAGACATATATTAGATATAGATTCCTTACTGCCCCACCATCCTCCCCGTTCTGCAAACTGACTTCTAGTGTGTGGGACTCCCTTTCAGGGCCCTAGTTTTGTGCACCAGTGGTCAGTTTCTTGCATGGCTCTGCGCTCCTGGCGTGGAAAGTCGTGTCAGAACTGACATCAGCGGGCAGGGGCGGCATCTAAATAGACACTGCGACGTTATCCTAGCGATCACGACGCCGACGACGGACGCGGAGTCGACCGACGCCACCTACCAACGTGCAGGGGTACTGCTAGAGAAAAAATTCTCCGGATCCAGTCTGACGCCGGGGGGTAATTCTAAGGTAGGGAATCTATAACTAATATATGTCTTTTACAAATACATTGTTACCGAAGGTAAGTAACTTGTTCTGTAGGAGCTGTGGACCTGCCCAGTACCTAGATGCCTGCTTGCCTTCTTAGAGAGAGGAGGAGAGTTTGTGACCCTGCAGGATAAGAGATTTTCCAGAAAGAAAAGCTGAGCATGTTCCTGTTGTGAGGTACACCCAAAAGAAGCTGACTTCCAGAGGGAGCAAAGCCAGAAGTCAACCCATTTTTAGAGGTGTCTCCTAGTCTTTCTAAGTGTTTCCTGCAGTGAACTGTGAAGGCATTCTACTAAAGAGCAGCATCATGTCCAACATCTCTTGTCAGGTGCCAAGAGACTGGTGCTGGCCGAAGTTTGGGCTGCCATACAAGTGGAGCCACCATTTCACCAGTGCAGAAGCCCTGATTCAGCCTGGAAAGTCACAACTGCAGAAGACGAACATCTGAGGGAGATCCTACCCAGAGGGGGCAACTTCCAAGATAGAGCAAGCATCCTTGTGTGTCCAGCCTGGAATGCTGCAACAGTCGAAGACAAGGTCCTGTTGTGCAGGCCTTCCGAGCTAATTTCCGCCCAGCAACTCGTGTTCAGAATCAAGCTGCTACCACAGTCCTGCATTGTTGAAGCAAGTACTGCTGGAGCAGGTTCCCAGACCGCCAATGTCACAAGTGCTGCCTCTTCATGGAACTTATAAAAAACGACCTAGCCATAAAAAGACTAAGAGATGAACCACATGGAGGCAAATCTGCTGTTTAGCAACTTAGAATTTGCCTCTGTGAATTGATAGCAGCAGGAACTGTTGAAATGATCTATGAATTAGCCATTAGGGTCATCCAGAGTGAACTGCACTTGAGCCTAATCACTGCATTTGCACGAGGGACAATAAACATTAGGAGAGCTCCTAGAGCTGGGAGAGGACACCATAGAGGGTATAGTCCTTCACTGAGAATCATAGATTAGATTACAACCTGGCTACTCTATTCTTACTTGAGATTAAAGTACTTTTACTAACATAAGCACTGCGCTGGACAAAATGTTATTGTGTCTGTTGGTTAACTATTGAGTTTCTGAGCTCTTGTCCCTCACACTGCCTCCCTGTAAAGCTTGGACTGCTTGCCCTCACTACCCTGAAAGCCAAGTGAGGAAGGGGTGTACTTGGCCAGTTCGCAGAGCCACAGCAAGACAGACTCTAGGACACCAGTGGCAAATGATCCCAGCCACCATGGTTGTGGCTCACTAGCCCCTGTCTACCCTGTGTCTAACCAAACAGGCTTGACAGGCACGACAGTGCAACAGGTGCTCTTCAGTTTATCACTCCATGCCACAATTCTTCAGTTTATCACTCCATGCCACAAATCTTCTTAATCACTGTGTGCAGTTTTGGACGTAAATAACCAACTATTCAGCTAAGAATGGGTCTATACTGATGATATACAATGGCAACACAAAGGCTATGTTCTTACCTGGGGTCACATTCTGCATTCAAAATGTTCTTATTCAAGCTACCACTCTCTTTACTTTCCGCTCTGGAGATTGTAATGATCCAACACCATTATTGTAGCCCTTGTCTTACGTAGAACACTTCTGCGATATCCTGAACTCACTGGCCAAGGTGACAGGTGTACACCTTGCATTAATAAGAGAGTGAAGCCAGATGAGTGAATGGAAAGATGAATCACAGGTATATACTAAGTACCTGATTCACAAAGGGGCCAAGATAGAGAGTTGAAAATATGTTCCAGATTTCCATATTTGTTGGGATTCTCTGTGATAAGTCAAAAGGTTGTGATGGGTTGCTCTGCGAATTGGAGCCTTGCCCAGGTTTAAAGTTGCACTTTACCAAACTAAAAAATAATATTAGTAGGTGAATTATTTTTCTCCTTGGAGAAAATATTTTGTCCAGTGAAACACCACTTTCCATATTACAACATTAAAGGCTGGATGTTCCCCTCCACTTTCCCAGCTAAAAATATTTTACTCTTCCATTTGGCAGTACCATATTTCTGTATTTACATGGTTGGGCATTAACTTTTAAGAGTTATGCGAATGCACAACACACCCATGGGTTTATGGGTGAGAGTATAAATGGGGT
Source organism: Calotriton arnoldi (assembly GCA_963921515.1). Lineage (NCBI taxonomy): Eukaryota > Metazoa > Chordata > Amphibia > Caudata > Salamandridae > Calotriton > Calotriton arnoldi. Next base: position 336,359 of record CAWUFW010002787.1, on the reverse strand, counting down.
GTAATATGTGGTGTGGCTGTGCAACCCCACCATGTAATACACTTACCAACCACATTAGGATCCTTAGATTTTGTTTGTCTAACCTTCAGCTCAACCCTAGGTAACTGTGGCTCTGAGCAGCAAGGCTTACATAAAGGAACAAGTATAAAGCATTTAAACAGCACCAACACAATTAAACAAGAAATCGACAAAACACTAAAGAAATCCGACATCAATTTATAAAAATTGATTTTACTTTTATGTATTTTTAGAGACCACAATGAAAAAGCTCCACCAGAGGGTTCCGGAGATATAGAATTTACAAGGTATAGTAAATCAGATTATTTCACTCAACAGCGATCAAGCATTGGCAAATCCAGCAAATTTGACACTTGGAAACTTTTTCACCAAAAAGTTTGGCTAGTTGGATTGCGGTCACTTGGAGTCACTTTAGGCGACCATCTCCATTAGGGAGCCAGTCAGGGGGACCAGCAAGGTCCTCAGAGACAATTACCTCAATAGGTGAAGCAGTCCTCAGTCAGTTCCAGGCACTTTTATCCATTGCAGTGGTTTCTTATGGAAGTAGTCCTGATGAAGGATGCTGAAGATGCTCCAAGGAGGCGGTGGATATGATGCCGTTGACAGGAGCCTTGCTGTGATGCCTCCTCGTCCATGAATGGGGTGAGGCGGTCCTGGTCACAGGATCATGTCCCTCAAAGTCGTCTAGGTGTTGGCCGAAGTCCAGGCACCACTGGACTGTTGGTCACCCAGTATCGTGGTCACAAGCCAGTCCTTCCAGGGTCAAAGAAGCTGCACCTCGACTACACTCCCAGGCTCAGCAAAATCGGGTGCAACTTTATACACCAGATCCTGGTCCCTGATGCTGCACGGCAGCGGTTGGCAGCGGGTTTGGGGACATTGGGCTACCAACTTGCCCCAGCAGGCTTCTCTGCTGTTATGACCTTTGGATTCTCTTGGCTTTAGCTAGATGCTGAAGATGGCTTCTGCTCGAGCAGGACACAGCAGGCACAATCCCTCTCCTTTGATAGTCACCAGGCTCAGCAGGTGGACTCCACACCAGTGCAGCCTCTCTTTGCTGATTCCACGGTGGAGCAGGGCAGTCATTCTTCAGTCCTTTTCCAGTCCAGTCGAGATTAGAGTTCAGGGTGCCAGCGGTGCCCTACTTATGCTCAGAAAATGCCCTCAAGGCAGGATTCGGTTGTTAACCATTGGGCTATCATTTTCTTTCCCACCTGATGACCACTTCCTGCAAAGTGTGGCATCTGGGCATCCCAGGATAAGCCGTTCTGCCCACCCCCAATATGACAGGTCCCCTCTCACAGCTTTTGGAGCTCCCTAGCCCAACCCAGAGGTGTTGCTACCAAGGGGGCTACACCCACTTGGAAAACCGGTTTGGTAACTGTTTTTAGGTCTCGCCTGAGCCAGCGCATGCGCTGCTCTGGCGAGAGTTTTAGTAAGCGGGTTTTGGAACTGCAAACAGCAGTTTGCTGGCGACCAGCTTGCGTTCACGTGAGCGTGCACGCGCGTCACGGGTCATTAAGTGCATCGCGATCGCGATGCACTTTCACTTTTGCGGCTTTGAAGAAATAGATTATTTTTCTATTTCTTTACTTTTGCTACAATCGTGGCACCGGCGCTTTACTTTTAACATTAAAAGTAAAGCGCGGGTGCCGCGATTGTAGCAAAAGTAAAGAAATAGAAAAATAATCTATTTCTTTACTTTTGCTATAATCGCGGCACCCGCGCTTTACTTTTAACATTAAAGTAAAACGCGGGTGCCGCGATTGCTATAAAAGTAAAGAAATAGAAAAATAATCTATTTCTTTACTTTTGCTATAATCGCGGCACCCGCGCTTTACTTTTAATGTTAAAGCGCTTTACTTTTAATGTTAAAAGTAAAGCGCAGGTGCCGCGATTATCATGGTGTAGCCAATAGGTCTCGCTTTTGGGACCTTATAAGTATTTAGTTATGCAACTGTTGCATGGCTAAACACTTATAAGGTCCCAAAGGCGAGACCTATTGGCTATGCCAATGCTTGTTTTTCTTCTGTTCCAAGTGCCAACCTGTAAAATGGAGCAGCCCCTCCCCCAAGTGTTACCCATTTTCCCTTGAAAAGCAGCTTCACCTTTGAAGCTTGTCTTTTGAGCCAAGAGCTGTGATGCTTCCTGCAGAAGGGAGGTGACACCTTCCAGAGCCGGCCCCTATTGTATCCTTTCCTGGGAGTTTATAGCACGTCTCCCCAGGTGGACAGAAAGCTGTGTCAGCTACAGGACACTGTGTTCAACAAGCAAAAAGGGGGAAGGCCTAAAGGGGAAGGCCTAATGTGATAGTCCTAGCCAGCACAATGCACTTTACGCTTTTATAGTTTGAAGAGTTACTGGCTCACTATGCACATTGAATCAATTTTTAGATGTAGTGTTTATTATGTTTCAATTCAAGAATGAAGGTTGCGTTTATCTTGCCTTTTTGCACGCTGAATCAATTTTTAGAGGAAGTGTTTATTATGTCTCAGTTTAATGAAGATTGCATTTTCTAGCCCTTGCTAACCTTATGCACTTTACACTTAAATTACGAAAAATTATTGGACCATTTCTTCATAATGAATTAATGTTCAATGAAGTGTTTATTAAGTCTTATTTTAAAAGGGAAGCTTGTGTTTACCTTGTTTCTTCTATGTAAAAATTGTTGTGGTTTTAAATAACTAAACAATAACAATGTACCTTACCTTACCTCACTACAACCTGTTACATTAATTTCGACCTGAGAATCAAGTCGGGCATAATGTAACAAGTTGTTTGATACCTTGGATCGCCCACTTCCACTTCCAGAGTTAGCACAGCTGAGGGGTCATTGTGTAACTCCGCACTCGCAAATTGGGCGAACAAGCTTTTCCATAGTAAAAACATCAGTTTACCAATTTTTACTACCAGAACGTATTAAATACATGTTCTGCCCATGAGATATGTTGCACCTGGCCTTAGGATTCGCTAGGCCGGCCAGAGTGGTGACTTATACGTATACCAGGGGGAAGTCTTGCTTTGCAATTGCTTTAAATGGCAGAGTCGGGCCAGTAGTTACACTGCTTTTCCAGCCTGAAAATGGCGACTAGAAGTCTCATTTGACTCGTGTTTCACCCAAGGTGGCACAGCCAATGCTGCAACCACTGGGGTGACTCTCTAACTTACATGCCCTGAGTACTCTTTACTAGGGGCTTACAGGTAAGCTAGCGCAGGCAATAGGGTAAAAGCTAATTCGGCGTATCAGTTTAGGAGTAAGGGCACAGACACTGAGGTCTGGAAAGCAGGCCTCAGTGCACTCTCAGAGTTGAGAAACTAGCAGCATCAGTCCAAAAACTTGGAGGTGACGATACAAAAAGAGGCATTTCCTTACATGGTATTCACCTACCTTGGTGGGGTGCCCCACCTTGAAGCACCCACAATCCTGCCCTAAACTTATAAATGCTATTAATCTAACATAACAGCAGAATGTCTACGTTTCAGTAGACCTCAGAAACACAAAATTCCACCTATCCTGTTTCTCTGAATCCAGATATAGAATGAACAGTGATATGTGGGCTGCATTTGGTGATTTTAAACTACTGTGCTGGGGCAAGCCTTGTTCTCACTGCTGTGTCCGTCCTAAGGAGGTTACCTGCCTTTTTTACCAGACTGACAACACCAACTGGGGAAAGCCGCCGTGGGTGCTCCCACCGCCGCTGGGGACTGTATGTCCCATACTCCTCTGTGAGCATCTCACCTGCGCCTGATTCCACCGAGATTTAAGGCGCGCTGCTGTCCTGTGCAGTGGGGGCTGCACTTGTTGATTTTGACTTCTGTGCTGGGGCAAGCCTCGTTCTCACTGCTGTGTCCGTTCTAAGGAGGTTACCTGCACTTGTTGACAGCACACAGACCGACAACACCAACCGGGGAAAGCCACTGCGTGTGCTCCCGATGCCGAAACTGACTGTATGTCCCATACTCCTCTGTGAGCATCTCACCTGCGCCTGATTCCACCGAGACTTAAGGCGGGCTGCTGTCCCGCAGCGCGGGCCGTGTCCTGGCCAAGCCTAGCCAAGGGCACCAGCAACAGGAAGAGGAAGAGGCAGGGCAACCCCCCTTAGCTCCACTGTCAGACGAGCTTGACTGATCGTGCATGTGTGGCTTTTGCCCTTTGCCCATCAGTCATCAGGTAAATTGCTACACCTACGAATGATCTAACTTTGCCACTTGGAGTCCTTCCCTGCAGAGGATTCTGACCCCTGGTTTCCACGGGTCACTGAGGTGCTACTTCTCATTTGAATGCTGTGACTGCTGTCTGTTTGGCCATTAAACCTCTCTACCCTGGTGGGTTCTTAGGAGACTCTTGGGGGGAGACTTACATACTGGTTAGCCACGGTAAACCTAGATTGGCTTTTGGATTTCGGGGTGCCTGTCAATTATCAATTTGCTTACTTGGCATAATTTTGTGATATTGGAGGTTAGAGCATTAGTATGATACACGCTTGATCTTTTTTCTTCCCTGTACATCTTACGCTTGCCTTTTTTACTCTCAATGCCCTTGATATTCAGCTAAAGAGCAGTCTGAAAGGCAGTAAGCTTTGACCTTAAGACCAGTATGGCAAAGGCTACAAAGATATGGGTAAGCATAAAGCCTTTGACACTCTAATGGGGCAGAAAACTAAAAGCTCTAAACGTACCCCTCCCACAACCTCTGGCGAGTCCCAAACAACCTTAGAGGATATAGGCAACTTGATAGAGGAGATTGAGACCTTATTGGGCACCAAAAATACGACCAGCAGTGGCCCAGTTAGGGCTCCCGACAAAGTTGCTCCTGTATTTCCTAGTCGCAAGAAGTCCAGATCTTTGGACCCGGCAGCCAAGCAATTTGTACCTAGAGATGGTGCCCCAACACATGATGTAACATCCAGTGTCCCCTCTTCTTATATGTCCGCCACTCAGGCCCTTAGGCACACCACCGAGGCGCTGACCACCTTACCCAAGTGCCCAAATAGATTTTCCATTCTTGCAACTTTGTCCTTAAACTCTTAGAAGGAGAGTGATTCATATCGAGCTAATAGGTGGCATACCTTAAGCAAGCAGATTACTCAAAGTTAAGTGGCACATCGGAATGATAAACATATGGGTATTGTTGGGATGGTTAAGACATTTCAGTCTGAGGTATCTTCCCTCAAAACACAGGTGTCATCTTTAAATGCTGAATTAGGTGAAATGAAACTACTATTAGCATAGTCAAAAAATAAACCCTTTGCACATGAATTACCTCTCACTTACACAGCCCTAATAGATGATAGAAACATGAGGAAAAATAGTAGTGTAAAACAACGCCATGAGCCACAATCTACTTATCACCCACCTGCTAGGTGCAGGGATTTACCCCACCCCAGCCACCTCCCCCAGACGACTTCTTAAAAGCATCCCTCCTGCCCAGCACTTTGGGTCTGCTGTTAAAGACGTCAGTGTATTAAAGGAAGCAGATCTTCCCACCAAGGGCCAAACCATGGTCACCCCCAGGTAGGCCAGGGAAGATGCACCTGGAGAGGAAGGGGACTTTTTATATGCTAATGGTACCCAAAAGTGTGTGCATTATATAAGGTCCATTTGGAATTGCTATTTGGTTATATGCTCTGACATCTCTGAAGTATGCCAGACGGTACCATGACCCTACAGATCAACCCAGGCATTTTGATTTTATTAAGTTGTTTTTTAAGTCTAACTCTCTGGTTCATGGAATAGTAGGGTTAGCATTGCAGAAGGAACCACCAACTGGTACCACTATAAGATTTAAAAGTTAAACCCTCCTGATGCCCTTAATTATCAAATTTGTCTTCCCCCTGAGTCCTCTGATGCATCCCAAGTTCTGGCCCCACGATTACCAGCCCGTCCCTTGCCTAAATCCCTAACACTTCTTATGGTCAGGGCACCTCTATGGTGGACTGACTTGGTGGTTTTCCAAAAGAGGATGATACCAGGGAAATGGGGCATCCGGAGATTAGTGGTATATTATCGCTTGAGGGTATCCTAATGTCCATGACCCAGAGCAGTGAAGATCCAACTAATATGCCTTTGATGTATCTCCCAGACGACCTCCCTAACCAGTTCTCATTGATCAATCTTCTGTCCTGGAACATTGCGAGAATTAAATCTAAGTTTGACGACCTAGCTTGGGGCTCTTTTATAGGGTGGGCAAAGAAACGCAGACCCTACAGCATCTCTCCTCGCATAGAAATCTTTTTGCAACACATGATTTATTAATCATTTCTGGTGATTTCAACACACAAGCCTCTAGACTCCAATACCTCCTCCCTCTTTGAAGCAGAGGATGAAGTTTGAGGCATCCCGCCCACAAACACTCCCCCTGTGAAGTGATGGACTGATGCAACGTACCAGTTATTATCATTTACGTTATCCTTTGGTTTAAGTACCATATCTGACCAAATTGCAGCACATACTTTTGGTCGACCAGGCTCCACCAGTAGATTAGATTACATACTGGTCGACCTGCATCTCTGGCCCTCTGTCATGGATATGAGGGTGATATTTAGAACAGATAGTGACTACACTGTTCGCTGCAAGATATTTCTAAACAACCTGAAAACACTCCAACTTCACTTACTGCAGAATTACAGCCTTCTAAAAATGGGATCAGGGTAAAATGGCCAAAAGTTGAAACACAACCTGACCTTAGGATTAAAATAAACAGAGCCCTGTTAAAAGCAATTTCTGATTTAGACACCTTCCCTTCTTCCCTTATTAGGCATCCCGCAGCCCTACAGATTCATGACAATCTATTCTGCACTTTGGGCGAGTGCTTCACATATCATAAGGCACCCAATCGCAAGGCCCCAAAACTGGGCAGTACTTGGTTTAACATTGACTGTACAAAAGGCTAAATCGGAGTTGTGCTTAGCTCTAAACAGAGGTGACCTTAGTGGCATTAGAGCTGGAAGGAAACAATCTAAACTAGCCCAAAGAAAAGCGCGATCTGAGTGGTATATGCAACTATGGGAAGATATGTTTGTGGCTGCAGTCAACAAAGATTCCAGGAAATTCTGGCAGATATTCACAAACCAGGGGCAGTGCCCTCCATCCCGTTTGGTGGGTTCTATCCACCCTGAGAACCGGTACAAACATTTCTCTGACTTGTGTGCCCAGACGACAGTAAGGAACTTGGATATTGCCCCCCACAATAGCCCAAGCCCCCTTTATCCCATTAGTCAGCGAGACAGAGATGTACATTGAATCTATAGCAGGTGGCAAAGCTGTAGGACCGGATGGGGTTGATGCAGCGGATACAATGAAAACTATTTCCTCCTAGGTCACTTATCGGTCATCCAGGGGCGACTTATATTTTCTCACATCCACATGACGATGGGGCCCATAACATCGCCTAACAAACACACACACACACACCTGGATTTCCTCTACACCTTTTCGAAATCTATACTCCTAGGAGAAAAGAAAAACTAAATGAAAATCATCATGATGTACCGCTGGAAGGAGCCGGGATACCTTATTACCTTAACCTATCGCTTTCTTAGTTATTTCTTAAGATATTCCTGCTCATTGTTTTGTCGATGGATCATCTAGTAAAAAATCAGTTCATAGTGATTAAGACCAGCTAAATCACAATAACCAATTACCAGTTTCACAATCATTTAGTAAATAACCACTGAGTCGTTTGATTTAAGAATCTCAAATTTTATATAATTTTAAAGGCATGGAAAAGAATTTAGACTTTTTATTCAATTATTCATTCATTATAAATTCAAATATTTAATAAGCAAAATCAATTTTATTGCAGAAAGGAAATTTTGTCATGAAGAAAAATCCTAATTACCTGCCTATCTTCCTAATTTAGCCTAATGATTTCTAACCTAAGTTTAAGATTGAAAAATAACCTGATTCTCATACTCAACTGGAAAAATAAGACAGCAACAGAAACTTCAGCTCGTCAGCATCAGCTACCGCAACCCGTCTCATCTAACAGTCTTTCAGCATCTCCCGCTCAGTAAAATGGATCGATCTGGAACACCAAGCACTGGAAGCCACCAACTCCAACACCAACTACCCCTCCCACTAAGAGTAGGCCTTCTTATACCCTAATTCTAACTTTGCTAACTAAATTGTTGCAACATTAATAACGCTCTTTTCTCTCATTGGTCCACTCAGTTCATTTATTCATTTTTTAATCAAGTTCTCCCGGATCCAGCTTGTTCTTTTGGAATGCATATGTTCATTTCCTTTCTCACAGTTCAAGACATGTTTCCATCCGCTTCGATCAGTACATTTGTAACTTCTTTCGATACATTCGAGAACTCTGCAGGCATTGTCCTTTCTCTTAAAACTGTTTCCCACGATTCTCTGCTGATCACCACGGCACACTATCAGTTCAATTAGGTCACATCAGCCTTGACCATTCTTGCATCCTAGCCTTTCAGCACCATCACGTGGTCAGTCTTTCTCCAACTTTTTCTCCCTTGTCATGCGTTTTCTCAGCGCATGCGTACTCTAATAAACGGCAGCCATTTTATATCGCCACTCGATTAGACTTAGAAGCACTATTTAGAAATAAACAAAACATAATTAAAATAGAGAAACATAGCCTTTTCGTTTCCCTCTCGTCATCTACGTACCCCAATTAGTTATTACCTAGCAGAAAGCAACATTTAAGCTGTTCCTTACTTACCATCACTATTGTTTTTGCAACGTCACGTTTATATTCTATGAAGCACAAATCATGCATTTATTATTTATTTAGTACGCAATTATTTTATGTTATAATTAGACACACAGACATTTGTAAATAGATTATTCAGCCCATATACTTGCGTGTTACCCTTCCCTCACGTACATTGTTGATTAATACATTTAAACGAACATATTTATTAATTATTTATAAAATTTGTTAGGGGTTAAAATTTTTTTATTTACTCTGCTCCATCAACTCCCCCCTTTGTTGATTTTTAAATCACCACATAAAACCCAAGTTATACTTCTTTTTCAGGCAGCATATGTCTTTCATCCTTTTGCTTTTTGTTAGTTATACATCTGTTTCCATTTCAGCTTGTCTTCTTGTCTCTTTATACATACTTTCTTTCATTTTCTCTAACTCAATTTCACCCATTTCTCTCTCTCTCTCTTTCATTATTCTGTTATTTCTTTTTATCTTAATGTGTCTTATTTTTCTTTTTATACACGTTATTATAATTTTCAACACCATGGCTAACAATATTGCTACAGTTGCTATTATTATAACTTTCCCTATCATTAGTCTACTCATTCTTGTTAACCAATTTGCTACTGAAGAAAACCCTCTACCAAGTTTTCCAAGGACACTTTCAACCTCCAGTGGAACTAGTTCTTTGTGCAAATTTGTAATATTTGTAATATACTTTTGTATATTTTCACTTTTATCAGGAATGTAAGTGCAACAATGTTGGACTTTCAGCATTCCACAAACTCCACCCTCTTTTGCCAAAAGAATATCAAGGGCAAGCCGATTTTGCATCACCATAGCTCTCATGGCAACCATTTCGGTATTTACCATCAAGAACCCTCCCGCAGTATCTGTAGACAAACGATCTACTACTGTGGATAACTTCCGAATTTTAAATGCATTCAAAGATATTCCCACTGCTGGTATTAATGCTCCAAAAATATCACCTACAATTTCTGAAAAACTCTCCCTCTTTCTACGTGTAAAGCTATTAATCATCTTGTATGTTCCTTTTTCTTCTCTGTCCATATGAAAGATTTTTGGAAAGACCAGGCCTACATAACAAGTTCCATACCAATGGTCCGGTAACCTGTAATAAGCTCTATTCCCACAAATATAATAGATACCTGGAAATATTGGATCTTTTCCACCTTTGAATCCCCAACCTCCCAAAATTTGATAATTGTCATGGCAGATACTGGAACCTACAAAATAATTGTCATAGACTGTCTTATTTCTCCTAATACACAACTTTCCTGTTTGCGGCAAATCTAATGTCATTGCTGCATTTATCTTTTTCCCTTCATGATTTTCTTCCTCAAACGTCCATAGATGTGTTCTTTTCTCTTTTATTGCTTCTCTTTGAAATTTCATTCTCCTTTCTTCAACCATTTCTAAAAATACCTTTTCTTCTTTCTTTAACTCACAGGTAAGGTTGTTTCTAGCTATTTCTTCTACTGTTAAAATTCTATGCTCTAAAAAGAATTCTCCTAAAACCTTTGCTTGTTTTACTTTGTTAAGTTCTGGAACTACAGGAACATTTGCAAAAAGCTTATCTATATCAGTGTAATAAAACTCTAATCTACCTGTTTTATAAAATAAACTTGCTATGACACTACATGTTATTCCATAAGTTAGAGGTAGGTGATGATAAGTCACACCTTCTGACACTGATGCAGGCAACTGCATACAAACATAACAATCTCTCACATCCATTGTCTCTACATATTCGTACAACAATTTTGTAAAAACATTTTTAGAAAAGTCTGTTACTGACTTATCCTTATGTAATTCTGCACTACTTCTTAAAATAACTGGTTCTTTAATATTAGTTTCTTTTTCTGGTTTAGTATCATTCTTTGCTTCTACTACAGCTATACTAATAGGAATTGTGATTGCTAAAACTATCCATACTGTCATTAATAATCCTGTACAAAAGCAGCACATTTTACACCATCTTTTTACAAACTCACATTTATTTCTTCTATCTCTAGTATTCTCCATTTTTGTTTTTATCTTTTGTTAAATCTCAGAAAATTGTGTCACTACACCTCAGAAATGACTTAGATGCCACTCTGCATTCAAAAAGTCTTTGCTTGGTACTTTCTTTTAATTCTTTTCAGAATTCTTTCGTTGTCACATCCGGTGATTTGTCATATCCAGTAAAATTGACACATCCGGCAGAAGCACTTTAAGTCTTCACTTCAGGTTTGTTGCATCTCACCTTTGCCCATTCGGTTTCTTAGTCTCGGGTTCTCGTGAGTGTTTCTTTCTTCTTTGTAATCAGTTAGAGCGATGTACAACCACTCAGGTGACTTGTATTTCGAATTCACTTTCTTTGTTCTTTTAGACTTTTGCAATCGTTTTCCACTTGGCTTTTCTTGTTCCTTTTGACTTGTTATTTCATTCACCTGTTCAGCACTTTTTTCTCCTGTTCTGATTATTCTGTATCTTAATTTTCTTATATAGTTGCTGGGCCAATTGTCTCCTTTTCTTGGCCTTTTGGCTTCACCTTCTTTTTCTCCTCTTTCTGATTTCCAGTTTCTTTTTCTTGATTCAGTTCTTGTTTTCTCTTCTTCTCCGCTTTCTTCAGATTCTGTTTCAATTTTCTCACAATTGTCTCTTATTTTGAAACTTATGATCTCATTTTCTTTTACTGGTGGATCTGTTTTCTCCTTCTTGTGTTCCCTTATTACTGTCCCTCCTCGATGTTCTTCCGAATTGGTTTTTATCTCACTCTCTGCTTCTAATTTTCCCTGTTCTTTTGTTTCACTATCTGTCCCTATTGCTCCTCGGGGTTCTTCTCGATTTTCTAACTTTTTAATCGTCTCTTTCCCTTCTTTGTCTATTAATATTACTTTTGAAGGATTTCCACCATAACTTGTACTTGGTTGCTCATTTAGATCATTTTCTTGTTCATTCTCTTCTCTAATTGGTTTAAATCCCCAAGTTCTCCTTCGAAATTCTTCACAGTTTTCAACTGAATCATCAGATCCTGAACTCGTGTCAGATATTTCCAGATGTCGACTTACAGGTCGATCTTCAAGTTCTGGAATTTCTGTAATTTTTCCTTCTTCTTCTTCCTCTTCCTTTTCCTCTATAGAGGTGCTTGCAGTTGGGGTTTCCAGATGTCGACTTTCAGGTCGATCTTCAAGTTCTGGCACCCTTTCTCTTATTCTTTCTGTCTCAGTCGCTGAACTCTCATCCCACACTTCCAGACGTCGACTCACATGTCGATCTGCAGGTTCTGGAACTCTGATTGTGTGGCTGGCATGGACCCAGTTTTTCACTCCTGCACACTTGACTGCAGTTGTTGTCACTAGGATTACCTGTCGTGGCTCGTCCCAGCGAGGAACTAGACAGTTTCTTCTCCTGTGGATTTTTATGCGGACCCAGTCTCCTGGATTCAAGTCGTGGGCTGGTTTTCTTTCAAGAGTGGTCGCATCCGGTCCAACCTGATGAAACACAGAACGCACCACATCAGCCAGTCCTTTGCAATAATCCAGTACTAGATCATCAGTTATAGTCAGTAACTTGTTGACAGGTACTTGTGCTTGTCTCATTGCTCGTCCCATGATCACTTCATGAGGACTAAGTCCAGTTTTCTTTTCAGGAATGCTTCTGATGGTCATCAGGACAAGGGGCAGTGCATCGGGCCATTTGAGTCCTGTAGCTTGACACATTTTTCCTAACCTGTTCTTAATTGTTCCATTTATTTGCTCTACTACCCCAGAAGCCTCTGGTCTGTATGCACAATGCAGTTTTTGTTTAATACTTAATGCTTCACAAATTAATTGAATCAACTCATTTTGAAAATGTGTTCCTCTATCTGTCTCAACCGTGACTGGAAAACCATACCTTGGAATGAACTCTCGCAGCATAAGTTTTGCTACCGTTATTCCATCATTCCTTCTAGTGGGGTATGCCTCCACCCAACGAGAAAACAAACAGACGACCACTAGAACATATTTTAGTCTGTTACAAGGGGGCATTTCAATGAAGTCTAATTGCATTCTAGTGAACGGACCTCCTTCTCGTCCTATTGTTCCTAGACTCACTATTGTCTTTCTTCCTGGATTAAATTGCAAATAAGACATCTTTGACAAAGACTTTCAGCTATGGCTCTGAATTTTGGGTTATACCATGTTTGTCTAAAAAGTCTGATCATTGCATCTCTCCCAATATGAGCTTGTCCATGGTACATCCGTGCCATGTCTGCAATCATGCTATCAGGCATAACTGGTCTTTCATCTCTGTAAACCCACACACCATTGTTTTCTTGTCTTCTACATCCTGCTTTTATCCAGTAATCTTTTTCCTCATCATTTGCAACTTCCTGTAACTTTCTCACCTCATCCCATGTCTCGACAGTGTTAGTAAAAAGCAAAGGAGAAGAGATATGCTCCCTTTCTCGATTCTTATTCAGGGATACCATGTTCTCTGCACAATATTTGGCTATCTCGTCGGCGTAATTATTTCCGACAGCTATGTAATCTTCATTTTTCTTATGTGCTTTGCATTTTACTACAGCTATCTGCCTAGGCAGCTGTATCGCCTCAAGCAGTTTCTTTACAAAATCTCCATTTCTGATAGGTGTTCCTGCAGACGTCAAGAAACCTCTTTGTGACCAAATCTGACCAAAATCATGCACTACACCGAAACCATACTGGCTATCGGTCACAATCGTAACTCGTACATTTCTTCCCAACTTACATGCTTGAATCAAAGCAATCAGTTCTGCAACTTGGGCAGACCTTATTCCTTTCAGACAAGACGCTTCCATCACAGTTGCCACTGTGCACACTGCGTAAGCTGCGCTTAGAACTCCTTCTTTCGTTCTCAAGCATGAGCCATCCACAAACATGACATAATCTGATTCTTTTAAAGGCTCATCCTTTATGTCAGCTCTTGGTTTTGTGCAATATTCCAGCACATTCAGACAATCATGATCTACTTCATCTTGTTCAATTATACTCTCTTCATCTGGCAATGATGTCGAAGGATTCACATTCATACATCTATGGTCACATTTTCTGCACTCAAGATTACTTTTTCGTACTTAGTCAGCCGACTATGTGTCATGTACTGTGTTTTTGTTCTTGTCAAAAGAATCTCTACTGAATGGGGAACATATACTCTCAGTGGATACCCCATCACTATACCTTCACTTTGTTCCAGACTTACACAAGTAGCAGCAACAGCTTTCAGACATCCAGGTAACGCTTTTGCTATAGGATCAAAAACAGCTGAAAAATAAGCAATTGGTCTCTTCATTGTTCCATGTTTTTGTACCAGTACTGAAAATGCACATCCATCTCTTTCACTGCAGTACAATTCAAAATCCTTTTCATAGTCAGGCATTCCTAAAGCAGGGGCCTCACACAATTTCTTTTTCAACTCTTTGAAAGATTTCATTTCTTCATCATTCAATTCAAAAGGGTCTTTTACATCCTTCTTGGTCAGTTTTTGTAATGGCTTAGCAATCAAGGAAAAACCACTTATCCATTGTCGGCAATATCCAACCATTCCCAGAACCATTCTTACCTCTCTTTGCGTCATTGGTGCTCTCATTCCTTGAATCATTTTTATTCTCTCTGTCGTTATCTTTCGCACTCCTTTCTCAATTTTATGCCCTAAATCTTGGACTTCTTTTTGACAAAACTGCAATTTCGAAGGGGACACTTTATGTCCTCTTTTCTCTAGATGGTTCAGTAAAGCAATTGTATCGCTTACACATGCTTCTTTTGTTTTCGATGCCACCACAGGTCATCGATATACTGCACCATCACTGACTTTTCTGGCATTTTCAAATCTTCCAGGGACTTCTTTAAAATCTGATTAAAGATTGAGGGGCTTTCTGTATACCCCTGAGGAATTCGGCACCATGCCAAAATACGCTCTCCGAACCGCAATTAATGGCTGGCTATCTGGATGTAAAGGAATAGAGAAAAATGCGTGACACAAATCTATCACTGTGTACCACTCAGCTTCATGTGGAATTTGGTATAGAATTACTGCAGGGTTTGGCACTATTGGACAACAAGGCACTACTATTTTGTTGACCTTTCTCAAATCCTGTACTATTCTATATGTTCCGTTTGGCTTTTTCAGTCCCATAATAGGTGAATTACATGGACTGCTCATTATTTCTTTTAGAATTCCCTGTTCGATCATTTTATTTATTACAGGAGTTATTCCTTCAATTATTTCTGGAGTCAATTTATACTGTGGCGTATTTGGGTAAGTTGTTCCTTCTTTTACTGTTACTTTTACGGGATCTACCTCTTTCATCAATCCAATATCTTCTCCTGTAAAATCCCACACATTTTCTTTCACTGCATTTTTCAGTTCTTTTGGAAGTTTTTCTGCATCAAATGCAGGAAACAAACCATTCATTTCAGGTTCCTGATTCATCAATGTTACTTTATACAATACATCTTCATCTGGGGTCTGAAATCCAATTCCATCTGGCGTACAATAAATTGTGCAATTCATTTTGCACAAAAGGTCACGACCTAAGAGATTTACGGGACTACAATCGCACACTACGAATCTATGCATTTTGCTAAAAGAACCAATTTTTACTTCCACTAATTCAGTAAGTGGTGTTTTAATCTGCTGATTCGCTACTCCAACTACTTGGATGTATTCACCTGAGAGAGGAAGGTTTGGAATTTCCACTGATCTAACAGTAGAACGGGTAGCTCCAGTATCGACAAGGAATGTTACATTTGCACCATTCACTTCTCCATCCACAAAGGGACCAGACTGATCTACCTCTAGAGTTGCGCCAAGTACGTACTCTTTTCCCTCTCCTAGGCACCGTCAGAAACTTTCATCCGACTCATCCTCACTCTGTCGCAACCAATACTGAGAAATGTTAGCTGCTCGCGGCAACTGTGTTACCTGCTCTCCTCCGTAGAATCCTGTTTCTGTACTGTATCTTTGCTGGTTAACATTGTTGGGAAGTGGTGGTTGTGGCACCTGACCTTGTTGAACAACTACCTCATTCTGCACCTGTGGTGTTAATGATTGATTTTCCGGATTAGGTTTTGGTGGGAACTTACACTCGTTTCTCCAATGCCCTAATTTTCCGCAATTATGACATGGCCATTTTTTCTTTGCCTCCTCTAGACTCATTTGACCTTTCCCTTTACCTATGTTAGGTCGGGATTTATTCTGTCCTGTTTCATTCCCACTATTATTATCCAATTGAGCTTCTTGTTTCTCTGCCACTTTCACCTGTGCCCACATTGCCTTCTCTTTCAATTTACGCTGTCTACTCTCAATATCATCACTACAATACTTAGCATACCTCAGTACCTCATCTACAGTGCCATTTTGCCAGTTAATCATATGTTGTTTAATCATTTCACTAATCTCTGGTTTCAGTCCAAACACAAATCTATATACGAAATGACTCATATCTTTTTCACTCAACTCCTCATATCCACTATACTGCTTGAAAACCAACAACAACCTCTCATAATAGGCATGTACAGACTCCTTACTTTCCTGTGTAGTTCTATCGATTTTTACCCAATCTGTTTCTTTAGGAGGAATCTTATTTTTCAAAAAGGTAATCACCTTATCATATT
The DNA here is from genome assembly GCA_963921515.1 of Calotriton arnoldi. Taxonomy (NCBI): domain Eukaryota; kingdom Metazoa; phylum Chordata; class Amphibia; order Caudata; family Salamandridae; genus Calotriton; species Calotriton arnoldi. The sequence goes on along the minus strand of CAWUFW010002787.1, from coordinate 320,024 downwards.
TCCTCATCACCTCAGGACCTGGAGCTCCTGTCTTAGGATCTCTTGGATATTCTGTAGTTGGCCAGTCAACTGTAATTTTACACTCAGACCACAAATCAGTTGGCACCACTATGTCAAACAATCCATCTAAATCTATCCACAACACTTTTGAAACCTTCACAAACCTCTCCACTTGTCGGTACCATTCAACTGGTTTCTCTCTCAGCATTGGGAATTCATTTGTAAATGACAGTATATCCTGTCTAGTCCATGGAACATGCACATAACTACCACCTGGAGTTTCTCTCATAGGGTATTCTCTTGCAACAGGTTCCTTTTCAGTTATCATAAAACCCAAAGAAGCTTTGTCTGCCGTTTTCTCATACTTTTTTGTCCATCTAACTTTCCATCTGTCCACATCACCTCATTTTCTCAGTAAAACAATTAACTCTTTTATCTGTGTCAGCCTTCCTGCTGTGTTCAAGTTTTCAATATCTTTCTCACAAAAGTCTACTCTGTACGGTTTCTGCAATGTTTTCACTTTCGCAAAATCTACTCCAATTTCACTTGCTATCTCTTCTAGTTTGTCATGTAAATTTTTAGCTCTCCATGTAATACTTTTGCACAGAAACATAATCTCATCATCCTGGTAATTTTTTAGCTTTTCTGTACCAATCGTCCCTAAAATTAATTCTCCCATGTCAATCTTTAACCTAATTACATCTAATGGTTTTTCTTCTGGTTCTTTTATTTTAAATGCCTTCATCCACTCATTTAACTCATCAGGAGTCGGACCTATAGGTGTATTATTTAGTTCTATCCAATTACCACTCTTTTCAGGGGTCACTGTTGCAGATTCTGTTACCATATGCATTTTCCTACCATTACACTCATTCACTGTCAAATTTGTAGGTGGACTTGGTCTGTAGGTACTAGCCAAATTACTTGTACTTGCACTTGGTTCCATCCTTTCTTTTTCTCTCTGAAATTGTGAATTCATAGGAATCACTAAAGACCGTTCATCAATTTTCTGATTCTCAAAAACTGGTATTACTGGACCTATTGTTACGGGTACAGTCACAGCTTCCATGTTTTTCGTTAATTCCCTAATTTTCTCAGTCAGCTCTTTTGTTGTTCTTGCTAATTCAGTTGCATTGTCACTTTCTACTCCTTCATTTTGTGAAGTTCTTATTTGATCTTGTGACCTATTTATTTCAATTCTTTTTACCGGACTTTTATTTCGCACAGTCTCTATTTGCGGCGCATTAGGTGTCACCACTGTAGAACTCTGCTGATACGGAGGGGGATTTCTATTTAAAATATCTTCCAGCAATTCATCATCCGTTTCACTCTCATGCATATATTTTTCCCTCTCCATATGTTTCTTTTTCTCAGTACGTTTTCTCTTAGTCTCTTCCTCAACTGTAAAAGCCGGAAACAAACCTCCTGTCATGTTAGCACATCTCCATCGTTTTATTCTATCCTCATGATTTATTCCCCACATTCTTCCAGGCATAAACTCATGATCCCTTAAACCTCTGAATCTCTCTCGCTCATACATCTCATCTTCCCATTCCGTCAACGCTTCAAATTGTGTCGGTCTAGGTCTAGGTTCTAAATTTGTCATCTTTTCTCTCAAATTTCGCAAAACCGCTACACTAAATGAACCATTCTCAGGGAAAGCTAATGCTCCATCATTCTTCGTATACTTTGCCCAATTTTCTAACCATATGCATGTATGATATCCATATTTCAGCATCATATGTGAAGCTGCTGATTTCGGCGGAGGAATTACTTGTCCCTCTCTAGTCACAACCTTTTTGTCTTTCTTAAAGAAATTCTTAATTTTTGTCGTCCATGACGTTCTCTCCCTTTCATACTCATAATACGGCATGTTTTCGATTGGTTTTTCTCTTCAAACCAGCACTGTTCCGTGTACGGAACTTCAACCAATCACAGCGCGACTCACACCAACACACCATTCAGAACGATTCCCTTCGTCCGCGGACCAACCAATCCTAGCGCGGCACTTTTCTACGTCACTCCTGTCTTTGCGTTCACGTGACTAGCGCACTAGCCAATCCTAGCGCTGCACTGTCTATGTCACTCTTGCTCTTTTACCCCTCCTTTACAAAAATTATCGGCAATTTTTTCCTTTTCAATGTTTCTTCGTTAGTTACAACAATTAAAACAATTCCATAGTCTGATTCGCTAAACAAAAGTGACAGCTTTGTCCTTTTACACAAGAATCCTGTATTTCCAGTAGGCAGCGCTTACCTCTACCCTACCACAGAATTATTAACTTTCGCCGATAAAGTAGCACTTCCCTCTACCTTACCCTTCTTTCAAGCAAACAGTAAACCCGTTTCTCTGGGGATAAGACACATGTGGAGACTATGCTCCTGAGAATTAAGGCCAGAGTTTCACAAGAAGATGTGATTTGCTATCTCAGTTACACACCTTTCGTACAGAAATCCCTAACATAACACAACCTGTGTTATTACCAAAAATTGAATTCAGACCATGTACCAAATTCCATGTGACTTCTCTTGCCACACGTGTTCCACTTCCTACATCCCAGAAGCGTGAAAACTCACATATAACATAACGCGACTCAACATATAGTATTAGTCATCAAAATAATCAATAATCACCAAACTAATCTATAGAAACCATAACTCTGCTACCAAGAAATCTGATGCAGCGGATACAATGAAAACTATTTCCTCCTAGGTCACTTATCGGTCATCCAGGGGCGACTTATATTTTCTCACATCCACATGACGATGGGGCCCATAACATCGCCTAACAAACACACACACACACACCTGGATTTCCTCTACACCTTTACAAAATCTATACTCCTAGGAGAAAAGAAAAACTAAATGAAAATCATCATGATGTACCGCTGGAAGGAGCCGGGATACCTTATTACCTTAACCTATCGCTTTCTTAGTTATTTCTTAAGATATTCCTGCTCATTGTTTTGTCGATGGATCATCTAGTAAAAAATCAGTTCATAGTGATTAAGACCAGCTAAATCACAATAACCAATTACCAGTTTCACAATCATTTAGTAAATAACCACTGAGTCGTTTGATTTAAGAATCTCAAATTTTATATAATTTTAAAGGCATGGAAAAGAATTTAGACTTTTTATTCAATTATTCATTCATTATAAATTCAAATATTTAATAAGCAAAATCAATTTTATTGCAGAAAGGAAATTTTGTCATGAAGAAAAATCCTAATTACCTGCCTATCTTCCTAATTTAGCCTAATGATTTCTAACCTAAGTTTAAGATTGAAAAATAACCTGATTCTCATACTCAACTGGAAAAATAAGACAGCAACAGAAACTTCAGCTCGTCAGCATCAGCTACCGCAACCCGTCTCATCTAACAGTCTTTCAGCATCTCCCGATCAGTAAAATGGATCGATCTGGAACACCAAGCACTGGAAGCCACCAACTCCAACACCAACTACCCCTCCCACTAAGAGTAGGCCTTCTTATACCCTAATTCTAACTTTGCTAACTAAATTGTTGCAACATTAATAACGCTCTTTTCTCTCATTGGTCCACTCAGTTCATTTATTCATTTTTTAATCAAGTTCTCCCGGATCCAGCTTGTTCTTTTGGAATGCATATGTTCATTTCCTTTCTCACAGTTCAAGACATGTTTCCATCCGCTTCGATCAGTACATTTGTAACTTCTTTCGATACATTCGAGAACTCTGCAGGCATTGTCCTTTCTCTTAAAACTGTTTCCCACGATTCTCTGCTGATCACCACGGCACACTATCAGTTCAATTAGGTCACATCAGCCTTGACCATTCTTGCATCCTAGCCTTTCAGCACCATCACGTGGTCAGTCTTTCTCCAACTTTTTCTCCCTTGTCATGCGTTTTCTCAGCGCATGCGTACTCTAATAAACGGCAGCCATTTTATATCGCCACTCGATTAGACTTAGAAGCACTATTTAGAAATAAACAAAACATAATTAAAATAGAGAAACATAGCCTTTTCGTTTCCCTCTCGTCATCTACGTACCCCAATTAGTTATTACCTAGCAGAAAGCAACATTTAAGCTGTTCCTTACTTACCATCACTATTGTTTTTGCAACGTCACGTTTATATTCTATGAAGCACAAATCATGCATTTATTATTTATTTAGTACGCAATTATTTTATGTTATAATTAGACACACAGACATTTGTAAATAGATTATTCAGCCCATATACTTGCGTGTTACCCTTCCCTCACGTACATTGTTGATTAATACATTTAAACGAACATATTTATTAATTATTTATAAAATTTGTTAGGGGTTAAAAATTTTTATTTACTCTGCTCCATCAGGGTTCTAGGAGATCTCCTATCAGACGTCGAGAATTGGTCTCAATATATAAACAGGTTAACTTATCTAATAAGGGATGGAAATTCCATCTAGCTGGAAGGCAGCAGAGATTGTCCCTGCTTATAAGAAGGGTCTAAAAGACTCCCCCATGCATTATAGACCAATTGGTTTAATCGATGTAACCCAGAAGGTCTTTAGCAGGCAAATCTTATATCTGCTGGAACAATAGATTGAGGAACCAGGGTCTCTGTCATACCTGCAGGCATGGTTTAGGAGCCAGATTAGTACCATAGACCAGACATTTGCGCTTCTGATAATTTACTGAAAAAATGGTCATCATTGGAAAATCACATCTATATCTTGTATTTGTGGACCTAAAGTCAGCGTTTGACTTGGTTCCCCGACATAAACTTTGGGAGGTTTTGAATGCCAACGGGGTGCTTGTCCCTCTCTTTGACATTCTCATCCGTCTACACCAGGGTACATATGCACAAGTCAGATGGGACCCCGGAGGGGAACTAACTGAGCGGATAGGGGTAAGTAAGGGCGTCCGACGAGTGTGTCCACACTCCCACACTGTTCTCATAATTCCTTAACGATGTGGTCTCTTACCTGGAGGACAGTGAGAATGACACCCCCAAGGTCGTAGGTACTAAGACACCCCTCCTACTGTTTGCAGATGACACTCTATTGGTTTCCAAAACCCAGCTCGGACTTCAAAATCTTGTCAATACATTTGTGTCATTCTGCGGCGATCGGGAACTAGTCATTAACTACTCAAAGATTAAGTTTATGGCTATAAAGCCCCATAGGACCTTCAGAGGCACTATCTTACTGGAAGGGTAACCACTAGAGAGAGTTAACGAGTTCAGTTATTTTGACATAACCCTCACTAGGAATATGTGCCTTAAAACTAACACACCAGGCTGCTGCAACCTTAACATTTTATAAAGCTTCCAAGAGTAAACACATTTCACCTGCATTTAAGTATACAGGGCAGCACACTATACGGGGCAGAGGTTTGGGGTCCCTCAGCCTTGGGCGAGCTGGGAGTTGCAGAGAATAACTTTCTTAGGGCCTTATCTAGCCTATTCAAAAGTACTCCCCTTTTACCATACGACAGGATATGGGTCTTACCCCTATGGCACAGAAAGCTCAGCTAAGGCCCCTGCTATTTTGGCACAGGTTTAAGTACACACCAGCTTTGGAAGACTATTACAATGGCCTTATGGAAATAGTTGCACTGGACAAATCGAGCAAAATAAAATGGATTGGCTATGTAAAGAGCATGCCATGCTGACTAATCTTGTCCTTGGTGGATACTGGTCTGATGACAGTGATTCCACTCATCTCTTTAGGGAAGCTCTTAAAGATGCATTCTGGGGATGGAAATGGGAACAAGAAAAAATTAATTCCTCCCAAAGCTCTTTCTTGTACACTTTTCTTGATATTAAACCCCATGCCGAATTTGAGCCATTCCTTGATTATTTACCGAGCCCTGGTGCCAGCCAACTGTACCTTAAGTTCCGCCATGGAACTCTTCCCTTATTGACTTTTTGTTCAAAGTGGAGCTTCTGTCTGGATATGTCCAAGGTATGTCCAGTATACCTGCAAGCGGAAGAAATTCAATCCCATTTTATTTTTTTCTGTCCTGTCTATGTCCGCTCAAGGAAAAGCAGGATCCTTCCGATTTGTAGGCTCCTTGCATGTAGGCAGTATCACCTGATGCTTAGACTCCTACTTACGGACACTAGGGAGTTGGTTGTCTGTGCCATCGCCAGATTTCTCCATTGGAGCTGGTCTATTAGAGCAAAAGCGATGGCATAATTATCAGTTGAGCCCAGTAATAGTCTGGCCTTTTAACTTAGTTAACTCTCCTACTGTTTTACATTTTTGCCTTTGTGCTGTTAGAGATGGAAAAGGATACAGATGTGAAATTTTACTCCCTTTGGAGTTTGTGTTCTTCACTGTACACACCCTTTTATAATATTTTGGGTCCTATGCGCTATCATTCATTGTTTTACGGTTATTTCATAGATGTTTTATTCAAGATTTTATAAAAGTGTTTCTATGTATATTTATTTGTGACATTTCAATTGTGATGTTATGTCTTTTTTTGTTTGTGTTTTTTTTGGTTGCAAAAACCAAATAAAGTATTTTGATGATGATATTTTGGAGCACTTTAGTTACACTTGGGGATATATATACGTAGCTATCATACATGGACAGCAAAGTAACAAACGTTGCCATGCTTGGTTGTGTGAAATGCAGACAGCAGAACAATGCCATGTTTTAGTAGATATGACTCTAGTCTGCTCACTCACTTTCTGTTCAATTTTTCTTTTTCTGCCTGTGGTGGCGCCCTTTAGGTGATTTGCGCCAACACACACCATAGTATTAGGGTATGTAAGTGATGTCAAACAAAGGTTTTGTGCTTGAAGGTTACCCTTCCAGTACAAAATATTAGGATTAGACATAGTTTAACACTTTTCCCACTTCGTATGTGTGCTGTACAGCGCAATAAAAATGCAAAATTAGAAACGTTTTGAGAAGAAAACCTTTCTCAAGCTCAAACTGAAGAAATGGCTTTTTGCAGGTTCACCCAACTTGAAGCTCAAATCGAATTTAATGTAACTGTTGTACAAATGGCAGCTTTGGACAGAGTTTTCCAGTGACTGTTTCCAGTTGCACGCAAGCTGTTGTCCTCGAGAAAGCCTTCTGCCCTCCTGGTGGGAGGTTTAAGGTTTAAGGTTTAGTTTATTATGCATGATTAATAAAAACCGTTGCATACACGCATCATTACAAGTTCATTTACATTATGCAATGCAGAATAAAAACACTGTTAAAACCATCATAAAATGCAACATATAAAACTTTCACGTTTTAGGGCCTTTGCAACTCATCAAATTTAAAGTGCTTGTGCATCGAGAGGTGGACTAACAGGAATCTTGACAAGTTGAGCAACAGTTAGACCATGGCCCAGCTATGTTGTTATTCAATGTCCGTTTCCAAAGTGCATTTAAGTCTCTCTGCCACTATGTAAAAAAAAACTGTAAATCGGCAGTTTAGCTGTGTTTCCCCCGGGTTAAAGCACAGTTTTATTGCCTGCCTGCCGGTCCTAATGCTGCTCTTTTTGAGCATTGGTCGGAATAAGGTGCATCTTATGTCATTCAGGTTGGGGCAGATGCAGATGATGTGTACAAGGTCTTCGTTTCCTTTTTTGCAGAGGCGGCAGGTCTGCTTTCCTGGTCTCCTTTTCCAGGGCGGGAGGTGCGGAGGAATTGGTAAGATGCCAAAGCGAAGCATTAGGAATTTTTCTTTGATCCTCATTTTAACTTCTGTTTTTAGATAAAATTGCGGTTTAAGGACTTTGTAGTCACTGAGCACTGTCCAGCCATGAGCTCTTTTGGCCAATGTTTCCTTATCTTCCATTATGGATACCATTCTTGTTGCTTTTGTTACGATCTTTTTGAAGCTCTGGTGATCTGTAGAGGTTGCCCAGAGGTTGGTCAGTCACAATCGTTTTAGGGAATCGAACAAGTACTCCCTGGCAGGAGATTTTCCACAGCATGACAGCTCGTTCCAGAGGTGCGAATTTAAGGATCCTGCCTCAGCGCCTCTGATCTTGTGCCAGCTTTTTATATATGCACCCCTCCTTTCCACCGATTGTTTTTGTAGCCCAAATTCTAAACGTATTTGGGCAGGTGACAGATAGTTTGGTTGATGGAAAATTGCTCTGTACATGTAATCGATTGCTTTGTCCAATGTCACAGCGTCTTTCCCTTGCATTGATTCGCTCCCATACGTTAGCCCTGGTTGTAGTTTTGCTCGTGTCACCTGTAACAAGCGATCTAGGGTTAGGTCTGGCAACACTTTTCTCAGAGGCTTCATTGCTAAATAGCTTATTGTACCCTTCCTGCCAGGGTCTCCAGTTGGGGTTTGTACGAGCCTGTGCCGTCCAACAAGACTCCAAGGTATTTATAGTTTGTTACCTGGTCTAAGGGATGCCCGTCCAAGTACCAATTGATCTTTTTCCTCTTATGATAATTTACTGTCATAATTTTAGTTTTCTTTAGAATTATATTTAGGGAATTGTGTTTCGAGAAGCTATTAGTGGTATTTAAGAGATGTTGCAGGCCAATAGGGGTCCGACTTAATAGCACCAGGTCTTCTGTGTATAACAAGTTGGACAGCGATGTGTTCCCCAGTTTCGGGGCATGCGGTGTGCTCTTGTCCAGTTCCCCGGGGAGGTCGGCCAGGAATAGATTAAAGAGCAAGGGTGCTAGAACGCACCCTTGCTGTAGCTCTTTGGAGGTGGTAATTCGCCTTGAGAGGTGCGTCCCAGCTCCTAGTTGGATCTTGACCCAGGTATTAGTATGTAGCAGTATCAGCTGGTTTAAAAGGGGATTCGGTATCCCCCATTTTTCCAATTTCTGCCATAGTTTTGCGCGATCTATGTGATCGAACGCTGCGCTATAATCTATGAAGCATAGGAATAGGGGCTACTTTGCCACTTTAGCCGCATCCGTCAACAGAGCTAGTGCCATGATATTGGTAATGGTTCCCTGTCCTCGACAAAACTCAGTTTGGTTTATGGGGATGATGGAATTTGCCAAGGCCCACGATGTTAGTTCTTCCCGGATTATTCCCTCTTAATACTTAGCTTCTATGTCAATTAGGGCAACAAGTTGGTAGTTGTTTGGAACATTCCTATCGCCCTGTTTGAAAATTGGGCTAATCATCGATCCTTTCCATGACTCCGGGATTATTTGTGTCCTCTGTATGTCCTTAAAGACTGGGGCCAGTGCCATGCTCCAGTGTTCTACGTCGTGCTTGTACAGTATTGGAGGAATTCCGTTCCGGCCTGGGGCTCTTTTCGGCCTCCCCTTGGCTACTTGTGTCATGATCTGTGTTGTGGTTATTTCGTAGCGGTCCTCTTTATTATTCGATGAAGATTCGGGGCCTGCTACCACTTCTGCTCCAAGGTGTTTTTGTCTACTCAGGGGGGAATCCTTGTTTTTCCTCTGGGAAAGACGCCTCTGTCTTTTTGGATGGTCCAAGGTTCCTTATCCGCCACATTCTCCTCTTGCGCGTTGTTGTTAAAGTGATCGAATAGGTATTTTGCCCATTGAGCCTCTGTTATATTGGAGTTTATTCCTGGGTGGGCTGGTCGTTGGAGACTGTTGATCGTCCGCCAGAATCTGGCGCTGTTTTTAAGTTTAGAGTTGTAGAGTATACTTGCCCATAATTTTTAATTAGTTTGCCTTTTCTTATCCCATTTCTTCTTTTTTAGTAATGCCTTCAGTTTCCGCAGGTCACCTTGCAGGTTTAGCTTTTGGGGAAATTTACGAAGCTGCCTTAGTGTTTGATTTATTGTGCGTTTGAGGTTCTTTGTCTCCGGTGTGGTTGCCTGCCCGGGCAAAGCGACCGCTGTTTTTACCAGTTTCGTTTTTGTCCTGGTGGCGAATTTCTCCCCAAGAGCTATTGTGAAGTTCTCCCAAGCTTTTACAGGTTGAATTGATGTGTCATTTTCTTGGTAGAAAAGTGTCTTTGCAGTTTCAGATAGTTCTTCAATTGTGTTGGATTTACACCTTATTCGTTTGTAGTCCGAGGTGAATTCTGTGCCAATTGTTTTGCATGCCTCCATTGGGTGTCCTGTGATTGCTTTTAATATCACTTCCCTGGGGCAAGTGGTCGCTTTGTTCGTTGTCACCTATTCTAAAGGAGTCGATGTTGTGGAACATTGGGAGTGTTATGAAGGTGAAGTCTAGGTAAGAAAAGGCAGTTGTGGAATAAAAAGTTGGAACCAGCGGGTTGTCCTCCTTAAATCGGCCGTTCAGAGCTCTCATGTTTAGTTGTTCGAGTTCTTGGAGTAGATATGTTGAACATTTCGTTGGTTTACTTGAGTATACTTGGCCCTGATTCGGTATCCCCCACACAGTGGTTAGTTCCTGCACTAGTTCATCTTCTGACCCGGTTCCAAAGAGGTGAAGATTAAAATCGCCTACCAAGATGATATGCTCTACGTCATGCTCTTTTGTAACCCTTGTCAGCTCCTTCACTAGCTCTTTTGCAGCGTTTCGCCTTTGCTTAGGATGCACGTAAGTGTTGATTATTATAATTGGCTGGTTTTCCTCATTAAATTTGAGTGTTGTCATTGCCGCCTGTACGGCACTTGGGGCTGTAATTTGTGCCTCTCCTGATACAATTGCTCCTATTGTAGTTATTGAGGTGAATATCATCAGCCCCCCAGAATGGTGGCCAAAGTTAGATCCCTTTCTTGCTGGAACGAATTTTGACGTGAATCCCTGAAGCTCAATCGCATGATCCTCCCAGGTTTCTTGGAGTAGTACCAAGTCAAATGATTTTAAGTAATTGAGTACCTCGTAGTCCTCCATCTTGTCTGCCAGGCCGTTGATGTTCCAGATGCACATACGGATTCTCCTTGACTCCACCATTACTGTTGTTGGGCAGGGCATCCCTTGTCATTGGGTGCACTCCGTTGTTATTGTTTGCCGTATGTGCATCCAGCTGTGGTCTATTGACAGTGGCGTTGGGCCTTTAGGCTCAAGGCCAGTGTTCAAGTTTGTGGCCTTTGAGTGGGTGGGGTAGGCCCCTGGGAACTGCTACGAATACCCTTTAAGATTGATGCGACAGTTTGAGGTGATCCGTTCATGTGGACATTTAGAAAAGGGGTTGGATAGGCTGGTTTTATTTCAGGTTTTAATCTTATCCCCCACTGTAAGAATGTATTTTCTTCCTTCATGATTATGTTAACTGCCTCATTGGTATTCCATGTTGTCTTAGTTGCTTCTGGGCACTGCTGATTGTTAGTTGGTTGGAATTCAATTGAGAGCAGATCTGCTGAGCTTAGTTTTTCTAGGCTTGTAATGGAATGAAGTAGCCGTAATATGTTCCCCCTGTTTAGTATGTCCATTCTTCCCCTTGTTTTGTATTCAGGAAAGAATATTATCGTATACGTGTCCTTTGGGTCTTTGGCCGCGGTTTCCTGATGAGTAGTTGCTTCAGGAGGAAGAAGCCTTGGTGGAGTGGAAATAGTCTTTCTGGCTCCTTGATTGACATTGCTGGCTCGTGGGGGCTCAGCTGGTGCCTGATCTTTTTCCAGCATGTTTCTGCCTTGTGCGTTCTCCCTTGGAGACCTTTGTGCTAGGTCCCTAGGGTTGTTCGAGGGCTCATCACTCAGTTCAGTATTTGGGCTTTGTTCCATGCTGGTAGCTGTGCTGTATTCTTGTGTTATTGAGGCTGACTGTTTACTTGTCTGGTTGTTCCTCCGTTTGCTGTCGCCTTTAATGGCAGTTTGGATTAGTGACTTTGATGTTTGCTGCATGCTTGAGTCCAGGGTGGCGTTAGGTCTCGTGATTAAACGGTCTGTCCTATCATCCAGAGTAGAGGTTAAGGCATACCTAATGGTCTCAATTTCCACAGGGGTGGTCAAGGGCTGGTCCTCTCCACAGGGACTCAGAACGGCTACCTTCCTGTTCCTGCCCTTCCATTTTTGTTTGCGACGTTCTTTTGTGATCAAGAAATTTCCTTTGCCAGCACTCACTTTGGTTGAAGTTAATAGTGTAAGACCTTCTGGTAGTTGATGTAGGCTAGTGGGCATGTTCCCCGTGTTTTGGTGTCCGGTCATCGTTGTGTCCGTTCTGGATGCCTCATCTATCGGGCATTTACTTGCCTCGATGGTTTCAATGGAGTTATGCAATGTCGTGTTTGCTTTTAATTCTGATAAGAGGTTTCCTAACATTGATGGTAACAAGGATAGTTTGTCAATAATTGGGGCACAGATTCAGTCAGTGTAGGATTTGAGTTGCTTGTACGGCTTCTTGCCCCCGCTAATGAGCCCGTTGAGGTCTGCTAGTTTCCTATCTATCCCGGAGGTGACGTCTGCTAGAGTTTGAAGAACCGTAAGCTGCATGTCCAGTTTGTGTGATTGATATTGAAGTGCCGTTGCTGAGTGTTGCATCGTGGTTAATAAGGTTGTCCAGATTGATTCTGTGTAGACTGATCCTGTGGTATTGTTGCTCTCTACTCTGGGCGCGCTGGTTGGTTCCGCGATGGTCTGATTTGAGGTGGGCTTGAGGTTATACAAGGCAACGAGTTCCTCCCATTCCTGTGATGCAAGGAAGGTCATGTCACTGTCCGTTAAATGCGAGTCTCGTGTGGTAAGTGTACGGAGCACTCGGCTGGGGTATTGTTCGGTGGTGGACTGAGGACTGGCAAGGTATCGGTTTGTGTGATCGTTGTCTTCAATGGCGAGCTATTTTTTGTCTGTGGTGATGTGATCCGAGCGTTTTGTTCTGTCCTAGGGTTCTGCTCGGGGAGGTATGCTTGGAGGTCTCTAAAGTCCCTGGGGTCTTTGATCCCCCCCTTGTTTTGGCGTGTTCATAAGTTCTGTGCCCGGCTGGCTCTTGTTTCCACAGGTAAATGTTTTGTAATCCTGGGAGCTTCTTGTTGGACTACTTATTGGACTGCTGGATATCTCCACAACAAGTCCACCTAGGTCTCTGTCCCCTGGTGGGTTGTTGGCCTGCGTTTTTGTTCTGGTGACTATATCTGTCTTGTCCGTATCCATGTCCATGTCCTTGACCTTGTCTTTATCCATTGTTGCTGCCGATAGTCCAGTCGAGTTGGATGAATTCATTGAGGGGTATTCTAGTCTCCCTGGTTGTAGAGGGGATTGTAAGCCCTTGATATCCTCATTTTTTGAGTAGATGACTGTGCCAGGATCTTTTAGAAATGTAAATTTTGTAAAGATTTTTGGCTGAAATGTACATAGGTTCTTCCTGTGAGACACCCCCTCAATATTGATAAGGTGGGAGGTGTGAATGACTCAGGAAGAAGCAAAAAAGAGGAAAAGTCATCCCTGTGCCCCAGACAGAGAAGGTGACTACAAGAGTCAGTTGGCTGACTCCCTGTTACAGCTCCAAAGCCATAAAAGCTGCAGAAGCCTGCCTTGACGAGTTGATAGCCAAGAACACCTGATTGATTCTGACCACTGAAGTTCAGCCTGGGAGACCGAGTCCCAACCCGCAAAAGTTGCACTCAAGTCTGGTGGACGTGCTAGTCTCGTCGGAGTGCAGTTTGGTCACACAGCAAGGAAGTTTCTGCCAGTTAAAGGGAACCGCTGGTTTCACTGTAACTGGAGACTAGTATACCAATGGCAACTGGTTTTTGGCTTGACTTCACCTAGACTTTGAGGGGCATCGACTCCTGAGGCCTAAGCTGCCTCACCGTGTTCGTGGACTGAGAGGTGGCCACAGGAAGACCCTGACACCAGCTCAACATCCTTAGCATCATTGAGCATCTTCAGTACCCTGCATCCCTTGTATTAGGGCCAATCCATTGACTCCTATAGCGGTTGGTCCATAGACCCTGGAAGTGGACTGGAGACTGCCTGAAGGTAGCTGTTCAAAGGGATCTTATTGTGCCCTGTGGCTAGTTCCCTGGCGGAGTTGGTTGCCACAAGAGAGCCTTTATAGCCGCTTCCAAGTTACTTATCATCGCTAACCCAAAACTGCGAGTCGCAGTAGATTACAATTGATTTATTGTTTCTTCAAAATTCATATCTCAGGAACCCTGCGGTGAATTTTTGTTGTTGAGGTGTGAGAAGCTGGCTTGGTATATGGTGTACACTCATGTAAGTGGGCACCTTGCACCAATCCAGACAACCCTTATGGTGATTTTAGTGGTCTTAGACAACCTTAGAAAGCTCTCTAAGTGGTAGCTGTGGAGAGCAGCCTTCAGGCTTTCTCCAGAAGGAGTGTAAAGCAGCTTGTTTTACCAGTACATAATCTTATAGGTATAGGTTAAGTGAAAAAGAACCACACAGTGTATTTATAAAAATATATATTTATTATAAGTCACTCACTAACACTTACAGATATCTCCTAGCTGGAGATATACACAATGCACACAATACTTATGACAGAAACAGGTCAGCAAAAATACAGGAGGCAGGCAAAAAGTTTAGGGGTGACCCTGCAAAAAGGGCCATTTTCAACACTTATCAATACACAGAGGTCACAAGGGGGAGTCCAAACCATATACTAAAATAGTGGTATGCGAACCACGACTCGAGTTAAGACTATACCCAGAAGGCGTAGAAGTGCCGGGGACCCAAGGAACCACCCCCAGGTAAGTAACCAGGAGTCCCACGGAGGCTGTGTGCAGAGTGGGAACACGACCGCGGGATCAATGCAAGTCAATGGGTAAGTCGCGGTTGCAATTTTAAAGAAGAAGGACCCTTCCCAGTGGACCCTAAAGGAACCCCGTGGAAGACAGAAGGTTGGAGAGCCACCCCGCCCGTGGAATTCCTAGGAACCAGGATACCTACACAGGGGAAACCGGGTGCATAGGTGTGAAGTGGCATTGGAAAGCGCTGTCTAACCCAGTGGAGGACTTCAGGAAGATGCCGCTGCTGAAGAAGGTGAAAGTGTTCGGTGGAATCCAAGGGTGGATTCAAGTTGAGAAGTACCTGCAAGCAGAGGGGACAGAGTCTATGCCACTAAGGAGTGACCAGGAAAGCAAACACAAGGAGATGATGGACGGAGCACTGAAACTTTTCAGACACTCACCCCCAGTCACAGATCTGGGTTGAATCCATCATTGTTCTTTAGCTCACTTCGCCACCCCAGTTCAGACACAGCTATATGCAAATCAGTCTTGACCCTGTGCCTCATGGGAACAGTCCAGCCCGAACTGCCAAGCCATGTCTTCCCTGGACCGGAAACAAACATCCTGGGACCGGTTTCGGGCTACAAGCCCTCATCAGCCAGGCTAGCTTGAATCCAGTGGCAAAGTGAGCAAGGGACCCCCATCTGGGCATACCCTGCCAACTTAGGACGAACAAAGCAAACACAAGGAGATGATGGACGGAGCGCTGAAACTTTTCAGACACTCACCCCCAGTCACAGATCTGGGTTGAATCCATCATCGTTCTTTAGCTCACTTCGCCACCCCAGTTCAGACACAGCTATATGCAAATCAGTCTTCACCCTGTGCCTCATGGAACAGTCCAGCCCGAACTGCCAAGCCATGTCTTCCTTGGACCGGAAACAAGCATCCTGGGACCGGTTTTGGGCTAACAGCCCTCATCAGCCAGGATAGCTTGAATCCAGTGGCAAAGTGAGCAAGGGACCCACGTCTGGGCATACCCTGCCAACTTAGGGCGAACAAAGCAAACACAAGGAGATGATTGACGGAGCGCTGAAACGTTTCAGACACTCACCCCCAGTCACAGATCTGGGTTGAATCCATCATCATTCTTTAGCTCACTTCGCCACCCCAGTTCAGACACAGCTATATGCAAATCAGTCTTGGCCCTGTGCCTCATGGGAACAGTCCAGCCCGAACTGCCAAGCCATGTCTTCCCTGGACCGAAAACAAGCATCTTGGGACCGGTTTCGGGGTAACACCCCTCTTCAGCCAGGCTAGCTTGAATCCAGTGGCAAAGTGAGCAAGGGACCCACGTCTGGGCATACCCTGCCAACTTAGGGCGAACAAAGCAAACACAAGGAGATGATGGAGGGAGCGCTGAAACTTTTCAGACATACACCCCCAGTCACAGATCTGGGTTGAATCCATCATCGTTCTTTAGCTCACTTCGCCACCCCAGTTCAGACACAGCTATATGTAAATCAGTCTTGGCCCTGTGCCTCATGGGAACAGTCCAGCCCGAACTGCTGTGTCTGAACTCTTTACTCAGGAGTGACCAGGAGGCACGGAAGACGAATGCCCACCGATGTCAGGTGCTGCAGGAGAGTTGACGGTGACCTTGGAGCTGCAGCTGTGAGGACCAAGCGATGCTGTGGAAGACCAGGAGCCGTTCACGAGCTGTCCCATGTCGGATGTCGAGAGTTGAGGGGTCGGTGTCTGTTAGGAGCATCAACAAGCCTTGGCAACTGCAACCAACATGGAAAGCGAAGAAGGTGCAGTGTCAGGACCAGCAAGGTCCAGGTGACTCACCACAAGCAGGGG
This sequence comes from Calotriton arnoldi, assembly GCA_963921515.1. Classification (NCBI taxonomy): domain Eukaryota; kingdom Metazoa; phylum Chordata; class Amphibia; order Caudata; family Salamandridae; genus Calotriton; species Calotriton arnoldi. The sequence continues at coordinate 303,689 of CAWUFW010002787.1, read as the reverse complement.
AGTCAGGGCAGGCCCTGAGCAAACAGGGGAGCCCAAAAGAATTAAAAAATGACCCTCAGGAGGACCCTTAGGCCAGCGGCACTGGAGTCGCAAGAGGACCTCGAGCAGTTCTCTAAAGATGCAGGACCACGGTGTGAGTGATGCGGTGAGGGCAAAGATCTTGGTCACTGGAGATGCTTGAGGTGGGGGTTACTTGAAGCCCGAAGATCTTGGTGGAAGGAAGCCAAGAAGCTTTTGCAACTGCAAGTCGACGCAGTGCAGCGGGGTTTGGTTCCTGCGGCTCCGCCGAGGGATACTGGCCTCAAACTTGGCAAGAGGAAAGGGCAGGCCTCGAGGGATGTGAAGAACCACCACATGTGTGGCTGAGCCTTTCGGAGTCCGTGGGAGCCCAGGATCAGCAGACTGGTCAGCTTAGTTGCGGTGCCTGCAGATGCAGAGAAGTGACTCCTTCACTTCAAGGGAGATTCCTTCAGGTGTCTTGGATGCCCACAGGCCTTGGAAGGTTCCTGTATGGTGCACAGGCACGGACATTGCAGCAGACGAGCAGGGCGAAGAGATCAGGAGCAGCAGGGGTCTTCCCAGTTGCAGCCTTGATGCCCAGAGCGAAGTCCAGAGTGCCCAGACGGTCAAAGAAGAAGTGGTGTCTTGAATTGAATCTTGCCCCATGACGAATCTAGGGACCCACCCTCAGGTATGTCCTTAAGTACCCTAAGGAAAGGGTTGGGACGATTCAGGGTTCCCTCCCAGGGGAGGGGTCGGACAGTGGGGAGGATACTCCCATGTCCTTTGTCCAGTTCCACGCCAGAGCGGAAGCCACCCGCTCCCTGATCTGGTTTGAACTGGACTATGCAAGGAGGGCACCAAGTGTGCCCTTCAAGCAGACTGAGTGGCGCTAGCAAGCGCTCCCACCCGGCCCCAATACACTAAACTCTGTCTGTGAGGTTGGCACACCTCCCTGTGACAGGCTACCTATTGTTCTGCCTTCCCCTGCTCGAGCTTGGCTCAGCAGCAGGAGGGCAGAATCGTGTCTCTGGTCGGCAGCAGCCTTGTTGTGCTGTCCGGGTCTAGAAGACGGGTACTGGGAGCACAGAGGGCCTCCCGGAGGAGCTTTATAGTGCATGGAATCATACCTCCCACACCGTTTACGGTGTGGGGGTATGATTCCAACATGTTTGATACCAAACATGATAGGGTACGTTACAGCCAGTTTCAAGATGGTCATCACGTAATGACGCGGTGCCCCTCTATATGTTATATGGCTGTCTCACTTACAGCCCGGGAGAATGGACTCTGTAGGCTGTAGGGGTGTCATGACTCATCTGGCTAGTCCTGTCATCATGGTCCTGTCATCATCCAGTGTATGCAACATCCAGTGTATGAAACAGTGTAGCAACAGTGTATGCACCATGAGATATTCAGCGTACTATGACTATTGACTATTCCTCCTAAGCGCAGTGCAGGTTGTAGTATTTCATTCAGCGCAAGGTGCGCTTTATTTTCCATCACTTTATTTGCACATCACCTTGTTGACAGAAATAAGGGGATGTACACTGAACCATTGACTAAACTAAGCATCCAATATGTGCTTAGTATTTAATTTGTAACCATTTTTATGTATTTTGTTTTCTTTTTAGTCCAGTTCGCGTAATGTTTAATTTAGCCGCATTGCAACCACCGTAGTTTTTCGCCCACTATAAAGGCAGCCACGGCCTGCCGCGTCCTGCGGATTATTCCTGTTGCAGCGCTCGTGTTCGGAGGGTATTCTCTTTCCCGCTGCGTGATTGAGTGCTCTTCTGTGTGGAACTTCACCCGAGTGCTGGAAATACGAGCCCGGTGACAGTCTTTTGGTGAATTCAATTTGTAGCAGCAATTCCAGGTAAGAGACGACAGTTCTCTTTCTTTCCAAAAATCCCTGCAGTGGAACGGATGTTCTGCACCGGTGTCAAAAGAGAAAGGAAACTGAAAAGGCTTTCATATTTGTTTTTACGGAGCGTGTACATTGCTAATATTTAACTCTGAGCTCAACTTCAAAGGTGGAAAGGTCACTTATAAAAGCCTCTAAAGTAAACTGAAGAAACGAAAGGCTTTCATGTTTGTTTTTCAGAGTGTGCACATTGCTGATATTTAACTCTGCGCTTAATCTAATCCATAAAACTTCAAAGGTGAAGAGGTCAATTACAGAAGCCTCTAAAGTAAGCTGAAGCACCACGTGGTGCCTGCCATGTAGTGCATGTCAATGCCGTGCACAGTCCTTTTCCATTGCGGGCGGGTCTGCAGCCAGCAGATCCACCCGCAATGGAAAAGGGCCAGGATGCGCCCGCCAGTGTGGCGGGCGCATCCTAATGCTCATGGTGTGACCGCCGCAACTTCGGCGGTCGGTCCCTGGCTCCATTGCGGTGGCGGGCGGAAATACAATATATATATATATATATATATATATATATATATATACATAAACTTGTCAGATAAATATAAAAATAAATTAGATATATAATAAAATAAAATATTAAAATAAATATTTATCTTTAAAACAACATTTTACACTACATTAACTGAAACAGTAGGGAAAATGTTGGATAGCGTAGGGGATAAAATTACTATTCCCACTCCAGGGAGTGCAACAGTAGGGAAAGTATTGTTTAGCGGAGAGGAATAATTTACTATTCCCACTCCAGCAAGTGCAACAGTAGGGAAAGTGTTGTATAGCGGAGGGGAATAATTTACTTTTCCCACTCCATGGAGTGCAACAGTAGGGAAAGTGTTGGTTAGCGGAGGAGATAAAATTACTTTTCCCACTCCAGTAAGTGCAGCAGTAGGGAAAGTGTTGGATAGCGGAGGAGAATAATTTACTATTCCCACTCCAGTAAGTGTAACAGTAGGGAAAGTGTTGGATAGCGGATGGGAATAATTTACTATTAAAGCAAACACAAGGAGATGATGGACGGAGCACTGAAACTTTTCAGACACTCACCCCCAGTCACAGTCTGAAAAGTTTCAGCGCTCCGTCCATCATCTCCTTGTGTTTGCTTTGTTCGCCCTAAGTTGGCAGGGTATGCCCAGACGTGGGTCCCTTGCTCACTTTGCCACTGGATTCAAGCTAGCCTGGCTGATGAGGGCTGTTGGCCCGAAACCGGTCCCAGGATGCTTGTTTCCGGACCAGGGAAGACATGGCTTGGCAATTCGGGCTGGACTGTTACCATGAGGCACAGGGTCAAGACTGATTTGCATATAGCTGTGTCTGAACTGGGGTGGCGAAGTGAGCTAAAGAACGATGATGGATTCAACCCAGATCTGTGTCTGGGGGTGAGTGTCTGAAAAGTTTCAGCGCTCTGTCCATCATCTCCTTGTGTTTGCTTTGTTCGCCCTAAGTTGGCAGGGTATGCCCAGACGTGGGTCCCTTGCTCACTTTGCCACTGGATTCAAGCAAGCCTGGCTGATGATGGCTGTTGGCCCGAAACCGGTCCCAGGATGCTTGTTTCCGGTCCAGGGAAGACATGGCTTGGCAATTCGGGCTGGACTGTTCCCATGAGGCACAGGGTCAAGACTGATTTGCATATAGCTGTGTCTGAACTGGGGTGGCGAAGTGAGCTAAAGAACGATGATGGATTCAACACAGATCTGTGACTGGGGGTGAGTGTCTGAAAAGTTTCAGCGCTCCGTACATCATCTCCTTGTGTTTGAATAATTTACTATTCCCACTCAAGGGAGTGCAACAGTAGGGAAAGTGTTTGATAGCAGAGGGGAATAATTTACTATTCCTACTCCAGCAACTGCAACAGTAGGGAAAGTGTTGGATAGCGGAGGGGAATAATTTACTATTCCCACTCCAGGGAATGCAACAGTAGGGAAAGTGTTGTATAGCAGAGGGGAATAATTTACTATTCCCTCTCCAGCAAGTGCAACAGTAGGGAAAGTGTTGGATAGCAAAGGGGAATAATTTACTATTCCCACTCCAGCAACTGCAACAGTAGGGAAAGTGTTGGATAGCGGAGGGGAATAATTTACTATACCCACTCCACGAAGTGCAACAGTAGGGAAGGTGTTGGATAGCGTAGGGGATAAAATTACTATTCCCAATCCAACGAATGCAACAGTAGGGAAAGTGTTGGATAGCGGAGGGGATAAAATTACTATTCCCACTCCAGCAAGTGCAACAGTAGGGAAAGTGTTGGATAGCGGAGGGAAATAATTTACTATTCCAACTCCAGGGAGTGCAACAGTAGGGAAAGTATTGGATAGCGGAGGGGATAACATTTCTATTCCCACTCCAACAATTGCAACAGTAGGAAAATTGTTGGATAGCGGAGGGGAATAATTTACTATTCCCACTCCAGCAAGTGCAACAGTAGTGAAAGTGTTGGATAGCGGAGGGGAATAATTTACTATTCCCACTCCACAGAGTGTAACAGTAAGGAAAGTGTTGGATAGCGTAGGGGATAAAATTACTATTCCCACTCCAACAAGTGCAACAGTAGGGAAATTATTGGATAGCGGAGGGGATAAAATTACTATTCCCACTCCAACAATTGCAACAGTAGGTTTGTGTTGGATAGCGGAGGGGAATAATTTACTATTCCCACTCCAGCAAGTGCAACAGTAGTGAAAGTGTTGGATAGCGTAGAGAATAAAATTACTATTCCCACTCCAACGAATGCAACAGTAGGGAAAGTGTTGGATAGCAGAGGGGATAAAATTACTATTCCCTCTCCAGCAAGTGCAACAGTAGGGAAATTGTTGGATAGCGGAGGGGAATAATTTACTATTCCCACCCCAGCAAGTGCAACAGTAGGGAAAATGTTGGATAGCGGAGGGGAATAATTTACTATTCCCACTCCACAGAGTGCAACAGTAGGGAAAGTGTTGGATAGTGGAGGGGATAAAATTACTATTCCCACTCCAACAATTGCAACAGTAGGGAAAGTGTTGGATAGCGGAGGTGAATAATTTACTATTCCCACGCCAGCAAAATAATAAACATTAATTAGCAAATACTTAAATAATAAAAAATAATTTACCTCTCACCAAATACCCCTGTAAATAACACCACCACTTGTAAAACATGACACAATTAAGATAATTGCTTAACAATTAAATAATTAACTAATAACAATGAACAATAAAATTAAAAACAATCAGTAATAAATTAATTCATACTATTAAGGCTATAAAATAACAATAATTAAATATTACATAAAAAATAAAAAATTATATTAATTTTTAATTACTTGCCACACTACTCCCCTCTAAATACACAAAACTCGCTCATAAAAAATTAACACAATTTACATATTCACCAATTAATTATTAATACTTAATAACTAATTAATAATGAATAAATAAAAAATGATTTAACACAATTAACAATATGAAATATTAAATACACAAATATTAATTAATAAAACTTATTAATTAATGAATTATAATTAAATTACTTCCCACCCTACTCCCCCATAAACCCACAACCCGCTCTTAAAAAAATAACACAATTAACATATTTACCAATTAATTATTAATAATTAATAACCAATTAATAACTAATTAATAACAAATTAATTAACACAATTAACGATATAAAATATTAAATACAAACATATTAATTAATTAAAATTATTAATTAATTTTAATTAAATTACTTCCCACCCTATTCCCCTATAAACCCACAACCCGCTATGGAACTAAAATATGCAAAAATTACTTAACATAAAATTAATTAGTTCTAAAAATTTCAAACATACATTAAAAAAATAAGCTATACTTTTAACACATATACTAAAATACAGAACACTAAGATAAATTTCGATATTATTAACAACGATATTTTGACTAACGATATTACTAACTTCGATATTAACAAAAACGATATTTCTTACCTGCATGTCGATAATCTGGTCGACTATATTCTTGAAGGTCGATATTGTGTCACATCGATATTTAAACATCGATATTATGGCATATCGATATTTAAACATCGATATTATGGCTCTTTACCGCATAATACATGCTTCAGCTCATGGGGGACCCCTGGTTTACCTATGCCCTGGGTACCTTAGTACCATATACTAGGGACTGATAAGTGTACACCAGTGTCCAATCTGGGATGTACCTAAGTACTTACCATACCAATATAGGGGAGAAAGCACAGAGACTGGGGTCCTGATTAGCAGGATCCCAGTCAGACTAGTCAGAAACAGCATTACATCAAGCAAAAAGTGGGAGGAACCATAAAAGCAGATCCTACTTTCCTACATGAGGTGTCTATTTAAAGATAAAAATGCAAATCATTTTTATATATTAGAGTTGGATTTTTATTGTGTTGCGTTTTTGTCTTATCCAACTGTTTTGGTACTTCTAAATGCTTTACACTTGTTCTTTTGGTAAAGCCTGACTGCTGTGAGCCACAGCTACCCAGGACTGAGCTAAGGATTTACAGCGAAGCTGACTGTACCTAGATGGAATTGTGAAGTTCTTACATGGTGAGGTTGCTTGTTACCATATAATAAACCAAATTTCTCACAGCCTGCTGTGTGGAGGCATTTGTTTTTGGTTCAAAGGGGGTCATTATGATGTTGGGCGGATCGCCACTGCCCGACCGGCGGTGGCGATCCGCCCGACATCTTTCCCCGCCCGCCCTCCATTTACCCCCGCCATATTACAATGGTGGGGGGGACAGCGGCGGACAGAAAGACCGTCCGCCGCATTTCCGCAGGCAGGCAATCGTTCCGTTGCCTGCCGGGCGGAACTCGGGCCTAATATGGTGGCGGTGTCTGGAAGACACCGCCATCCATATTAGGATGCCTGGCGGTGAAGGCCTTTCCATGGCGGCATCGCCACCATGGAAAGGCATGCGGAAATTGCTTTGGGGGCCCGTTGCGGGCCCCCGGAGGGGTGGGGGGGTGGGTGTCTGCACTTGGGGGGTACCTATGGTACCCCCCTACATTGGCATGCACAAGGTGGCAGGCACCACGCGGTGCCTGTCACGTTGTGCATGCCAATGCACTGCATGCATTTTTTACATTGCGGCGGGTGCTGCTGACAGCACCGCCCGCCGCAATGTAAACAATGCGGAATGCGACCGCCACGGTGGCGGTCGCATCCCAATGGGCACAGCGGGACCGCCGCACCTCTGGCGGTCGGTCCCGTTTACCGTTACGGTGGCGGGCGGACTTTGTCCGCCTGCCATCGTAATGGGCCCCTAAGTTCTGTCTACCTGTTTTTAGCAGATAGGCCTGTGAATTAAACTCCATGGGTGGCTGCATGGAAACACCCATGTACCATCCATGGAAAGCCACTTTGTAGCTAAGTAGCACAAAGCTATACTTTGCATTACATTACGGCTACATTCTAAAGCAATCCAGGATTTGCCCTGGAACTTAAATCCTATATTGTCTGCTATAATAAGGGAACAGTAACTGCGAACTGGTTGAGCAACTGAGCATTTGTAATTGGTATAGGACTAGGTTGCTTTCCTACCCATCACATTCTTTGTAGGTCCTTATTGTGCCTAAGTCATGGGAAGGGTATTGTTGGTAAGATAGCACTACTGTATGCTGTTGAACACTCTGTTTTATGGCATCTGTAATGGATTCTGGCCAATTGCATGGTATTGCTCCTTTTATTCTTGAAGGGATTACCCTTGCTGTCTCCACATAGATAATCATGTTCAGGGCAGGTTGCAGGATGATTGTACATATCCACAAGTTTCACTATCTATCTTACACTTTTCTACCACAGTCCATGCACAAGCACACTGCAAGGAAATACCTTTTTTTGTATGGTCACTCCCAGGTTTTTTGACTGATGCTACTGGTTTTTTCGATCCTGAGAGTGCAGTGAGGCCTTCTATCCAGAACTCAGTGCAAGTGCCCTGACCCCAAGACGTGTATGTTACATTGGCTATACCCAATTGTCATAGGGGAACTTACCAGTAAGTCCCTAGTACATGGTACCCAGGGCCTGTAAGTTATAGAGTCACCCCAGGGACTGCAGCTCTGGTTCACCACCCAGGTTGCGATAAATATAAAACAAATTTCCCAGTCCGCCATTGCAGACTGAAAGAGCAGTTTCAAATTGCTAGCATGAATTTGCCATTTAAAGCCCATGACAAAGTCTAATGTCCCCCTGTAACATGTGTAAGTCACCACTATGGCAGGCCTACCGAGCCCTAAGGCAGGGTGCAGCATATATCTGATAGAGACGTCTAGCCGCAGATTCCTTAACTTAGAATATCCCCAGGCGTCAGACTGGATCCGGAAAATTTTGCGTAGCAGCAACTCTGCGCGCCAGGGGGCGGCGCCGCACGGCTACGCCCTGATGTCGTCCATGGACGTGACGTCAGCGGAACCATATATGCCCCGCCCCGGCGTGCCAACATCAGTTTTCTTCTTTTCCACATCACGACGCGGGTCCTGGAAGCCAGCAGTTCCTGGCCTAGTTTTGGGCCTTCTTGGCACCGTTGGTGTCGTACCGGAACAGTGTGCAATGCCCTCCGGGTTCAAAGCCTGTGAGGCCTGTGCGCGTCAGATGTCTGGCACTGACCCGCACCTTATTTGCATGTGGTGCCTTGGTGTGCACCACGATTCCAAAGAATGCGGCGACTGTCAACAGATGAAGCCGAAGTCCCTACGGGAACGCCGTATGAAGCTGTTGGCCGCACGGCTGTCCGGCCCAGCTTCCTCTCGTCGCCGCTCTTCCTCTCCAGAGGGGGCTCGTTCCCGAGGCCGCTCCCGCGACCGGCGCCCTAAAAAAGGTAAGCGGAGCCACAAGCGTCCACTGAGGTCCACATGCCGTAGGCGTGCCGCTGGCGCCCATTCCTCTCGTAAGGGGCCGGCTAAAGGCGCCCGGATGTCACCTCCTCCATACCCTCCTTTCCCAGGAGTTGGAGCGACGCGCGCCCAAATGGAGGCCTACTCCCGGGCTCTTCAGGCCTACTTCGAGTCCCCCTCTCTCCCTGGCGCGCCTTCGGGCCCCACAGAGGCGGAGGGTACTCAGGCTGGACCCTCGTCAGCGGATCCTTCCCCGACCAGGGCTGTGTACACCGACTCCGACTCCGAAGCCGAGGCGACGACGTTGGGCCGTGGCCCAGACCGTCCTGGTCACTCTAGCACACACCGCCAGTCAACGCATAGCCCTGTGCGGCTTCCTGCGCGGACGGCGGAAGCGGCGTCGGTGCCGCCGGGCTCGGTGCCGGGCTCGACACACCGCCAGTCAACGCCTAGCCCTGTGCGGCTTCCTGTGCGGCGGCGAAAGCGGCGTCAGCGACGCCGGGCTCGGCGCCGGGCTCCAAGTCGGACCCGAAGCCGGGCTCGACGCCACCAGGCTCTAAGCCTGATCCCACGTCTGGAGCAACGCATAATCCGGCGCCTGTCGACGTCGAGGTAGCGTCCCCAGTGGAGGCCGTCTACGTACAGTGTACTCCGACACGGCGCCTACCGACGCCGCTGTCGCCGCATCCATCGCCGCCGGTGTCAATACGTTCATCGACACCAGCGTCAATGCCTGAGGTTGACCCCCCTCTGGATTCATCGCTTCTGACTCCTCAGCGGTGTCAGGCGACACTGGTATCCGCTGCAGCCCTTATTGAAGCTGCTGCTTCCCCTGGTCTGGGGCCACTGGTGCAGGTCCCTAGTGTGGCTTGGCCTTCGGGTAGTTCCCCAGCCCCGCTCTTTATGGCAACTGGAAGGATTAGTCTCCAGCCGTCTCCTACAGACGGCCTCTTGTCCCCTCCTAGGGTCACTACAGAGCTAGGGGCCGCCTATGCACGGACTATCAACAGGGCAGCTGCTATCCTCGGCTTTCAGCCTCCTGGGGTACCCCTCATTCCCAATCCCTTAATGGATCTGCTTCACCTCGAGCCCATTACCATGGAGCACTTGCTCCCCTTGGGGGTGCTTTATTAGAAGTCCTGCGTAGCGCATGGGCACGGCCCTATTCCGGAGCCCCGGTTGATCGGGCCATTGTGGGTAGGCACCGTCCTGCCCCGGGGGATCCACTTTGCCTGTCCCTCCACCCTACTGCTCAGGGCCTGGTGATTCAGGCGGCTTTTGGGTTACAAGACTCCTCCACTTTGCCTTTGTTTCCTCCCACCCGGGAATCCTGGTGGCTGGAGGCATGTGGAAGACAGCTTTTTGCTTCTTCTAGCGCGGCCATCCGCGCTTTAAACACTACATGCGTGTTTGCACGTGCATCCTCCGCACTCTGGGACTCCGTGGCTACCCTTCTTCCTTCCCTTCCGGAGGAATTGCGCCTGGAGCTTCTCCGTATTGTCCTTCATGGCAAGGAGATGGCACATTTTTCAATACGCTCCTCCCTGGATACCACAGACTCTTGGGCTGTGCTCTTGCACGGTCGGTGGCTTTGCCCCGCCATGCCTGAATGCGCGACAGTCGCTTCCCTGATAACATTCGGGCGAGCCTCCAAGATATGCCATCTAACGAAATAGACCTTTTTTGGTCCCACGCGGACTCGGCGATCTCCAGGCTTCTGTCAGGGCTACTGTAATTCTGCCGTGCCACTGACTGACTTTCTTCCTGGTTGCGGGTCTTCCTTTACGGCCCGGTTTTTATCAGAGACCGGTTGTTGTCTCTGTATTGTCTGTATAGCCGTATGGCAGGGTTGTTTTCAGTCCTCTGACTGTCTGTTTTGCCAAGAGGACCCCCTCTTCTTGCCAGGGGTTGACCCTCGCCCTATGTGGGGTATTGGCTGGTGGCAGGTGTCTGCATTTGCATTTGTAAGCTCCTGTGGAGTTTTCATTAGGGGTATCCCTCTGGGACTCATTTACCCCTTTACTGCGTCCCGCAGGGTCGCATCGCTCTGTGTATGTGGTGCTTCCACTCCTGGTCTAGGCCTATGCTGTGTAGTATCTACTTCGCATGACCTGGCATCCTGCTTTTTGTCACATGGTCCGTCTTTTGGCGCCAGCCCCTTCTGGGTTGTCCTCGCCAGTAAGGAGTTGCCGTGGACCTCTCTGTTGTACGTTGTTATGGCCTTTCGGCTTATTTCCCAGCAGTTTTCTCCACATCCCCGCTGCTTCCGCGCAGGGATTTCTACGTTTTGCTGGCATTCTTACTGTGGCGGGCTCATGGGGCCGTTTCTCCTTGAACTCCGCTCTTCCTGGCGTCTAGGACCCGTGAGTTGGTCCTGAGTACTCCCTTGTTAGGCTTGTCTCTTCTTCTACTTGTCCTGCGAGGGGACTGTTCTCTCTTCCAGACCGGAAGCAGACGCGGCTTATAGCCTGGACTAGTTCCACTTTCTTTATAAATGCGGGTACTTTTGAGCGTCCCCTAGTCCCTGGATTTGGCCAAATTTCGGCATCCTCTTGAGGCTATTTCTGCGCCATAATCTTCCTAATGGCTTCTGCGGGCTTTCCTACCTTGTTCTTCGCCCGGCCCTCTTCCATCACCAGATCTTCTCTGGTGTTTGTGGCCCATTGCCTTCTTGCTATTGTGCGCATCTCAGCTGTTCCTGCTGTCTTGCTTCCTGGTGCTCTTCTGTTATAATACTACAGGCACCCTCTGGCCGCGTAGGGGCGTCCTTCTGGTGGTGTATGGGCATCCTTTCAATGCTCTCGCACATATCCGGCTGGTGAGAGTCTCAGCAGTACTCTTCCTCTGTGGTACATGCGGGGGCGGTACGCGCTCTCTCCCCATCCCACTTACCAGTTTTTTGGGCCCATAGGTTCAGTTCTACTTCTTGCGAGGTACTGAACTCCCTTTTCACGCCGGTGTCTTTACTGTGTGTGTTTTTGTTCCATATCGGCCCTTGCTGGGCAGGGGTCGGTATCCTGCTGCCTTCGTCTCTTTACAGGAGCAGGTTCAACAGTGTTTTACGCTGTTCTAGTTGTTTAGCTGGGGTTAGCTCGGACTTCTTGTCGACACCTTGGATCCTGCGGATCCTTCATGCCCCTTTGCTCGTCTTCTTTCGAAGTTTGGCATTTTTCGCTCAGGCACCAGCGTTCTGGCTTGGTGTTTTCCTTCTCTCATCCCCTCTACATATAGGGGTTTTCGTGTTATTTTGGATGGGCTGTGGTGCCCTAGCCTCCCCTTGATTCCCGCTCTCTTCTGAGCATAGGGGTCTGGTGGTTGGCTGCCCTGTCATTTCTGTCCCCACTGTGTTTCGCCCTTGGTTGGCGGCACTCTTTTCGTCATTTTATTGACGACTAGGTTCTCTATGGACCTTAGTGGGGTTCAGTCGCAGTCCCGCCTCCTCTAGGGGTATGGCTTTGGTATCTATTCTAAGTTAAGGAATCTGCGGCTAGACGTCTCTATCAGATAAACAAGTTACTTACCTTCGGTAACGATGTATCTGGTAGAGACATTGGGGCCAATTCCGATCTGGGTCGGAAAGCTCTCCGACCGATCCGGATCCGGATTGTTTTCCGACCGAGCCGGACCGCTGCAGTCCGACCGAGCGAGTACGATGCGGCCGTATGCTGCCGGACTCGGTTCGGTCGGACTCCCATTGAAGTCAATGGGAGCCGGTCGTACGACGTGTACATGGGCTCCCATTGACTCAATGGGTACGTTGCGCACAAGGGGGCCCCCTGTAGTGGGTACGCGTTGGTGCCATCCGCACCGTACACGCATGTATAGGGGGGACCCATGGGTCCCCCCTGTGTCCGACTCGTATGGCTACGGGTGAAGGGGGGTCCGGCACGGACCCCCGAAGTCTGCTTCTGAGAGCTTTTTCGTGTTGGAGGCTCCGACTCGATCCGGCTGTCCGGATCGTGCATCGTACTGGCTCGGTCGTAAAACGTCTCCATTGCGCGGTACGAATCGAGTGCGAACGAGTCGGACGGAGCGGTTCGGACCCGGAAACGAGTCGGTTGGCGATTTCACGTTCAATCGCATCGTACTTGCTCGCTCGGAAGACTGTACGAATCGGTCGGGTAAACCGCGTTCGGCTCGTATTTTTTCCGGACGAATCGTATTCGGTGCGCTTCCGGCCGAGATCGGAATCGGCCCCATAGTCTAGCCGCAGATTCCTTAACGCCCGCCCGTCCTCCCCGTCCTGCGACAACCCTTTCAGGTTGGGCTTCTTGCCTTCGCCTCCCTTTGAGTGGCTTTATTCCTCTGCGGGGTGACGTCTTATCCTCACTTCGACTCACAAGCCTACAGTCGGTTTCGTGGCTCTGCTCTACCCATCCTTGTGCTTGGACGGTATGCTCATATGCCATGTGTCCTTTACAACCCTTACCCTGGGTTGTCCGATGTGAGTCTAAATTCTTCTACCCCCCCCGTCCTTCCCTTCTATCTTCTTCAACCGCTTGAGGTCTCTTGCCTCCCCTGCACTCTAGCGGTTGCAGTCTCTCACATTGCTGCATGCGGTAGGTCCCTTATTCGGATCTGACGTCTCCTTTTGGGTGACGCCTTATAGTAGTTTGTCCTTACTCCTGGGTTCGGGACTGGTTGTCCTTCACTGTCATATATTATGGTTGCAGCCTTTCTGCCGGCTGCTGTGATAGTTCCCCAAGGAGCTATTGATCAATGGTAAGTCTTGTGCCTCTGGTGGCACAGGCTCACACAAGCCAAGGGTTCGAATCCTGCCTATGCTCTGCATCTTCTTCTGCCTCCGGGGGAGGTTTTGGACTTAACAATTGTGGGGGTCCCTCCCAGAGTGGTGCTCTGTTCGTTTCCCTCCCTCAGTTTACAGTGTCCAGCGTCTGGCACTGTCCTTCTATGGTGATGTTTTTCACCATACCTTGTTTTTTCTTTTTCTGCACACTGTTCCCATATTTTCACAGTTTTGGTGATGGCTTCGCGTTCTGACGCGGAAAAGTCTTCTGACGAAAACTGATGTTGGCGCGCCGGGGCATATATGGCTCCGCTGACGTCACGTCCATGGACGACGTCAGGGCGTAGCCGTGCGGCGCCGCCCCCCGGCGCGCAGAGTTGCTGCTACGCAAAATTTTCCGGATCCAGTCTGACGCCTGGGGATATTCTAAGTTAAGGAATCTGCGGCTAGACTATGTCTCTACCAGATACATCGTTACCGAAGGTAAGTAACTTGTTCTTCATGGGCAGAACATGTATTTTCATGTTCTGACAGTAAAAATGCGAAACTGTTGTTTTTACTGTCGAAAGACTTAGTCGCCCAGTTGGCGAGTACAGGCTTACAAGCTGACCCCCTCAGCCATGTTAACTCCTGAACAGTGCGACCAAAGTTGACACTGCAAGGCATGGGTACTCGCAAACATTTTCCCAGGGACCAAAATGTTTGGTCTGTTATGTGACCGAGGGCCGCATTGATGAGAGCAGGGTGATGTACGGAGGCTGAGAGGTTGGCTTGGAGAAGGATGGTGGAGGTATGGTAGGTATAGGAGAAGCTAAACATATATACCTAGCAGCTGAACTGCACAACGTCAAACCAGAAAACCTGGGATTAATCCTGGCTTCCCCAATTTACAAAATTGTGTGATCCTAGGTGCCTCTTTTATTTCACTTTCCCTCCTTTTTCTTCATTATTACATATAAAAGTATGTGCGCTGTACAAAACCTTCTCCGGTGTTTGATTTAGTAAACTATAATGTTGTTTATGTATAAGATGTAATGCAGGACACCCAGAGGATACACGTAACAACTGGCTTGCCTCTTAGTTCACTATTGGCATTGTTGTCAGGATGGATGGAAGAATGAATCTTTCTAAATTTATGTTTGAAAACTATTATTTTCAAAATAATACTTCTCAACGCACTGATATAATCTCATATACTTAGGAGAAATGGTTCTGCATGTTAATGAAATACTCTTTCTGAAATTTAAAAAGACTATCATATTTTTACCAGTTTGTTGAAAGATGTCTTCACTTTACCTTTAAATAAATGCTTGCCTGTTTATTTGACATTTTTTTAACGTACGTGTTGAGTCGAGTGAACAGCACCCCCGGACGTACTTTGGGTTTCACTGCTCCAAGGTATCAAACAGCTTGTTACATTGAGCCTGACTTGGTTCTCAAGTTCAAACTAATCTAGCGAGTCACAGTGTGCAACTTTTGCAAAGTTGCGACTTTGTTTTATTTAATCTCCTGTACCCTTAACGGTTGTAAGTGGAGCTTGAAACCGAGACAGCTTTCTGCCCTCTTATTCCCAGGAAAGGATACAATAGGAGCCTGCACTGGAGAGAAGTGTTACCTCCCTCCTGCAGGACGCCACAAGGGTGTTGGCCCAAAAGGCGAGTTTCAAAGCTGAAGCCGCCTTTGAAGAGCAACTGGGGAACATTTGGGAGAGGGGCAGCCTCATTGTTTAGGCAGACTAGCTGTCACCCGGGAAGCAGAGAGGAAACATGTTGTCAAACCAGTTTTCCAGGGGCGTTTAGCCCCTTTGGTAGCCACACCTCTGGGTTGGGCTATGGAGCTCTGGATGCCGAGAGAGGGGTTTTGCCATGTTGGGAGTGGGTAGAATGGTGCATCTTGGGATAGCCAGATGCCACACTTACCAGGAAGTGGTCATCAGGAAGGAGGGAACCCAGTAGCTCATTGGCTACCAACCACATCCTACGCTGAGACCATTTTCTGAGCATAAATAGGGCACCCCTAGCACCCAGAACTCAGATCTTGTTTGGACTGGAAGAAGGCCTGCCATACTTCACCATGGATCAAACAAAGAGAGACTGCACCAGTGTGGACTGCACCTGCTAAACCTGGTGGCTAGCAAACGAGAGTGACTGTGCCTGCTGTGTCCTGCTTGAGGAGAAGTCGTCTCCAGAGCCCAGCCAAAGCCAAGAGATTCGAGGGTCAGTTAGCTGACCTCCTATTCACAGCACAGGGACACAACAGTTGAGTAGCCTGATGGGGCAGGTTGGCAGCCCAGAACCTTCAAGCCACTACCAACCATTGCAGTGCATTACCAGATACCAGGACCAGACGCTCAAAGTTGCTCTCAAATTCACAGAGCCCGGTAGAGTCGGAGTGCGGCTTGGTCACACAGAAGCTGAGTTATTGCCCAGGCAAGGATTTGGCTGTGACCATGATACTAGGCGACTGGTAGCCAATGGCGACTGGACTTCTACCAACATGGAGAGGACTTCGAGGGGCATTGAACCTGTGACTAGGACCACCTCAAACCCCTTTGTGGACCGCGACATAGCCGCATCCTTCGTCCCTTACATCAGGACAACTTCTTAGAAAGCCTTTGCAAAGAAGATAAAGTGCCTGAAACTGCCTGAAGACTGTCTCACCTTTAATGGTAACTGATTCTGAGGACCTTGCTGATCCCCATCACTGACTCCCTACTGGAGTTGGTCACCGAAAGTCACTCCGTGACTGCAATACAACTAGCCCATCTTTTTCGTGAAAATGTTTTTAAGTGTCAAATTCATTGAATTTGCCAATGCTTGTTCACGGTTCAGTGAAATGCTTTAATTTACTATACCTTTTAAATTCTATTTCTTCGGAACTCTCCCGTGGATCTTTTTCATTGTGGTGTCTAAAAAGACATAAAATACAGCCAATTTTTATAAATTGGTTTCGGATTCCTTTGGTGTCCTGTTGATATCTCCTTCAATTGCTTTGGCCCTGTTTAAATCATTACACTTGTTCCTTTGTGTAAGCCTTCCTGCTCAGAGCCACAGCTACCCAGGGTTGAGCTGAAGGTTTGACAATCAAAATGTAAGGTTCCTAAAGGGGTTGGCAAGTGTATTACACAGAGAAGTTGCATACCCACACCATATAATACACCCCATTTCCTCACATTGGTGCCTAGCAGTGGGATCCAGAATTTGTGTTTAGCAGTAGTGTTGGAATGAGTGAATACGATGTCAATGAATACCACGATATGCGCAAGCCTGACAATGGCAATACCAATAAATGCAATGTCAAAGTATACCATAGCCTGTGCCCGCATAACAATGTCAATACCCATAAATGCAATTTCAACATATGCCATAATCTATGCCCGTACAACAGTGTCAATACAGGCAGCAACAATGTAAATGTATGCCATAATCCATGCATGCATAACAATGTTGTTACCAGTAGAAACAATGTTGATGTACGCAATGATCTAGGCACGCATAACTGTGTCAATATCAGTAAAGACAATGTCGGTGTATGCTATGACAACTGTATGCACAATGTTGAGAATGTCGATAAAAATGATATCAATGACTGCCATATTATTTTCAGAAGTTCTAGTGAACTCGTATCATTGCTGTCGGATTCACCGAAGGTGACCTCCCCTTCAACCCTGAGATACGTGGTCAGACAGGTCCTATGACCCCAAACCATGTCTATCGAGTGACAGGTCACAGGTGGGGTTTCACTTAGCCCAAAGACAAATGCGCACCCAGGGAAAACCCTGATCAATCCCACAGATAGATAGTTGCACCACAGACAGGTCCGAGGAAATTGTCCCCAGTAAAAGATGTTTAGCCAAAGGCTCACGTTCCCCAAAAATACCACAAAGCTAGATACCACATGCAGAACACTCAGCCAATCAGGACATGACATGCACACCACACGAAGTGATCACAATTTCCTCACACCAGACATCTGGACACAAACACACACTGGCCTACACAAGCACTCCCTGAAATTGAGAGCCATCTGTGTCCTTATCAGATGCCCAGAATTGTTAATTTATGACTGAGATGCTTTTTCAAGAATGCAGACATTGTTTTATTGTACCTCACAAGATGTATATAATGTCAGCCGAAACTTTGTACAACGATAGACTTTCCTCTGACACACTCTGCTGCGGCTCTCCCGGCTGCTTCGTTTAATTAAACCAACTTGTTCCTGTTTTGCCAAACACCTCTTGTCTTTTCATTTCTTTAAGATAAATTCATATCCGACAACAGTACCATACAGTTGTTGAAGTTAGAACACTGAGAATCCTCCTAACATGACATTCAAAAAGATATTTTTGTGCCTCCCAAGCCGTTGTTGAGTAGTTGTCGACTCCAAAAGGATTGTTCCATAGGATTGCAAAAAAAGTAAATGAATTGGGAAAAGTTTGGGAAAGTTGTGGCAATGTTCCTAAACAGTTCAAAACTTTGAAAAAGTTTTCAAGAAGTGTTTGACAAAGTTCAGGAGTCACTTTTCCCAACAAGGAAAAATGGAGCTTGACATGGCCAACATGTCCTCATTCAAGAGAGACTGACCTGAGAGCCTTCTGAAGGGGTACGAAGATCAATATTGGAACTAAGGTCAGGAAAAAGGAGCTGATCAGGGTCCTTAAATCTTGGGAAGAGGCCCAAAGAGTACCTCCACGCCGGGATAAGGAATTGCCCTAAGGTAGTGGGGGAAAAGATAATGGGGAGGATGATGAAAACAGTATCCTGGGGCGATCGGGTGGGAGCCTGCCCCCCTTCATCAGAGTAGGCTCCATCACTAGCCAGAGGTCTCTGCAAGACAGCCTAGTAGCCCTAGACCTGGAGGACAGAGTCATAGCCTTGGCAGAAAGAAGATCGGCCTTGGAAGATAAGAGGGCCAGACTGGGCTTAGAACCCAGAGAAAATGGTGGCAGAAGAGGTGTTACTGTAGGTGCTACCAGGGGTGCCGATGATGTCAGATTGTCCAAAGAGATTGTCCTT
Organism: Calotriton arnoldi; assembly: GCA_963921515.1. Classification (NCBI taxonomy): domain Eukaryota; kingdom Metazoa; phylum Chordata; class Amphibia; order Caudata; family Salamandridae; genus Calotriton; species Calotriton arnoldi. The sequence goes on along the minus strand of CAWUFW010002787.1, from coordinate 285,165 downwards.
ATTATGTCCAGGAGACTGACTTTGACAATTGGCTGGCCTCATGTGAGAGAGCTCTCACGATGAGGAAGGTGGGTCCACAACATTGGGGATCACTACTATGGGAGTTAGTACCAGTAGTTGGTAGGGACAGATTGCTCACACGTGAGGGTGATATAGCAGAGTCCTACCCACACGTGAAGGCAACTATTTTAGAACTCTTTGGTTTGACCCCTGAGGAGTATAGGCAGAAACCTAGGAAAACACAGAAGGGGTCTTCACAGAGATGGTTGGACTTTTTGACACTTCAGTTAAGGCACTAGATGGTCGGACTAAAGACAACAAAGTAGACACAGTTGAAGGGCTCTACAATTTAATTGTCAAGGAGTACATTTTAACAAATTTGCACCAGTATCCGGTGGACTCTAAGCTGTCTAGCCCCAGGGAACTGTGTTCGTAGCGGAGTACTCAAGAAAACCCTGGGAGGTGATCAGAAGAAAGTTGGTCACATCCCCATCAGGGGAATGAGTGTTTTGAATGCAATTTGCCAGGACATAGGGGGGTGATTCAGTGTGCCCAAAGAAAGCACTCATTGGTGACCAGTCCAAGGGGTTAGCTTGTGTAAGGTTGGGGTGGGAGAATGCTCCTAGAGATCCTAACAGAGGCCACCCTATTGTCCATGGGTGGGAAGAACATTGAACCTTTGGCTCACTGGCCTTCAAGTGGATAAATACCAACAGTGGCCAAACTTCAATGGGGTGTATGTGAAAGCTCTGAGGGATACAAGTGCCAATGTGACCATGGGGATGGCCAAACTGGTTTCTCCAGACCAGACCCTATAAGAGGAAGTGCACGAGATTGCCAATGCTAACAATGTCGCAAAGTCACACCGTATGGCTGTGGTTGACTTTGAGTGGGGAGGAGTTACTTGTTCAAGGAAAGTAGCTGTGTCCCCTGCCATCCCAGTAGAGTGTGTACTGGGCAATGATCTTGAAACCTCTGCTTGGGTAGAGGTGGAGAGCAGAGCCCATGCTGCAATGCTGGGTCTTCCTGAAAGGGTTTGCGTCACAACCACACCACAGAGGGCCCAGAGGGAAAGTGAAAGGGGTACTGGAGCCTGAGATAATGACCCAGGCCCATAGAGCCAAGAGAAGGGACAGGAAGGCTGACAATCCTCATTCTCAAGGTCCACAGGGCCAGAAGGAGCCTAACCCTGAGGGGGAGGGCCTGGCACCTGAAGAAGACGCTGCTGCCACCAGAGACTTGCCAGACTTGACAGAGCTCCAGGAAGCAGGAGTTTAATCAAGGGCAGAGGATATGTCCCACTCTAGAGGACGTGCAGCATTTAGTTGTCAGACATGAGCAAGGGGATATCAGTGGTACTCATAAGGTATACTGGGAGGAGGACCACCTTTACAGCGAGGCAAGGGACGCCATACCAGGGGCAACCAGATGATTGGTGATCCCCCAGCAGTACAAGAGAGTTCCTCCTTAACCTGGCCCATGATATCCCATAGCTGGAGACCTGGGGCAGACGAAGACCTGGGAAAGGCTGTCAGTCACTTTTACTGGCACCAGATGTCTGAAAAGGTCACTTATTGCTCTTGTGTCATCTGTCTGGCCAGTGGCAAGTCTAAGGCCCCCCTGATAACACTTCCAGTGGTGGGGACCCCCTTTGAGATGGTGAGAATTGACATTGTTGGTCCCCTAGACACCCCAGCAGCCTCAAGGAATAGGTTTATCTTGATGGTAGTGGACCATGCCACCAGATGTCCAGAGGCTATTATCCTTAGGACAGTCACTGTCCCTGCAGTGGCTAAAGCCCTGCTGTGTATCTTCACCAGATTTGGGTTCCCCAAGGAGGTAATCTCAGATAGAGGAAAATATTTTATATCTGCCTCTATGAAGGCGATGTGGGTTGTTTGTGGTGTGGCTTCCAAGTTCACCCCCCTATAATCCCCAAGTTAATGGTCTAGTTGAAAGGTTCAACAAGACCATGAACAGAATGATCCTGAGAAACTCAGGAGGAGATGGAATGTCCTTCTGCCATGCCTGATGTTCGCCTACAGGGATGTGCCCCAAAAAGGAGTAGCTTCAGCCCCTTTGAATTGCTCTTTGGACACCCTGTAATAGGTCCACTAAGCTTGGTTAGAGACGGTCGGAAGGGACCCCTCCAGAAACTGAAGCAGGACATAGCGGACTATGCGCATGGCCTTCGTTCTAGGATGACTGAGCAAATGAGGAAGGCAAATAAGAACCTGCTGACAAGCAAGTTGATTGTAAAGCACTGATATGACCAGAAATCCTCCATGGTTGAGTACCAGCTAGGACAATTGGTTTGGGTCTTGGAACCAGTGGCACCTAGAGCACTTCAGGACAAGTGGCTGGGCCAAACCCCATCATAGAGAAAAAAGGGGGAAGTCACCTTCTTGATAGACTTGGGTACCCCTAGGAGCCTTCACAGGGTCAGTCATAGGCTCAAGTTGCACCATGATAGGGCAGACATCACCATGGTCATGGTGACTGATGGAGCTGAGGAGGAAGAGGGTGAGCCCCTTCCAGACCTTTTATCCTTCATTGCTCACGATGGATGTGTGGAAGGAGTAGTTTTCTCCTCCACCTTGACAGAGCAGAAACAAATAGACTGCTTTCAGTTGCTTAGGCAGTTTGCTGACTATTTTCTCTGGCCCCAGGTCTGACAACATGGTGTACCCATGATGTGGACACTAGTGACAGCTTGCCTGTCAAGAGTAAGATCTACAGACATGTCGATGGTGCGAGTTATAGTTACCTAAGGGCACAAGAATATCCTGGCTCCCAGGGAACAGTCCAGCCCGAACTGCCAAGCCATGTCTTCCCTGGACCGGAAACAAGCATCCTGGGACCGGTTTCTGGCCATTCAGCTGTCATCAGACAGGCTAGCTTGAATCCAGTGGCAAAGTGAGCAAGGGACCCACGTCTGGGCATACCCTGCCAACTTAGGGCGAACAAAGCGATACCAAAGGGGACGATGGACGGAGCGTTTGAGCAAATCAAACACTCACCCCCAGTCAACTGATCTGGGTTTAATCCATCATCATTCTTTAGCTCACTCCACCACCCCAGTTCAGACATGGCTATATGCAAATCAGTCTGACCCTGTGCCTCATGGGAACAGTCCAGCCCGAACTGCCAAGCCATGTCCTCCCTGGACCGGAAACAAGCATCCTGGGACCGGTTTCTGGCCATTCAGCCGTCATCAGCCAGGCTAGCTTGAATCCAGTGGCAAAGTGAGCAAGGGACCCACGTCTGGGCATACCCTGCCAACTTAGGGCGAACAAAGCGATACCAAAGGGGACGATGGACGGAGCGTTTGAGCAAATCAAACACTCACCCCCAGTCAACTGATCTGGGTTTAATCCATCATCATTCTTTAGCTCACTCCACCACCCCAGTTCAGACATGGCCATATGCAAATCAGTCTGACCCTGTGCCTCATGGGAACAGTCCAGCCCGAACTGCCAAGCCATGTCTTCCCTGGACCGGAAACAAGCATCCTGGGACCGGTTTCTGGCCATTCAGCCGTCATCAGCCAGGCTAGCTTGAATCCAGTGGCAAAGTGAGCAAGGGACCCACGTCTGGGCATACCCTGCCAACTTAGGGCGAACAAAGCGATACCAAAGGGGACGATGGACGGAGCGTTTGAGCAAATCAAACACTCACCCCCAGTCAACTGATCTGGGTTTAATCCATCATCATTCTTTAGCTCACTCCACCACCCCAGTTCAGACATGGCCATATGCAAATCAGTCTGACCCTGTGCCTCATGGGAACAGTCCAGCCCGAACTGCCAAGCCATGTCTTCCCTGGACCGGAAACAAGCATCCTGGGACCGGTTTCTGGCCATTCAGCCGTCATCAGCCAGGCTAGCTTGAATCCAGTGGCAAAGTGAGCAAGGGACCCACGTCTGGGCATACCCTGCCAACTTAGGGCGAACAAAGCGATACCAAAGGGGACGATGGACGGAGCGTTTGAGCAAATCAAACACTCACCCCCAGTCAACTGATCTGGGTTTAATCCATCATCATTCTTTAGCTCACTCCACCACCCCAGTTCAGACATGGCCATATGCAAATCAGTCTGACCCTGTGCCTCATGGGAACAGTCCAGCCCGAACTGCCAAGCCATGTCTTCCCTGGACCGGAAACAAGCATCCTGGGACCGGTTTCTGGCTATTCAGCCGTCATCAGCCAGGCTAGCTTGAATCCAGTGGCAAAGTGAGCAAGGGACCCACGTCTGGGCATACCCTGCCAACTTAGGGCGAACAAAGCGATACCAAAGGGGACGATGGACGGAGCGTTTGAGCAAATCAAACACTCACCCCCAGTCAACTGATCTGGGTTTAATCCATCATCATTCTTTAGCTCACTCCACCACCCCAGTTCAGACATGGCCATATGCAAATCAGTCTGACCCTGTGCCTCATGGGAACAGTCCAGCCCGAACTGCCAAACCATGTCTTCCCTGGACCGGAAACAAGCATCCTGGGACCGGTTTCTGGCCATTCAGCCGTCATCAGCCAGGCTAGCTTGAATCCAGTGGCAAAGTGAGCAAGGGACCCACGTCTGGGCATACCCTGCCAACTTGGGGCGAACAAAGCGATACCAAAGGGGACGATGGACGGAGCGTTTGAGCAAATCAAACACTCACCCCCAGTCAACTGATCTGGGTTTAATCCATCATCATTCTTTAGCTCACTCCACCACCCCAGTTCAGACATGGCCATATGCAAATCAGTCTGACCCTGTGCCTCATGGGAACAGTCCAGCCCGAACTGCCAAGCCATGTCCTCCCTGGACCGGAAACAAGCATCCTGGGACCGGTTTCTGGCCATTCAGCCGTCATCAGCCAGGCTAGCTTGAATCCAGTGGCAAAGTGAGTAAGGGACCTACGTCTGGGCATACCCTGCCAACTTAGGGCGAACAAAGCGATACCAAAGGGGACGATGGACGGAGCGTTTGAGCAAATCAAACACTCACCCCCAGTCAACTGATCTGGGTTTAATCCATCATCATTCTTTAGCTCACTCCACCACCCCAGTTCAGACATGGCCATATGCAAATCAGTCTGACCTTGTGCCTCATGGGAACAGTCCAGCCCAAACTGCCAAGCCATGTCTTCCCTGGACCGGAAACAAGCATCCTGGGACCGGTTTCTGGCCATTCAGCCGTCATCAGCCAGGCTAGCTTGAATCCAGTGGCAAAGTGAGCAAGGGACCCACGTCTGGGCATACCCTGCCAACTTAGGGCGAACAAAGCGATACCAAAGGGGACGATGGACGGAGCGTTTGAGCAAATCAAACACTCACCCCCAGTCAACTGATCTGGGTTTAATCCATCATCATTCTTTAGCTCACTCCACCACCCCAGTTCAGACATGGCCATATGCAAATCAGTCTGACCCTGTGCCTCATGGGAACAGTCTAGCCCGTACTGCCAAGCCATGTCTTCCCTGGACCGGAAACAAGCATCCTGGGACCGGTTTCTGGCCATTCAGCCGTCATCAGCCAGGCTAGCTTGAATCCAGTGGCAAAGTGAGCAAGGGACCCACGTCTGGGCATACCCTGCCAACTTGGGGCGAACAAAGCGATACCAAAGGGGACGATGGACGGAGCGTTTGAGCAAATCAAACACTCACCCCCAGTCAACTGATCTGGGTTTAATCCATCATCATTCTTTAGCTCACTCCACCACCCCAGTTCAGACATGGCCATATGCAAATCAGTCTGACCCGTTGCCTCATGGGAACAGTCCAGCCCGAACTGCCAAGCCATGTCTTCCCTGGACCGGAAACAAGCATCCTGGGACCGGTTTCTGGCCATTCAGCCGTCATCAGCCAGGCTAGCTTGAATCCAGTGGCAAAGTGAGCAAGGGACCCACGTCTGGGCATACCCTGCCAACTTAGGGCGAACAAAGCGATACCAAAGGGGACGATGGACGGAGCGTTTGAGCAAATCAAACACTCACCCCCCAGTCAACTGATCTGGGTTTAATCTATCATCATTCTTTAGCTCACTCTACCACCCCAGTTCAGACATGGCCATATGCAAATCAGTCTGACCCTGTGCCTCATGGGAACAGTCCAGCCCGAACTGCCAAGCCATGTCTTCCCTGGACCGGAAACAAGCATCCTGGGACCGGTTTCTGGCCATTCAGCCGTCATCAGCCAGGCTAGCTTGAATCCAGTGGCAAAGTGAGCAAGGGACCCATGTCTGGGCATACCCTGCCAGCTTAGGGCGAACAAGCGATACCAAAGGGGACGATGGACGGAGCGTTTGAGCAAATCAAACACTACCTTCAGTCAACTGATCTGGGTTTAATCCATCATCATTCTTTAGCTCACTCCACCACCCCAGTTCAGACATGGCCATATGCAAATCAGTCTGACCCTTTGCCTCATGGGAACAGTCCAGCCCGAACTGCCAAGCCATGTCTTCCCTGGACCGGAAACAAGCATCCTGGGACCGGTTTCTGGCCATTCAGCCGTCATCAGCCTGGCTAGCTTGAATCCAGTGGCAAAGTGAGCAAGGGACCCACGTCTGGGCATACCCTGCCAACAGATCAGTTGACTGGGGATGAGTGTTTGATTTGCTCAAGCGCTCCGTCCATCATCCCCTTTGGTATCGCTTTGTTCGCCCTAAGTTGGCAGGGTATGCCCAGACGTGGGTCCCTTGCTCAGTTTGCCACTGGATTCAAGCTAGCCTGGCTGATGACGGCTGAATAGCCAGAAACCGGTCCCAGGATGCTTGTTTCCGGTCCAGGGAAGACATGGCTTGGCAGTTCGGGCTGGACTGTTCCCATGAGGCACAGGGTCAGACTGATTTGCATATGGCCATGTCTGAACTGGGGTGGTGGAGTGAGCTAAAGAATGATGATGGATTAAACCCAGATCAGTTGACTGGGGGTGAATGTTTGATTTGCTCAAGCGCTCCGTCCATCATCCCCTTTGGTATCGCTTTGTTCAGCCCTAAGTTGGCAGGGTATGCCCAGACGTGGGTCCCTTGCTCACTTTGCCACTGGATTCAAGCTAGCCTGGCTGATGACGGCTGAATAGCCAGAAACCGGTCCCAGGATGCTTGTTTCCGGTCCAGGGAAGACATGGCTTGGCAGTTCGGGCTGGACTGTTCCCATGAGGCACAGGGTCAGACTGATTTGCATATGGCCATGTCTGAACTGGGGTGGTGGAGTGAGCTAAAGAATTATGATGGATTAAACCCAGATCAGTTGGCTGGGGGTGAGTGTTTGATTTGCTCAAGCGCTCCGTCCATCATCCCCTTTGGTATCTCTTCACATAACGAGGCACACTCCAGATCGAACATTTAAAGCGCAATAAACACCACGTGATGAAAACCAGGCATAGTCATGGATAAAAGACTATTGTAGTCGATAGACAGGACATTACATGTAAGTATAAAACTTTCCTTAATAAAAGTTATATAAAGTGCATGTATAAATAAAACATAGCAATGCTTGACATTGATTTCAATGTTTACAGCATAAATTCATAGTAAAAACATTGTAAAAAACACACAGATCTTCCGGTATCAAAGAAATAAGTACTTGTAAAATTCATAAACGTATAATTATACTTTCAATTTCATGAAAATTTAATACTTGCTTAAATGCATTCTCTAGTTGATTCGGCCTTATTACAAGTTGACATGCTAAAACGTTGGCTACTCTTTACAGTGGTATTTAACTTTTCATTAGACCCTATAAACTCATATAGTTCCAAGATGAAAAATGTTTACCTATCTCTAGATAGAGAATTATTAAAGTGCCTCGTGCATGTATACTGTATCCAAAAAATAGATACCAATTGGTTCTGAGTGCAATGTTGAATCTAAATCTATGTGATAAGCTATGAACAATGCATTTCCTAATAGAACCTGTCTAATATAATAACATAGACTTACAAGTCCTAGATCCATATTGCCTGAGATAATACTTATAAAGTGCCTAAGTGCTCCTGAATGTGCTGAAGTGTTAAAATTAAAAACCCATATTTACCATGGGCTGGGAAAGCTAGCAGCTGTGTAATTATATTTAAAACATATCTTATTTCAATGCATAACTCCCTGTGGGTTCTACCTGACTGGTGTGATTCCAGGTAACTGTCCTTTTGAACGCGTCTGTACTCAGGAAATAGTAAAAGATACTCTAAAAATTCATAGAAAGCTGTGCAGTTCTTCCCCATTGTTTAATCCATTGGGTGTGCGAGTGTCCAATTCCAAAATGAATTTGGACTCCAACCTCCTCAAAAGCTTTTGTCTGTTTCTTCCTCTTTTAAGGGGGGGAACCGCCCCTATGACAAAATACTTGAGGCTACTTAGGTCCTTATTGTGGACTGTCTTAAAGTGCCTGGCCACAGGGTAGGACATGTCGGAATTAACAATGGCTCTAAGATGTTGCAGAACTCGCACGTGTACCTGCAATTTGGTACTGCCTACATATTGTAGGCCACAGGCACAGGTTAAAACATATACCGCGTATTCAGTGCGGCAGTTGTATATTCCTTTGAGTTGGTTGGTAGTAGACCCAAAAACGGAGGAATACTGGGTTGTGTTAATGCCGAACTTACATGCACGGCAGGAACTGCACTTATAGAACCCATTTTTGAGAGCTAGCCAGTTTTTCTTTGGTTTACATTCCACGGCTGGTAATTCTGGACTACTCCTAACAAGAGAGTTATGCATGGATCTGGCTCTCCTAAAAGTGAAAGAAGGCTCAAACGGGATTAGGTCTCCTAAAATTGCATCAGTTTTGATAATAGGCCAGTTGGAGTTGATGATGGCTCTAATGCGTTTGTGCTGACTACTGTACGTTGTTATTAGTCTAGTTCCCTGGCTGCGTGACGAGACAATTCGCTCAATGTTGTTCTGTCTGTTGGGTCTGTGCTCACTGGTACAAAGTAAATAGTGTGGACCTGCCGACTTGCGACTGCCGACTTGCCGAAAACCGGAAGCAGAACTCGTGTGAGAGGCTGCCGGCTCTCGGCTCCCGGCTGCCGGCTGCAAGGCGCGAGCGGCCACGGCGAGCTGAACGAGTGGAGCTGAGCTGTGCCAGAGCCTGCACGGAGCCCGCAGAGGTTGCCGAGGTCGTCCGGCTCGGATTCGGCGGCTTGGCAGCTCTGGCCCGGGCAGCGGGCGGCAGACTGGACACGAGACGGGGTGAGTCCCAAACCCCAGGTTGCGTTCCTGCACTCTTCCTGCGCTTTTGCAGCAGAATTTTTAATCGAGGCGCCTAGGCACGTTAGGCACCTCCCGACCGACTGGCAGTACTGGTAGTACTAATTAGCTCAGCCCCAGCTTCACCCCCAGCTCAGCCTCAGCTTAACCCACAGCTTACAGCTAATAGTCTAACCCATAGAGAGCAGCGCCAGCGGGAGGCGACATTAGATTGCTCTCAGGACCGTCGCAGTGCTGGCCTGCTTCTGCCTCTGCCTCTGCCTGGACCGCCCTTTCCCAGCCTCGGTATTGGTATCGGGTGCCCTGCTTTGCTTTTCTGCCTGATTTGCTTGGCCTGCTGGTGTGCCCTCTCCTTCACAACTACGCTTCCCCCTACCTGGCTGCTACCCGGCTCCTACCCGGCATCTGGTTTCCTGACACCCCTTGGTAACCCCAGACCCTGCTGAGATCGCAACAGCGGGCAAGTCGAGGAAAAGGAGAAGGGACAGCAGGGGGGGCCCAAGCTGCGGTGGTAGTAGCTACCGAGCGTGAGCCCAGCTCCCAGCAGACGCGGTCCAGCCAGGTCTGGGTGGAGCTTGCAGGGCATCTGGTGTGTTCCCGCTTGGGCGCCCCCGCCTCCCCCCCAGCACAAGACAACCCGGCAACCACGAGGAGCATCCCCTCAACTCCGCGCTTCACAGGGAGCGCTCTATTATCATTGAGACCTGCTACCGACACCCCTGGGAGGGGACAGCAGGCCGCAACAGAGGAAGCGAACACCCCCAAAAAATATTAAAACACACTATATACAAGGACCAAGTAACAACCAAAAATAAAATCAAACAAGTCTACTTTAAGGGAAAACAACCCACACAGGGAAAATGAGATTGGGTAGAGTTCGTCTGGCGGCAACAAGAAAAAACAACAAAAATACCTCCTTAACGGTATTAACCTCCTCAACAAGCAAAAAAAGGAAGACGCCCGAGCTGAGAGAGAGGCTTGTTTCGGCACCAACGCCAGAACCAACACTTTTTAACCTTGGCAGTAAAACCGGAAAACAGATTTTTTTTTTAAAAGGACCCAATGGCTGCAATCTATGCTACAACAGAAGAGACACCAGGTCTGCCGAGCCCAATAATTCCAAACAAAATGGACAAAAAAAGTCACCTCAATCCAGGAACATCTGAACAGCAAGACACGTGTACTTCTATTTCTATTAAAACTAGTTCTCTTCTTACTCAGTTGGATAGTAGTAAAGCTCAAAAAGAGAATCCAGCCCCACAGGGAACAACTTCAGTAACTTCAGAAAAACGACAGTTAACCACAACGGCACAGGTGCACCAGAACACTCCCACAGCAAGTCAAAATAAAGAAATCGGAAGGAGATCAAATTTGGGTAACAAAAACGAGCTCACGGAAGATCTATTAGACAATCCTGCCAAACAGGTAGCCCCTTCGGACGAAGCTTGGACCTGCTCTTTCTCCTTATCTAACGATGCCAACCTCCTCCAAATCTTGGAAATTAACACGCTAAAACAAGACACACCAGAAACAGCAATTCAAAGGAAACTTCTTCCAACTGTCACCCCAACAGGACGGGAACTCGATCCACAGAAATGATCCCAAAGTGAGAAAATCAAAAGATAGAAGCTTTTCAACAAAAACAAACCAGATAAGCCTGTCATCTCCAATAACAATGTCATCAGTAAGCCGGATCGAACTAGAGTCAGGGTCATCAGGAAAGTCCCCCCAAGAGATACCAACTGCCCCATGGAGCAAATCCCTGTTAGGCACCTTGGAGCAAGCAATAAGGGTATCGAATTTTCAATCGGACAAAATGGAGGTGCAGATTGACCTCATAAACCTAATTGCAGAACACATCTCAGGTATAAATATCAAACTGGACCTAATCACGACTCTCCTAAAAAGCAGGGGCAGCTCAGAGCCACAAATAAGTAACTCTGAACAGCAGTTTAATTGCGGTTGCGGCAAAATAATCGATAAATTGGCCAAACTCCCTGAAATATTAACAGACATACTAGGGGCAGTACAACCATCACGAAAGGTACAACCAACAGTTGGCACGCAAAAGAATGATGAGAATAAGGACAAAGAGGAGTCCCCAAAGGCAACAAAAACAACAAAAGTGACAAGCGGTAAAAACAAAGAGGAAGCAGAGAAAGAGGAAATAGAGGATAAGTCGGATTTAGGGGACAACCAAGCAGAGGCAATACAGACTACTGTCAACCCTTCGCCATTCGGAAAACCTACAAAAAGGCAACGAAAACGCGGCAGGAAGGCTAGGCTAAAGCACAGCAATCAAAACAATCATAGGTCCTGGGAAAATCTACTCAATATTCACTAATCAAACAACGCTTAGAAAAAAACCAGGTTACATAAAGACGCAACGTCAGACACCTCAATTGTAGAGTCAGACCTATCAAATAACCCAGTCGACCTCAACAAATCAAATAAAATCCAAGTGCTCCCGCGCTTTCAAGCCCCCGGTAATCAAGAGAATACGAGCCAGGAACATCACACAATCACTAACCAACAAACGGCCAACGAAGTGGCGCAAAAGCCTGGACCTGAAAAGCGGAGACCAGACCCAAAAGAACTGACAAACAACGGAGAAGGGGAAGTAAAAACCCCACGGGTCCTGTCAGTAAAAGCACCCCTAGGTCGTAGAGGCCCAAGTCCAGCCAAGGGGGCACAAAGAACCAGCATGAAAGAGCTGGAGCAGAAATCGATCAAACCAGCAAATATGGAAGAAACATTAGGGGAAAAGGCTTACGATAAGACAAAAAATAAGGAACAATGCACTCAAATCCCGATAACAGTCACAATAAATAGAAAGGGCCGTACCTGTAGGCTCTCTCCTACAGAGTTAAAAATCAAGACTTCATGGCTGCCAACACTCAAAAAACCTGGGAACCCTGAGCCAGGAACAAAAGAAGAACACTCAATGGCCTCATCACAAGAAAAAGCTACCAATGAATTTGTCGGTCAAGAAACTCAAACCGGCCTCGAAACATACAACACTCGAAAACAACAACAAGCCAAAAACGAAATTTCCAATTCTCAAAACATCACCAATTCCCAAAACATCACCACAGAGACAACATCAAAATTGACATTCGTGCCAGAATACTCCACCAAAGGAAGACAAAATATACTGAACTGAGGGAACCTGTTAACGCTGTTCAAAGAGATACCGGAACTAAAGGGGATAACATCACAAGATCTTCTAGCCGTAGAATTCCGGCAAACAGCATCGGCCCCAGACATAGAAGAGTCCTTGACAACTTGGACTTCTAAGGAACTAGTGGACAGGATCTACGGAACCAGAACAACGTTCGAAGCCTGGGGAATCACTTTGAGGCTTCATAAACTCCCAAAGTATCCATATCCCCTCTTAAAAAGTACAGCAATTCCAAAAACGGAACAAACCATCGGGAAAGGCCAAAAAACTTCTCTACGAGGCGCTCGAAACACCACGCCACTCAAGCAAAACAATTCAACACAGGACATCGTAACAGCAAGTCCTTTAAATTCTGAACATCAGACAGGTTACAGTCTGGACTGGTCCTGGGTGCCAATGGCCCTGAGCAAAAAACGTACCTGATGAAAATCTAAGGACAAGTCTAGATGCCACCGTGCGGGTGCATCCAGGCTGGAACAACGGGGATGAATTTAAGAACGGCACTAGGAACAACCGCGATTCTAGAGTTTCGGGTCTGGACACTATCAAGATCTGTTCATGGAATGTCCATGGCTTCAAAGAAATGGGCCAAGATCATGAAACCTTGTCCTTCTTGCAAAAACAAGATCTCATCTTGCTTCAAGAAACATGGAATATGAAACCTGTTCCAATTCCGGGATACATAGAACATCATATTCTCGCAGAAAGATTTTCAAACTTTGGGCACCCCAGAGGAGGCCTATCAACTTACGCAACCGTAAAATATGGTTGGCTAACAGAAGAACTAGACGCCGGGGAAAAATGGTTGCAAGTTTTAAAACTTACTGGTAAACTTCACTCTAATACGACAAGTTGGCAACTAATATTAATTAATGTCTATATCCATCCGGAGAAAAAGACGCAGAAGGAAAAATTTGTAACATTAATGAAACTGATCAAGGTACTGCAAAGGACTCATGAACAAAGCTATTTGATTATCTCTGGAGATTTCAATAGCAACCTCATAATAAATAAACAGAAAAAAAGAAAGAGGCAGGAGAACCTGGGAAACCAAATTATAATTCGTGAGTTGGAAGCTCAAGACCTGACCATCTTGAACGGCAACGTAACCGGAGATAGACCAGCGGCTATCACGCACTTGAGCGGAAAAAGTCAATCAACCATAGACTTCACCATCACCAGCAGTAACCTTGGCCCAATAATAGATTCATTTCAAGTCTGCCCACGCCCAGAAAGCGACCACTTCCCGCACATCACGAACATTAACATCACACAGGTACAGTTACAAAAATTAAATTCCTTACTACAATATCCAGAAAAGTATAACCTCAGGAAATTAAAGTGGCGAGGATCAGACACGAAGATAATAATGGACACAATCCGGGATTACGTGAATCAAACAGGGATACAGAAAGAAGAAGATATCGTAAAAAACTGGGAACACTAGGGCAACGTTCTTATGAAAAAACTCCCAGTCATTCCCGGACGCCAAAAGAAAATAGAAACCATGGGGGAGCCATGGTTTAACATTGAACTGCGAGATCAAAAAAGAAGGATCGCAAGAGAGGTGCGACTTCAAGCAGTGGCAGCGAGAATAGGAAAAAAAAGAGACAATGGTAATCTCAAGGAAATGCAGAAAAAATACAAGAAAAAACTAAGGGATGCAAAAACAGAGTATAAAGAAACCATCTGGAAAAAATTACTGTGGGCAAGCAAATTGCCAAATAGTAGGGAATTCTGGGGAATCATAAATAATTTGACCAAGGGACCAAGACTCCAACAAGAAGCAGGAATTGGTGAAGAGACCTGGACACAACATGTACAAAACATGTACAACAATGTGGGGCATAAAAAGTGCGCCAAAGCGACAATGGCTTCAGAAACACCCAGAGGACAGAGGCTTGGAGCAGAAAAAATCACTCCCCAGCCTCAGGAAGAATGTAATCAAAAAGAACAAGAGATAAGTAGCAACGAACAAAACAACCTAACCGACACCAAACAACTAAGAGGAATAATAAAAAAACTTAAAACGGAGGGGGCAGCGGGACCAAACGGGCTCCCCAACGCGCTTTTCAAGCAAGCTCCAGATTTTTGGGAAGACTATCTTACTCCCCTTTTTAACTACATTTATAGCCAGAATAAGGTCCCTAACTCCTGGAAAGGGAATATAATTCATCCAATATTTAAACAAGGAAACCACAGTAAGCCAGAAAATTACAGATTGATATCCTTGATCGACGTGGAGGCTAAACTATACGCATCATGTCTCCTAGTCCATCTTCGAGACTAGATAGACGAAAAGAGCATAATTCCAAAGTTTCAAACAGGCTTTAGGCCTGGGATGGGAACAACCACAAACCTGGTAATTCTGGCACTTTTAATAGAAAAAGCAGCAAAAAGGAAAACTCGACTATTTGCATGCTTCATCGACCTGAAATCAGCGTTCGACAGAGTGACCAGAAACCAACTTTTGGAAAAACTAAAAACCTGGGGGTTACCGATCAAATTATTGGATGCAATGATCACCCTACATAGCGAAACCTGGGCAAGAGTAAAATTAGGCGACAGGAGTAGAGTAACAGCCAGCATAAAAACAGAGCACGGCCTAAAACAAGGCTGCGTCCTGGCTCCAAGCCTATATAACCTGTTTCTCGCAGACATAACTAAATACATGCAATCGGCCAATTGCCACCCGCCAAATTAAATTTGGCCAAAGAGCCAATTCCTTTTTTACAGTACGCAGACGACATCGTGGTGTTAAGTCAAAGTCCGATTGGTCTGCAAAGAGCAATAATCAACCTAGCAACTTACCTTGACCAGGATAACCTCGAGTTGAACAAAAAGAAAACTAAGGTTGTACGCCGAGTGGATCCCAAAAAAACTAAGTTTAAATGGTACGTTAAAGGGGTGCTAGTTGAAGAGCAAGCGTCTTACAAATATCTTGGCATAAAACTGGGGCAGGGAACAACCCATAAGGAACAAAAAATGGACTTAAGAGCTAAAGCCCAATCGCTAATCTTCGCCTACAGACTACTGAATAAAAAGCTGGGCTGCCCGGCCCACAACCACCTCTTAAAAGTGATGGCAGCTCAAACTTTACCCACCCTGTCATACGGTCTAGACACATGGTGTGGAAAGGAGTCTGAATTATTAAACGAACTCCAGACCAAGGTCTACAAGGCCGTTTTCAATCTCCCTAAGTCCGCATCCCCTGCACAGGTATGGCTGGAATTCGGCCTCCAGAATCAGAAATACCGGGGCATGAATTCCTTCGCGAAGCTGTTCCATAAATTTCGATCATCAGAGCCCGGCTCATTGAACAGTCTATGTTGGGAAGAGATCAAAGGCCAGATGGATCAAGAAACACCTAACACATGGGTAGCTTACCTAAGAAAATCCTTGGTCGAACTTCATATTCAACCAGTATGGGACAGCATGGTAGAACCGGTAAAATTTAACAAATCCAGCAAAGCTTCAGCAAAGAAAAAATCTCTCTTGGAAGACAAAAAAACATTGTCCAAACGACGTCACGCGTGGACAGTGATTAATTCCTATACACATATAAAGCCTCAAGCTTATCTAGCAGCCCATTTTAGCATCGAGATAAAAAAAGAGCTTTATTCATTATCGCTTAGGAATGCACGACTCGAAGGACCTACAGCCATCATGGAAAAGCAAAGAGCAAGCAGCGCACTGTCGATTATGTGGCTACTCTAACGAAACAATAACACACTTGTTGTGCGCATGCCCTGCAGTAAAGGATCTGAGGAAATTGCTTTTAAAATCTGTTTTTAATGAGTTGAACATCCGCACATGCAGGCAAGCCGTGATAAGCTGGATGGAAGGTTCCTCAATTATCTTGTCCTGCCGGGGCGTAAAATATTTTGCTGAATTAAGGAAACTTCTCCGGCAAGCAGACTCAGAGAAAACTGAAAGAAAGCCGAAAGAACAGCTTCTGGAACGGGTTTTAGTCCAAATTCTGTTGCACTTTATACATTCACATAAATAAGGGTCCCAGGCACAATTTATAAACTGGACAAAACTTATAGCAGGATTTTGAAGAATGACCAACATTTTTATTATTCAACACAATCCAAACGTACTGAACTTCCTGTTTTAAAGTTTTTTTAAACACAGATAGACATAAGCATCATTGTGGCAGCTTATACCTTAGAGGCCCAACTCTTCTAGGCACTTCAGCACTTTAAATAAACGGCTTGAGTCACTGTAACATCTTCAGATTAACTGTGCCGCCTAAGCTTCATCAAACAGCGAACGCCGACGGCTTCTGTTTATGAATTCTCACAATGCTATTTTGCACTTAGAAAGACATCCGCGTTTGTTCAGGAATCATTATCATGATACTTGCACTTAGAAGAACACACGCCTGTGGTACAGCACTCAGCACTTTAGCTTAAGACCCACTTGTGTTTTACATTTTATACTGTTGGTATTTTATTAATCGTATGTCGTTTGGTACTGCCTCATGAATATTGATTGTTATGGTTCAGTGGCTATTTTTGTCGTGCATGTCATGACATTTTTATTTCTTCGTAAATTGTAATGATTTTAAGTAATCACACAATATACTTTAAACTTTGAAACTTTGAAACAGTCGTTTTGAGGGACTTTGTTGACTTTTTCTAGTGCTGTCTGTATAGTCTGTTTGCTGTAACCTCTCTCAGTGAATCTTACACAGTCCTCAAAGTCTTGGTTTGTACTACAGATTCTCCTGAGTCTGAGGAACTCCCCATAGGGGATGCTCCTGATCAGGTGGTGTGGGTGGAAGCTGGAGGCATGGATAGTGGAGTTGCCTGCAGTGCTTTTCCTATGTAATGTTGTTTCCAGTTTGTTGTCTATAACCTGGACATGTACATCAAGAAAATTGATGGCTGTATTACTAATCTCTGCAGTAAATTGCAAATTCAACACATTGTGGTTAATGTTGTTAATGAATTCCATAGCTTGTTCTTTTCATCCATTTCATACCATAAAAACGCCGTCTATAAATCTCATCCAGCAAATTATATGGTTATCCCATACCTCTTTGTGTGTAGCCCTGAGTACCCGCTCCTCCCACCAGCCTACGTGTAAACACGCATAGCTGGGGGAGAAGCAGGCAACACCTCTTGTCTGTTGATAGACTTCATTGTTAAACAGAAAGAAGTTGTTATGCAAACAGAAATCTGTCATCTCCAAAATCATTTTTTCGTGTTTGTACCTTTCAATAGCTGCATTCTCTAAAAAGAAACCTGCTGCTTTAACCCCATCGACATGATTAATGCTTGTGTATAAAGCACAAATGTCAAGTGTTACCAATTGATATTGGTCTGACCAGGAAATAACTTTGATTTTTCCAAGAAGTCATTTGTGTCCTTTATATAAGACGGTAATGCCTTAACAAAATCCTGCAGGTAGAAATCCACATATTGGGACACCTTTTCCAATGGTCCTCCTCTGGCTGATATAATAGGCCTTCCAGGCACTGGCAAGGTCTTTTTATGAATTTTGGGAATTAAATAAAGTATTGGAGTGATGGGGAAATCTGTCTTTAGAAAAAGGTATTCCTCATTAGTCAATAAGCCTTCCCTCTTCCATCTGTTGAGGTGTTGTTTGATTTGTTCCTGTACCTCTTTAAGCTTGTGGTGGTTTGATCTAGTATAGCATGATTGATCGTCCAGATGTCTATGGGCTTCCACTAGGTAGTCGTCTTTTGGTCACAGCACAATGTTGTCCCCTTTGTCTGATTTATTGATGATATCATTTTGGCCCTGTAATTTTTTGATGAGATCATGGTACTTTTTTTGTTCAAAACCCATTTTTTTCTTTTTTTGTTGGACTGTAGCTTCTTTAATTCCTCCACAACTACATCTTGAAAGATGTCAATGGCATCACAGGGCATAATGGGCATAAAAGATGACGGTGGTTTGAATGGACTAGGTTCCAATTTTCTTAAACCAATGCCCGCATTTAGTAGAGTTTCTTGTGTACTGGGCGTGTAAATTCTTTCATTGCTTTCTGATGCCAGAGTTTCCAGTGTTTGCAAGACTGGGATGTCTGATATTGATAGTGAGGATAGATGCCTTGTTCCTTCTGGTTCCTTATTCACAGTGGGACCTGAATTGTTCTTGGATTGTTTGATGGCGAAGTACTTTGTAAGTTTCATCTTACGAATAAATTTGAAAATGTCCACACGTGTTTGCACATAGTTAAAGTTGCTCTCGGGACAGAAGGACAGACCTAATGATAATAATTGTAGTTCCGCTTTGTCTAATTGAGTCTGGGACAGATTGATGATGGTATTGGTATCAGTATTTATTGTTGCTTCCTTCTGTTGTTCTGCTGTTTTCTGTTTCTTGTGTTTCCTGCATTTCCTTCTAGCCCTCCTCCTTTGGTTCCGTCTCTGCCTTGCATTGATATTGGCATCCGCGGTCTGAGTGTTTGCCGTCTCGCTTGCTGTAAAAAATCCAGCTCTTCTGCAGGGGTCAGGGTGCCGAAGTCCTCGCTGTGCTCTTCCTTGTAGACTATCATCGGATTCCATTTCACTTGGTAAGGAACTCATATCTGATTCTGATGGTGTTTGGGTCCCTCCGGTGGCTAATACTTGACCACCGGTATCTTTACTTGAATTGTTCTGTGAGAAGTGCTTGCGTTCGATGACATCATAGTTTCGAGAAAATGTAAATATCTGTTGTTGGAAACGGGGTTACCGAGTCCGTTACGGTAGCATGGCGCAAAGCGGGGAAGGCACGCGAAGGCAATGTGTAAGGCAGTTGTGCAGCACACTCTTACTTTGACTCAGAAATGCGAAGCAATAACCGGACACCACACCAGGCTTGTGTAATTAAAAATCAAGTTCTTTTATGTCAATCAAGGTTGTATTAGATTAGGCAGATTATACATTACATTTCTTTAACTGGTGCACATTCTTCTAAAAGACCCTCAACAGTTCTGGCCACTAAAAGGCCGCAGGAATCAGCGCCTAAAAACACAGCACCAATAACGATTACCGGGTGCACTAATAACACAGGGCCTAGAACATGCAAAACTCTTCCGGCATATTAAAATCCCTTGCAAAGGCACATACTTCAGGCCTAGATAATTATTGCAGCAGGCGGGACACTATGCGGGATGAAATCCTAGAGGGAACCCCTCAACATGTCCAGCATACTGGGGCTTCCCTATGATGGGGATTCCTATTTCTCTCAGGGGAGGTGAGGGTTAAATTAGGCTTGGCCCCCTTCTCACCAGGTGCCTTGCCTGGTACAAAATGTCAGTGAGGGCTCTTCCCTCGTTAATCCCCCTGTAAATTGTGGCCCCCGGCCCCCAGGGGCTTGATTTAGAGCCCTAGGGGCCTCCCGGGCTCACCTGTGGTGATGTGGCTGGTTGTTCTGCTGCTCGACGGACTCCCTCCCGGGCCAGCCCTCTGTTGGACGGGGCGGGGCCCAGAGCGAGTCCCACGGCCCTCCGGCCGGCGTTGCCAAGCTTCACCGAGGCTGTGGAGCCTCTCTCTTCTTGATCGGGCGTTGGGGGCCGGTATTGCACTCCTCCGGCCCCCGTGGGAGTCAGCGGTGCTTGAGGGTAAAGGGAGCGGGAGCCGGGAGTCCTTCCAGACGGCTCCCCGCTTCCCGCGTGTGCACACGGAGTTCTTCCTCCTCCGTACGTGCTAGGGGGCGGGCTCTCGACGCCGCCCAATCCCAGCGCGGCCTTGAGTTCTTCTGGGGGCTCCCGTTGGCAGTGGAGCCCTCCGACGTCTTCCTACTTGGCTCCGGCGGGGCCAATCACGTCGCGGCCTTCTTTGGTTGCCGGGCAACGCCTCCCGCCTCCTTCTCCTCGGCTGCTGGCTCCGGCGGGGCCAATCACGTCACGGCCTTTTCGGGGCGCGACCTGTGACGCGGTCGGCGTCCCCGGCCCCACGGCAACGGCGTCCGCGGGCCTGGAGGCCGCGGTGGGCCTCAGCTCTCTTCACGCGGCCCTCCTGGGCTGCGGCGGTGTTTTTCTTGGCCGCGATTGCAGCGGTAGGGGTCTCGGGCCCGGCGGTGATTTCTGGGGACTTCGGTGAGGGCGCGGACGGCGCACCTCACCACACTCATGAAAGGGGGAGAGGTCTCCTCACCTCAGCACCTCTCTTCACGCGGCGGCGGCCGCGGCGGCGATCCAGTCACCAGGTCAGTGACTGGAGGTCAAGTTCTCCCACGTGGAGTTGCAGCGCGGGGCGCGCTGACAGCCTGATTCACAGGGCTGTGTGGGAAGGGTTCTTGGGGGACAGTCCAGCTGTCGGTCTAGGTAGAGAGGGGGTGAAGGTCTAGCGCTTAGGACACAGCGCTTCGCCTCGTGATCCCCATTCGACGACTCAGCTTGGGTTCCTGTTACTCTTTGGTTTCAGGCTCCTGCGAGGAGCTTCTTGTCAGAAAAGTTCTTCTTCTTATGAAAGGGGGGTTGTGAGTTGGTGGTTCTGGGAGTGCTTGATGTTCCTCCCAGCACGCTGAAGGTGGTTCCCTGGGTCCCCTCACACTGGGCAAGGTCAGTGGGTGGTGGGCGTTCCTCAGCTATCTTACTTCAGCAGGGCCTTAGCCCTGTCAGCAGCAGTAGTGTAGGTCTCCCCCTAGGCCCTAAAGCCTATACTCCGGCGCAGGTTCTCCCAGGTTCAGCGGTGCCTCAACCTAACTAACTAAAAGGTTTTCCTCCAAGCCTCTTATACCCCTAGGTCAGGTGACCCTCCTAAAGGCGGCAAAATGTAACTCCTCCCACAGCCCGGAAGGTTCTGGAACCTTCCACCTACCTAGCTATGTGGCCCAGAGGCGGGGACGGGATGGATACTGTATCCCTATGTCCCAGCCTGACCCTGGCTACTAGCGTGTATGTGTGTAAGGCCCTTCTGCAGTAGCAGGGGCCTGTGGCAGCCATCTTTAGTGAGAGAGCACCTGCACCTCAGCACTGACCAGCAGTGGCAAGGCGCCCGGAGACCTAGGTCCAGTAAAAAATATGGTGGCAAAAATGAGGCGCAAAGGGAAAAAACAGGGCAAGACCACCCTAGGGCTGACAGGTCTAACACGCGTCCCCCAGCTGAAAGAGGGAGAGCTTCCCAACCTCTAGGGAGTTCTCTTCGCTAAGGCGGAAAACCGGGAGAGACCGTCAGCGTTGGCGTGGTCTACACCGGGTCGATGTTCCACCCGAAAGTCCATCCCCTGGAGGGAAATGGACCACCTCAACAATTTGGGGTTTTCGCCTCTCATCTGCATGAGCCAGCGAAGGGGTCTGTGGTCGGTCTGGATCAAGAAGTGACAACCAAAAAGGTATGGCCTCAACTTCTTCACAGCCCAAACCACAGCAAAGGCTTCCCGCTCGATGGTACTCCACCGCTGTTCCCGGGGAGTAGTCTTCGGGAGATGAAGGCCACTGGCTGGTCTTGGCCATCGTCATTCAGCTGCGAGAGCACAGCTCCTATGCCATGCTCAGAAGCGTCTGTCTGCACGATAAATTCCCGTCCAAAGTCTGGAGTCCTGAGCACCGGCGCGGTGCACATGGCACGTTTAAGGGTCTCAAAGGCATCCTGGCAGGCAGCCGTCCAGATGACTCTGCGTGGCTGCTTCTTCGAAGTCAATTCCGTCAATGGGCCCACGATGGTTCCATATCCCTTGACGAACCGGCGGTAGTATCCCGTGAGGCCGAGAAAGCTCGGACCTCTGTTTGGGTCTTGGGGGCTCCCAGGCCATGATGGTCTCAATCTTGGCTTGGAGGGGTTGCACCTTACCTCCGCCCACCAGATGTCCCAGGTACACGACAGATCCCTGTCCAATCTGGCAATTGCTGGCCTTGATGGTTAGACCAGCCCGTTGCAAAGCCTGTAGCACCTCCTGGAGATGCTGCAGATGGTCCTCCCAGCTGCTACTGAAGACAGCTATGTCATCCAGGTAGGCAGCAGAGAAGGCCTCTAGGCCAGACAGCACCTGGTTCACCAACCGCTGGAAAGTGGCTGGAGCATTTTTCAACCCGAAGGGCATCACCTGGAATTGAAAGTGGCCCTCGGGGTGGAGAACGAAGTCTTCTCCTTTGCTCCTTCCGCCATGGCGATCTGCCAATAGCCTGATGTTAAATCAATGGTACTCAGATACCGGGCTGCTCCCAGCCGGTCAATGAGCTCATCCGCCCGAGGGATCGGGTGAGCGTCGGTCTTGGTGACTGAGTTGAGTCCACGGTAATCCACACAGAACCGAAGTTCTGGTGTGGTGCCCGGGGGCCGCTTTCGGCACCAACACTACCGGACTAGCCCAAGGGCTACTGGAAGGCTCAATCACCCCAGTTCTAGCATCTTGACAACCTCACCCTGGATACTAGCCTTGACCTTATCGGACAGCCGGTAAGACTTGTTCTTCACTGGCGGACTGTCCCCTGTGTCCACATCATGGGTACACAGGTGCGTGATTCCAGGCGTGAGGGAAAACAACGAGGCGTACTGCCCCAAGACCTGGCGGCAGTCCCTCTGTTGCTCTGGGGTCAAGGATGGGGCGAGGACTACTCCCTCTACCGAACCATCCTTCTCATGGGCCGCCAGAAGGTCTGGCAGAGGCTCACTCTCCTCCTCCTCACTTCCATCCGTTATCATCAAGAGAGTGAGCTCGGAACGCTCCTGGTGTGGCTTCAGGCGGTTGACGTGGAGCACCCTGTGGGGTTGACGGGGGTCTTCATGTCGACGACATACGTGGTCTGGCCTTTCCTTTCCAAGATCTCAAACGGCCCAGTCCACCGGTCCTGGAGGGCGCTAAGCTCTCCTGGCTCCATGACCCACACCTTCTGTCCAGCGTCTAACTCTACCGTCCGCGCGTTCCGGTCATACCATTGCTTCATGACGGCCTGACTCGCCTCTAAGTTGTCCGAGGCCTCCTTCCACAGCTTGGCCACTTGGCTGCGGAACGCCAGCATATAGCTGACCACATCACGGGAAGCTTCGAGGAAGACTTCTCCCACCCCTCTTTGACAAGACTGAGGGGCCCCCGAACGGGGTGGCCATAGAGCAGCTCAAAGGGGCTGAAACCGACCCCCTTCTGCGGCACCTCTCGGTAGGAGAAGAGCAGACAGGGTAAGAGGACGTCCCACTTTCTTCTCAAGTCCTCGGGTAGGCTCCTGATCATCCCCTTCAAGGTTTTGTTGAAACGCTCCACGAGCCCGTTCGTCTGGGGGTGGTAAGGAGTGGAGAACCGGTAGGTCACTCCACACTCCTTCCACATGGCCTGCATGTAGGCCGACATGAAATTCGTGCCCCTATCTGACACCACGACCTTGGGGAATCCCACTCGGGTAAAAATCCCCATGAGGGCCCGCGCCACCACCGGTGCTGTGATGGTCCTCAGAGGGATTGCCTCTGGGTACCGGGTGGCGTGGTCTACTAGCACCAAAATGAACCTATGCCCAGCAGAAGTCGGCGGATCCAACGGCCCGACAATGTCAATCCCTACTCGCTCAAAAGGGGTATTGACCACTGGGAGAGGTTCTAGAGGGACCTTCACCTTAGTCCCTGTCTTGCCGCTCGCTTGGCAAGTGGTGCAGGTCTTGCAAAACGTGTCAGAAGTGACGCGCATCCTGGGCCAGTAAAAATGTGGGACCAAGCGTGCAAACGTCTTGTCCTGGCCCAGGTGTCCTGCTAGTGGTATCTCATGTGCCAACTCTAGCAGAAAGGCTCGGTAGCATTGGGGGACCACCACGGCCCTAGAGGACCCATGCACCGGAGCCTTAGGCTCACTGTAGAGGAGACCATCCTCCCAGTAGACATGGTAATTACCAGTCTCTGTTCCAGCTGCTTGGGCTTCGGCCTGTTGCCGTATGCCATCAAGCGTAGGGCACTCCCTCTGTGCCCGGCAAAATTCTTCCCGGGTAGGCCCTCCTTCCACCTGCCACTCTGCAGGGGTCGGCAGGTCCCCCACGGGAAAACCAACCACCTCAGCGGACTCCGGGGTCACCTCCGCGGGCTCCCCATCCATCTCACCGGGTGTCTCCTCCCGGACATCTCCTCGTCCAGCAGTGGGCTGGGCCATTATTTCAGGCTCCAACCCGGGCTGAGTTCCTTGTCGGGCAGCCATGGACCGCGTGATAACGCAAGTCCATCCTGGTAACCCCAACATCTCAGCATGGGCATTGAACTCTACCTCTCTCCAGGCAGTATGTTCCAAGTCGTTGCCCAGCAGACAGTCAACTGGCATGGCAGGGCTCACCGCAACCTTCATCAGACCTGACACTCCTCCCCACTCAAAGGGAACTTGGGCCACGGGGTAATGACCCAGGCTATTATCAGCCATCACAACCGGGTGGAACTCCTCAGGAATCACCTGCTCTGGGGACACCAGCTGACGTCTCACCATCGTCATGCTGGCACCTGTGTCCCTCAGAGCCTCCACCTCCTCCCCGTTCACTCAGGACCCTCTGCCGATACTTGGCAGTGTTCTCGGGTACCTGAACCCTTGGGATGATCTCTCTATCCCCCAGGGAAACTAAGGTCAAGCCTGTCCACTCACCTCCCTACCTAGGGACAACTCCTCCCCAAGCGCTACACTGGCCACCCCGGGGCTCTTACCTCCTGTGGGGGCTGGGGTTCTCTTGCGACACTGGGGATCCCCCTTGTAGTGTCCAACCTCCCGCACTCGTAGCACCGGACAGTTCTGGGCTGCTGACTCCTGTCAGGGTAAGTGGGTTTCTGGTATCCAGATTGGGATGGGGAACCTACCCCTCTCCCAGGCGGTCTATTTTGGGGACCTTTAAAGAACTCCCTCTTTTATCTCCCCCTCTTTCTTCTGGGGGAACGCCTGTCCACCTTTCGGGGATCCGCCCGGCTCCCTTGTGGGACACCCGAGTGCTGACCCACGTGTCTGCCTCCTCTGCAAGCTCCCTTGAGTTGGTCAGCTTGCGGTCCACCAAGTACTGGCGCAGCTCCGGAAAACATTTCTCGAGGAGGTGCTCTCTCAAAAACAGGTCGTACAGCCCTTTGTAATCATCAACCTCGCTGCCACGCACCCAACCCTCCAATGCCTTCCGGGCATAATCATAAAAATCCACCCAGTTTTGTGTGGTGAGCTTGTGGCTGTTGCGGAACTTTTGGCGGTACTTCTCTGGGGTGAGGCCAAACTTCCTGAGCAGGGCCTCCCTCATGATAGGGTAGTTGGTCCGATCCCCTTTTCTAAGGTTAAAAGTGTGTCCCTTACTAGTGGAGGTATGTACCTATAAAGTCCTCCTCCCCAGTAGCTCTCAGGAACTCTATGGGCCACCAAAGCTACCTCGTACGCCGTCAACCACTTGTCGATGTCATCACCCACACTAAAGCTGGCTATCACCTCCCTGGGTAGATAAAATTTGGGCTCCTGTGGAACCCCAGCAGGTACGCTGCCACCATTTCCTTTGCCTTCCATCTCCATCTGCAAGGTTCGGAGCTCTAGTTCTTTCAGGCTAAGCTCATGTACAAGCCTCCTTTCCTCCATGGCTAGCCTTGCCTGCTCTCCTTCCCTTTCCATCCTAGCCAACTCTAATGTCAATTGCCTCTGCTCCCTCCTGTCCTTGAATTCCTCTGCTGACAAACTCCCCCTGACGCACTACTGCCTGCCCTGGAACGTCTTCCTGGCAACACATTCTCGCTGACGTCAATGTTCAGTAGGCTCAGTTCTCCTGGGTCGTCTGCCTCCCTCTGCTCCTCATCCCCTCTTCCCTCCGGGTGGGCCATTACCCATGCCCTCAAAGCTTTCTGAAGCACCTCCTTCCTGGCACCTCGCTTGACGGCCACCCCCTCTC
Organism: Calotriton arnoldi; assembly: GCA_963921515.1. Lineage (NCBI taxonomy): Eukaryota > Metazoa > Chordata > Amphibia > Caudata > Salamandridae > Calotriton > Calotriton arnoldi. The sequence continues at coordinate 259,009 of CAWUFW010002787.1, read as the reverse complement.
TAGGCAGAACTCCTTGAGCTGTGTCACCGTGTACCTCTCTAGGTCGGCTAACTCAAACTCCATCCTCCTAGGTGGGGTCCCAGACAATTTAAGGAAGGGTTTCTAAATGGTAGGTAGCAGGTCTTACGCAGGACTAACACAATCGGCAATCACAAAAGAGTTCCTAGTACTTGCATTTCACTAGGTGTCTAATTGCGGCGCACACTGAGTCACTGTAGGGTGCTGCACAAATACCAGTCCTTATCCCACCGCTGAACACCAATGTTGGAAACGGGGTTACCGAGTCCGTTACGGTAGCATGGCGCAAAGCGGGAAGGCACGCGAAGGCAATGTGTAAGGCAGTTGTGCAGCACACTCTTACTTTGACTCAGAAATGCGAAGCAATAACCGGACACCACACCAGGCTTGTGTAATTAAAAATCAAGTTATTTTATGTCAATCAAGGTTGTATTAGATTAGGCAGATTATACATTACATTTCTTTAACTGGTGCACATTCTTCTAAAAGACCCTCAACAGTTCTGGCCACTAAAAGGCCGCAGGAATCAGCTCCTAAAAACACAGCACCAATAACGATTACCGGGTGCACTAATAACACAGGGCCTAGAACATGCAAAACACTTCCGGCATATTAAAATCCCTTGCAAAGGCACATACTTCAGGCCTAGATAATTATTGCAGCAGGCGGGACCACTATGCGGGATGAAATCCTAGAGGGAACCCCTCAACATGTCCAGCATACTGGGGCTTCCCTATGATGGGGGATTCCTATTTCTCTCAGGGGAGGTGAGGGTTAAATTAGGCTTGGCCCCCTTCTCACCAGGTGCCTTGCCTGGTACAAAATGTCAGTGAGGGCTCTTCCCTCGTTAATCCCCCTGTAAATTGTGGCCCCCAGGGGCTTGATTTAGAGCCCTAGGGGCCTCCCGGGCTCACCTGTGGTGATGTGGCTGGTTGTTCTGCTGCTCGACGGACTCCCTCCCGGGCCAGCCCTCTGTTGGACGGGGCGGGGCCCAGAGCGAGTCCCACGGCCCTCCGGCCGGCGTTGCCAAGCTTCACCGAGGCTGTGGAGCCTCTCTCTTCTTGATCGGGGCGTTGGGGGCCGGTATTGCACTCCTCCGGCCCCCGTGGAGTCAGCGGTGCTTGAGGGTAAAGGGAGCGGGAGCCGGGAGTCCTTCCAGACGGCTCCCCGCTTCCCGCGTGTGCACACGGAGTTCTTCCTCCTCCGTACGTGCTAGGGGGCGGGCTCTCGACGCCGCCCAATCCCAGCGCGGCCTTGAGTTCTTCTGGGGGCTCCCGTTGGCAGTGGAGCCCCTCCGACGTCTTCCTGCTTGGCTCCGGCGGGGCCAATCACGTCGCGGCCTTCTTTGGTTGCCGGGCAACGCCTCCCGCCTCCTTCTCCTCGGCTGCTGGCTCCGGCGGGGCCAATCACGTCGCAGCCTTTTCGGGGCGCGACCTGTGACGCGGTCGGCGGCCCCGGCCACGGCAACGGCGTCCGCGGGCCTGGAGGCCGCGGTGGGCCTCAGCTCTCTTCACGCGGCCCTCCTGGGCTGCGGCGGTGTTTTCTTGGCCGCGATTGCAGCGGTAGGGGTCTCGGGCCCGGCGGTGATTTCTGGGGACTTCGGTGAGGGCGCGGACGGCGCACCTCACCACACTCATGAAAGGGGGAGAGGTCTCCTCACCTCAGCACCTCTCTTCACGCGGCGGCGGCGCGGCGGCGATCCAGTCACCAGGTCAGTGACTGGAGGTCAAGTTCTCCCACGTGGAGTTGCAGCGCGGGGCGCGCTGACAGCCTGATTCACAGGGCTGTGTGGGAAGGGTTCTTGGGGGACAGTCCAGCTGTCGGTCTAGGTAGAGAGGGGGTGAAGGTCTAGCGCTTAGGACACAGCGCTTCGCCTCGTGATCCCCATTCGACGACTCAGCTTGGGTTCCTGTTACTCTTTGGTTTCAGGCTCCTGCGAGGAGCTTCTTGTCAGAAAAGTTCTTCTTCTTATGAAAGGGGGGGTTGTGAGTTGGTGGTTCTGGGAGTGCTTGATGTTCCTCCCAGCACGCTGAAGGTGGTTCCCTGGGTCCCCTCACACTGGGCAATATCAGTGGGTGGTGGGCGTTCCTCAGCTATCTTACTTCAGCAGGGCCTTAGCCCTGTCAGCAGCAGTAGTGTAGGTCTCCCCCCTAGGCCCTAAAGCCTATACTCCGGCGCAGGTTCTCCCAGGTTCAGCGGTGCCTCAACCTAACTAACTAAAAGGTTTTCCCTCCAAGCCTCTTATACCCCTAGGTCAGGTGACCCTCCTAAAGGCGGCAAAACGTAACTCCTCCCACAGCCCGGAAGGTTCTGGAACCTTTCACCTACCTAGCTATGTGGCCCAGAGGCGGGGACGTGATGGATACTGTATCCCTATGTCCCAGCCTGACCCTGGCTACTAGCGTGTATGTGTGTAAGGCCCTCCTGCAGTAGCAGGGGCCTGTGGCAGCCATCTTTAGTGAGAGAGCACCTGCACCTCAGCACTGACCAGCAGTGGCAAGGCGCCCGGAGACCTAGGTCCAGTAAAAAATATGGTGGCAAAAATGAGGCGCAAAAGGGAAAAAAACAGGGCAAGACCACCCTAGGGCTGACAGGTCTAACATCTGTCCTGACTCATAATCTTGTTTGTTGCGGGAAAATTTGTACGCTTTTCTGGACTTGATTGTATCCTCATGTTTTTTCAATCTGTTCGTTATTTTACTCCTGATTTTAGAGACTAATTCTTTGTATTCAGATTTATCCAGCTCTGCATTAGTTTTTTCTATTTCCTTAGGGACTGTCTACCGATCAATGCGGGCATATTTTATCAAAATGTGGACCAGGCGCATAGATGCCTCTAGATTGCTGTCGGCCCATTCTCTAAGCATGTCTGGATTCGGGTTATCAAAACTGGGGGCGATCATGATCCCCAATCCTCGTGGGATCTGACCCGCCTCTACATACTTCTCCAACGATCTTTGTTCCCACCACTTTGTTATTTCTGATTTCCTCTGTTTCTCCAATAGCCTTAATAAAGCTCTAATCTCTCCCTCCGGTGATGTCGAGGGTGCTCTTTTGTTGCGCTTTAAGTCAGTGATTATTGGGAGATCTGAGAATAATTCCAGGGCTGCTGCTTCCCTTTCTTTTAATTCCTCATCTGCCATCCTGCGTCTCTCTCAGATTTAAGCTGCACTCGTTTATATCCAGATCACACAGTTCTTAATCGCAAATAAATGCGGGGTATTTTAGGATTACAATGTGCTTTTTTCTTTCTTCAGTACACCTCCCCACCTGCTAATAGACACCTGCTAATAGACTCCTGTGCGACGCGGCTTACCGGCAGTTTCGCTGACAGGATCACGGGTCCTCCGACTCGCGTCTGGCGGTTACACCACGCCGGTTTTGCTCACTGTCACGTTCCGAGTGCAGGGGGTCACGGCTGTAAATGCTCCTTCCGGAGCCAAAAGATTTTGCCGAAGCTGTCTGTGAATCGCCTGACCCTTCAATGGAGGAGGGGGGTCTGTGATGCGGGAACAGTCGTTAGTCCGCAAATATCAAAATGCAAAACAAGGATCCCCGCCACACTGCATCACAGGAAACGGGGACACGGACTCCTCTTGGTTGCTGTTAGAAATGTTTATTTGTTTAGAGATTGGATGGCAGGGACGCGTTTCGCCCACTTCGCTGGGCTTGTTCACATAACGAGGCACACTCCAGATCTAACATTTAAAGTGCAATAAACACCACATGATGAAAACCAGGCATAGTCATGGATAAAAGACTATTGTAGTCCCTTGGGACTGGTTGCGCCACCCTGGGTGTGACTAAGGGAAAGCAAGTCTCCCAGACCACTATTGCAGACTGGAAGAGCAGTTTCAAACTGCTAGCATGACTTTGCCATTTAAAACCATGACAAAGTCAAATGTCCCCCTTAAACATGTGTAAGTCACCCCTATGGCAGGGCTACCAAGCCCTAAGGCAAGGTGCAGCATAATTCATGGGCAGAACATGTATTTTACGTGTTCTGACAGTAAAAACTTGAAACAGTCATTTTTACTATGGAAATCAATCAATCAGGGAATTGTAAGCGCGCTACTCACCCGTGAGGGTTTCAAGGCGCTGAGGGGGGGGGTCCGCAGATCTGTTTAGCCGAAGAGCCAGGTCTTGAGGGTCTTCCTGAAGGTGTTCAGGGAGGGGGCGCGTCTGATGTCTGCCGGTAGCTTGTTCCAGGTCTTGGCTACAATGTGAGAGAAGGATCTTCCGCCTGCTCTGGCTCTGTGGATGCGTGGGGTTTCGGCCAGTGCGTGGTTGGAAGATCGGAGGTTTCTTTTGGGTACGTGGAAGTTGATTCTGTCGTTGAGGTATTTGGGTCCGTTGTTGTGTAGGCATTTGTAGGTGTGAGTGAGGATTTTGAAAGTGACTCTTTTCTCCACGGGGAGCCAGTGGAGACTTCGTAGGTGTTGGCTGATGTGTTCGTGTCGGGGGATGCCGAGGACGAGTCTGGCGGCGGTGTTCTGTATTGTTTGGAGTTTGCGGAGTAGGGACTTGTTGATGCCGGCGTAGAGTGCGTTTCCATAGGCCAGTCTGCTGGTGATGAGTGCGTGGGTGACTGTCTTCCTTGACTCAGGGGGGGATCCCCTTGAAGGTCTTGCGGAGGATGCGGAGGGTGTTGAAGCTGCTGGAGGTGACGGCGTTGACCTGTCGGTTCATGGTGAGTGAGGAGTCAAGTACGATGCCGAGGTTCTTGGTGTGGTCTGAGGGGGTAGGTGGGCTTCCAAGGGTGGTCGGCCACCAGGTGCTGTCCCATGTAGAAGAGGTGGTACCGAGGACGAGGACTTCTGTCTTCTCGGCATTGAGCTTCAGGCAGCTGTTGGTCATCCAGACTGCGACGTCTTGCATTCCTTTCTGGAAGTTGAGTTTGGCAGTGTTGGGGTCTTTGGTGAGGGAGAGGATGAGCTGGGTGTCGTCGGCGTAGGATATGATGTTGAGGCCGTGTTGTCGGAGGATGGCTGCGAGGGAAAGACTTGGTCATACCATCAGCAAGTACAGGGTTACATGCTGACCTCTCAGCTGTGCTAACTCCTTAATGATGCGACCAAAGTTGATACTCCAAGGTATCAAACATCTGGTTATATTAAACCCGACTTGGTTCTCAAGTCGAAATTAATGTAACAAGTGACAGTGCGCAACTTTTACAAAGTTGCCACTTTGTTGCGTCTCTTGTGCCCTTAACAGTTGCACATGGAGCTTTTCTGCCCTCCAGTGGAGGTTTGCTAACAATTCGCAGTAAAGAAGACAAAAGGGGCCTGCACTGGAGAGAGGTGTTACCTCCCTCCTGCAGTAAGTGCATGGGTGTTGGCCCAAAAGGCAAGCTTTAAAGTCGAAGTCGCAGTTGCAGAGCAATGGGAAACACTTTAGAGAGGGGCAGCCCAATTGTTTAGGCAGACTACCTGGCACCCGTTAAGGAGAGGGGAAACTTTTCGTCAAACCGTGTTCCATTGGCATGTAGCCCCCTTGGTAGCCACAGCTCTGGGTTGGGCTAGGGAGCTCTGGATGCCGAAAGAGGGGGTTTGCCATGTTGGGAGTGAGTAGAATGGTGCATCTTGGGATAGCCAGAAACCACACTTCCCAGGAAGTGGTCATCAGGATGGAGGGAAGCTAGTAGGCCATTGGCTACCAACCACATCCTACCCTGAGGGCATTTTCTGAGCACAAATTGGGCACCCCTGGCACCCAGAACTCAAATCTTGTCTAGACTGAGAGAAGGACTGCCCTGCTGCACTGCTGAACCGATGAAGAGAGGCTGCACCAGCAAGCGGCACCTGCTGAGCCTGGTGGCTAGCATAGGAGAAGGACAGTAAAAATGCTAAACTGCTGTGTCCTGCTCGAGGAGAAGTCCACTCCAGAGCCCAGCCAAAGCTAAGAGACTCCAAGGTTCAGTTAGCTGACCTCCTGTTCACAGCACAGGGACACAACAGCTGAAGTGTGGAGTTTGAGAAACTAAAGAAATGCTTTAAAATTGCATAATCTAACAAAAACGATTTTACTTACCTGTTTTCAGGAAATGTCCCAGAGTAGTATCTAAGTATACTACTCTGTGTAAGCCTAGTAATCTCAAAAGTTACTTACCTGCTATTTTTCTAAAAAGCCTATTCAAGTCTGTGTACTGCATTTACTAAGTATTGCATTTCTCTGCATCCATACTGTAAATCAAATCAAAGTGCATATACAATTATCATTCAAACTGTATTTCAATTGCATTACTACTGTAAAGTACTTATTGCTTACCTGTGCCAGGCTTGCTTGGTTCTAGAGAATAAAATAACTAAAAGAATATTTTTATACAAAAACAATTGGTCTGAAGTTTAGTCTTTGAGTGTGTGAATTCATTTGCTGACTGAGTGTGTACAACAAATGCTTAACACTGTCCTCTGATACTGCCTTACTGCTCGACCACACTACCACAGATAGAGAGTAAGGTTCTATCTAACTTTACCTCTGCCTACCTTTGGGGTTCCACTGGACTCTGTGTACACTATCCCTCACTTTGGTATAGTGTATACAGAGCCAGCTTCCTACAACGACTACTACTAAAAATCTCTATGCAGGCGTACATCCGTGAAGGAAGTGGCCCGATTAGGGTCACCCAGGTCACTAATGACCACCTCTCAGCCTTCCATACTAAATGAAGAGTCGGTCAGACAGTAGAGAATACAAACCAATAACTGTTTATTATATACACTCAGAGCAGAGCCCAGTCTGTCAAGTCACTAGGAGTGCTGCAGAGGGACTGAAACCGACAAGCATAGTGATACATTATGTACGTTTCGTAACTGGGCTAAAACACGCCCATAGTGGAATTTTCAAGGCAGGTGCAGCTAAGCAATGGAATACAAAGAAAAAACAGTCTCAGCACTCTTATCTTACACAAAGTTGCAAAGTCCAAGGTTGTTCCAGTCGGGCCCGTCAACAGACAAGTGGGAGAGGGCCTCTATCTAGTGAGAAAGGTATGCGCTAATAGGAACAGTGTACTCATTACGGGAACAGGCCTACATGGCAAAAACGAAACTTAGACCGGAGCATTTCTCGGAATTAAACCAACTTAGTTTCGAACAGCCTAAAATGGTGCCTGCAAAGAAAATGGCACATCGAATGCTAACTTACACAGGGCAATGCGTTACACATAAACATTTCTAGTTTAACATCCTCTCGTATCTAAAGGAGCTTCGCTGGTTGCCTATCAAAGAGAGAGTTTATTTTAAAGGCCTCATGCTGGCCAGTTGAGCCTACTATCAGTCGGGTCCGAGGTACCTGTGCTCACCCCCTATCACACTTCAAGATTTCTCCACTCTTCGGTTACAGTGTTGGCTGCTGTACCTGAATTAGGAGAAAGAGATGGAGGGTACGACTTTCTCCTATCTTGCTGCTCGTGCTTGGAATAACCTTCCTTTGGATTTACGGGCAAGGAAGGATGAACACTGTTTCAGGTGTAATCTTAAAGCCTGGCTATTCCAATCGGTCTTCCAGTAATTTGATTGTGCTTCAGTTCTCTGTTCTTTTTTTTGTAGCGCCGGGACACTCTCTGAGTAGCTGTGCACTTTATAAATCTTGATTGATTGTTGAACACCTGGTTTCTCCTGGTTCCGCCATCTAACCAAAGCCAAATTCCTCTCTATCAGCATTTTTACCAGGACCAGAGGAATGCTCATGTCCTGGAGGGAATTCCACAGTAGTTACTTTGGGACATGTTCAACAGCAGATCTGAGATCCACAAAGCCGATCATTTTTTTTTTAAAGATATGTTTATTGGCATTTGAAGTCATTTTCTAATACATTACATTTGCAATCAGAATTGCAGTATGAATGTTTTTTAACATTCAAATAACATAACCATACTATCTGTAGAAGCCAGGCGGTAGGAAGGGGATAGAACAGTATTTATCAACATAGCTATAAATCACTTATATATAGGGCCAACACTCCCAAAGAATCAGATTGCTAACAGTGCGTAACTTGTAAGTGTCTTCCCCTTGCCTCGTAGCCAGTACATCCGGATGTGTTATCCAGTGGGCTCTCAGTGTCTCCACGCATTGTGTGTATCAGACATTGTAAGTGTCAGCCAATGGTGGAAGGGGGGAGCCTGCAAAAACCATAACTAAATAAACTGAAATAACCAAGAAGGTGTTTCATCAGCTGTGTCTCCGGGGGTAGTGGGGGGCAGGCACTGGTCGTCCACAGAGATGTGTGTATCCGCGTTGTCACTTGTTAGCAGCTGTCAGTTAACTCAGATCTTATGATGTCAGTGTCTGGCAAGTCCAGTACTGAGGAGGGGCGGTAGATATCAGTGGTGGCTGCACCGTGGGCGTGGCCGGCAGGAGTCGCCTTATCAGGAATTCGGGGTGGTGTGGGTCTCATCTCTCAGGTACTCTTACCCCCACACTACCATCCTCTCCTACGTCTACATCTGCACCAGTTCCCCTAAGATCCCCCTCCTCCATCATCAGGGTCGTCCGTTTCCGTGTTGGTTCCCGGGTGATACCAGCTCATCAAAATCTCCTTCCATAGTTCAGCCAGTGGAAGCCTGCGCACTTCTTGTGCATCCTCCCTTTTAAGGGCCTGTCCCCTGCCTCCGCCCAGGTTGTGACATTCCTCTCCCAGGTCTCTAGTCTCAGCCCCCTGTCAGATTTCCACGCCATTGCTATTCTGCGAAGAGCTAAGGCCAGGGCCAGGTCAAGAAACCTAGTGCCTACTTTGTGTGCTTTTGGTCTGGGAAAGCTCCCCAAGAGACAGACCTGTATCGTACAGGGAAGGGTGCCCACTAGTGTGTTCTGAAGCCGCTGCAATACCGCAGTCTAGAAAGTCTGCCGCATTTGGCATCCCCAAGTCATATGACAGAAGTCTGCGTTAAGCACTTGACAGCGCGGAGAGCTCCGGAGTTCTCCTTCATATATGATCCGTAATCTGTGTGAGGTGAGGTATGCCATATGTAGAAGTTAAACTTTATATATTTCAGCCTTGTTTTGTGCGAGACTTTCTTCGGGTATGCTATTACCCTCCCCGTTCTTTATCTGTGGTGTCATGTCCCAGTATTGCTTCCCATCAAGCCAGTAGGGTCGCTAATGGTCTCCTCCCCATTTTACTCAATGCTCGGTAGAACCATGTCACTAAGTCACGTGCAGAGCCCATAGAAAGAAGAACTTAAAGGGCTGTGTGGTGTGGGGGCTCCTCCCGCCCTTGGCCCACAGGTTCATGACCGTCCACGCTAAAGCCTGGGTATCTGCCAAGTCCTCTAAGGGGATGAAGGACTCCCTGTAGAAAACAATCTCACACCGTCGTGAGCCCCACCTCCGTCCACTCTGAGAGTTGGGCAGCGGTAAAACAAGTGACCGGGTCTCCGTGAGGGAGGCCCACCAGTGGCAGAATCGGTGCATACAAGGGAGTTCTCTGGGATTGCACAAGACAGCAACGCCAACACTGCAGTGCCACACGGATCAGCACACTGGTCTACAGGATGGTTACCCCCGGGTGCAGCAGACAGGCCAACAGAATTCTCGGATATGGAGCCAGCCCCAAGTGGTCCAAGATATGTGCATGAGTGTCATCTAGCCACCCATTGCAGCTATTCGGCCAGATAGTACAGAACGAAATCGTCCCCCAGCATCTGACCGGCACCTCATAATCGCCAGAAACACCCTATGGCAGCTGCCATCCCATATTAGGTTGCGGAGAAGGGTATCAAGTTGTTTGAACCAAGTCGCGTGTATCTTAACCAGTTGGTTTGTAAAACAGTACAATAAGTGGGGGAGCATCACCATCTTGGCAATAGACACCCGCGCCATAAGTGGGAGGCGCAAAGATCTTCAAAAGGCCACACATGTCCGAAGGGACCGGAGAGCCTTTCCCAAGTTCATCTCTTGTAAGTCGTGGGGAACAAAATGAAGTTTGGTGGAAAATCCAGAGGCTGAGGGGTCCCCCTTATGCAAGGGAATATACACGTCTTAGCTCAGTTAACCTTCAAGCCCGACAGAGACCCGAAGTCCTCCAGGATCTGAGATGCCCTCCGCACTTCAACTGTACCACCCCTCAAATATAAGAGGAGATGATCAGCGTAGAGTGAGATGATATGTTCATGTCCATCTCACAAAGACAATACATAAGGGCACTCTTTTCAGTTTAACAAACTTTTCTAAAATAACCTAAATTCTGAATGTCTGGTCAATTGTGTTATTCATTTTCCTCAATCCAGACTGATTTATAGAAAGGATTGAATTGGACATGGCCTAGGTCTCAAGTTTGGACAACATAGCAAAGGAAAACAATTGTAGATTATCCAAAAGACTAATGAGGCAGTAATTTTCCAGGTATTGTTTGTCACCCTTCTTCTAGATAGATACTATTTTGGACCCATGACAAGATTATGCTATAGGAGCTCCACGTAAAATGGCACTGGACATAATAGCAATATAACCTCCAGAGGATGGCATCAGATTTACATGTCAGCTAGACCAGGGGCTTTGCACCCCTTGTTTAGTGATTTCTTCAAAAATTTTGTTTAGTGTGAAGGGCTCCCTTTCCTAGACCAAACCTCAGTAGCAAAACGGTTCATAGCGCTTCCTAGGTGTTTGACACAATATCGGAAAACCTAAATATCAGAAATAAAATGCAGTGATTCAAAAATATTGAGGTATACAATATTGTTTTTTGGTAAATAATATAGTTTTTAATCATATCATTGATTTCAATATAATTTTCAGTAATATAGTTGTAAAAAATATAGTTTTAAGGTTTTTTGTCATATAGTAATTTTAGGTTTTAGTGCTGTTAGTCTATTTGTTATACATTTTATAAAGTATAGTTTGAAATTTTAAGTAATTTAGTATTTTTTTAAATGTTATTAGCAATTGATATTGTTGTAGCGCGTTATTGGGTTTGTAGAGGGATAGGGTGAGGTGTTATTTAAGCAGATATATTTTACATGTATTGTTAATTTTTTTTTTTTATTGTTAATTCATTTTTTAATTGATTAATTATGTAATTTTAGTGTTATATTTTTTATTTAAAATTAAAGTTTTAGTTTTTATTATGGTTTTATTATTAGTAATAGTAAGCTATATATCTGAAAGAGACTTCTAGCCGCAGATTCCTTACCATAGAACATTCGCCAGGTGTCACACTGGATTCAGACGTTTTCGAGCAGAACCCCTGTGCGCTGGTAGGTGGTGTCATTCGGCCCCTTGTCAGCGTCGTCTGCACGGGAAGTGACGTGGGCGGTGCTTATATAGGCGCTGCCCCCGTGTGCACACGTAATTTCTTTCATTTCCACGCCAGATAGTGCTGATTCGCAAAGAGCTACCCTCAGTCGCTTTTGACTGTTTTTCTCGCGACTTTTTGTGGAAGAGATTACTGTCTTGGTGCAACAGGGATGTCCCCAAAGAAACTTACTGGTTTCAGACTATGTGGTGCCTGTCTTAGGCAGATATCAGTGACAGACCAACACTTTGTTTGTCTGAGGTGCTTGGAGAAGGACCACAACTCCAAGACCTGCGAGGACTGCTGTGCCATGCGCCCAATGGTGCTGAGGAATTGTTCCGTCAAGCTCCTCGTCGCCTGATGTTGGACGACCCCACAACATTCAAGGTCGTAGTCACGCGTAAGGTCCTGGGACACTCGCGCAGTCGTCATCTTGTTCATATTTTTCGGGTGTGTTCCCCGCAACAAGAATCCAAGAAGACAAAGAGGTCTTTGACTTTGCCTCACCCGTCTGAGGGCCCGATTCACAGAACTAACTTAAGACAAAATCCTAAACTTACTACCATTTTGGTATTCACAGAAGGCACTTACTCATTTTGGTATTCACAGAAGGCACTTACTTACTCATTTTGAGTAACTTACTCATTTTGAGTAACCTACTCATTTTGTGTAACTTACTCATTTTGGTATTCACAGAAGGCACTTACTCATTGATGAGTAAGTGCCTTCTGTGAATACCAAAATGAGTAAGTTACACAAAATGAGTAAGTTACTCATTTTGGTATTCACAGAAGGCACTTACTCATTAATGAGTAAGTGCCTTCTGTGAATACCAAAATGAGTAAGTTACACAAAATGATTAAGTTACACAAAATGAGTAAGTTACTCAAAATGAGTAAGTAAGTGCCTTCTGTGAATACCAAAATGAGTAAGTGCCGTCTGTGAATACCAAAATGGTAGTAAGTTTAGGATTTTGTCTTAAGTTAGTTCTGTGAATCGGGCCCTAAATCCTCGGCAAGGTGCAGGAGCATCAGCACTCCCGGCCCGCGCTTTGGCAGAGCTTGAGACAGAGTCCACTTTGCTCTTCTGTGACTTTCCTGGAGCCAAAACAACCGCGCCAACTGAAAGAACTCTGAGGCAATGCACCTCATATGTGGGCCACTCAACCCCTTTCGAATGCCTTCAGGTCCCACAGGTTTGGAAGGCCCCCACTTGATCCCCTCTGGCACCCGCTGGCCAGTCGAGCACCTTGGATCCGTGAATTGTAAGGGGGCGTGGGAGACTCTAAAAGGGGGAGCGTGGTTTTAGGGCAATCCGCTTCAGTGTACTGTTGAACTGAATTTGAATCTGCACTTGCATTTGCACTATAGTTTACTTTGAGGAGAAAGCCTGAGACGCCATCTTGGTAAGCGCTCTAGTTGTTCTCCCGACTATTACTTTAAATGAAGGCTGGGGAGCGAATGCAGGCAGCAGGCGCACCAAAGGCAAGTCCGTCTGCATCCATCCGCATCTGACAGGAGCCATGAACCGTAGAGTTTTTACAAAACTTGGGGTATCTTATTCCTCTGAACAGCTGCATGCCTGGAAGGCAAGTATTAAGGGTAGCTGTTCACATTCTGTTAACCCCAATGATGACATTTTGCTCTGCACTATATGCAACTTCAAAAAGCAACAGCTTTTCTACTAACGTTCTCATTCTTAAGGAAGAGGAAATGTGCACCTCTTTTTGCTCCATTGCAGATCACTGGCGTGGCACAAGTTAGTCTTGTTTTTACTTATTAGTGAGGAGCAGCCAGATGTGCTATTTCTAACAGAAACTTGGCTCCAAGACTTCTCTATACTGGATGTTATCCAGGCTCTACTGCCGCGCTATCTCATTGTCAGAAATGATCGGTGGGATAAGATGGGTGGTATAATTTATAAAGACATTTATAAAGACATACTGAAATGCGTCCTTGCCCCATTGATTTTAACTCATTGTGAAAGTGTTTAATTTTTTATTGTATTTTCCTCTACTTCTACTGTTTCAGGGGCATTGGTCTATCAGCCTTCAGGTCTGACTACACATTTTGTACAGGCCCTTCGCAAGGTGATCACCGGTTTGGCATTAAACAAAGCAAATTTTACCCTTCAGGGGAACCTTAACATCCATCTGGAGGACCCAAGTTGCTCAATGGTTACTAATTTAATTCAGGATTTAGCCTGTTTGCAATTGATGCAGCTCGTCAAGGGTCCTACACATAAAAAAGTACATCTTCTTGATCCAGTATTCAGTAACCTTTCTAATATGCTTGTAAGTAGACCATTTCCAGTTACTTGGATTGATCATTATCTGATACCGATCCTCTTGCCAGCTCAGATCAACGGCACTCTCCCTACACCGATCTGTAGGAAAGATCAATCAAAATTAGATCCCGTAGAATGGGACCATATTTTGTGTAACTCCCAACCAGACCTAGGAGACAATATTTCTGAAGCAGTATTAAAATTCTCTGAATGGATTATGACTAGCCTAGACAAGACTATCCCACTTAGGAACCATAAATTGGCAGGTCAGGTCAAAATGTCCCCCTGGTTTAACTCCCATCTGCTGGAGCAAAAACTTAGAAAGGAATTGGAAAAAGGCCTCTGACTCAAGGAGTACATTAGGGTACAGGAAGTCTAAAAAAAAATATCAAAATGCAAATAGGAGGGCCTAGTCATCCTATTATGCATCTTAAATAGAAAATGTGTCAAATTCAGCCAGAGAAATCTTTAAAATAGTTAAATCCTTTATAGATCCTTCTTCTACAGCAGCTGAGCCCCCTCCCTCTGTAATGACTTGGCCAACTCCTTCAAAAAAAATCACAGATATACATGTATCACTCTCTGATACATCAAAACAGATACTGCTACCTGCTCCTTCTTGGCAACCTAATTTATTTAAGGAAGCATTTTCGTTCTTATCTTTAATCAGAGAGGATGACCTGCAGGCATTACTTAATGTGGTTAAATCAGGCTCACTGCTTGATCCTGCTCCTTTGCATATTTTGAAGCAGGGGGCCAAAGCAATCCGGTATTACTAGAGTTGTTAAATCTCTCTCTATGCTGTGGAGAACTCCCGTCCCCCTGAAAACACGCAGTGGTAACGTAATTGTTAAAGAAATCCACCTTGGACCTCCACTTAGCTGAAAATTATAGCCCAATATCCCTTTCATCCGGTGTTGGGAATGTGCTGGAGAAACATGTCAACTAACATCTTTCATTATTCTTTAAAATGAATGATATTTTGCACCCCACGCAAATGGAATTTAGGCTGGGACACAGTACTGACACTGCGCTTCTTGCAGTGACGGAGGATCTTAAACAGATCCTCGATCAAGGGGGTTTAGCAGCAATTATTCTGCTGTACCTAAGTGTGGCTTTCGATAGCCCACCCACTCTTGGTGCATTAGAGTATAAGAAGACTTAAAAGTGTAGGCTTAACTGACTTAGCATCACAGTGGCTTTTGTCTTTTCTTATAAGGTTAAGCCATGTTATTCTGAGGTATATTCCCTTAAGTGTGGAGTTCCTCAGGGCTCCTCATTACGTCCTACATTATTTAATCTTTATCTGCATCCAGTGGCTGAAATCGTGCAATCCTATGGTCTTTCATTGTACTCAAATAGTAATCTCTCTTGCCCTAAAAATCGATCGAAAAGCACATCAACTCAGACCCTGTCTGAAGGAGGTAGCTGACTGGATGGCAAACTGCTGCTTGAAACTTAACTGAGACAAAACCAAAGTGATGGTGGTCAGCAATGACTTTAACCATTGGTCTTCACTTTGCTGGCCATAATCATTAGGAAGTCTTCCTACACCTAAAACTGTAGTACAGAGCATGGGTATCTGGTTAGATTACAAACTCTCCCTTGAGACACAGGCTAAGAAGGTAGCTGCTAACTGTTAAGGCATGCTGAGAATGCTTAGGAAGATATTAGATTTCCTTCCTTTCTCTGCCCAGAGGTCTATTATCCAGGTGCTTATTCTATTGCGCTGGACTATGGGAACTCCCTTTACCTTGGCTGCCCCCTATATGTTGAAAAAAGATTGCAGATACTGCAGAATTTCTCCCCCCGGCTGCTGTTTACGGTCCCAAAACATTACTCAGTTTCCTGCCTATTGCCCTCATTACACTGGCTACCCATTAAACAAATGATTCAGTTTAAGCCTCTTTGCATAGCCCACTGAGGATAGTATAAACAAGCATTTGCAATGCAATAGGTCTCGCATTTGATAGAGTTTGAGCTATTGGCATTGTAAATGACAATGCCTTTTATTTATGTGTTTTGACAACCTGCAAGCAGTGCGTAAACATGCACTTTGTACTTATAGTCCTTGTTACGTGAAGCAAGGCTGGCAGTAACTGAGCCTCTTTTACTGCCAGCCTTGCTTCTCGTAAGGAAGGAATAAGTACAAAGTGAGTGTTTATGCACCACTTGCAGGTTTTTTTGAGGGGTAGGAAGATTAAGTGATTTGTCCAGAAACACAGGATGTTGATCCGAAGACGAGACTTGAGCCTGGTTCCCCGGTTCCAAAGTATGCACAGTAAAGCCAATGTGTGTGTCTATAATCCCCTAAAAAATCTCCGTTGATCACACCTTTTTGGACTTTACAATCAAATACCTACAAATCATTGAAATTTGTCAGCTAGGATGAGCTACGTAATCATATTCCCCTTCTGTGCCTGTTTCATGACCTCACACAAACAGCCACAGATAACATCACAAATTGGTCATCGGTCACATCTGTACTGTAATTTCTATGATTTTTTTCATACCATTTATTCTGTGATTTGAGTAAATAACTATAATGTGTTTCAGTGAATTTCTTTGGTTTTCTTAATTGTACATCTGCCTCAAATACTTCTGGGTGCAAAGGGTGGCTTTGGCTGCTTTCCGGGAGCTCTATGTAGCATCTGGGTACAAAGAAACTTGAGATGCAATGGCAGGTTCAAAGGTTGTTTATTCCTCAGAAGATACTATCCATCATCCATCAAGCCTGGAGTAACTGCCACCACCCACATTCCATGACACAGCCTATCTAACACACACTTATGACATCAGTATGTTACATACAAGAACTCCATGACCTGTACAATGTTCCATAAGAGATGATCCATCCCACAGTGATGAACAGGTACCACACACCTCCCTCCCTTAAACACACAATAAAAACTATTTACAAGAATGGCTAGAATGTAAATACATCCATTAGAACAAAAAATTAATTTACACATAGTCTTTTAGAAAAGTGGGTCTTTCACAACCCTCTTGGATTTTGTAACTACAGCATCTCTTTCAATTACTTCCTCACCTCCTACCCCAGATTCATCTTTCCCATTCAAACAACCAAGTATGTTAGCATTCTTCTTCAAAACCACAACTCTATTGAGATTCCAGTGCTAAGCCTTTTTTTTGGCCATTTGGGTAGTTTGCGCTTAGGCCCCTGTAACGTTTTGTCCACAAAAGGTATCCACACCAAATTTGTGTCCTTTTCTTCCAACATCTTGTGGATTTTAAAGGTACCCAGGGTTTGTGGATTCCCCTGGAGGGGACCCAGAAATTAGCCAAAATACAGCTACGTTTTGGGTTTTTGGGGGAAAAATGGGGGAAAAGTGCTGCAGAAGAAAGCAACTGTTTTTTCCCTGCAAAAGGTATCACCAAAGGGGTTGTGGTGCTGAAATCACCATCTTCCCAGCTTTCAGGGGCAAGCAGACTTTTGTCAGAAAACTAAAATTGTGTACACAGTTTTGGCATTTTACTGGGACATAGCCTATTTTTGCTACTTTTGCTACTTTTTGTGCTTTCAACCTCCTTCCAGTTAGTGGTAGAAATTGGTGTGAAAGCAATAATGGATCCCGGAAAAGTATACATTTCTGAAAAGTAGACAAAATACTGAACGGCAACGGGTCATTTGTGTAGATCCTTCAAGGTTTTTTAATAGAAACTAACAGTTGAAAATAAGAGAAATTGAAAGTGAGTTGAAAAAACAGCCATTCGTGCCAACGTTTTCACCTGTAACTTCTTCTAAGTATGACAGATGTTTTAAAGCAATATACCGTTACATCCACTGGACCCTTCTGGTTGTGGGGATATATATATAGGACTTGTAGGTTCACCAAGAACCCGAGGAACCCAGAGCCAATAACTGAGCTGCGTCTTGCAATGATTTTTCATTGTGTACTGGGTATATAGCAATTCATTTGGTAAAATATAAAGAGTGAAAAATAGGTATCAAGGACACCTATGTATTTCCGAAATGGGAACAAAATATAGAGTTTAGAAGCAGTAGCTATTTGCACATCTCCGAAATTGTGGGTACCCATACTAGCATGTGAATTATAGGACATTTTTCAAAGTGACTTCTTTTTTACACATTGTCTTACATTTGGAAGGCAGAAATGCATAGAAAGTCAATAGGTAATAACAGTTGCTCTACAATTCTGTATTCCCCTAAATCTCCCGATAGAAATGGTACCTCACCTGTGTGGATAGGCCTAGTGCCCAAGACAGGAAACGGGCCAAAACGCAATGTGGACAAACCGCATTTTTACAGTGAAAACGGACCCTTTTTTTCAAAGTGCCTAGCTGTGGATTTTGAACCCTAGCTCTGCCGGCACCTAGGGAAACCTAGAAAACCTATACATTTTTAAAAACTATACACCTAGGGGAATCCAGAAGGGGGTGACTTGTGTGGCTCTCAACAGGTTCTGTTACCCAGAATCCCTTGCAAACATCAAACTTTGTAAAAAAAAAACCACATTTTCCTCAGATTTCTGTGATGGACAGTTCTGGAATCTGCGTGGATCCACAGAATTCCACCCACCCCGCATTCCCCAAAGTCTCCCAATAAAAATGGTACCTCAGTTGTGTGGGTAGGCCTAGTGTCCGCGACAGGAAACGGACCAAAACGCAA
Source organism: Calotriton arnoldi (assembly GCA_963921515.1). Lineage (NCBI taxonomy): Eukaryota > Metazoa > Chordata > Amphibia > Caudata > Salamandridae > Calotriton > Calotriton arnoldi. The sequence goes on along the minus strand of CAWUFW010002787.1, from coordinate 240,825 downwards.
CGTGGACACACCACATTTTAACAGTGAAAACTGACCACTTTTTTTCAAAGTGCCTAGCTGTGGATTTTGAACCCTAGCTCCTCCCGCACCTAGGGAATCCTATCAAACCTATACATTTTTTAAAACTAGACATCCAAGGGAATCCAGGAGGGCGTGACTTGTGTGGCTCTCACCAGGTTCTATTACCCGGAATCCCTTGCAAACCTCAACCTTTGTCAAAAAAACACATTTTCCTCACATTTCTGTGGTGCAAAGTTCTGGAATCTGCGTGGATCCACAAAATTCCACCCACCCCGCGTTCCCCAAAGTCTTCCGAGAAAAATGGTACCTCACTTGTGTGGGTAGGCCTAGTGCCCACGACAGGAAACGGCCCAAAACGCAAGGTGGACACACCACATTTTCACAGTGAAAATAGACCCTTTTTTTGCAAAGTGCCTAGCTGTAGTTTGTGAACCCTAGCTCTGCCGGCACCTAGGGAAACCTAGCAAACCTATACATTTTTGAAAACTAGACACCATGGGGAACACAGGATGGGGTGACTTGACTGGCTCACACCAAGTTCTGTTGCCCAAAATCCCTTGCAAACCTAAAACATTGTAAAAAAAAACACATTTTCCTCACATTTCTGTGGTGCAAAGTTCTGGAATCTGTGTGGATCCACAAAATTCCACCCACCCCGCGTTCCCCAAAGTCTTCCGAGAAAAATGGTACCTCACTTGTGTGGGTAGGCCTAGTGCCCGCGACAGGAAATGGCCCAAAACGCAAGGTGGACACACCACATTTTCACAGTGAAAAATGACCCTTGTTTTGCAAAGTGCCTAGCTGTAGATTGTGAACCCTAGCTCTGCCGGCACCTAGGGAAACCTAGCAAACCTATAAATTTTTGAAAACTAGACACCATGGGGAACACAGGATGGGGTGACTTGACTGGCTCACACCAAGTTCTGTTGCCCAGAATCCCTTGCAAACCTAAAACATTGTAAAAAAAAACACATTTTCCTCACATTTCTGTGGTGCAAAGTTCTGGAATCTGTGTGGATCCACAAAATTCCACCCACCCCGCGTTCACCAAAGTCTTCCGAGAAAAATGGTACCTCACTTGTGTGGGTAGGCCTAGTGCCCGCGACAGGAAACGGCCCAAAACGCAAGGTGGACACACCACCTTTTCACAGTGAAAAATGACCCTTTATTTGCAAAGTGCCTAGCTGTAGTTTTTGAACCCTAGCTCCGCCGGCACCTAGGGAAACCTAGCAAACCTATACATTTTTGAAAACTAGACTCCCAGGGGAATCCAGGATGGGGTGACTTGACTGGCTCTCACCAGGTTCTGTTACCCAGAATCCCTTGCAAACCGTAGAAATTGTCAAAAAACGCACATTTTCCTCACATTTCTGTGGTGCAAAGTTCTGGAATCTGCGTGGATCCACAAAATTCCACCCACCCCGCGTTTCCCAAAGTCTTCAGAGAAAAATGGTACCTCACTTGTGTGGGTAGGCCTAGTGCCCGCGACAGGAAACGGCCCAAAACGCAAGGTGCACACCACATTTTCACAGTGAAAAATGACCCTTTTTGTGCAAAGTGCCTAGCTGTAGTTTTTGAACTCTAGCTCCGCCGGCACCTAGGGAAACCTAGCAAACCTATACATTTTTGAAAACTAGACACCCAGGGGAATCCAGGATGGGGTGACTTGACTGGCTCTCACCAGGTTCTGTTACCCAGAATCCTTTACAAACCTACAAAATTGTCAAAAAAATCAAATTTTCCTCACATTTCTGTGGTGCAAAGTTCCGGAATCTGCGTGGATCCACAAAATTACACCCACCCCGCATTCCCCAAAGTCTTCCGAGAAAAATGGTACCTCACTTGTGTGGGTAGGCCTAGTGCCCGCGACAGGAAACGGCCCAAAACGCAAGGCGGACACACCACATTTTCACAGTGAAAAATGACCCTTTTTTTGCAAAGTGCCTACTTGTAGTTTTTGAACCCTAGCTCTGCCGGCACCTAGGGAAACCTAGCAAACCTATACATTTTTGAAAACTAGACACCCAGGGGAATCAAGGATGGGGTGACTTGACTGGCTCTCACCAGGTTCTGTTACCCAGAATCCCTTGCAAACCTAAAGAATTGTCAAAAAAACAAATTTTCCTCACATTTCTGTGGTGCAAAGTTCTGGAATCTGCGTGGATCCACAAAATTCCACACACCCCGCGTTCCCCAAAGTCTTCCGAGAAAAATGGTACCTCACTTGTGTGGGTAGGCCTAGTGCCCGCGACAGGAAACGGCCCAAAACGCAAGGTGGACACACCACATTTTCACAGTGAAAAATGACCCTTTTTTTTTGCAAAGTGCCTAGCTGTAGTTTGTGAACTCTAGCTCTGCCGGCACCTAGGGAAACCTAGCAAACCTATACATTTTTGAAAACTAGACACCCAGGGGAACACAGGATGGGGTGACTTGACTGGCTCTCACCAAGTTCTGTTGCCCAGAATCCCTTGCAAACCTAAAACATTGTCCAAAAAAACACATTTTCCTCACATTTCTGTGGTGCAAAGTTCTGGAATCTGCGTGGATCCACACAATTCCACCCACCCCGCGTTCCCCAAAGTCTTACAAGAAAAATGGTACCTCACTTGTGTGGGTAGGCCTAGTGCCCGCGACAGGAAACGGCCCAAAACGCAAGGTGGACACACCACATTTTCACAGTGAAAAAGGACCCTTTATTTGCAAAGTGCCTAGCTGTAGTTTTTGAACCCTAGCTCCGCCGGCACCTAGGGAAACCTAGCAAACCTATACATTTTTTAAAACTAGACTCCCAGGGGAATCCAGGATGGGGTGACTTGACTGGCTCTCACCAGGTTCTGTTACCCAGAATCCCTTGCAAACCGTAGAAATTGTCAAAAACCCACATTTTCCTCACATTTCTGTGGTGCAAAGTTCTGGAATCTGCGTGGATCCACAAAATTCCACCCACCCGCGTTTCCCAAAGTCTTCAGAGAAAAATGGTACCTCACTTGTGTGGGTAGGCTTGACTGGCTCTCACCAGGTTCTGTTACCCAGAATCCCTTGCAAACCGTAGAAATTGTCAAAAAAAACACATTTTCCTCACATTTCTGTGGTGCAAAGTTGTGGAATCTGCGTGGATCCACAACATTACACCCACCCCGCATTCTCCAAAGTCTTCCGAGAAAAATGGTACCTCACTTGTGTGGGTAGGCCTGGTGCCCGCGACAGGAAACGGCCCAAAACGCAAGGTGGACACACCACATTTTCACAGTGAAAAATGACTCTTTTTTTGCAAAGTGCCTAGCTGTAGTTTTTGAACCCTAGCTCCTCCGGCACCTAGGGAAACCTAGCAAACCTATACATTTTTGAAAACTAGACACCCAGGGGAATCCAGGATGGGGTGACTTGACTTTCTCTCACCAGGTTCTGTTACCCAGAATCCCTTGCAAACCTAATAAATTGTCACAAAAACACATTTTCCTCACATTTCTGTGGTGCAAAGTTCTGGAATCTGAGTGGATCCACAAAAATCCACCCACCCTGCGTTCCCCAAAGTCTTCAGAGAAAAATGGTACCTCACTTGTGTGGGTAGGCCTAATGCCCGCGACAGGAAACGGCCCAAAACGCAAGGTGCACACCACATTTTCACAGTGAAAAATGACCCTTTTTGTGCAAAGTGCCTAGCTGTAGTTTTTGAACTCTAGCTCCGCCGGCACCTAGGGAAACCTAGCAAACCTATACATTTTTGAAAACTAGACACCCAGGGGAATCCAGGATGGGGTGACTTGACTGGCTCTCACCAGGTTCTGTTACCCAGAATCCTTTACAAACCTACAAAATTGTCAAAAAAACCACATTTTCCTCACATTTCTGTGGTGCAAAGTTCCGGAATCTGTGTGGATCCACAAAATTACACCCACCCCGCATTCCCCAAAGTCTTCCGAGAAAAATGGTACCTCACTTGTGTGGGTAGGCCTAGTGCCCGCGACAGGAAACGGCCCAAAACGCAAGGTGGACACACCACATTTTCACAGTGAAAAATTACCCTTTTTTTGCAAAGTGACTAGCTGTAGTTTTTGAACCCTAGCTCCGCCGGCACCTAGGGAAACCTAGCAAACCTATACATTTTTGAAAACTAGACACCCAGGGGAATCCAGGATGGGGTGACTTGACTTGTTCTCACCAGGTTCTGTTACCCAGAATCCCTTGCAAACCTAAAATATTGTCAAATAAACACATTTTCCTCAAATTTCTGTGGTGCAAAGTTCTGGAATCTGCGTGGATCCACAAAATTCCACCCACCCCGCGTTCCCCAAAGTCTTCCGAGAAAAATGGTACCTCACTTGTGTGGGTAGGCCTAGTGCCCGCGACAGGAAACGGCCCAAAACGCAAGGCGGACACACCACATTTTCACAGTGAAAAATGACCCTTTTTTTGCAAAGTGCCTACTTGTAGTTTTTGAACCCTAGCTCTGCCGGCACCTAGGGAAACCTAGCAAACCTATACATTTTTGAAAACTAGACACCCAGGGGAATCAAGGATGGGGTGACTTGACTGGCTCTCACCAAGTTCTGTTGCCCAGAATCCATTGCAAACCTAAAGAATTGTCAAAAAAACATATTTTCCTCACATTTCTGTGGTGCAAAGTTCTGGAATCTGCGTGGATCCACAAAATTCCACACACCCCGCGTTCCCCAAAGTCTTCCGAGAAAAATGGTACCTCACTTGTGTGGGTAGGCCTAGTGCCTGCGAAAGGAAACGGCCCAAAACGCAAGGTGGACACACCACATTTTCACAGTGAAAAATGACCCTTTTTTTTTGCAAAGTGCCTAGCTGTAGTTTGTGAACTCTAGCTCTGCCGGCACCTAGGGAAACCTAGCAAACCTATACATTTTTGAAAACTAGACACCCAGGGGAACACAGGATGGGGTGACTTGACTGGCTCTCACCAAGTTCTGTTGCCCAGAATCCCTTGCAAACCTAAAACATTGTCCAAAAAAACACATTTTCCTCACATTTCTGTGGTGCAAAGTTCTGGAATCTGCGTGGATCCACAAAATTCCACCCACCCCACGTTCCCCAAAGTCTTACAAGAAAAATGGTACCTCACTTGTGTGGGTAGGCCTAGTGCCCGCGACAGGAAACGGCCCAAAACGCAAGGTGGACACACCACATTTTCACAGTGAAAAAGGACCCTTTATTTGCAAAGTGCCTAGCTGTAGTTTTTGAACCCTAGCTCCGCCGGCACCTAGGGAAACCTAGCAAACCTATACATTTTTGAAAACTAGACTCCCAGGGGAATCCAGGATGGGGTGACTTGACTGGCTCTCACCAGGTTCTGTTACCCAGAATCCCTTGCAAACCGTAGAAATTGTCAAAAAACCCACATTTTCCTCACATTTCTGTGGTGCAAAGTTCTGGAATCTGCGTGGATCCACAAAATTCCACCCACCCCGCGTTTCCCAAAGTCTTCAGAGAAAAATGGTACCTCACTTGTGTGGGTAGGCTTGACTGGCTCTCACCAGGTTCTGTTACCCAGAATCCCTTGCAAACCGTAGAAATTGTCAAAAAAACCACATTTTCCTCACATTTCTGTGGTGCAAAGTTGTGGAATCTGCGTGGATCCACAAAATTACACCCACCCCGCATTCTCCAAAGTCTTCCGAGAAAAATGGTACCTCACTTGTGTGGGTAGGCCTGGTGCCCGCGACAGGAAACGGCCCAAAACGCAAGGTGGACACACCACATTTTCACAGTGAAAAATGACTCTTTTTTTGCAAAGTGCCTAGCTGTAGTTTTTGAACCCTAGCTCCTCCGGCACCTAAGGAAACCTAGCAAACCTATATATTTTTGAAAACTAGACACCCAGGGGAATCCAGGATGGGGTGACTTGACTTTCTCTCACCAGGTTCTGTTACCCAGAATCCCTTGCAAACCTAATAAATTGTCACAAAAACACATTTTCCTCACATTTCTGTGGTGCAAAGTTCTGGAATCTGAGTGGATCCACAAAATTCCACCCACCCTGCGTTCCCCAAAGTCTTCCGAGAAAAATGGTACCTCACTTGTGTGGGTAGGCCTAGTGCCCGCGACAGGAAACAGGCCAAAACGCAACGTGGACACACCACATTTTTACAGCGAAAAATGACCCTTTTTTTTCAAAATGCCTAGCTTTGAATTTTGAACCCTAGCTCTGCCGGCACCTAGGGAAACCTAGCAGACCTATACATTTTTGAAAACTAGACACCCAGGGAAATCCATGAAGGGTTGACTTGTGTGGCTCTCAGCAGGTTCTGTTACCCAGAATCCATTGCAAATTGCAAACTTTGTAAAAAAAAACAACATTTTCCAGACATTTCTGTGATGAAAAGTTCTGGAATCTGCATGGATCCACAAAATTCCACCTACCCCTCATTCCCCAAAGTCTCCCAATAAAAATGGTACCTCAATTGTGTGGGTAGGCCTAGTATCCGCGACAGGAAACGGTCCAAAACGCAACGTGGACACACCACATTTTTACAGTGAAAACTGACCCTTTTTTTTCAAAGTGCCTAGCTGTGGATTTTGAACCCTAGCTCCTCCGGAACCGAGGGAAACCTAGCAAACCTATACATTTTTGAAAACCAGACATCCTTGGGAATCTAGGATGGGGTGACTTGTGTGGTTTCACCAGGTTCTGTTACCCAGAATCCCTTGCAAACCTCAAACTTTGTCAAAATAAACAAATTTTCCTCACATTTCTGTGATGGAAAGTTCTGGAATCTGTGTGGATCCTCACAATTCCACCTACCCCGCATTCCCCAAAGTCTTCCGATAAAAATGGTACCTCACTTGTGTGAGTAGGCCTAAGACCCGTGACAAGAAATGGGCCAAAACGCAACTTGGACACACCACATTTTTACAGTGAAAACTGACCCTTTTTGTTTTCAAAGTGCCTTGCTGTGGATTTTTAACCCTAGCTCTGCCGGCACCTAGGGAAACCTAGCAAACCTATACATTTTTGAAAACTAGACACCCAGGGGAATCCAGAAGGGGGTGACTTGTGTGGCTCACCCAGAGAAATCCATGAAGGGTTGACTTGTGTGGCTCTCACCAGGTTCTGTTACCCAGAATCCATTGCAAATCTCAAACTTTGTAAAAAATACACATTTTCTTGACATTTCTGTGATGGAAAGTTCTGGAATCTGCGTGGATCCACAAAATTCCACCCACCCTGCGTTCCCCAAAGTCTTCCGAGAAAAATGGTACCTCACTTGTGTGGGTAGGCCTAGTGCCCGCGACAGGAAACAGGCCAAAACGCAACGTGGACACATCACATTTTTACAGCGAAAAATGACCCTTTTTTTTCAAAATGCCTAGCTTTGAATTTTGAACCCTAGCTCTGCCGGCACCTAGGGAAACCTAGCAAACCTATACATTTTTGAAAACTAGACACCCAGGGAAATCCATGAAGGGTTGACTTGTGTGGCTCTCAGCAGGTTCTGTTACCCAGAATCCATTGCAAATTGCAAACTTTGTAAATAAAAACACATTTTCCAGACATTTCTGTGATGAAAAGTTCTGGAATCTGCATGGATCCACAAAATTCCACCTACTCCTCATTCCCCAAAGTCTCCCGATAAAAATGGTACCTCAGTTGTGTGGGTAGGCCTAGTATCCGCGACAGGAAACGGTCCAAAACGCAACGTGGACACACCACATTTTTACAGTGAAAACTGACCCTTTTTTTTCAAAGTGCCTAGCTGTGGATTTTGAACCCTAGCTCCTCTGGAACCGAGGGAAACCTAGCAAACCTATACATTTTTGAAAACCAGACATCCTTGGGAATCTAGGATGGGGTGACTTGTGTGGTTTCACCAGGTTCTGTTACCCAGAATCCCTTGCAAACCTCAAACTTTGTCAAAATAAACACATTTTCCTCACATTTCTGTGATGGAAAGTTCTGGAATCTGTGTGGATCCTCACAATTCCACCTACCCCGCATTCCCCAAAGTCTTCCGATAAAAATGGTACCTCACTTGTGTGAGTAGGCCTAAGACCCGTGACAAGAAATGGGCCAAAATGCAACTTGGACACACCACATTTTTACAGTGAAAACTGACCCTTTTTGTTTTCAAAGTGCCTTGCTGTGGATTTTTAACCCTAGCTCTGCCGGCTCCTAGGGAAACCTAGCAAACCTATACATTTTTGAAAACTAGACACCCGGGGGAATCCAGAAGGGGGTGACTTGTGTGGCTCACCCAGGGAAATCCATGAAGGGTTGACTTGTGTGGCTCTCACCAGGTTCTGTTACCCAGAATCCATTGCAAATCTCAAACTTTGTAACAAAAACCCACATTTTCTTGACATTTCTGTGATGGAAAGTTCTGGAATCTGCGTGGATCCATAAAATTCCACCCACCCCTCATTCCCCAAAGTCTCACGATAAAAATGGTACCTCAGTTGTGTGGGTAGGCCTAGAGTCCGTGACAGGAAACGGGCCAAAACGCAACGTGGACACACCACATTTTTACAGTGAAAACTGACACTTTTTTTTCAAAGTGCCTAACTGTGGATTTTGAACCCTAGCTCTGCCGGCACCTAGGGAAACCTAGCAAACCTATACATTTTTTAAAACTAGACGCCCAGGGGAGTCCAGGATGAGGTGACTTGTGTGGCTCTCATCAGGTTCCGTTATCCAGAATTCCTTGCAAACCCTACATTTAGCTGAAAAAAATCACATTTTTCTCACATTTCTGTGTGGGAAAGTTGTGGGATCGTAAAGTATTATATCAAAGACAATGTTAGAATGCACACCCTTCCTTTTCTGTTTTATTCGTGTTTCAGTTTAATCATCCATTTTTTTTGAAAATGCTCAAGGGCAAAAATCTTGGCGTGCAGGCTCAACTTATGCTCCATCCCAAGCACGGATACAAAACATCCAAATACAAACTGCTGCGCCGTCGCGCTCAGCCTCAAGCCGCACAGCCACATGAATGTACATCATCACGTTGCATAACGTAATTCAACTTAACCATAGTAATCCAGTGTGATCTGTAACTTTTTCCAATCCATCTTTATTCAACATTAATCTTGAAATTTTGCTCAGGAGGCCAAGTGGTTCCAAACTTAAAGTACAGTTACAATGTCAATCCAGGCCTTTTATAACGACTCGTTTCTGTCCACTTTGTCATCTTGAGTTGAATTTTGGATTTGTTTGTGGGTTCTACGAGCAGGGGTCGGAAGGGGAGCTTGGCGCGGTAGACCTGGTTGCTTTCACTGTTTTTTTTCGCTGTTTATTTAAGCATATTGAACACGTTCTGTATATGTTTTGAAAAGGTTTTTGTGTTTAGAGTAATGGGGCACATAAGTCACGGTTTGCAGGAGGTCTTTTATGGGGTGATTATTGCATACACGTATATGATTTATATTGTTTTGAGAGAATTTACAAATATAGATTTATATATTGTTAAAATTGTGAAAGTATTTAAAATTACAGATGGCCTTTTTTACATCGCAGCTACCCCTGACGAAGGGCAAGAGGCCCGAAATGCATTGGGTGAGGGTGAATACATGCATGGTGACCTAAGATGACAAAGTGGACAGAAACGAGTCGTTATAAAAGGCCTGGATTGGCATTGTAACTGTACTTTAAGTTTGGAACCACTTGGCCTCCTGAGCAAAATTTCAAGATTAATGTTGAATAAAGATGGATTGGAAAAAGTTACAGATCACACTGGATTACTATGGTTAAGTTGAATTACGTTATGCAACGTGATGATGTACATTCATGTGGCTGTGCGGCTTGAGGCTGAGCGCGACGGCGCAGCAGTTTGTATTTGAAAGTTGTGGGATCACCAGGCTGACACAAATTTCCTGCCAGCCAGCATTCCCCCAGGTCTCCTGATAAAAATGGTACCTCACTCGTGTGGGTGGGACAAGTATTCGCCACATGCAAGGGCCCAAAACATATTGTGGAGACATCCAAGGGCCAGATGTATCAAGCAAAATTGCGTTTGCGAACGTAATTTTGCTTAGTGGTATGTATTAAGGCAAAACTGCCTAGCAAAATAAGGAATCGCAAAATTTGCGATTCCCTATTTTGCGATTGCATTTAAGGAATGCAAATTGCGATTCCTTAAATCAATGTAAGAAGCACCAAAAAGTGCAATTTGGCCTTAAGGAATCGCAAATTACCACCAACTTCAAGTTGGTGGTAAAATGCGATTTCTTTGAAAAATGCACTTTTTAGCATTTTTCAAAGTGCCATGTGGTGCACATACATGCCCTTAGGGCATGTATGTGCGCCACATGTGCACACATACATATTTCAGGGGTGCAACAGGGTGTCAAAAGGACACCCTGGCACCCTTGAAATTGCATTCTCAATTTGCGATTCTCTAATTGCGATTCGCAAATTGAGAATGTCTTCCCATTCATTCCTATGGGCCTCTACGTCCATAGGAATGAATGGGAAAGTATTCCTTAATTGCGAATCGCAATTTGCAATTCGCAATTAAGGAATATTAAGGAATCGCAATTATTACATACATAGCATTTTGCGATTCCTTAATAGCAATTCGCTAAAATTCGCTATTAAGGAATCGCAAATGCAATCCTTGATACATCTGCCCCTAAATTACCTATCACAAAATGACCTGGTTTTGCAAGGGGGGGCACCTGGGTTTTTGGCCCCGGGCTCGGCAGCCATCTAGGGAAACCTACCAAACCCACACGTTTCGGCAAACTAGACACCCTGGGGAGTCCAGGGAGGTATAGCTTGCTTGTATCCCCCAACGTTTTCCTACCCCAGAATCCCCTGCAAACTTCAAATTTAGCTGAAAAAATCAAATTTTCTCAAATTTCTGTGTGGGAAAGATGTGGGATCACTGGGCTGACACAAATTTCCTACCACCCACCGTTCCTCCAGGTCTCCCGATAAAAATGATACCTTACTTGTGTGGATGGGCCAAGTGCCTATGACATGGAAGGGCCAAAAACATGTAGAGATTGAGGGGGGCCCAAAGCGGGTCTAAAAGGGCAGTTTGTTTATATGTTTTTAGGCTGACGCTACTTTGGGCACCCACACAAGTGAGGTATCATTTTTCTCGGGAGACCAGTGGGAATGCTGGATAGTGGAACATTTGTGCCTGCGCGGTGATCCTACAACTTACTCACACAGACACTGAGGGATCCATGCAAGCCGCACCACCAGCTAAGAGTCAGTACATTCACACCACCAGCTAAGCGTCATCCTCGCACGCTGCCAGCCAGGTGTCATCCACACACACCGCCAGCCAAGTGCCATCCATGCACACGCTAACCAAGCGCCATCCAAGTACACCGCCAGCAAAATGCTATCAATGCACACAGTCAGCCAAGCAATATCCACGCACACCGCCAGCCAAGCACCACCCACGCACTCTGCCAGCCAAGCTCCATCCTTGCACACCGCCAGCCAAGCAGGGCCGGACTTGGAACAGCAACCAGCCCTGGCAGATTGCTGCTCGACCGGCCCTGGGAGGGGGAGGGCGTGCTAGTAAAAAGCACCGCTCCCACTTTTGTTACTGGGGCCCGATATTGCAGCACTGCTGCAAAACCGGCCCCCAGTGACAAAACTGCCCCCCACGGCCAGAAAACCCACCCACACCCCTCTGGCCCCCGGGGAAACGCCCCGGTGCCCGCTACAACCAGTCCACCCCTGCAGCCAAGCACCAGTCCACGTACACCACCAGCCAGGCCCCACTCCACGCACACCACCAGGCAAGCGCCAATCTACACACACCGTCATCAAGCGTGAGTCCACCCACACCATTGGCCAAGTGGAGGTCCACGCACACCGCCAGCAAAATGCCAGCCAAAGGTCAGTACACGCAGACCGTCATCCAAACTCCAGCTTACACACACACAAACTCTCCCTGGTTTTATGCCCCCGATTGAGTGCGGATGAGAATAAAAATATCACTGAAACAGCCAAAATGTGTGCCTAAAAAAAGGGAGGGACCCTTGTCTATGGGGCTTCTCACTGGCATGCCCATAAACATATTCCTGGTGCCTAGTGGGGTTTCTGCCCCCCGGGGGCAGCTTAGGGACTATTGCCCCCATTTTCCTCCCGGGGAGGCAGAAAGGCTGTGGCAATTTTTTTTTTGGGGGGGGGGGTTGGAGGCATTGGCATGCCCATTTTGGGCAGCCCCCACATCTACGTATAAAAAAAACAATCCCTGGTGCCTAGTGGGCTTTCTGCCCCCGGGGGGGGAAGATCAGGGGCTATTGCCCCCATCTGCCTTCTTGGGGGGGCAGAAAGCCTTTTTTAGTGGTGGGGGCATTAGCATGCCCATTCTCTGCAGTCCCACCCCTACGTATAAAGAAAGCAACAAACTCCCTGGTGCCTAGTGGGCTTTCCGCCCCCCGGGGGCAGATTAGGGACTATTGCCCCCATTTTCCTCCCGGGGAGGCAGAAAGGCTGTGGCAATTTTTTTTTGGGGGGGGGGGGTTGGAGGCATTGGCATGCCCATTTTGGGCAGCCCCCACATATACGTATAAAAAAAAACAATCCCTGGTGCCTAGTGGGCTTTCTGCCCCCGGGGGGGAAGATCAGGGGCTATTGCCCCCATCCCGCGGGGGAAACACATTTTCCTCACATTTCTGTGGTGCAAAGTTCTGGAATCTGCGTGGATCCACAAAATTCCACCCACCCCGCGTTCCCCAAAGTCTTCCGAGAAAAATGGTACCTCACTTGTGTGGGTTAGGCCTAGTGCCCGCGACAGGAAACAGCCCAAAACGCAAGGTGGACACACCACATTTTCACAGTGAAAAATGACCCTTTTTTTGCAAAGTGCCTAGCTGTAGTTTTTGAACTCTAGCTCCGCCGGCACCTAGGGACACCTAGCAAACCTATACATTTTTGAAAACTAGACACCCAGGGGAATCCAGGATGGGGTGACTTGACTGGCTCTCACCAGGTTCTGGTACCCAGAATCCCTTGCAAACCTAAAAAATTGTCAAAAAACACATTTTCCTCACATTTCTGTGGTGCAAAGTTCTGGAATCTGCGTGGATCCACAAAATTCCACCCACCCCGCGTTCCCCAAAGTCTTCCGAGAAAAATGGTACCTCACTTGTGTGGGTAGGCCTAGTGCCCGCGACAGGAAACAGCCCAAAATGCAAGGTGGACACACCACATTTTCACAGTGAAAAATGACCCTCTTTTTGCAAATTGCCTAGCTGTAGTTTTTGAACCCTAGCTCCTCCGGCACCTAGGGAAACCTAGCAAACCTATACATTTTTGAAAACTAGACACCCAGGGGAATCCAGGATGTGGTGACTTTATTGGCTCTCACCAGGTTCTGTTACCCAGAATCCCTTGCAAACCTACAAAATTGTCAAAAAAACACATTTTCCTCACATTTCTGTGGTGCAAAGTTCTGGAATCTGCGTGGATCCACAAAATTCCACCCACCCCGCGTTCCCCAAATTCTTCCGAGAGAAATGGTACCTCACTTGTGTGGGTAGGCCTAGTACCCGCGACAGGAAACGGCCCAAAACGCAAGGTGGACACACCACATTTTCACAGTGAAAAATGACCCTTTTTTTGCAAAGTGCCTAGCTGTAGTTTTTAACCCTAGCTCCGCCGGCACCTAGGGAAACCTAGCAAACCTATACATTTTTGAAAACTAGACACCCAGGGGAATCCAGGATGGGGTGACTTGACTGGCTCTCACCAGGTTCTGTTACCCAGAATACCTTGCAAACCTAAGAAATTGTCAAAAAAAACACATTTTCCTCACATTTCTGTGGTGCAAAGTACTGGAATCTGCGTGGATCCACAAAATTCTACCCACCCCGCGTATCCCAAAGTCTTCCGAGAAAAATCGTACCTCACTTGTGTGGGTAGGCCTAGTGCCCGCGACAGGAAACGGCCCAAAACGCAAGGTGGACACACCACATTTTCACAGTGAAAAATGACCCTTTTTCTGCAACGTGCCTAGCTGCAGTTTTTGAACCCTAGCTCCGCTGGCACCTAGGGAAGCCTAGCAAACCTAAACATTTTTGAAAACTAGACACCCAGGGGAATCCAGGATGGGGTGACTTGACTGGCTCTCAGCAGGTTCGGTTAGCATGAATCCCTTGCAAACCTAAAAAATTGTCAAAAAAACACATTTTACTCACATTACTGTGGTGCAAAGTTCTGGAATCTGCGTGGATCCACAAAATTCTACCCACCCCGCGTTCCCCAAAGTCTTCCGAGAAAAATGGTACCTCACTTGTGTGGGTAGGCCTAGTGCCCGCTACAGGAAACGGCCCAAAACGCAAGGTGGACACACCACATTTTCACAGTGAAAAATTACTCTTTTTTTGCAAAGTGCCTAGCTGCAGTTTTTGAACCCTAGCTCTGCCGGCACCTAGGGAAACCTGGCAAACCTATACATTTTTGAAAACTAGACACCCAGGGGAATCCAAGATGGGGTGACTTGACTGGCTCTCACCAGGTTCTGTTACCCAGAATCCCTTGCAAACCTAAAACATTGTCAAAACAACCACATTTTCCTCACATTTCTGTGGTGGAAAGTACTGGAATCTATGTGGATCCACAAAATTCCACCCACCCCGCGTTCCCCAAAGTCTTCCGAGAAAAATGGTACCTCACTTGTGGGGGTAGGCCTAGTGCCCGTGACAGGAAACGGACCAAAACGTATTGAGGCGACATCAAAATTGCCTATCACAAAACGACCTGGTTTTGCAAGGTTGGTCACCTGGGTTTTTGGCCCCGTGCTCGGCGGCCAGCTAGGGAAACCTACCAAACCCACACATTTCTGAAAACTAGACACCCGGGGTATTCCAGGGAGGTATGGCTTGCGTGGATCCCCCAACGTTTTCTTACCCAGAATCCCCTGCAAACCTCAAATTTAGCTGAAAAAATCACTTTTTCCACAAATTTTTGTGTGGGAAAGTTGTGACATCACCGGGCTGACACAAATTTCCTACCACCCAGTGTTCCCCCGGGTCTCCCGATAAAAATGGTGCCTCACTCGTGTGGGAGGCCCAAGTACCCGCGACAGGCAAGGGCCCAAAACGTAGTGAGGCGACATCAAAATTGCCTATCACAAAACAACCTGGTTTTGCAAAGGGGGTCACCTGGGTTTTTGGCTCCGTGCTCGGTGGCCAGCTAGGGAAACCTACCAAACCCACACATTTCTGAAAACTAGACACCCGGGGGATTGCAGGGAGGTATGGCTTGCGTGGATCCCCCAACGTTTTCTTACCCAAAATCCCCTGCAAACCTCACATTTGGCTGAAAAAATCACTTTTTCCACACTTTTGTGTGGGAACGTTGTGCCATCACAGGGCTGACACAAATTTCCTACCACCCAGTGTTCCCCCGGGTCTCTCGATAAAAATGGTGCCTCACTCGTGTGGGAGGCCCAAGTACCCGCGACAGGCAAGGGCCCAAAACGTAGTGAGGCGACATCAAAATTGCCTATCACAAAACAACCTGGTTTTGCAAGGGGTCACCTTGGTTTTGGCCCCGTGCTCGGCGGCCAGCTAGGAAACCTACCAAACCCACACATTTCTGAAAACGAGACACCCGGGGATTCTAGGGAGGTATGGCTTGCGTGGATCTCCAAACGTTTTCTTACCCAGAATCCCCTGCAAACCTCAAATTTGGCTGAAAAAATCACTTTTTCTACACATTTTTGTGTGGAAAGTTGTGGCATCACGGGCTGACACAAATTTCCTACCACCCAGTGTTCCCCGGGTCTCCCGATAAAAATGGTACCTCACTCGTGTGGGACGCCCAGGTACCCGCGACAGGCAAGGGCCCAAAACGTAGTGAGGCGACATCAAAATTGCCTACACAAAACAACCTGGTTTTGCAGAGGTCACCTGGGTTTTGGCCGTGCTCGGCAGCCAGTTAGGAAACCTACCAAACCCATACATTTCTGAAAACTAGACACCAGGAGATTCCAGGGAGGTATGGCTTGCGTGGATCCCCCAACGTTTTCTTACCCAGAATCCCTGAATCCTCTGCAAACCTCAAAGTTAGCTGAAAAAAATCACTTTTTCCACACATTTTTGAGTGGGAAAGTTGTGGCATCACCGGGCTGACACAAATTTGCTACCACCCAGTGTTCCCCCGCTTCTCCCGATAAAAATGGTGCCTCACTCGTGTGGGAGGCCCAAGTACCCGCGACAGGCAAGGGACCAAAACATTTTGTGATAGGCTATTTTGATCTCGCCTCACACGAGTGAGGCACCATTTTTATCGGGAGACCCAGGGGAACACTGGGTGGTAGCAAATTTGTGTCAGCCTGGTGATGCCCCAACTTTCCCACACAAAAATATGTGGAAAAAGTGATTTTTTCAGCCAAACTTGAGGTTTGCAGGGGATTCTGGGTAAGAAAACGTTGGGGGATCCACGCAAGCCATACCTCCTGGAATCCCCCGGGTGTCTAGTTTTCAGAAATAGTGGGTTTGGTAGGTTTCCTAGCTGGCCGCCGAGCACGGGGCCAAAACCCAGGTGACCCCCTTGCAAAACCAGGTTGTTTTGTGATAGGCAATTTTGATGTCGCCTCACTACGTTTTGGGCCCTTGCCTGTCGCGGGTACTTGGGCCTCCCACACGAGTGAGGCACCATTTTTATCGGGAGACCCGGGGGAACACTGGGTGGTAGCAAATTTGTGTCAGCCCAGCCCGGTGATGCCACAACTTTCCCACACAAAAATGTGTGGAAAAAGTGATTTTTTCAGCCAAATTTGAGGTTTGCAGGGGATTCTGGGTAAGAAAACGTATGGGGATCCACGCAAGCCACACCTCCCTGGAATCCCCCGGGTGTCTAGTTTTCAGAAATGTGTGGGTTTAGTAGGTTTCCCTATCTGGTCGCCAAGCATGGGGCCAAAACCCAGGTGACTCCCCTTGCAAAACCAGGTCGTTTTGTGATAGGCAATTTTGATGTCGCCTCAGTAGGTTTTGGGCCCTGCCTGTCACGGGTCCTTGACCCACCCACGCGAGTGAGGTACCATTTCTATTGGGATACTTGGAGAAAGGCGGGGGTAGGAAATTTGTTGTTTCTTTCTGCAGCGTGAAAATTTTGGCACAATAATGCAAGGAAAATGTGACAGACACATTTTGAGGTTTGCAGGACATTGTGGGTAAGATAACTTGTTGGGATCCACAAGAGAGACATCACCATGTACTCCCATGGGTGTTTAGTTTACGACAATATCTACAGTTGGTAGGTTATTCTTAGATGGAATGTACACCTTGGCAGAGAGACTAAAAAGACAAAGATCACTGCACAGCCATCTATTCCTCAAGCACACACACATACTGGTTGGATTTGGCACGAGGGCGAGTGATGGTTCAGTATATAAAATTTTATTAACAAGAGATTTCACAAAAATGAAATGCACTGTCAATAATTGAAAGGATAAAAAACTGAACCAGTGACTCGCAGCTCGTGAGCTGTAAAGCCACGTCAAGGCCCCAACCGCTTCACAGGCCATTCACACACCTTTCACACGTGATACACACAAGACCATTCACACCACCAGGCACGAAACCAACACATTACAACATTCACAAAAAGGGACAAGGTACACCCTGCTTGAGAAAGACAGAAAAGACAAATATTTCTGCACAACCACCTATTCTTCAAGCACACAAACATAGTGGTTGGATTTGGCACGAGGGTGAGTGATGGTTCAGTATATACAGTTGTATTAAACAGAGATTTCACAAAAATGAAATGCACTGTTAATAATTGAAAGGACGAGAAACGGAACCATTGACTCACAGCTCGTGAGCTGTAAAGCCACGACAAGGCACCAACCGCTTTACAGGCCATTCATACACATTTCATACGTGTGACACATACAAAACCATTCACACCGCCAGCCGCGGGCCCAGCACATTACAACACTCACACCAGCAGACAGCGCCATTCAAGGGCCCATCACTTTCACACGCCCGGATTCCTGACACAGCAACCACACCAGCTCACGGAATGCGTGGAGTGGCGTTTAGCTAGCAGTGTGTGTAGTGACCAGCAGCAAGTCACTACTCACACACCGCCAGCCAAGCACCAGTCCACGCACACCGCCAGCCAAGCGCCAGTCCACGCACACCGCCAGTCCACGCACACCGCCAGCCAAGCGCCAGTCCACGCACACCACCAGCCAAGCGCCAGTCAACGCACACCGCCAGCCAAGCGCCAATACATGCACACTGCCAGCCAAGCGCCAATCCATGCACACCGCCAGCCAAGCGCCAGTCCACTCACCGCCAGCCAAGCACCAGTCCACGCACACCGCCAGCCAAGCGCCAATCCACTCACACCGCCAGCCAAGCGCCAATCCACGCACACCGCCAGCCAAGCGACAATCCACGCACACCGCCAGCCAAGCACCAGTCCACGCACACCGCCAGCCAAGCGCCAATCCATGCACACCGCCAGCCAAGCGCCAATCCACGCACACCGCCAGCCAAGTGCCAGTCCACTCACCGCCAGCCAAGCACCAGTCCACGCACACCGCCAGCCAAGCGCCAGTCCACGCACACCGTCATAAATTGTTTTTTAAACAAGAAAGAAAACACAATCCAATTGCAACTAGATACCAAACTATAACTACAAAAACAACAGCAGTAACTAAAGACATCATTCTATTGCCAAACGTGAAACTGAACAACTATATAAAACCATACAGACCAGGCAGTACACTATTAGACTCACGGTTGCTCCCAAAAACTCTTTTGAGTGTGATACAATCTGAAACATGTGGGCACACACAGCCCAGGATTAGAAGGACAATCGGCACAGTGCATACGACTCTCCTTCCGCACACCTCTTCGCAAGCAGACTCTACATCTCTTACAGGGATTGGTTTTTTTGGGCGTGGGAGGAATTAAATCAGGAAAGTGGCGATCTTTCAATCTAGCCACATCCTCTACCACTCCAACTCTAGGAACACTTGCCTGTGCCACAACAACAAGGCTGCCTATCACAGACTCCTGAAACTGAACAAAAGTCATCTTTGACGCTGGAGAACACTCCTTGTACACAACAAAAGCATTGAAAGTTGCTAAATTGAAGAGATGGATGGCCAACTTCTTATACCAAATGTAAGCCTACGAATAGCAGTGTAAGGTTCCAACCTCTGATCTACTCTATCGACACCACCCATGTGCTTATTGTAGTCCACAATGCACACAGGTTTGCGCACTTCAGCAGCCTGACCCCAAACAGTCACAGGTGAAGTACTCTCATCAAGAATGGTAGTCAGCATGTACACATCCCTCCTGTCCACAAATTTCACAGCTAGCAGTTCCTCACTACGCAAGGCACTGCACTGTCCCCTCTGAAGCTTTTTGCAAACAAGCTCTTTTGGGTAGCCTTTACGGTTAGAGCGGATTGTGCCCCAAGCAAAAGTGTCCACTTTGAACAATTCCTTAAACAATTGCACAGCAGTGTAGAAGTTATCAAGGTCCAAATGGTGGCCTCTGTTAAACAGTCCTCTAGCAAGATCCCACACAATTTTCTCAGAAACTCCAAAAGTGGACGGACAACCAGGGGGGTCAATAGTGGAATCCCTGCCAGTGTACACCCGGAAATTACAGACATATCCTGGCCTACTCTCAGACAACATATACATCTTAATTCCATAACGTGCCCTCTTGCTAGGAATGTACTGCCTAAAAACCAAATGGCCCTTGAACAGGACCAAAGACTCATCAAGAGATATTTCTTTGCCTGGAGTATAGATCTCTGAAAATCGATCTACAAAGTGATCAAGAACAGGTCAAATCTTAAAAAGACGGTCACAGTCAGGGTTATCTCGTGGCAACGCCAAAGCATTATCAACAAAATGCAGCATCCGAAGCAAAAGTAAATACCGATCACGACTCATAATTGCAGGAAATATGGCCATTGCCATCAAGGGACTGGTAGACCAATATGAAGCCAGGGACGGCTTCCTTATCAAGCCCATCAAAAAAGTCAAACCCAAAAACTTCTTCATCTCATCCAGATTTGTGGGAGTCCACCGGGTAGCTCTAGAGCGGGGCCTAAGTCTGGCACTGTTGTCCTCAAAAACTGTTCAGCATACAAATTAGTCTGCTCAACAATCTCACCCAAAAATACATCATCCATGAACAACTGAAAAAACTGAATAGGCAACAAATTTTCACAATCCACTCTACACCCTGCATCACCACTAAAGGCAAGCAGCACCGGCTGCACCATGTTTGGATCAACCCAGAGTCCAGCACTTCCAGTAGGAAGCCTAGCAGCCTCAGGCTGCAATCCAGATACCTCTTGCACCATCGGCACATCAGTGTCCTCCTCTAAAGCAGGCACTTCATCCGCACTGAGAGTAGCTTCATCCGCACTGAGAGTAGCTTCATCATCCGATGATTCCATGTGGAGAGAAAACTCACTGCCTGAATCTTCCCCTCCCTCCTCCCCCTCAGACGCACTGTCAGTCTCATAATCCTGCTCAGAGGAAGATTCAAGAAGCATACCAACCACCTGCTGAGCAGTAATTCTACGGCTAGCCATAATGCTTACTAATAAAGGCAACTTGTCAAACAAGTCAACAACAACAAACCCTTTGTAAGAAAAGAAATAAACAAAATGTAGCTTTATCACAAAGACCTATGTACTCCAACACTATACCACTCACTTGCCAGAAGCAGCTAGACTCACCACCACCTACTCTGCACAGACACAGTAAGGACCAACAGTATCCCACTAAAAAAGGAAACAAAAAGAAAATTACACATAAGACAACGCAAAACACATCGCAAAGAATTTCATGCACAAAACACTAAATATGCTGCTATTATGACACCACTTACAAAAAATTCATCAATACATGACGATAATACTCATTTGGAGTAAATAGAACAAAAATATTATTCTTACCAAAAAAATGCAAATACGCAAAACTGCAGAACAACCACTGCCGAAACCGCAAACAGGAATCAAAAGCTTTACACTAGAATAAAAAGGAGAAAAAAACCATTACAATCACATATGCAAATAATGTACCAGTCCCCACACAATCCATCAGCCAAGCTAAGGGGTAGGTGGGCCTAAGAGTATAAATAAAATATTCACCCCCGTAAAAGGGGAGCAACCCTTGCCCAAGAGGCCAATCCCCAACACCAAAATTTAAGAACCCTGGTGTCTAGTGGCTTCTGCCTTGGGGGCAGATGGGCATAAAAACATACTGCTGATCTGCCACCCAAAGAGGGCAGAAATGGCCCCAATCTATCTCCCATAAAGAATCGGACACATTAATGCTCCCGAAAGGGGAGCGACCCTTGCCAAGGGGCCACTCCCCACAAATTAATCCCTGGTGGTCTAGTGGGCCAGTAAATAAAGAAGCATTGGCATAGCCAATAGGTCTCGCTTTTGGGACCTTATAAGTATTTAGTTATGCAGCATAATATCCTTGGTGCAACAACATCAACTGTTGCATGGCTAAGCACTTATAAGGTCCCAAAGGCGAGACCTATTGACTATGCCAATGCTTGTTTTGACAAAGTAGCCTTGATGTGACTGGAAGAAGCCCACCACAGACAATACCACCTGAGTACTCCGATTAGAATAAAAGAAAAGAGTAAAGTTATGATTCTAAAAACTACAAAAGACTTCTAGTCTTTTGTAGTTTATCGAATCATAATTTCAGGATTCCGCCTGTCTCCCCTTGCCCTCTCTGACTCCCTCCCGCTCAAGGGCCGACTTGAGCATTGGTGGTCATAAATTAATTAATGCCGGGCCTGTAAGCTCGCGACGTGAGGTGCAGAAAGATAAGAGCCTCGGCCAACCAGACACAGTTTCAGTTTCATCATGATGAAACGGAAACTCTGTTAGCAGTAGTGCTCCTCCATCTCAGATTTATTGCAGTCAACGTCGAAGGTTTTTTCGATTGTTTTTGCTCCTGCGCAATTAATATCCCATTCACAGCAGTACTGCACAGTTTCTTTCTGTCTTATCTGTGAGTGTGCTCATGTTAGTATTGGTGTACTTGCTGCTTAGTTTACATGACACATTGTAAACTAAGTGGCAAATGCTCCAATACTTCGGTCGAGTTCACGCTATAATAAAACTGCAAGAAAAAACAAGGAGACAGGATCCCGATGGAGGAACGGGAGAGATCAGAGATTAGGGAAGAAAGTGCAACTGGAAAGGGAACTTGGCCAACAAGAAGAGAGCGAAAAAGGTGCCGGTAATGGAAGACAAGAAGGCGTGGAAACGGCGACCGTGATGGGTACTGGCGGTGCGCATTTAGGTTCCGAGGGAGGAAGGAGTAAAGAAAGGGAAGACAGCAGAGGACAAGATGGGACCAAGAACACATCGGGCATTGATACGGCTTCGAACGAGCAGAGAGACGAAGATGGCAATGCAGCTTTTGGGAGAAAAGATGTAAGGAGAAAGGGGGGGTAAAGAAAGAGCTTTGGGCCAAACAAGCACAGGAACTATGAACAAAGAAAACAGAGGGGCTGTTACTGATGACGCAGGAGATCGGATCTCAATGACAGAGGGAGACATGAGATGAGAGAGGCCATAGTACAGGAGACAAATGTGGAAGATGGAATGGCAGAGCATCCTCCATTAGTGGAGGATTAATCCAAATTCAGAACAAGCAATGGCCGCGCGGCCGTGAAACTGACACGGCCGCGCGGCCGCGAAAGTGAAAGTAATCGCGAGGGAAGCCAGATGGCGAGGGAAGCCATATGGCGCCTGATCGCGCGTGCACGCTCGCGTGAACGCAAGCTGGTCGCCAGCAAAAGCCACTGCTGTTTGCACTTCCAAAACCCGCTTACTAAAACTCTTGCCAGAGCAGCGCATGCGCTGGCTCAGGCGAGACCTAAAAATGGCGAGATCTGCCCCCCTAGGGGGGGAACAGACAGCCAAAAACATTGCCCCAAAGGGGGAGCGACTCTTGCCCAAGGGGCCACGCCCCACAAATTAATCCCTGGTGGTCTAGTGGGCAACTACAAAAAAAAATGCGAGATCTGCCCCCCTAGGGGGACTCAGACAGCCAAAAACATTGCCCCCAAGGGGAGTGACCCTGCCCAAGGGGCCACTCCCCACAAAATAATCCCTGGTGGTCTAGTGGGCCACTAAATATATAAACATGGCGAGATCTGCCCCCCCCCCAGGGGGCAGACAGCCAAAAACAATGCCCCCAAGGGGAGCGACTCTTGCCCAAGGGGCCACTCCCCATAAATGTATCCCTGGTGGTCTAGTGGGCCACTTTAATTTACAAATAATGGCGCGATCTGCCCCCTAGGGGGGCAGACACAGCCAAAACATATTGCCCCCACATAGGGGAGCGACCCTTGCCTAAGGGGCCGCTCCCCAAAACACAAAAAATCCCTGGTGGGCCAGTGAGCACCTATACATAATTATAATTTTTTTTTTTTTGGCCAATCTACTCCCCAAGGGGGGCAGAACAAAGTAAAAACATTGTTCCCCCCAAGGGGAGCGACTCTTGCCCAAGGGGCCGCTCCCCGAAAACAAAATGGCCATTTAAAAAAATAAAATAATCCCTGGTGGCCTAGTGGGCACCTATTCATTTAAATAACTAATTTTGGGCGATCGGCCCCCACCCCAAGGGGGGAAGAACAAAGGGAAAACATTGGGCCCCCAAGGGGAGCGACCCTTGCCCAAGGGGCCGCTCCCCGAAACAAAATGTCCATTTAAAAAAACAAAAAACGGGATTGCTTTTTTAAAAGAGATCGGAGGAAAGGAAAACCCTTCCTTTCCTCCAATGCCTTTTAAAAATCCCCCCAACCCTCCCCGAGAACAAACTTACCTCTTCCTCGCCGAACGCACTGGAAGCAAATGGCTTCCAGTGCATCCGGTATCCCCTAATGACGCCAGCGCGCCTCACGCGCTGACGTCATTAGATGACGTGGAGGGAGGGGGCGGGGGGCAGGGGAAGGGCTTCCCCTGCCTTCCCCGGTGGGGGCAGCTTTTAGGGCGACCCACGGGGTGAGCGCCAGCGCTTCCCCCTTGGGTGGGTGCTAGGACGGCCGGGAGCTCCCGGCCGTCCGACGCACGGAAAGGGTTAAATATTCTTCCATTTCCTTGGAAACCAGTTGTACACCATTGTCAGTTAGAATTGACTCTGGAATCCCTGCTCTGTATATTAGTTATTCCAGAAATCTGATAACATGTTTGGTTTTTATAGAAGTTGTGAAAAGAACCTCCGGTCAACGTGAAAAAGTGTCTATCACCACAACTATGTATATTTGCTGTCCTTCCCCATGAATGGGTTCCAGAATGTCCAAAGCAACATCTTGCCAAGGATGAGTGGGACGCTCCCTAATAACCATAGTTTGCACTCTTGGACTCTTAGACTTATCACTCAACGCACAGGGACAACATTCACGTACCACTCTCTCTACCTGTTTATCCATTCCAGGCCATCAAAGAGATATTCTCAATCTTTCATTGGTCATTCGTGATGTCCTGATGCGTCTTGTGTGTCGCATCAATCAATTCCTTTCTGAGTTTACATGGAGGAACTAACCTCGTGCCCCGAAATAGTAAGTCTTTAGAGACACTGAGTTCCTGACTCACACACCAGAAAGGCACGGAAGCATCTGAACCTTGTCTCTTGTTATGCCACCCGTTCTGAACAAGCGACATAACCTCAACCAATAGTCCATCAGCACTCAATTCATCTTGCCACCTCTGCTCAGATACCACATCAGTCTCCAAAAAACACACCCATTCAGACTAATCCTCAAGTAGGTCATTCTCCACCAAATCATTGCCCTCTTTATCAACTAGTCTTGAAAGAGTATCTGCTACTCTGTTTTTCACACCTGGAATATGCTTTACAGTAAAACTGTACTCTTGCAAGGCAATGACCCATTTCGTAATCTGCCCAGACACCAAATCAAGACTTTTTTTTATTAAAAATGTCCACCAGGGGCTTATGGTCAGTTCTAATCTCAAACTTGATGCCCCATACAAACTTTTTAAATTTCTTGATTACCCAAAAAACAGCAAGAGCTTTTCTCTCTACCACGGAATATCTTGACTCAGCATCCTTCAAGCTCCTTGAGAGAAACAAGATAGTGTTCATACCATTAGAACCATGCTGCTGCAGGACAGCACCCATTCCTTTCTCACTGGCATCAGTGGTTATGATCAGCCTCGATTTG
The DNA here is from genome assembly GCA_963921515.1 of Calotriton arnoldi. Lineage (NCBI taxonomy): Eukaryota > Metazoa > Chordata > Amphibia > Caudata > Salamandridae > Calotriton > Calotriton arnoldi. The sequence goes on along the minus strand of CAWUFW010002787.1, from coordinate 215,661 downwards.
GGTTCAACATTTTTCAAGTTAGGTGCAAGAGCGAGTTCTTCCTTTATTGCACGAAATTCATTCTCACAATCACTATCCCACACATTATCCACACCTTTCCACAACAACCTTCTCATGTTCACACTAAGATCAGCAAAATACTTAACAAACTTACTATAGTATTCCACCATTCCCAAAAACATCATCAACTCACTCTTGGATGAAGGAGAACTCATTTTGTGAATGGTGGAAAGCAATTCATCCTTAGGTTTGATCCCCTCTCCAGTGATGGTATGACCAAGCTAGTTAATGGTTTCAGTAGGGAATTTGCATTTTTCCAGTTTGACAGTAAGATCACAGTCACTTAATCTTCGCAAAACCTCTCTGAGACATCCATTGTGTTCTGTCTCATCCCTGCCAAAACTAAGACATCATCCTGGTAGATGCACACCCCAACAATGGCACTTAGCACCTTTTCCATAACCCGTTGTAAAACGGAGGCCGCGGACACCAGCCCAAATGGAACCCTCACAAATTTGTAGGTCCCAAACAGCGTAATAAATGCTGTAAGATCCCTTGAGGATTCCTCCAACTCAACTTGATGGTAAGCTGATGTGAGGTCGATGGTGCTAAACACCTTTGCACCATCCAGTAACAACAACAACTCAGTAATGTTGGGCAAAGGGTACCTATCCACCACCACATTTTTATTAAGCTGTCTTAAGTCTACGCATAAACTGCCATTAGGTTTTCTGGCTGCTACAACAGGAGCCAGCCATTCTGTACCTTCTACCTCCTCTATAACACCACCATGCACCAGCTTCAAAATCTCAGCATGCATCCCCTCCCTGAGGGCAATTGGTACATTTCTGACCTTGCAACAATTTGGTTGAGCATTATGTTTGAGTTTTATCTTATGTTTGTAGTCTCTCGAGCAACCAAGCTTTTCTCTAAAAACCCTTGGAAAATCATGTTTTAGAACCTGCACAAAATCATCACCAATTTGCTATTCAGCATTACATAAGTTGACCGTCTCTCTCAATATAATATGTGGATCACTATTGGGATCCAGCATTATTCCTAGATCACCCTGGTGTATCGAGCTAATGATGCTTTCACCTTTTTTAGAAACCTACATTTTTCCAGTAACCAACCTTTGCTTGTATTCTATCAATCCTATAAAATAACCATGCAATTTTATTGGTTCCCCACCATAGGCACATGTTTTTTTCATCTGGCTTAAATAAAGAGACTTTGTCCTGGAGCTTAGTATTTAAAAACTTGTTGAAGATGATGGTGATTTTAGCACCAGAATCTAATAACACATGGGTAGCTTCCCCTTCCACATGAATAGTACCCAAGAGACGAGATCTGCTTTTATTTTCTCCAGCCACCTGTAGGACAATCTGTCCACACTCAAAATCATCTCCTGTGTCATCACTGTCACGCTCGGCTTCCACACCACCCTTCCTGGCGTTGTGTTTCTCTTTGCTCTTACACACAACCGCAAAATGCCATTTTTTCTTATATCTCGTGCATGAGGATTTTAAAGCTGGGCATCTTTTGTCATTAGCCAGATGACCAACCATACATACAATCATCTTACTTTTGCTCAAAACACTCTCTCCTCGATCCCTTATATCTGAAAGAGACACGTTAGTGATAGATTCCTTACCTTAGAATATCCCCAGGCGTCAGGCTGGATCCGGAAAGTTTTGCGTAGCAGTACCCTTGCGCGTCGGTAGGCGGCGTCGTGCGGCTCCGCGTCCGTCGTCGGCGTCGTGATCGCCGGGATGACGTCGCGGGCAGTACTTAGGCGCCGCCCCTGCGCGCTGACGTCAGTTCTTCTTTTCCGCGCCAGTAAGCGCAGATCCGGGAAGAGCAGTGCCCTGGTCAATTTTTGACCATACTTTTTGGTGATTTTTCACTGTTTTTTTTCCAGCCTTCAGGTGTCGTAGGGATGCCCGGCTTCAAGCGATGCGGCGCCTGTGCGCGGATGATGTCCGTCACCGACCCGCATTGGGAGTGTCTCTTCTGCCTCGGCCGAGGCCACGACACCGAGTCTTGTCCCGAATGCCAGGCCCTCAACCCGAAGGCTTTGCGAGAGCGGTCTCGAAAGCTCCTCGAGGCCCGGCATTCGGCTCCGCGGAAGCCCCGGTCGCGTGAGAGGTCCAGGGGTCGCTCGCGGAGTGCACACCGGTCGTCGGCGTCGAAGTCTTCTTCGTCCGGTAAGTCTCGACACAAGAAGTCCAAGAAGCATCGTCGCTCTCGGACTTCGCCTCGCCGGTCTCGCGACTCGGCTGAGGCCCCTCCCGGCACCGTCCCCGCCCCCGCGGCCCCGGACTTGCCTGTGGAGTCGCCCCCGTCATACCCGCCCTTCCCGGGTTCGGGGGCGGATCCGGCCAAGGTACAGGAGTTCCTGTCGGCCATGGCCCGCCTCTTCGGGCCTTCAGGCCCCTCCGGTGCGCCTTCGGGCCCCGCGGGCCCTGATGGGGTTGATCCGGCGCCGCCGGCGGCTCCGGCCCCGGCGTCGCCCGAGCCTCCAGCCTCGATCCCGGCTCCGGCCCCGGCCTCGATCCCGGCTCCACAACCCCCATCGACGCCGGTCGACCTCACGACACCTCCGCCGGCGCCGATGTCTCCGGTGCCGTTCTCGACGCCGCCCTGGGCTCCGGGCGGCGTCGTCCCCCAGTTCCTTCCGGCTCCGGACTTGGACCCGGAGCGACGTCGCTCGACGCCGGCTCCGGCGCCGATGGGACCTTGGGTCCCAAATGTCCCTCCTCCTCCTTATTTTGAACCAGAGGAGGACCAGGAGGACTGGGAGGGGTCTGATGACCCTCTGACACGCAACTGTCAGTATGATGAGGACTGGACAGAGAGTCTAGGGAGGCCAGTGGTCTGGATACTTCTCCTGACACTGGCATGCTGTCTCCTCCCGTGGCTACGGAGGAGGGGGCCAATTTTGGTACGGTGTTGCGTAGGGCTGCTGGGGCCTTACGTCTCCAGCTCCCTACTTTGACGGTCAAGCCTAACATCTTGACAGAGGTGCTTCAGCCGGCAGCCTCCTCTGCGGAGACTGTGCTGCCGTTTAACGACGCCCTCACGGACGTTCTTTTGGGCGCCTGGTCCAAGCCCAACACAGGGGCTCCTGTGGATCGGAACGTGTCACGACGCCATCGCCCCGCTCCGGGCGACCCCTGTTTCTTTCTGTCCACCCCACTCCTGAGAGCTTGGTTGTCCAAGCCTCCGCTTCCCAAACCGCCTTCCCTACCGCTCCTCCGGATAGGGAATCCAAACGCCTGGATCAGTTTGGGAAGAAAGGTTTTTCTTCCTCCAGTGCTGGCTTGCGGTCCGTTAACACCGCTTGTCTTTTGGGCCGATATACCCACTCTCTGTGGGATTCGGTGGCGGATGTTTTGCCCCAGTGCCCTGAGGAGGTCCAGGCACTGCTTTCCCGCGCCATTGCGGAAGGAAGGGATGCGGCCAAATACACTATCCGTTGTGGCCTTGACACCGCCGACTCGCTGGGCAGGTCGATTGCAACGACGGTGGCGCTCCGACGCCACGCCTGGCTGAGAACCACTGGTTTTTCAGGGGATGTCCAGAATACTCTCATGGACATGCCCTTTGATGGAGTCGGTCTTTTTGGGTCCAAAGCAGACCATGCGTTGGAGCGCTTTAAGGACTCACGGGCTACTGCCAAGTCCCTGGGCCTTTCTGCTACACGCCCTCCGCTGCCTTCTGCTTTTCGCCCCTATCGTGGCCACGGTAGGGGCGCCCCTTCACGTCAGCAGCCCAGCCACCGGCCCGCGCAGCAGGCGTCTTCGCGTGGCCGAGGACGTGGATTCCGCCGTGGCGGATCGGGCAACCAGCGTGCGGGTCAGGCCACCACCTCCAACCCGTCCGCGGCCTCCAAGCCCTCCTAGTCCCTCCTTTCAGGTGCACGGCACGCCAGTAGGGGGCAGGGTCCGCCATCACCTTCCCCACTGGCGCACCATCACCTCGGACAGGTGGGTCTTGGACATTGTCCGAAGGGGCTACTCCCTCCCCTTCGAGACCACCCCCCAGCCATGCCACCTCAATTCCACCGCATGTCAGGGGATCACTTGGTGCTTCTACAGAAGGAAGTCACGGCCCTCTTGACCAAGAGGGCCATCGAGCATGTTCCGACCCCAGAAGTAGGGCGTGGTTGCTACTCCCACTACTTTCTGGTGCCCAAAAGGACAAGGAGGACATGCGTCCTATCTTGGACCTCCGGAACGTCAATCGCTTCCTCCGGAAGGAGAAGTTCAAGATGCTCACCCTAGCTCAGGTCTTGACTGCCCTCGACCCTGGAGACTGGTTGGTAGCGTTGGACTTGCAGGACGCGTATTTCCACATCCCCGTCCTGCCGGCCCACCGGCGTTACCTTCGGTTCACGGTAGGCCCCGAGCATTTTCAGTTCACCGTGCTCCCCTTTGGCCTTACCAGTGCCCCTCGGGTGTTCACGAAAGTGATGGCGGTGGTCGCAGCTCATCTGCGCCGGGCAGGGGTTTCAGTCTTCCCCTACCTCGACGACTGGCTGCTGAAGGCGGGCTCGTCCCAGGCAGTCGTCTCCCACCTCCAGACTACGGCCGAACTCCTGCACTCGCTGGGGTTCTCCATCAATGTGCCGAAGTCGCATCTGATTCCTTCTCCACAGCTCCTTTTCATCGGAGCAGTTCTGGACACGACGCGGTTTCGGGCCTATCCTCCCGAACGGCGAGTCCGGGATATTCAGGCTATGATTCCGATCTTTCGGCCTTTATCCTGGGTTTCGGTAAGGATGACCCTGAGGCTGCTGGGCCTCATGGCCTCCTGCATCCTGCTGGTCAATCATGCCAGATGGCATATGCGGGCTCTGCAGTGGGACCTGAAGTTCCAGTGGGCGCAGCACCAGGGCAACCTGTCCGATCACGTCCAGATCTCGGAGGGGACTGCAAAACAGTTGCAGTGGTGGCTCTCGAACCGGCAATGGGTCATGGGCAGATCCCTCTCCCTTCCCCAGCCAGAGCATACAGTTGTGACGGACGCGTCCCTTCTGGGATGGGGCGGTCACATGGGAGAGGCGGAGATCAGAGGCCTCTGGTCTCCGGCGGAGTCCCGGCTCCATATCAACCTTCTGGAGCTCCGGGCGATCCGGCTTGCACTCAAGGCATTCCTTCCCTCTGTCAAAGGGAAGGTAGTGCAGGTGTTCACAGACAACACCACCGCCATGTGGTACTGCAACAAACAGGGCGGGGTGGGGTCTTGGACCCTTTGTCAGGAGGCTCTGCGCCTCTGGACATGGCTGGAACATCAGGGCATGTTCCTGATGGTTCAACACCTGGCAGGTTCTCTGAACGCCAGGGCGGACGAACTCAGCCGCAGGTGCATGATGGATCACGAATGGCGTCTTCACTCGGAAGTGGCGCAAGGACTCTTTCTACAGTGGGGAGAGCCTTGGTTAGATCTATTCGCCACCGAAGAGAACGCGCAATGTCATCAGTTCTGCGCGTTGGAATTTCCAAGGCGGCACTCGCTCGGCGACGCTTTTCGTCGCGAGTGGAGTTGCGGTCTGTTATACGCCTTTCCGCCTATACCACTTCTACCCAGAGTGTTGAAGAAGATTCGGCACGACCGGGCCCAAGTCATTCTTGTGGCTCCGGACTGGGCTCGAAGAGTTTGGTATCCCGAGCTACTCAATATGAGCATAGATCCCCCGATCCGTCTGCCTCTTCGGGAGGATCTTCTGTCGCAGCAGCAGGGGACGGTCCTCCACCCGAACCTGTCCAGTCTACACCTGCTTGCGTGGAGATTGAGCGGCGGCAGTTGATTCCTTTCGACTTGCCTCCCGAAGTTTGTGATGTGATTCTGGCAGCCAGGCGTCCCTCCACTAAGGTGGTATACGCCTGCAGGTGGAACAAATTTGTGGCATGGTGCACAGCAAAGGCTGTGAATCCCCTTTCTGCCCCTCTTTCTGAGGTCCTTCTGTTCCTTCTCTCTCTGACCCAACAGGGTTCTGCCCTGGGTACCATCAAGGGTTATCTTTGTGCTATCTCGGCCTTCCTCAGGCTCCCTGATCAGCCCTCCCTTTTCAAGTCCCCTGTTGTTAACAGGTTCTTAAAAGGCATTACTCACCTCTTCCCTCCTGTTCCGTTTGTAATGCCTCAGTGGGACTTGAACTTGGTTCTTACCTTTTTAATGTGCGCTCCCTTTGAGCCTCTGCATAACTGTCCTCTTCGTCTTCTGACTCTAAAGGCAGCCTTTCTGGTGGCCATCACCTCCGCTCGGCGGGTGAGTGAGCTCCAGGCTCTTTCTTGCAAACCTCCCTTTCTGTCTGTTCATCCAGACAAGGTTGTTCTTCGGACGCGTCCGTCCTTCTTGCCAAAGGTGGTTACTGCTTTCCACATTGGGCAGACCATCACTTTGCCCACCTTCTTTCCGCCTCCGCATCCTTCCAGAGAGGAAGAGAGGCTCCACCGTCTGGACCCAAAACGTGCGCTCTCCTTCTATATCGACCGCACGAAACACTTCCGGGTGGATGACCAGCTCTTTGTTGGCTACGTGGGCGCCAAAAAAGGTCGGGCGGTGCACAAGAGGACCATCTCCCGCTGGGTTACCTTGTGCATCAAGACCTGCTATTCTTTGGCTAAGAAGGAGCCTCCTGTTGGGCTGCGTGCCCATTCCACCAGGGCAACGGCTGCTACCACGGCCTTGGGCCGCGGTGTTCCGCTGCCGGTTATCTGTCAGGCAGCTACGTGGGCCTCGCTGCACACGTTTACTAAGCATTACTGCCTTGACAGTCAGGTCCGGAGGGACGGCTTCTTTGGCCGTTCTGTCCTCCAGGACTTCCTTGTCTGATCTTTGTTCGCAGACCCACCACCGGGGTTGGTATTGCTGGGGTATCTATTCTAAGGTAAGGAATCTATCACTAACGTGTCTCTTTCAGATGCACAAGTTACTAACTTGTGTAACGATATATCTGTAAGAGACAGTAGTTAGTGATAGATTCCTTACCGCCCACCCATCCTCCCCGTTCTGCGAACTGATTTCTAGGGTTAAGGACATCCCTTTCAGGGCCCTAGTATTTTTCAGACACCTGTGTCAGCTTCTTGCATGGCTCTGCGTTCCTGGCGCGGAAAGTCGTGTACAGAACTGACGTCAGCGCGCAGGGGCGGCGCCTAAGTACTGCCCGCGACGTCATCCCGGCGATCACGACGCCGACGACGGACGCGGAGCCGCACGACGCCGCCTACCGACGCGCAAGGGTACTGCTACGCAAAACTTTTCCGGATCCAGCCTGACGCCTGGGGATATTCTAAGGTAAGGAATCTATCACTAACTACTGTCTCTTACAGATATATCGTTACACAAGTTAGTAACTTGTGCTTTAACGTCTGTAAGTTTTTCTTTTATTACCTACACCTTTTGATCTTTCTCACAGTCTTTTTTGATGACCGCTACACATTTCATGGAGTGTTCAATGCGTTTTGCTACCACCAAAACCTCATCAAGAGTAGGCTCATCACATAACCATAACTCCTCCCTCACCTCTTCCATGTTGCATCCTACCATAAATTGGTCACGAATACGCTCTTCCACCAAACCCGCTAATTTACACGAGGAAGCAAGTTTCCTCCAATCATTTATATAATCTTCCACCGATTCTCCCTCTAATTGCATCCTTTTAGCAAAATGGTATCTTTCCAAGATGGTACTGACCTTTGGAATAAAGTGTGTGTCTAGTTTTTTATGCATATTTCATATTCGTTCAGGTTTTTAGCCTCCCAAGCTGGCAGGTCAGGGAGATGATCAAAAACATCTTGTCCTTCCGAACCTAAACAGTGTAAGAGTAACAAAGTTTTCCTTTCTGCACTTAATGTGGTTCCACATACCCTGGCATACCTGTCAAATACTTTTCTCCATTTTTGCCATTCATTGGGACGTTTGCCTGGAGTAGACATAAAGAATGGTGAAGCAGTAATATTTTGCATACTTCCTAGTGTTTTCTGCTATATACCAGTCACAGCACAAGATTGGAATATTAGATAAAAAATAATGAAGATCTAAAGAAATATATTGCAAGAGTACTTGAATATGTAGTCAGTGTGCGTGTCACAGACGTCAAAGTCAGGAACACACTGAATTACAGGCAAGGTGTGCGTGTCACTGCTACCACAAGAAACGGACACCCTGAAGTATATCAAAATGTGCATACCTCTGTACATTCAAAGAGCAGAACCCACTGAACTAAGCCAAGAGTGTGCGTGTCACTGCAAACACAATGAATAAGACACACTGAATTATGTCAACAGTGTGCGTGTCACTGTATACAACAAGAGTAGAGTAGAACACGCAGAATTATGCCAACAGTCACTGCTACCATAGGAAAAGGACACCTTGATGTATATCAAAGTGTGCGCGCCACTGTACATTCAAAGAGCAGAACATGCTGATTAAGCCAAGAGTGTGCTTGTTACTACCACCACACAATGACTAGGACACGCTGAATTCTGGTTAGTGTGTGCGTTTCACTTCAGTCACAATGAACAGGAGCTACTGAGTTATGCTCAAAGTGTGCTTGTCACTGTAAATGCCCATGCAAGTTAAAGATGTAAATGCCCTTTAAGAGAGGCATTTCTGCAGCTCGACGCACAGCTCGTCTTCGGAGTTGCCTACACGTCTAGGAGGAGCAGAAAGGAAACACCGTGACAAAGACCGTGAGAAAGCCTAGAGGACAAGTAAGGCTTATACAGTTAGATTGCAGAGGAGAGTGCATGTAGGCTGAGAAAGCGCAAGGCGCTGAATAAGCACACGGCTGCACTGGCTCATGGAAGTAATGGTCCAGGGTGAGAACAGGTGAGCACCCAGTGATATCTATAGGCAGACTGAAACACACGCTTAGCGATACACAGTGACAAGTCCCCTTCAAGCTCCGTTCAGTAAACAGTTCCCTTAGGCTGGTATACAGGCAATGAATAGTAACAAGTTCACAAGTAAATGATCTCTCCCCGTACATAGGCTGAATCTGCAGGTCCACAAAACAGACCGGTAGTGTCTGTTGAATTCAAGAATATACCACGTGTTGAGATCTTCGTGAGTCTTGCCGACTACGTCGACTGTAGCATCTGGGTGCAAAGAAACTCGAGATGCAGTGGCAGGTTCAAAGGTTGTTTATTCCTCAGAAGATCCCATCCATCATCCATCACGCCTAGAGTAACTGCCACCACCCACATTCCATGAGACAGCCTATCTAACACACCCTTATGACATCAGTGTGTTCCATACAATAACTCCATGACCTGTATAATGTTCCATAAGAGATGATCCATCCCACAGTGATGCACAGATACCACACTCTAGTCACAAAAATGAAAGGCATTGAAAAAGTGGGTGCAGTGTGAGGCCAAAACCTGCGTCCTGAGCTCAGAGACTGTTGGGCATAGCCTAAAGACATACTCAAAGGAGCCTGGAAGCAGGGGGGATGGGCGTAGGATGTGAGCAAAGGCCACACCCTGTGTGCTGTACCCAGAGCCCACTGGCCATCGTTGGAAACAATACACAGCGAGGCTTGGAAGCAGAGGGAATGGACATACAGTGTGAGAGAAGGAGGGCCCTTGTTCTGGACTGAGAGAGAGCCCACTGGCCACAGCCAGAAACCACCATACATAGTGGAGCCTGGAGGGAGAGGGAATGGGCATACAGTGTGAGCAAAGGCCATGCCCTGTGAGCTGTGGCCACCATCTGACTCTTAGAACAGGTTGACAGTGGTCATTAATTTGTACGTTTGGCCATTTATAGTTTAATGAAGTAACTTTGCGAATGCAAATTAACAGTTCCATTCATTCATTAGAATGTGCTGCCTGTCATAAATCATTCTCATCTATCAGTAGAGCAGGCATAACGGATGGCAGTGTGATGCAGCACGAGTAGAGGTGTGAAAGGGGAGGTGTGTGTGGAGGCGCTGCACTGGCAGCCAGAAGTAATCCCATCAGCAGATGAGGATGGCAGTGTGATGCAGCACGAGAAGCGGTTTGAAAGGGAAGGGGTGTGTGGAGGTGCTGCACTGGCAGCCAGAAGTAATGAAATGAAATGAAAGGGGCTTTTGTATAGCGCATGGCTACCCGGAGGCATCCCAGCGCTGCGGAGGTGGCTAGGGAGATAGATGGGTTTATGGGAATAGCCAAGTTTTCAGATGTGTGTCCCGTCAGCAGTTGAGGAGATCTGGTATTCTCCTGTCCTCTCACCACATTTTCTGTCCTGTCATGCTCCCCAGGCCTCTGCGCGCATCTGACAGAAGAGATTTAGATCTCTGCGGATTACAGTGTCTGAGTGGCAGATTACAGGAGCATATCTGAAAGAGACACGTTAGTGACAGATTCCTTACCTTAGAATATCCCCAGGCGTCAGGCTGGATCCGGAAAGTTTTTGCGTAGCAGTACCCTTGCGCGTCGGTAGGCGGCGTCGTGCGGCTCCGTGTCCGTCGTCGGGACCGCCGGGATGACGTCGCGGGCAGTACTTAGACGCCGCCCCTGCGCGCTGACGTCAGTTCTTCTTTTTTCCGCGCTAGTAAGCGCAGATCCGGGAATAGCAGTGTTCTAGTCATTTTTTTTGGGACTAACTTTTTGGTAATTTTTCACTGTTTTCTTCGAGTCATCTCGGCTCCACAGTGTCGGTAGGGATGCCCGGCTTCAAGCCATGCGACGCCTGTGGTCGAATGATGTCGATCACAGACCCGCACTTAGAGTGTCTCTACTGTCTCGGCCGCGACCACGACACGAAGTCGTGCTCCGACTGCCGGGCCTTGCACCCGAAGGCTTTGGGAGAGCGGTCTCGAAAGCTGCTCGAGGTCCGGCAGTCGGCTCCGCGCCGCACCAAGCCCCGGTCACGCGAGAGGTCGAGGGGCCGGTCGCGGAGTCCTCGGCCGTCATCGGAGTCCAAGTCTTCGCACTACTCGGGTAAGTTGAAGCACAAAAAGTCTAAGAAGCACCATCGCTCTAAGACTTCGCCTCGCCGGTCTTGCGACTCGGCTGAGGCCCCTGTCGGCACCGTCCCCGCGGCTCCGGATGTGCCTGTGGCGCCGCCCCCGCATTACCCGTCCTTCCCGTGTTCGGGGGCGACTCCGGCCGAGATACAGGAATTCCTGTCGGCCATGGCCCGCCTCTTCGGGCCTCAAGGCCCCTCCGGTGCGCCTTCGGGCCCTGCGGGCCCTAATGGGATTGCCCCGGCGCCGCCGACGACTCCGGTCCCGGCGCCGCCTGTCCCACCAGCCTCGCTCCCGGCCCCGGCCTTGATCCCGGCTCCGGTGGTACCGCAACCCCCATCGAGGCCGGTTGACCTCACCACGCCTCCGCCGATGTCCCCGGTGCCGTTCCTGACGCCGCCCGGGGCTCCGGGCGGCATCGTTCCCCCGTTCTCTCCGAATCCGGACGCGGCGTCGGACCGACGTCGCCCGACGCCGGCTCCGGACCGACGTCGCCCGACGCAGGCTCCGGCGCCCATGAGACCTTGGGTCCCGGACGTCCCTCCTCCTCCTTATTTTCAACCGGAGGAGGACCAGGAGAGCTGGGAGGGGTCGGATGACCCTCTCACACAGCAGTGTGACTATGATCAGGACTGGGCAGAGGAACTTGGGGATGCCAGTGGTCTGGACACTTCCCCTGACACTGGCATGCTGTCTCCTCCTTCCGTGGCTACGGAGGAGGGAGCAAATTTCGCAACGGTGTTGCGTAGAGCAGCTGGAGCCTTACGCCTCCAATTGCCTACAGTGGCTGTCAGGACTAACCTCCTGACGGAAGTGCTTCAGTCGGCAGCTACCTCCTCGGAGCCATTGCTGCCGTTTAATGATGCACTTTCTGACGTTCTTTTGGGCACCAGGTCCAAGCATGCCACAGGGGCTCCTGTGGATAGGAACGTGGCCCGACGCCATCGCCCTGCTCCGGGCGACCCCTTGTTTCTCTCTCAACATCCCACCCCCGAGAGCTTGGTTGTCCAAGCCTCTGCCTCCCAAACCGCCTTCCCTACCGCCCCTCCGGATAGGGAATCCAAACGCCTGGATCAATTTGGGAAGAAGGCCTTTTCTTCCTCCAGTGCTGGCTTGCGGTCCGTCAACACCGCTTGCCTTTTGGGCCGATACTCCCACTCTCTGTGGGATTCGGTGGCGCTCGTTTTGCCCCAGTGTCCTGAGGAGGTCCAGACACTGCTTTCCCCCGCCATTGCGGAAGGAAGGGATGCGGCAAAGTACACCATCCGTTGTGGCCTTGATACCGCCGACTCGCTGGGCAGATCGCTTGCAACGACAGTGTCGCTGCGTCGCCACGCCTGGCTGAGGACAACTGGTTTCTCGGGTGATGTCCAAAACACACTCATGGACATGCCCTTTGATGGAGTCGGTCTTTTTGGTACCAAAGCAGACCATGCGCTGGAGCGTTTTAAGGACTCACGGGCTACTGCCAAGTCCCTGGGCCTTTCTGCTGTGCGCCCTCCGCTAACCTCTGCTTTTCGCCCCTTTCGTGGCCACGGAAGAGGCGCCCAGTCACGTCCGCTGCCCAGCCACCGTCCCGCGCAGCAAGCGTCTTCGCGTGGCCGAGGACGTGGCTCCCGCCGTGGCGGGTCAGGCCACCAACCCCGCCCCGTCCGCGGCCTCCAAGCCCTCCTAGTCCTTCCTTTCAGGTGCACAGCACGCCAGTAGGGGGCAGGGTCCGCCATCACCTTCACCACTGGCGTGCCATCACCTCGGACAGGTGGGTTTTGGACATTGTCCGAAGGGGCTACTCCCTCCCCTTCGAGACCACCCCCCCAGCCATGCCACCTCAATTCCACCGCATGTCAGGGGATCACTTGGTGCTTCTGCAGAAGGAAGTCACGGCCCTCTTGGCCAAGAGGGCCATCGAGCATGTTCCGACCCCAGAAGTAGGACGTGGTTGCTACTCCCACTACTTTCTGGTGCCCAAGAAGGACAAGGAGGACATGCGTCCTATCTTGGACCTCCGGAACGTCAATCGCTTCCTCCGGAAGGAGAAGTTCAAGATGCTCACCCTAGCTCAGGTCTTGACTGCTCTCGACCCTGGAGACTGGATGGTAGCGTTGGACTTGCAGGACGCATATTTCCACATCCCCGTCCTGCCGGCCCACCGGCGTTACCTGCGGTTCACGGTAGGCCTCGAGCATTTTCAGTTCACCGTGCTCCCCTTTGGCCTTACAAGTGCCCCTCGGGTGTTCACGAAAGTGATGGCGGTGGTCGCAGCCCATCTGCGCCGGGCAGGGGTTCCAGTCTTCCCCTACCTCGACGACTGGCTGCTGAAGGCGGGCTCGTCCCAGGCAGTCGTCTCCCACCTCCAGACAACGGCCGAACTCCTGCACTCGCTGGGGTTCTCCATCAATGTGCCGAAGTCGCATCTGATTCCTTCTCCACAGCTCCTTTTCATCGGGGCAGTTCTGGACACGACGCAGTTTCGGGCCTATCCTCCCGAACGGCGAGTCCGGGATATTCAGGCTATGATTCCGATTTTTCAGCCTCTATCCTGGGTTTCGGTACGGATGATCCTGAGGCTGCTGGGCCTCATGGCCTCCTGCATCCTGCTGGTCGATCATGCCAGATGGCATATGCGGGCTCTGCAGTGGGACCTGAAGTTCCAGTGGGCGCAGCACCAGGGCAACCTGTCCGATCACGTCCAGATCTCGGAGGGGACTGCACACCAGTTGCAGTGGTGGCTCTCGAACCGGCAATGGGTCATGGGCAGATCCCTCTCCCTTCCCCAGCCAGAGCACACAGTTGTCACGGACGTGTCCCTTCTGGGATGGGGCGGTCACATGGGAGAGGCGGAGATCAGAGGCCTCTGGTCTCCGGCGGAGTCCCGGCTCCATATCAACATTCTGGAGCTCCGGGCGATCCGACTTGCACTCAAGGCATTCCTTCCCTCTGTCAAAGGGAAGGTAGTGCAGGTGTTCACAGACAACACCACCGCCATGTGGTATTGCAACAAACAGGGCGGGGTGGGGTCGTGGACCCTATGTCAGGAGGCTCTGCGCCTCTGGACATGGCTGGAACATCAGGGCATATTCCTGATGGTTCAACACCTGGCAGGTTCCCTGAACGCCAGGGCGGACGAACTCAGCCGCAGGTGCATGATGGATCACGAATGGCGTCTTCACTCGGAGGTGGCGCAAGGTCTCTTTCAGCAGTGGGGAGAGCCTTGGTTAGATCTGTTCGCCACCGAAGAGAACGCGCAATGTCAGCAGTTCTGCGCGTTGGAATTTCCAAGGCGGCACTCGCTCGGCGACGCTTTCGTCGCGAGTGGAATTGCGGTCTGTTGTACGCCTTTCCGCCTATACCACTTCTACCCAGAGTGTTGAAGAAGATTCGGCGCGACCGGGCCCAAGTCATCCTTGTGGCTCCGGACTGGGCTCGAAGAGTTTGGTATCCCGAGCTACTCAGTATGAGCGTCGATCCCCCGATCCGTCTGCCTCTTCGGGAGGATCTTCTGTTGCAGCAGCAGGGGACGGTCCTGTTTGCGTGGAGATTGAGCGGCGGCAGTTGATTCCTTTCGACTTGCCTCCCGAAGTTTGTGATGTGATTCTGGCAGCCAGGCGTCCCTCCACTAAGGTGGTATACGCCTGCAGGTGGAACAAGTTTGTGGCATGGTGCACAGCAAAGGCTGTGAATCCCCTCTCTGCCCCTCTTTCTGAGGTTCTTCTGTTCCTTCTTTCTCTGGCCCAACAGGGTTCTGCCCTGGGTACCATCAAGGGCTATCTTTGTGCAATCTCGGCCTTCCTCAGGCTCCCTGATCAGCCCTCTCTTTTTAAGTCCCCTGTTGTTAACAGGTTTCTAAAAGGCATTACACACCTCTTCCCTCCTGTTCCGTTTGTCATGCCTCAGTGGGACTTAAACTTGGTTATTACCTTTTTAATGTGCGCTCCCTTTGAGCCTCTACATAACTGTCCTCTTCATCTTCTTACTTTGAAGACAGCCTTTCTGGTGGCCATCACCTCCGCTCGGCGGGTGAGTGAGCTCCAGGCTCTATCATGCAAACCTCCCTTTCTGTCTGTCCATCCAGACAAGGTTGTTCTTAGGACGCGTCCGTCCTTCTTGCCAAAGGTGGTTACTGCCTTCCACATTGGGCAGACCATCACTTTGCCCACCTTCTTTCCGCCTCCGCATCCTTCCAGAGAGGAAGAGAGGCTCCACCGTCTGGACCCAAAACGTGCGCTTTCCTTTTATATCAACCGCACACAACACTTCCGGGTGGATGACCAGCTCTTTGTTGGCTACGTGGGCGCCAAAAAAGGTCAGGCGGTGCACAAGAGAACCATTTCACACTGGGTCACCTTGTGTATCAAAGCCTGCTATTCTTTGGCTAAGAAGGAGCCTCCTGTTGGGCTGCGTGCCCATTCCACCAGGGCAACAGCTGCTACCACGGCCTTAGGCCGCGGTGTTCCGCTGCAGGATATCTGTCAGGCAGCTACGTGGGCCTCGCTGCACACGTTTACCAAGCATTACTGCCTTGACAGTCAGGTCCGGAGGAACGGCTTCTTTGGCCGTTCTGTCCTCCGGGACTTCCTTGTCTGATCTTTGTTCGCAGACCCACCACCGGGGTTGGTATTGCTGGGGTATCTATTCTAAGGTAAGGAATCTGTCACTAACGTGTCTCTTTCAGATGCACAAGTTACTAACTTGTGTAACGATATATCTGTAAGAGACAGTAGTTAGTGACAGATTCCTTACCGCCCCACCCATCCTCCCCGTTCTGCGAACTAATTTCTAGGGTTAAGGACATCCCTTTCAGGGCCCTAGTATTTTTCAGACACCTATGTCAGCTTTTTGCATGGCTCTGCGTTCCTGGCGCGGAAAGTCGTGTACAGAACTGACGTCAGCGCACAGGGGCGGAGTCTAAGTACTGCCCGCGACTTCATCCCGGCGGTCCCGACGACGGACGCAGAGCCGCACGACGCCGCCTACCGACGCACAAGGGTACTGCTACGCAAAAACTTTCCGGATCCAGCCTGACGCCTGGGGATATTCTAAGGTAAGGAATCTGTCACTAACTACTGTCTCTTACAGATATATCGTTACACAAGTTAGTAACTTGTGCGTTACATACCACAATAAATCATCTTAATTTGGCACGCAGAGAGCCCTCCGTTCACTGTCCATGTTGGACACCATCTGTCTTGTATTTAATATGTTCGTCATAAACGTACAATATTCTTTTATCACATGGGTGGACGGAGTGGCAATTATTTTCTGGCGTGAGCTTCCTCAGTTGCCACAAGGACTATGATAAGTACCTCAACTTTGCCAAGAGTTTTGTATGTTTTGTTTTCAGGGTTTTGCACCCCTTTTAAGTTTCTCTCATACAAAAAAGATCGCCAGCTTCCAACCAGTTGCAAAATGACTGGGAAAACGATTTTAAAGTGGGCCCGCTGGAAAAATCACATCCGTTTTCAGCATCAAATAGCACTTGCGACAAAATATTGAAATATTGTCACTCGCAAGGAAATATGGCGAGCTTGTGGGGAGGAACTGAATAAGTGCATAGATGTGGAAAATCTGCAGTCTGTGAACTGTGGGTGGGCCGCTCACCGACATCTGTGTGAGACTTCACTCTTATAATAAGCATTACTCGCACTGATAATGGAAAGGTAGCAATAACACACTAGAGTGCACGTAAGGACTGCATGCGCGTCACTGCTCGCTCCCGTGGCAATACTCCATTGGAGTGAACTTGCAAGAAAACGTGGGACATGCACCCACCAGTAGCCATTTGCAGGCTACGATTTTTAAAGGACACACACGAAAGCCACTCCAAAGCTTGGGAGGAGGCAGACCCCACAAAGTACAGACAACAGATCGCCTAACAGCGCAACCGCTGTATAGGCTCGACCTAAAAAAGGCTGCCAATTCATATGGTATCCGGTACAACCTTATATTCCAATGAGGATGTTGAGATCCGCTATGTCATTCAGCATGGTAATCCCAGAAGGTCAGAAGTGGAGGCCCCAAATCATTGGATTGCCTTGCCTATTAAGATTCTTAAGATCGAAAATAAAGCCATGCTCAGGAAGGTGTTGAAATCTTGCTTGTTTGTATAATGTTGGTGGACTAGAGCAGCTCTGTTGTCTCAGCACTGGGAAGCCTTATGGGTAGCCCTGCACTTTACAAATGCCTAGAATAGAATAGAATAGAATAGATTCGATGTTGGATTCGGAGCTGCGCCGCCTGCTAGACCGCGACCTTTCTCGGTGCCCGCTCCATTACCGATGCTCCCGACGCCGCCGACACTCCACAGTGGACTCATCTCCATCAGTATTCCCAACTCTGACACGGAGCCAGAAAGGCGTCGTCCGATGCTGGTTCCGGCAAGGACCAGGACTATGGCCTCCAGGTTGGAGCCAGTGCCTTTTACATTCGACAGTCCTGGAGAAGTATACAAATGGGAGGGTTCTGAGTACCTTTATGGATACCAGCATCCCCTATACAATACTGATGACAATTGGTATAAGGAACTGGTGGCTGCCTGTGGGTTAGTCACCTCATCAGACACTGGCTTGGTCTCTCCCCCTACCGTGGCTACAGAGGAGGGTGCCTCATTCGCTATGGTGTTGCCCAGTGCAGCTGAGGTCTTGGACCTTCAGTTGCCCTCAATGACAGTCAAGACGAATGACAGAGGTGCTTCAGCTGGTAGTTGCCACCTCTGAACTCTTACTCCTCTTTAATGAAGTTCTTTCCGATGTCCTACTCTGGGCCTGGCCCAAACCTTTCACAGAGCAATTGCCCTGGGCTCCTGCGCATAGGGCAACTTCCCACTGCCACCACCCCGCTCCTGGGGAGCCCACTTTCCTTACCTAGCACCCCACCCCGGAGAGCTTGGCGGTCCAACGTTCCTGTTCCAGAGCTAAGTCCTTAAAATTGTTCACATCTTTGCATAGCTGTTACTCAACATCTGAAGTAACCCTGGGACAATACCTCGCTTCCTTTGCATTTTGCACTTTCCAATTGCTCGGAACCTTAAAATGAATGCCATGCGGAACGCTTAAGCCAGCTATAACAACGAAGGCACAGTCTTAAGCTGCTTCTGCACTTTGCACTTTCTCCTGTACTCTTCTCCTATCCTGCTGCCTTCAGATCCTCGATTCAAGAATGACTTTCTGTATAAATGTCCAAGTTAACAATAACAAGTATGGCACAGCTGCACATACCTTTGCACTTTGCACTTTCTCCAGTCTTACTGCTGCTATGTATTTGAACTATAAAGTTTGCTTGCTTTGCACTTTTGCCCTTTTTTAAGGTTTTAACCAATAATGGACCTTAAAAAGAACACCATGCAAAACACATACGCCAACTTATAACACTCATGGCACAGCCTATGCTGTTTCTGCACTCTGTACTTTTTTCTGCACTCTTCTCCTATTCAGCTGCCTTTAGGTACTCGATCTAAGAATGACTTTTTGTAAAAATGCTTAAGTCATTGATAACAAGTACTGTATAGCCTCACTATACTTTTGCACTTTGCACTTTCTCTTGCTCTGTTACTACTAAGTATTCGACTAACAATGTTTGCTTGCCTTGCACTTTTGCCTCTTTTAAGGTTTTAATCAATTCCTTCTGGAGTCATGGGTTCATTTTAATGCGTTTACAATGGATGTTCATGACTTGTTTTATATTGTTTGTTTGAGTTCGTATTGATGAGCTGCACTTTTTGTTAAGGTTTTAATTAACTGTACAGTAAAACTGAACTGTGAACTGTGGATACAACTCATCCAATCAGAATACGTTGAGATAGAAATGACAAAGGATGGACAAACATAGGGATAGAGAGGAAAGCCATTGAATCAAGAGCAAGTGACTGAAATTTCCAACAAAGCCACCAAATCATGAGCAGAAGGCTGACCAAAAGCCCATTCTAACTATTATGTATTGGAAAGAATAGGTCATGCCAACAGGCAGCTACATCTATGTGAAGTCAAGACTCAGAAAGTACCAAACCATTGCTTTTGGGAGCACAACAAAATCTGCTAGTGATTGTTGAATTCTATCAATCATGGCCAATATGTTTTAAAATTCAGCACAACATATAATGATAATTCTTTGGGGAAGCCTCACGCACATTTTAAAAGGGGTATATTTTGTCTACTCGTACTACGTGGAAGAGATATCAATGAATTATAGTATGTATTCAAATAAATATCTAGCCCTTTACGTAGCCATGTCAATTTAATTTGAAACTTGAGAGCTAAGTCTTGATAATAATTTTGGTCTGATTTTATATTCAATATAGGCTGAAGTGTCAAGAGTTAGCAGTTAAGTTTGATAAACTTGCAGCAGAAAAAGAGCAATCTACAGAAGATATAAATGCTAAAGTCAGTGAGATTAACAATCTCCAAAAAGCTTTGAAGGTAAACAGGAACATATACTACTGCTGCGAATGTGGATTTACTATTTTTATTAGATATTTTTATCTTTAAGGATATTAATATTTGGTGCTAATATATAGTTTAATCTTCTTCTAAATTAATATCTAGAGATATACCTCACTCTATTCAAAGTTTTCCCTTATTTCTTTTCTATCCTCATTCTTTCCCTTTTAACTTGTACTTATGTCATATGCGTATACTCCATTCCTCAGCATATGTGTCTTTCCTTCGCTAGTTCCTTTTTCCTCGATTAGAACCCTCCTCTCTTGTGATCAGCTAATTGTCAAGACTACACTCACCTCAAATCCGGAATTTGCAGGAGGAAATATATTCCTCCAAATACCCCCTAGGAACAGCCCCCAACACTTGTTAGAATAAGAGGTGTCCGAGGTTTGCACCCGAGGTGAAAAGGTGGTACGAAATAAGGAAGGTGAGAAAGGAAGGGAAGTCAAAATACCTGGTATTGACACGACAGCAACACGTCTCTCTGTTTGATGACACAGGCTCTCTGTGTTTGTTTTCTCCTATGAAATATATAGGCACAATCAGGGTTTGGCAAAAACAAAACAACTCATAAATATTTTGGTCCTGAGGGGCGTGGCTTGGCCGGTGGCAAAATGGCTGCTTGCTAGAGCAGCTCTGCGGACCGAGTGATACCATCCTTCATTATCCTGTGATATACCGCAGCTCTGTGCCTACCGTTATTAGATCCGGGCATCGGAGCACTCGGAGCAGTCCGCTGGCCTGGTGCGGACATTGGCGGTGGTCGGAGACGCGGACTTTCAGCGCCCGCAGCTAGCAATCGAGGGGACAAGATGGCGGCCGCTGCTGGAATCGGGGTATAATGGCTACGCAACGCGAGAGGAGTACCGTCTGAGGAGGACTGCCACGAACACCGGACGAGCATCGGAGTTGTGATTCTGGGCTGCGAGGGCTGGCGGTCAAGGAGCAAGTTGGCGATCGCCCGGGGTACCGTGATACGCGACCCAGAGCGGAGTGCGTGAGGCGGCCGGGAGCCGGTACTGGGTGCTGCCTCCTTCCACTGACTGTCGGGGCGAGCGCCCTGAGTAAATTGTACATTTACCTGCATTGCGGCTGAGATCGCATGTCATCCAGCGCGGCAAACACATAAGTGGCGGAGCGGAGTGGAGAGTAGCAAGGCGACGAGTCAAGTGCATGGTGCCTAAATGTGAGACCCCCCCATATTGTTGGCAACGGAGTGGGCCGGGCCTGCAGGAGTCTTTGCGAGTGACGGCATGATACAGGAACTTACCCAATAAATAGCTGGGTACATTGACTGCTTGTACAATATTACCTCTGGGCCTGAAGGCCTGTGCACTGCGGGGGCGGCAGTGAGCTCAATAGACGGTGGCGTGCAGGCACCAAGTAAACTGGGTCGCACGGCTGAGGACTCTGCGCAGGGCCGGGTTGTCCAAATCCGCAATTTACTGACTTGTGACGACAGGCAGCAGTGGGTGACCACAGTCAAGCAGCTGAACATCGACAAGCGGTGAGTGCTGGTGGCCGGGTCTCTCATCTTGACTCAGGCTCGCTGTGGATTGCGCCGGAGGGTGCAGCAGCCGGAGTGGGGCATAAGTTGACACGCTACATTGTAGTGGCTGGAGGCTAGCTGCCACACAGACTACGTGTGTTCCAAGATGGGGAAAACAGACAAACAACAGTTGCTCCTAACCTTCGAAGCTAAGAGATTGACCAAGTCTCAGCAGCAGGCAGCGTCGGACTCGGAGCAGGAATCTCCAGATAAAACTCCTACTGCTCTACGAGGCAACATTAATGGCAATGCAAACCAGCCTACAGTCAATCGATGGTAAAATTGATGCCCTTAATATGCACATGGATCAGTTCGCCAATAGGCTGGATAAGCAGGGGGCAAGAATAGGCGAGGCGGAACAGCGAATCTCCACAGCCGAGGACACCTTGCAATCTGTGGCCTCCAAAAGTCTGGATATGGAAAAAGTGCTTGCTGTGATCCAGGCAAAGAATGAAGATCTTGAAGCGAGGTCTCGCCGCAATAATCTCCGCATTCTTGGATTACCAGAATCGACCAACACGGGTAGGATGGAGGTGTACATTGAGAAAATAATCATGGAGATATTCGGGCCAGAGAACCTCTCTAACGTAATGCTGGTGGAGCGCGCGCACAGATCGATTGTGGCGCGCCCAGTCTCGGGGGCCCCGCCGAGGCCTATGATCGCTCGTCTCCTCAACTATTGGGATCGGGACACAATACTCCGCATGGCAAGAGAGAAGCAGAAAATCACGCACGAAGGAAATATGATCGAGTTCTACCCGGACTTCACGGCCACAGTCCAAGCAGCAAGGCGGGAATTTATCCCAGTGAAGAAGAAACTACAGGCCGAAAAGATCCCCTATGCAATGCTCTACCCGGCCCGCTTGCGGGTGGAGGTGGATGGTACACAGATACTTTTCACGAATCCGAAGAGTGCTATGGATTTTGTAAAAACATGGCAGAAGAATCGGAAATCTACAGATGCCCCCATGTCGGACGTTGAGTAATGCATGGTGTGCAGATGGGCTGATAAGATAGTTGGTGGGACGCTGTCCTAAACTGGAACATTGACTTAAACTTATTCAGATGCACCTACGATGGGGTTAAATGCAAATCATTAGGTAAAAAAGTACTACTGGCCTTGTAAGTGCTGAGGGTTAGGGCGGGGGGCTGTCTGACGTACCTTTCAGGTCTATGGTATAACTGAGCTAATACTAAATCGCTTTGGGTGCTGGTGGGGCTTGATGGAAATTTCATGGATTTGGGCACAGGATGTGGGACATAGTGTTTCCTCGATCACCTCCCGTTACCATCGGGAGGAAGTGCCTGAGCCTGCGACGCCCCCAAATGGGTGCACCCCTAATCTATTTGTGGGCTTGCTGTTTGGGGGATGGCTTCGGTTAGGTGGGGAGGCTGAAGTGGGCGGGGGTAGAGTGGGGTTTTTTTTTTGTGTTGTAACCACAGTACAGGGCATTTCTAAGTCTAATTGCTGGTCTGGTGGGATGAGTGGAGCGAATGCGCTGTCCAAGTATTTCGGGCTTGAGTCTGAATGACACCAAAGGGTGGGGTGATTAAAATGATAACATGGAATGTAAGGGGACTCAACAATCCAAAGAAGATAAGGATGGTCTTTGCATATTTAGATAGACACGCTATAAATGTAGCCTTGCTGCAAGAGACACATCTGACCAAACATACCGAGGCTAATGTGGGTAAAAGGTGGGCGGACACGGTTGTGGCCTCGTCATACTCGGCATACTCCAGGGGGGTTATGATCTTAGTTAAAAAAGGCACTCCGTTTCGGGTGCTCCACACTGAGGGTGACGAACAGGGTAGGCTTGTCCTGCTACAAGGCTATCTGGGTGGATCTTTAATTACGTTGGTGAATAGCTATGGGCCAAATGTGGATGATCCGGCCTATTGCAGTGATGTGTGGAGACGGTTGCGTGCATTGGAACCAGTGCAAATCATTTGGGAGGCGATCTGAATATTTATCTTGACCCGGAGATGGACAGATTGGCAAACACTGATTGGCATGGTAAGATAGCTACTAGCACAGTTAAAGAAATCATGCATGAGGAAGGATTGATTGATGTTTGGAGGGTCAGGAATTAAGGGATAAAGGACGGTATCTTCACATCCGCTGTTCATAACTCCTGGTCTAGATTGCACTATTGGTTAATATCGGACACTGCAGGGTCATGGTGTTGAAAAACGAGGCAGCATCTGTGAGGCCTGCACAAATAACATGACTACATTTGTTCTTCACTGGGAACCAAACACCCAATTGTAGCGCCTGACTCTCAGAGGGTAGCGTTGCAGAGCAGTCTGAGGCTTACTCAAGGGAGGTGGTGTGGGCTAGTAATCGCCATTTGCAGGTGCTCAGAAATAACACTCAATAATTGATTGTCCAGTCTGTACTTTGCTTTATAAAAGTAAGAGTACATTTATTAAACACACACACTACTCAATACTATGCCCCAATTTACAAATATACATAAGCTGTTGGAATTACTTTGTGACATTGCGTCGGCGCTCCCCCACCTCCACCTTCAGCGGGGGCCAGGGTGGGCTCCTGGCCCCCTTTCAGGGCATTTTTCACGGGGAGCGCGACGGCGCTCCCCGGCTTTACTTCTCTGTGGGGGGCAGCCCCCGGGACCCGTTCCACCCCGGGGGCATCTCTGAGACCGGCGGCGGAGCCCCACGTGCTTCGTCGTCGGTCTTCTTGGGGGTCAAAGGTCGCCTACCCTTCCGGGGGCCATATCTCAGCCCCTGGGGGTCCGATCTGCCCCATTTTCGCGTCTTCTTGCTCCTGGTGGCGCTCCCCAGCCACTGGGACCACTCTCCTTCGCCCTCCGGGTCTCCAAGAGGATACATTCTGCAGGGAGCGGTCTTCACTGGCTCCCTGCGCCAGCCTTTCGCCAGGCTCTCCTCCTGGGCCTCTCTTCTCCCTGCGCAGAGGCACCGGCTTCTGCGCACCGGTCCTGGGCTCTTCTGGCGCTGTTAGGACCCTGGGGGGCAGTCCGGGGGTTCCTCCTTCCAACTGCCCATTGCCAGGCTCCAGCACCTTCTGCCTCAGCAGACCACACCCCAGAGAGAGTTTCTCTTCCTGTGCAAGCACTTTTTAAAAGTTGAGTAGGGGGCTGGCAGGAAGTCTCTGTTGGTCCTATCAAACAGCGACACATCACTTCCCTGCCCCTGCTCCCTCCTTCTTGTCCAGCCTCTGGGCTGGTTCAAAATGGCGTCGTCCAGGGTCTCTGGCCACATGGTCTCTGAAACAAGAGCCCTTCCCTCCTTGGTGCAGCCTGGTGCCGGGCACCAGTGATAGCTGCTGATGGATGGGCCTGTAGCCCCACCCATCTTCTCCTCGTGGAAGAAAGGTTATCCATCCAGCTGAGGTCAGCCCTCAGCCTGGCCCTGGTTAGGACTGACTCAGAGAAATGTGACATTAAAAAGCAGTACAAATATGACTTTGGACTCTGCAGAATACTCCTTCTCACACCCGTTACAGTGGACTTTAGTGCGTGTCTGGAATCTGTAGGCCTTAGGAAAGTGACACTAGCCCATGGGCTCCACTTCCCCATAGGGGAATAATGAAGTGAAAAACACAGTCAAACACACTGACTTTCCCTGGCATGTTTCTTCCCAGTGTATAAAGCCTATTCCATGTCACCACCCAATTCTGCATAAGTCCTGCCACACCATTCACTTTGTAGCTGCTCCTGGACTGCGCACGCCAGGAATCTCCCCTGCGCAGCCCCTACACGTTTGCACACGCATGTACACAGGTGCCTGCATGTAACCAGCCCGGTGCCCCTTACTCCAGCTGCTGCGCAGCGGCCTAGTCAAGCCAGGGGGACACCAGTAAAATCCACATGCAGTCTCTTTCATCATGAGTTCACTGTGGATGAGTCCCAATTTATGAGGCTCTCCCACAGTAAAAGCTCAACACACAGGTGCTCAAAAAGCGAAAAATCCGGGCGGCCCATAGTGTCAGAACCACCTTCTAACACACGGGTTGAGACTGTGGCGCATTTACCAAAAACGTTATCTGATCATGCGCCGGTGATGCTGGCTTTGACTGTGCCGACGTTTAGTAGGCCCCCTAATCTTAAAGAAACACGTTAGTTATAGATTCCTTACCTTAGAATTACCCCCAGGCGTCAGACTGGATCCGGAAAGTTTTTTCGTCAGCAGTACCTCTGCGCGTCGGAAGGTGGCGTCGGTCGGCTCCGCGTCTGTCGTTGGCATTGTGGTCGCCGGAATGATGTCGCGGTAGCTACTTAGACGCCGCCCTCGCGCGCTGAAGTCAGTTCTTTCTTTTTCCGCGCCAGCCAGTGCAGATCCGGGAAGAGCGGTACCTCCAGTCATTTTTTTACTGACTTTTTCTCGACTTTTGTCGACTTCTTTTTCGAGTCTTCGACTCCTAAGGTGCACGAGGGATGCCCGGTTTCAAGGCCTGTGGTTCCTGTCATCGGATGATGTCGGTGACGGATCCGCACCGCGTGTGTCTCTTTTGCCTGGAGCGCGACCACGACACCAACTCGTGCTCCGACTGCCGGTCGATGGCGCCAAAGGCTTTGTGGGAGCGGTCCCGAAAGCTGCTTGAGCACCGGCAGTCGGCTCCGCGCCGTTCGAGGTCCCGGTCGCGAGGGAGGTCGAGGGACCGGTCGCGGAGCCACCACCATTCGTCCAAGTCTTTGAAGTCTTCGCACTCGGGGTCGGGTAAGTCGAAGCATAAGAAGTTGAAGAAGCATTGTCGCTCTTCGACTTCTCCTCGTCGGTCGGCCGATCCGACGAGGACCGCGGGTGGTGCCCCTCCCGCGGCTCCGCGCGCTGAGCCCGACGAGTCTACTCCGTGTTTCCCTCCCTTTCCGGGACCCGGAGCGACTCCCGCCCAGCTTTGTACGTTCTACGAGGCGACGCATGCCACCTTTGGGCGGACCGACCCCGCCGGCGCGCCTTCGGGCCCCGCGGACTTGGTTGGGGGGCCTAGGCCTTCTCCGCCGGCGGCTCCAGCCCCGGTGACTCAGGCCCCCCTTGGATCGACGGCACCACTACCGCGTTCGATGCCGGTCGGCCCCCCGGCCGGCGTCGACCCCGGCCTCCATCCCGACGTGGACCTGGAGCTGGACCGGCGTCATCCGACGCCGGATCCGGCGCCGAGAGGGGTTTTTGGCCCCTGTTCACTCCTGGGGTCCCTTTTCAACCAGAATGGCACCCAGAGGATGAGGAGGAGGACTGGGAGGGGTCAGGGGACCCTCTGACTGACCAGTTGGACAGTGAACAGGACTGGAGAGAGGAACTGGGGGATGCCAGTGGTTTGGACACCTCCCCTGACCTTGGCATGTTGTCTCCTCCTACCGTGGCTACGGAGGAGGGAGCGTCATACGCAGTGGTGTTGCGTAGGGCGGCCGAGGCTCTCAACCTCGAGCTTCCTACGGTGGCAGTCAGGACTAACCTCCTGACAGAGGTGCTTCAACCGGCTGCGAGCTCTTCGGAGCCCTTGCTACAGTTTAATAAGGCCCTCACCGACGTCCTTTTTGGCACGTGGTCCAGGCGCAACACGGGGGCTCCCGTGGACAGGATGATTGCCCGACGCCACTGCCCGGCTCCGGGCGACCCCACTTTCCTCTCCCAACACCCCACCCCAGAGAGCTTGGTAGTCCAAGCCTCCACTTCCAAAAGCGCATTCCCTACCGCTCCACCGGAAAGGGAATCCAAGAAGCTGGACCATCTTGGAAAGAACATTTTCTCTTCCGCCAGCTTAGGACTGCTGTCCGTAAACACTGCATGTCTCTTGGGCCGTTATTCCCACTCGGTGTGGGATACAGTGGCGCAGGTGCTGCCTCAGTGTCCGGAGGAGGCCCGGGCCGTGCTCTCCCAGGCTGTTGCCGCCAGGAGGGATGCAGCAAAGTTTACGATACGTTGTGGGCTGGACACCGCCTGGATGAGGTCGACTGGCTTTTCAGGGGATGTCCAGAACACCTTAATGGACATGCCCTTTGATGGCCGTCACCTTTTTGGCGACAAAGCAGACAACGCTCTAAAGCGTTTCAAGGACTCACGGGCTATGGCCAAGTCCTTGGGCCTCTCCACCCGCCCTGCGCAGTCTGCTTTTCGCCCCTTTCGTGGCTACGGAAGGGGTGCCCCGCTATGTCCCACCCAGAGCCACAGGCCGCAGCAAGTTACCCGACTTTCGCGCGGACGTGGGAACAACCGTCGTGGTTCCGGGGGCCAGCGGGCGGGCCAGTCCACCAACCCCCCCTCTGCAGCAGCCTCCAAACCCTCCTAGTCCGACCTTTCAGGCCCATCAAACGCCAGTGGGCGGCAGGATTCGCCATCACCTCCCCCACTGGCGCACCATCACGTCGGACAGGTGGGTTTTGCAAATAGTCCGAAGGGGCTACTCCCTCCCCTTCGAGACTACCCCTCCAGCCATGCCACCGAGATACCACCGCATGTCGGAGGATCACCTGGCCCTTCTCCAGCAGGAAGTTACGGCTCTCCTGGCCAAGGGAGCCATCGAGCCCGTTCCTGTCCCAGAAGTAGGTCGTGGTTGCTACTCCCACTACTTTCTGGTTCCCAAGAAGGACAAGGGCCTGCATCCTATCTTGGATCTCAGGGACGTCAACCGCTTCCTCCGGAAGGAGAAGTTCAAGATGTTGACGCTCGCTCAGGTCTTGTCTGCCCTCGACCCGGAAGACTGGATGGTTGCGTTGGACTTGCAGGATGCTTATTTTCATATCCCCGTCCTGCCGGCCCACCGGCGTTACCTACGGTTCACGGTAGGCCAGGAGCATTTTCAATTTACCGTGCTCTCCTTTGGCCTCACCAGCGCCCCTCGGGTGCTCACGAAAGTGATGGCGGTGGTCGCAGCTCATCTGCGCAGATCAGAGGTTTCAGTCTTCCCCTATCTCGACGACTGGCTGTTGAAGGCGGGCTCGCCCCAGGCTGTCGTTTCCCACCTCCAGACTACGGCCGACCTCCTGCATTCGCTGGGGTTCTGCATCAATGTGCCGAAGTCACACCTGATTCCCTCTCAGAAGCTCCTTTTCATCGGAGCGGTTCTGGACACGACGCGGTTTCGGGTCTATCCTCCCGAACAGCGAGTCCGGGATATCTGAAAGAGACACGTTAGTGACAGATTCCTTACCTTAGAATATCCCCAGGTGTCAGGCTGGATCTGGAAAGTTTTTGGGGGCAGTACCCCTGCGCGTCGGTAGGCGGCGTCGTGCGGCTCCGCGTCCGTCGTCGGCGTCGTGATCGCCGGGATGACGTCGCGGCCAGTACTTAGACGCCGCCCATGCGCGCTGGCGTCAGTTCTTTCTTTTTCCGCGCCAGTAAGCGCAGATCCGGATTGAGCAGTGCCCCAGTCATTTTTTGACTGAGTATTTTTTGTGACTTTTTGTCCCAGTTTTCGAGTCGTTTCGACTCCAAGGTGTCAGTAGGGATGACCGGCTTCAAGCCATGCGAGGTCTGTAATCGCATGATGTCGATTACGGATCCGCACCGAGAGTGTCTCTTCTGCCTGGGGCGCGGCCACGACCCCAAGTCGTACCCCGAGTGTCGGTCCCTCGCCCCGAAGGTTTTGCGAGAGCGGTCTCGAAAGCTTCTCGAGGTCCCGGGAGAGGTCGAGGGGCCGGTCGCGGAGCCGTCCTCATTCGTCGGGGTCGAAGTCTTCGTCTTCAGGTAAGGCGAAGCACAAGAGGTCTAAGAAGCGTCGCTCTAAGACCTCCCCTCGCCGGTCTCACGACTCGGCTGAGGGTCCTGTTGGTACCGCCCCCGCGGCTCCGGGAGTACCCGATCAGCCGACGCCGGCCTACCCGCCTGTTCCGGGTCCGACGTCGACTCCAGCCGACATCCAAAACTTCTTGTCGGCCATGGCTCGCATCTTCGGGCCTAAGGGTTACCCCGGTGCGCCTTTGGGCCCCGCGGGCCCCAGTGGGGGTCCTCCCTCGGCACCACCGGCGGCTCCGGCCCCGGTGTCTCCGGCGGCTCCGGCCCTGGTGTCTCTGGCGGCTCCGGCTCCGCAGGACCCCCTCGGATCCAGGCCTGGATCCCGGTCGACGCCGGTTGACCTAACCACACCTCCACCGGCGCCGACCTCCCCGGTACCGGACACGGTCCCGGGCGACGCCGTCCCCAGGTTTTCCCCGGAACCGGACACGGAGCCGGATCGACATCGACCGACGCCGATGGGACTTTTCTTCCCTCATGTCCGCCCTCCATACTTTTGACCTGTTTTGGAGGACGAGGAGGACTGGGAGGGGTCGGAAGACCCTCTCACAGCTCAGTGTGAGCCTTGTCAGGACTGGGCAGAGGAACTGGGTGATGCCAGTGGCCTGGACACCTCTCCAGACCTTGGCATGCTGTCTCCTCCTTCCGTGGCTACGGAGGAGGGAGCAAGCTATGCAACGGTGTTGTGTAGGGCGGCCGCGGCCTTGCGCCTCGAGCTTCCTACGGTGGCTGTCAGGACTAACCTCCTGACGGAAGTGCTTCAGCCGGCGGCTACCTCTTCGGAGCCACTGCTGCCCTTCAACGACGCACTTTCTGACGTTCTTTTGGGCACTTGGTCCAGGCCCACCACAGGGGCTCCTGTGGACAGGAACGTAACCCGACGCCATCGCCCGGCCCCGGGCGACCCCTTGTTCCTCTCCCAACACCCCACCCCGAGAGCTTGGTTGTTCAAGCCTCTGCCTCTCAGAGCGCCTTCCCTACGGCTCCGCCGGACAGGGAATCCAAAAAGCTGGAACAATTTGGGAAGAAGATTTTTTCTTCCTCCAGTGCTGGCTTGCGGTCCGTGAACACCGCTTGCCTTTTGGGCCGTTATTCCCACTCTCTGTGGGATTCGGTGGCGCAAGTGCTGCCTAAGTGTCCTGAGGAGGTCCAGACACTACTCACCCGTGTTATTGCAGACGGGAGAGACGCACCAAAGTTCACCATTCGATGTGGCCTAGACACCGCTGACTCTCTGGGCAGATCGCTTGCTACGACAGTGGCGCTGCGCCGTCACGCCTGGCTGAGGACCACTGGTTTCTCGGGCGATGTCCAAAACACCCTTATGGACATGCCCTTCGATGGTATCCTCCTTTTTGGCAATAAGGCAGACAGCGCGCTGGAGCGCTTTAAGGACTCGCGGGCTACGGCCAAGTCCTTGGGCCTCTCCGCCTCGCGCCCTCCGCAGCAGTCTGCTTTTCGCCCCTTTCGTGGCCACTGAAGGGGTGCCCAGTCACGTCCATTGCCCAGCCACCGGCCCACGCAGCAAGTGCCTTCACGTGGCTGAGGACGTGGCTCCCGCCGAGGTGGGTCGAGTAACCAGCGTGCGGGTCAGGCCACCACCTCCGCCCCATCCGCGGCCTCCAAGCCCTCCTAGTCCATCCTTTCAGGTCCACAGCACGCCAGTGGGGGGCAGGGTCCGCCATCACCTTCCCCACTGGCGTACCATCACATCGGACAGGTGGGTCTTGGACATTGTCCGAAGGGGCTACTCCCTCCCCTTCGAGACTACCCCCCAGCCATGCCACCTCAATACCACCGCATGTCGGGGGATCATTTGGTGCTTCTTCGAAAGGAAGTTGCGGCCCTCTTGGCCAAGGGGGCCACCGAGCGCGTTCCGACCCCAGAAGTAGGGCGTGGTTGTTATTCCCACTACTTTCTGGAGCCCAAAAAGGACAAGGAGGACATGCGTCCTATCTTGGACCTCCGGAACGTCAATCGCTTCCTCCGGAAGGAGAAGTTCAAGATGCTCACCCTAGCTCAGGTCTTGACTGCCCTCGACCCTGGAGACTGGATGGTAGCGTTGGACTTGCAGGACGCATATTTTCACATCCCCGTCCTGCCGGCCCACCGGCGTTACCTGCGGTTCACTGTAGGCCTCGAGCACTTTCAGTTCACCGTGCTCCCCTTTGGCCTTACCAGCGCCCCTCGGGTGTTCACGAAAGTGATGGCGGTGGTCGCAGCTCATCTGCGCCGGGCAGGGGTTCCAGTCTTCCCCTACCTCGACGACTGGTTGCTGAAGGCGGGCTCGACCCAGGCAGTCGTCTCCCACCTCCAGACTACGGCCGGACTCCTGCACTCGCTGGGGTTCTCCATCAACGTGCCGAAGTCGCACCTGATTCCTTCTCCACAGCTCCTTTTCATCGGAGCAGTTCTGGACACAACGCAGTTTCGGGCCTATCCTCCCGAACGGCGAGTCCAGGATATTCAGGCTCTGATTCCGATCTTTCAGCCTCTATCCTGGGTTTCGGTACGGATGACCCTGAGGCTGCTGGGCCTCATGGCCTCCTGCATCCTGCTGGTCGATCATGCCAGATGGCATATGCGGGCTCTGCAGTGGGACCTGAAGTTCCAGTGGGCACAGCATCAGGGGAACCTGTCCGATTACGTCCAGATCTCGGAGGGAACTGCACGGCAGTTGCAGTGGTGGCTCTCGAACCAGCAATGGGTCACGGGCAGATCCCTCTCCCTTCCCCAGCCAGAGCACACAGTTGTGACGGGTGCGTCCCTTCTGGGATGGGGCGGTCACATGGGAGAGGCGGAGATCAGAGGCCTCTGGTCTCCGGCGGAGTCCCGGCTCCATATCAACCTTCTGGAGCTCCGGCTTGCACTGAAGGCATTCCTTCCCTCTGTCAAAGGGAAGGTAGTGTAGGTGTTCACAGACAACACCACCGCCATGTGGTACTGCAACAAACAAGGCGGGGTGGGGTCGTGGACCCTATGTCAGGAGGCTCTGCGTCTCTGGACATGGCTGGAACATCAGGGCATATCCCTGTTGGTTCAACACCTGGCAGGTTCTCTGAACGCCAGTGGGCTTAGTACCAGAAGATGGAGCGACCCCATTAGCTCTGCGGCACACCTAACCATGCCGCGCAGACCCCTACAGGACGGACACTAGTGTCCCAGTATAGGGACACTGCACTGGAAAATTCACCCATCCCACCGACAGCGACCGGCACGTAGGCCGGGAACCCGGCGCTCAAAAGAACCAACTGAACGGACGTAGTCCACCCCTGGAGAGAGGAGCGCATAGAATAAAGCAGTTGAGCACCAACGAATAACTCCCCGCACCCTCTGCAACCATGGGGAGACTGCGCTCGAATGTGGGGCCACAGACATCAAATTCAACACGAAACTTATCCCCAGCAGCCGATGATCAACGCACTGATATGGGGAGCTCGACAACCATCTCAATGTCTGACAAACTGAACACTCGAGGGTCCCGATGGAGGATCAAGATTCTACTAGGAGACGACCACCGCAAACTGGCCAACAAAGTCGCGGATGGGGAGAGGGCCCTGTCCACGCTACAGCCCCTAACAAAGACACAACAGGAAACTCTGCAAGATCTCCAGTCCCGAGTCTTGCTATTGGAAGGGAGAGCAGACGATCGGGAGGGATGCTCCAGAAGTAGCAACATCCGGGTGCTGAACCTACCTGAGGGGTTGGAGCGGTCAGACCCCATCAGATATGTGGAGACCTGGCTCAAATCATTCTCACCAGCCTCGGAACTAACTGCCTTCTTCTCCGTGGAAAGAGCGCATCAGGTACTGGTGCAGCACCCGCCCCCGGGGTCCCCTCTATGGACGCTGTTTGTGAAGCTCCTCCACTTCTGAGACAGAGGCGCTGTACTACGAGCCGCTAGGCTGAACGGGCCTATTAGTGTAGAAGAGAAACACGTTATGCTCTTTCCGGACTACTCTCGTGCAGTGCAACGCCAACAATCTTCCTTTCTAGAGATAAAATGCCATCTCCGCCAAAAAGGGATACAGTTCTCCCTACTATTCCTAGTGCGCCTCAAAATAATGCACGAAAAGGTCACAACCTTCTTTACGGATCCATAGGAGGCATACGACTGGATGGAACTCCATCTACAGGATAACCCAAACCCAGAGACCACCCGGAAAGCCCGAGCACGAGAAGCCCAGAAAAGACACCGTCGCAGGAAGAAAACCCAACAGCAATCCAGGTCTCAGCCGCATGGAACTATCACAGGGTCCCCCAACCTGGAACAAATCATAGCAGAGCGCAAAAGGGCCCTGCAGGCGGCAGACTTGGGTCCCGCCCGGTGATCTCAGATGAGGAGAGAGATCCCTACATCTTGTCCGAAGAGGACCCTAGCGACTCAAGCACCTCTCGGACAGAATCAGTGACCCCACCACTGGTGACCCCGCAAACAGTCGACACACTCATCTGAAAGACACTTGCAAGAACTTTGGCTTCCTCTACTTTACCCTCACTCTCAGCATCATTCAGATATGTGAGACCCAAGCCACATGCAAACACATTTTAAAACAGCCCCCAATGGCTCCAGTCCCCACCGGGCACCCAGTTTCCCTATGGCAAACACACAACGCTGGCCCTGAGTTGACACGCACACAGCCCCCATTGTACACTAGTGTGTTTGCACCATGTTTTGTATGAACGTATTGCCCGTTGCAGTAGGTCCCCAGTATTGTGATCATGTCTCGTCACAGTTTTCACCCCTTCCCCAGTTCCTACCCAACTCCCTACCTAGACTCTTACAGTGGACGGACGCAACCACCAAACCTCATCAGTTACTCGCGGGGTAGGGGCAATATCTACACAAGGCCTCCATTAGCGCCCCCTCCTCCAACGTCACTAATATCCCCTATGACCCCCACAGCAGATACTAAGTTCATCAATCTGAATGTTCAGGGAATGCACACAGCGCGCAAACGGTACACCGTTTACTCATATATCATGTGCCCACAAGCGCAGATAACATTGCTTCAGGAAAGGCACCTCACCGCTGGCGAACTAGACTGGCTATGCAGGCGCTGATGGGGTACCTTTTGCGCCACCACATACTCAGCGTACGCGCCAGGGGCGCTGACATGGCTCAGACCTGGGGTCCCTTTTCAGGAAACTCGTAGGGTGGTAGACACAGAGGGGTGGTATACATTCCTAGAGGGGCTCCTAGATGGCCAACCGATACTAATAGGCAGCATCTATGCACCGAACGTTGAGTAGGGGAACTTTTGGGACTCCCTTTTGGGCCTCCTGGCCCAGTTCACAACTCTGCCGTGGATCCTAGGGGGAGATTACAATTGTGTGCTGGACCTCTCCATGGATAGGTCTCATCCCCCCCTCCCCAATTCCCGGGCAGGTGCGCAGACGGAACACTATCACACTTGGGTAAACCACTGGTCACTTCTGGACGCCGGGAAAAACCGATACCCGGTGACCAAGCTCTACTCCTTCCACTCCATCCCCCACAACCTACGGGTACGACTCGACCGATTCCTATGCTCGCCAGAAGTCATTCCTATGATTCACAGTATAGACTATCTAGGCTGGGTTTTATCGGACCATGACGCACATGCGTTGGCCCTCAAATGGCGCCCACCTCTGTCCCCAGTCCCCTTCTGGCGGCAACCACGAGACTGCCTTGAGGACCCAGTATTTCGCCACGAACAAGAAAATAGCATCCAAAGCTACTTCTCAGAGAATGCCAACACGGCATCCTCCAGGATGCTAGAATGGGACGCCTTTAAGGTGGTCATTGGAGGAGCATGTCTCCGACAAATAGCAGGGGTCCGCAGGACACAAGACCACAACCTACAGGCGATGGAGAACAAACTGGCGACCCTGACCATGGCTGAGGATACCAGCGCGGCATCAGATCACGGAGGCAAAGACGGTGTATGCGGAGGCTCTGGCGGATCTACACAGATACAATTTCAAGGCATACACGGCCAGGACGCACCGGTAAGGGGACCGGTCCGGATCGCTGTTGGCCTGGCTAATCCGCCAAGACACAGACACGCGACCAATCACAAAAATAGCCGGCCCCACAGTAGTCATGGCTTACTCACAGACGGAGATCTTACAGACCTTCTATGACTATTACGCCAAGGTATACAGTGCCCCAGGACAGAGCGGTCCGGACTTCGCAAATAGGTTTCTGGCCCTTCTGCCCATACCCCAAATTACTTCATCTGACAGAACCCCCTCTTGACGCGCAAATCACATCAACAGACTTGAAAAATGCAATTCAAGCCTTGACACGAAACAAGGCCCCGGGTCAGGATGGCCTACCATTAGAATATTACAATACGTGCTCCACGCAGTTGGCACTCAGGTTGGAAGCGATGTACAGAGAAGCGCTGAAGGGTGGAGAACTCCCCGGTTTGCTGCTCGAATCCATATTAGTGTCGTTCCTGAAGCCAGACTGAGACCCTATACTATTGGCTTCCTACCGACCAATCACACTGTTATCGGAAAACTGTAAGATCCTAGCGGATCGATACACCCAGGTCCTCTCGGCATTGATACACCCAGGCCAGTGTGGGTTTGTGCCGGCCAGAAATACCTCCCATAACATCTGTAGGCTGTTCCACGTCCAGGATCAGGCGCCAGGCCGACTTCCCCGTGCCGCTTACCTGGTCCTGGACCTGGAGAAAGCATTCAACACCTTCACCTGGCCATACCTTTTTGCGGTGCTTCAGCGCACAGGAATAGGTCCCGCAGTTATGGACTTACACAAAGCTACTGTATACGAAGCTCACATCTCAAATACACCTCAGCTGCCACATCTCAACCTCCTTTCAGGTGGCAGGCAGAACGCGTCAGGGATGCTCACTCTCCCCCCTCCTCTTTGCTTTAGCAATGGAGCCCCTGGCAATCCACCTCCGAGAGGAGGGAAAGGAATGGGGCATCCCATTAGCAGGCACTACCCACAGCGTGTCCCTGTACGCTGATGACCTGATGTTGTACGTACGGGACATCACGGTGAACCTTACACCCCTCTAGGCCACTTTGCAGCCGGGTTAAAAGTCAAATGGGCGAAATCCACTCTATATCCCCTAAGTCCTGACCTCCCCCTGCGAGAGATATGTGTCGGCAACGCCAGGCTCACCTGGAGCAAGAGAGCCCCTCGTTACTTAGGTATTAGGACCAGATCAAATAGAGGCTATGAGGCCAATGAGTGGTTCTTGGATAATCTGAAAACTGCCAAATTAAACCTTCGAGGAGCAGAACGGAAATGGCGGACCAAGTACTCGCCTGACCTTAAAATACTGTATGCTCAACAACGTAAAACATACAAAACCTTAATAAGGCAAGCAAAAATGAGTTTCTTTACAGGTAAAATCCTGAACACCCCTAACAGATCTAAGGAGATATTTAAGATCGTCACCGACCTCTCTAACCCAGATAGAGTCACACTCTCGGTCATACCTACTCAAACCATGTGTGACTCTCTCAATGCTTTTTTTGTGAATAAGATCGAGGCCATTAAAAAAAGCATTCCTCCCTGCTCAACACACAATAATCAATCTCTAGGTGATACAAATAGCTACACGCTCTCCTGCTTTCCCAATATAACGCAAGAGGACCTAGCGAATCTTTTAATAAAAGTCAAGTCAGGATCTCCAAACGATATTTGCCCCCGAAGGTCTTGAGAGTAATAATAATAATAATAATAGAACTTTATTGTTGGTTAATTAAAACCCTTACAATATAAAAACACTTGTAGCATATTCTTAAAAGAAACATTAAATAAAATTGCGGAAATTACAATTGACATTTTGGTTAAAACTCTGCAGAGCTTCTCGGCAGTTAATATTCGACTCGAAGGCCAAGTTCTGGTCAACAGTTTTTTTGATGGTCGAAAAACTGTTACTGTACCCAGATGGGATACCGCGCTGGTATAGAGGGGAGCAGTTAGCAGCACCAATGACTTCCAACAGTTTTAACGCCTTGATGACAAATTTTGTTAACCCGATATTCAACTTCGTGTTGTCCGAGTTTAGGGCTGCTATTATGGCTTGGCGGCATGATCGAATTCCGAGCCTAAACCATTCTTCTCGCAGTAAAAAACGTCTAACAGTAAGCATTGCGGGGCATAGACAAACTATGTGTTCCATTCCTTCAGCATGGTAGTCTCACAACCTACATTGGGTATGGTTATCTGGGCGGTGCCATTCTGGGAGGTTCTTTAAAAAAGGCCATTCACCCATCCTTAGGGCCAGGAACTTTCGTTTCAGATAAAGTGCGAACGTGCTTGATAAATAACTCCTAGTTTAAAATTGGTGATCACTGCCCAGGCGTGTTTCCTTTTTGACAATATTGCCCTGTCCGAATGAAAGGACCACAGCCTGACACTCTTCTTGATAACTGCTTTTAATGGCAACTGGGAGGGGTTTGTTCCCCAGAATTCCTTGGCACCAAGTAGTTGTAAACTATGATCCAGGTGAAGCCGATATTTATGACTGGCATGACTTTTCTGAATTTCTTGCCAGACTCTGGCCTCCAAAGAACCCTCCCGGGCGTGACGCAGTCTATTACAAAACTTTATGAATGCTCCAGCCTCTACGCCGTGATGGTCAAATAGACCGAATTTGAGGCGAACTTGTGCTGGCGATGCTGACTTTGGCAGATGAAACGCACGTTTAAAAATGTTGATTGTTAGTTTGTTTAAAAGAGTGTTTGTGGTACCCTTCATGATCTCATGGCCGTACGTCAATGAATTGGTTATCTTCACCTTCATCACTTTCAACATTGTGATTAAACTAGGACCAAGTAGCTTTTTGGACAATTTTGTAGCAGCGACCTCTAGTGCCAGGGCTTTGGTCCTCAGTACTTCTTTCTGATTGACAAATGAGCTTCTAGTGTCAAGAAATATTCCCAAATATTTGTAATGAGGTGTTGAATTGATTTTTACGTTATTAAAGTGCCACCCTCCACACGTCTTCTTTAGCTTCCCAAAGGTAATTTTTCTTGAGAGTAGTATTTACAGGTTTGGATGATCTAATCCTGTCACTTTTTAAATCAATCAATACTGGGATTGTACCCAGTTCCTTTAAAAGGGCAATCATCGCACCTATTTTAAAGAAAGCAGGAGCAGATCCTTTTGATTTGAAAAACTATCGGCCTATTTCCCTCCTGCCATACCTGGCAAAACTACTTGAGTCTCATGTAGCTCGCCATCTCTAATCATTTTTAGAGGAGTCAGACTTCCTGGACCCGTGTCAAGCGGGTTTCAGGCCAGCACATTCTACAGAAGCAGTAATCATGTCAGTCATAGATGATATGCGTAAGGAAGTAGACAGTGGTAACACTCAAGCTTTGGTGTTACTTGACTTGTCTGCGGAATTTGACACGGTCGACCATATCCTCTTGGCTGACTGGGTCAGAGCCGCAGGGCTCCGGGACTCAGCCATCAACTGGATCATGTGGTTTTTGAGAGATAGAGCTCAATCGGTTGGGCTACCCCTGTCCAATTCAGCAGTGGTTCAACTAAACTGTGGGGTGCCACAGGGCTCCTATCTGTCTCCTCATCTTTTTAACATCTACATTCGCCCCTTGGTCAGCTGTCTTAAAAGAAGGAAATCGATATCTTCAACTACGCTGACGACATGCAACTGATATTTACGATCAACGATAGTCCCACGTCTAGACAGCAGTTTCAAGACACAATGCTATTCAGCCGCGATTGGATGAACAGTAACCACCTGAAATTAAACTCTGATAAACAGAGATTGCTTTTATCAAAAATAAGGTGGACCGCTGGAATCCCTCCCTCTGGCCCAGTGAGATGGTTTTGCCTCCCATGCCCAAAAAGGTGGTAAAAAGCCTTGGGGTCATCATTGATGAGGAGTTATCTTTTAAGCAGCAGGTAGGCGCAGTGACATCGTCATGCTTCGGTCAACTCAGGTGCATAAAAAAGATAAAGAAATTCCTTACTAGGGAGGCCGTGATCCAAGTTATATGAGCCTTAGTCTTGTTACGAATTGACTACGCCAATTCTCTCTATTTGGCCTCCCCAAATATCTTTTGCGTAGGCTCCAGCTAATTCAAAATCAGGCCGCCCGACTAATATACCATCTACCCATATATGGACACATCTCCCAGGTGACTAAGGAACTCCACCGGCTGCCTGTGGCACAGAGAACCATGTTCAAGGTGTGTGGTACAGTCTTTAAGGCCTTACATATGGACTGCTCCGCCTTTGTAAAATCCAGAGTTAGTAAATACTGTCCTACCAGAGAACTGAGATCTAGCCACCTACACTATCGGGATATTCCCCCATACAAAAAAAAGTACAGGAGGGTGTAGGTTCTCCGTCATTGCTCCTTGAGCCTGGAATTCATTGACATTGGAACTCAGGATTACCACTAACTATGTTAGATTTAGACAATTACTGAAAACATGGCTCTTTGAACAGGCTTACCAGTAACTGCTGATCTATATCTAATAAGCCTCCCAGTGCCAAGAGACCGCTAGGTAAATGTGTGCTCTAGAAATATTCGTTAACATAACATTAGACTCCTATCATTCTCCTAACGATCTTTATGAGGGCAACCTCAGCAAGG
This sequence comes from Calotriton arnoldi, assembly GCA_963921515.1. NCBI lineage: Eukaryota > Metazoa > Chordata > Amphibia > Caudata > Salamandridae > Calotriton > Calotriton arnoldi. The sequence goes on along the minus strand of CAWUFW010002787.1, from coordinate 176,400 downwards.
TGCTGGCAGGTATACGAGCCCAAGTAGGCTTTTGGCGGACCCAACCTCTGGCCCCTATTGGAAGAATAGCCTTGGCGACAATCATCATAGTACCCCGTCTGCTTTACCACTTTGCAAATTTGCTGGTTATCCCCTCATGCTCCTTTTGGGAACTCGACTCCCTACCCAATTCCCTCATATGTGGCAGCAGACGTCGAAGAGTCACTCTAACTAAGATGCAACTGCTGATTGACTGGGGAGGACTAGGGGCCCCATCCTTCGAAGCATACTTCCTAGCAGCACAGCTCCAGTGGCTGTCAAACTGGACAGCTGGGCGCCTTCTGGGAGAGACTGACTCGGAGACGGGACTCATGTCAATACCGGCCCTACACCGCCTACTCCTGCCTGGCACACAACCAGTCTCGACGCATCCACTGCAGGTAGCAGTAGCTAGGTCCTGCACGCTACGGGTCCACCACTTATCCTGCAGAACTCAGCTATACACCCCCCCCTGCTGCCACTAGATGGCCTACCCCGGGGCAGCGGCCACTATACAGCCCAAACAATGCAAGTATGGACAGACCACTCTCTCCTCATGACGGAGTCCCTATTGGTGTATGGTCAACTTCTCACGTTTAACCGTATAGTGGAGGAAGGCGGACTCCCACATGGACAATTCCTCCTGCACAGACAAATTGTCTCGGACTAACAACAACTATGGGACTTATCTGAAGTGGAACCCGCGACACACCCGGTACTCTACACAATCTTAAACATGGGCCCAGGACGACACTTAATCACCTTGTTATATAAGTCCATTAGAGAACTCACAGCCACACCGCTTACCCTGCTTAGACAAAAATGGGAGGAAGAATTTGAGCACCCACTACATGACAAGGATTGGGAAAGCGCCGTAGAATACCCCAAGAAAGTATCCCGAAACCCGCGGTTTAAAAATATACAATTCCACAACCTACACCGCGCATATCTAATGCCAGCACGACTCCAACGCTTCTACCCAGAGGTGCATTTCCTATGCCCATGCTGCCAGGCCCCCAACGCAACATTCCGACATATGTTCTGGAACTGCCCCACCTTACAATCCTATTAGGATACAGTTCATAGCGCACTGGGGGAGATCACAGGGCTCACCAACATAGCCACATGGGAAGCCAGCACGCTAGAAGTTTTCAGACGCCAGAAACACTGTAAAGTCCAGACACTGTTCGCATCCCTAGCCCTCCTGCTGGCGAAATGAGGAATCGCAATGCACTGGCGCGTGCCCGCAGGGCCCCCACTTGCGGCCTGGGCAGGAGCGGTCAACAAATGTGGTACAGCGGAGGAGTACGCAATAAGATATGAGGAGGTACGAGGGGTGCACCGCCGATGCATCTCCACAGATTGGGCCACACTTCTTCAGCACTTCTGGCAACAGATGACGGAAGCCTAACCACCCACGACAATGCCAACTCCAATTGAGGCGCCAGACCCGGAGCCCACAGCTGAGACCTCAAATGAGTACCCGCCCCTGCGGATTCCTTCTCGCACCGCACACACAGATATGCCCCTGTTAATCCCTAACGGAACAGATTCACCCGCACCATGACAAGACACATACAACCTGCACCATAGCCACATGTAATGAGTACATGCACCCCCAACCCCACTCCCACCCACAACCACTCACCCTTAGTTCAACCCCAAGTTCGAAAGCAATCAGCCATTCCCAAATTTCCACCTTTCGGATGCATCACAGGGAGATCCACTCTCCCAGAAGGAAAAACAAGTTCCATTTTCATGTGCCCCAGATCCCATCTCATCACCTACCTCTATTCTTGCTCTCCTGTAACTTTCACTCAAAATCTCTTGAAATGTGATCTAACGTAATACATGTACTTCCAAAGTGACAACGATATAAAATGAAACTGTAAAATGGAAAACCCAATAAAATGGTTTAAAAATAAATGAATAAATGACAGTATGGGAATCCAGAAAGTCACTTTCCAGATGTGACAATATCCAGAGGTTTGCGACCTGGGTGTATAACAAAGTCAACAATGTCTCATAATAGTCATAGTGTCTGAGAATGAGGAGAGATTATTATTGAAGTGTCATTGGTTGAGTGATATGCTCAATGCACTGACCTGTTTTCATCCCGTAATATTGGATCTATTGAATTTGAAAATGTCGCAAAATCCGGTGGTATGCTGCAGGTGTTCAGGAGAATCCAGGCGTCAGAACAAAAAAGCATTGGCAAAGCCAATAGGTCTCGGCAATGCCTCCTGCTAGTGCACTTGTCAATGTGAATGTCTTTGAGCCATGTTGTCTAGCAGCACATCTGCTGTTTTGCATGGCTTAAAGTCATTAGAAATAGTGCTATGATCCCACATCATATCTCTTTTTTTCCTGAGAGGTGGGTTCATCTAAAAAGTAATGACTTGTACTGGGATGAAGAGATAACAGGTGGTTGGACAGAAAATGAAGTTTGTAGAACATTTCCCTCTCCCCAAACTAGATCGCAATGCAAATGTAAACTAACGAGCGTAAACCACATAGTAATGCCTAGAAAGAAATAAAGGAAAAAACAAAAGAATACTACATTTTACCAACAAGTAAACATGAAATAACTATTACTCCTGTCTCAAAAGCTGAGTCATGTTAGCAAGTGTTTTTATTTTTACAAGTGTTATGAAGATTCTCTTTAATTAAAATTGCAGGGCTGGAACGGTGTGCAAATAGAAATAACCAGCAGCATTCTGGAAATGATTGACCATGCTTGAGACGTTAGGTGTCGAGCGTTCATAAAGGTTGTTGAGGCATTGGTTGCATCAATAGTACGTAAAGTGAAAGAAATACATTGACTTTGCTTTGTCCCGTATTATCAACTGGCTATATCGGAGCTGTCCTGTTATCACCTTGGGCACATATCTAGTTATTTATGTGACATTATGAAAAATACTGGTCAAGACAAAGGACAGGCTCCACTCCACGTCCACCCACTTTCTTGTTAGCATACCTCACACACTTTTAGCCTAAACAACAGTTGCACAACGAGACGCACATCTTCAAATTGAAGATTGTAATCCACGTGAGAGCTGCGCCAGACAGGTGAACAAAGGCAAGTGTTACCAAAAAACCGACTACAGATTCCAGCGTCCTCTGCACTGCAGGTCAAGGTTTCTTTGCCCAGAACTCTCGCAGCCGACCACCCCCACCACGCAATCATTGGTCGAAGCTTACTGAATTAGCCACTCATCTAGCCTGTGCATCTGTCAATCAAATCAACTTGCTGCAGCATCAAAAAACAGTGACCATTAATGTTAGGTTGACATGGCATAAAAAGAGGAGAGGTTAGAGTTGGGGATAACAGCCTGGCTGCTCAGTTTAAGCGTGTGCCGCAAACCAGGCTGGAAGACGCCTGCACCAGTGTTCTGTAGAGGAAGGGGACAAAAGTCAAATGTTATACTGTTGCTTGGATATGAATTTACCTCAAAGAAATAAAAAGACAAGAGGCGTTTGGCAAAACAGGAGCAAGTTAGTTTAATTAAACACAGCGGCCAGTATAGTCTCGACAGAATGTGTTTGAGGAAAGTCTTTCGTTGTACAAAGTTTTGGCTGACAATATATACATCTCATGAGGTACAATAAAACAATTCTGCATTCTTGAAAAAGCATCTCAGTCGTAAACTAACAGGTTTGGACATCTGATAAGGACACAGATAGCTTTCAACCTCGGGGAGAGCTAGTGTGAGCCAGTGTGCATGTGTCCAGATGTCTGGTGTGGGGAGTGCCTGATCACTGTGTGTGATGTGCATGTCGTGGCCTTATTGGCTGAGTGTTCCTATCTGCATGCAGTATCTATCTTTGTGGTATTTTGGGGGAACGTGAGCCTTTGGCCAAACGTGTTTTATTGGGGCCAATTTCCTCGGACCTGTTTGTGGTGTAACTATCTACCTGTGGAATTGATCAGGGTTTTCCCTGGGTACGCGTTTGTCTTTGGGCTAAGTGAGACCCCACTTGTGACCTGTCACTCGATAGGCATGGTTTGGGGTCGCAGGACCTGTCTGACCACGTATCTCTGACATGGGGTTGATGGGAAGGTCACCTTGGGTGAATCTGACTGCAATGATACTAGTTCATTAGAACTTCTGAAAATATTATGGCAGTCATTGATATCATTTTCACCAACATTGTGCGTACAGTTGTCACAACGTGCATCTGCATTTTCTTTACTGATATTGACATAGTTATGCATGTCTAGATCATGGCGTACATCGACATTGTTGCTACTGGTACCAGCATTGTTATGCGTGCATGGATTATGGCATACATTGACATTGCATTTATGGGTAGTGACATTGTTATGCAGGCACAGGTTATGGTATATGTTGACATTGCATTTATTGGTATTGCTGTTGTCAAGCCTGCACATATCATGGTATTCATTGACATCGTATTCATCCATTCCAAAATTCCCCCTCTAGTGGAATTTTTCAACTACTCTGTCCTCCTCATATGTCATGACCATTATATTATTTGAAATTGTGTGTGTGTCTTTAGTGTTTATTACTTTTCCTTAGCTATGTGCATACTACCTAATTTGAGGACTGCGTTTTTACAGCAGAAAACCCCCACTTGTAGGAAACCACATAACAGAAGTACAACAATGAAAACTTGGAGTAGTGATGCGAATAGTTTGGACACCTATAGGGGGATCCACAAAAAGATACTATGCAAGCAGTCCTCCTCCGGGGCACCTCCCTCCTTCTTCATTTCAGCATTCAAACGAAGCAGTTCTTGGATGGCACGAGCTAATGTCCCATTGTCCATATCATTTCCGGGGATAAAAGTACAACAGGAATCACCAATCTTGGCACACACCCCACCCTCCATCGCTGTCATCAAGTCCAACACGTAGTGATGTTTCATCACCATAGGTGGATGGCTCTCAGTTCTTCCTTAATAGCGTTTAGGCCAAGCTCAGTCTCATTGATCATCTTCAGCAACTCCCACCTGGTTATTTGTAACCAGCGGGCATTTGCCTTTGTTTGCATGGTGAAGAAGTGTAATGACCCTCCAGTGTTTACTTGAGTCTCTGTGAACAGTCTAAATTCTTCTGGAATGTCCTTTTACTGAGCACAGCCAAAATAATCAGCAGTTCTTCTCCTTCGAGCCTGATGCAACAGAGTTGTTGTTTTCTTCTGTAATGGATGTTGAGACGACTCAAACAGATCTTCTCCATGAATGACCCATATTGGAATGTGTATGGTCACAAGGGTGCAGAGGCCCTGCCATCCGGGGACGAGCTGGGTGTAGGCCAGGTCACCGTATTGCCAGAATATATCCATCAACGTGGAGGTGCACCATTGCAGGTCTGGTATGTGCAGTATCACGCCACAGTTTTTGTTACTTCCCAATGGTATTGTTGTATTCCGCTTTAGGTGTCCGTATATAGGTTTTCCTGAAACATGTCCTTATATAGGCACAATTCGCATTGTCCTTATATAGGCATAGAATCCCAGTCCTTATTTAGGCATTAACCGTGCACTCCAAATACAGGCATGGTCACCGACATCCGTCCACCCTAACGTCACAACGAGTTCTTAGAAACCAGACCCTTAAGCTCTCGGGAGTTCCCCTAGCACAGGATTATTGATTTCTCCAAGAACTCATCTATTATGTATGAACCGTTATACCTTAAGGGTTCATTCATGACGTCTTCCTCTGTCCGACTTCACGTCAATGCTAACATTCCAAGGCACCTATCAGGTATAAATATACCTTCCCTTGCCCAAGCAAGTTAGAGGAGACCTCGACTTCAGAGGAGCCCGTATCCCGGCCTGACGCACTGAGAAGACGCTGTCATTCCTGCATCGCAGAAGAATCCAGCTTTCAGTGTTCTGACTCCCTTCGCGGGGTGTTAGAGTTCCAGATCCGGCAAGAGATTCCCACCTCTCATTCTCAAGGTATGGAGCTGACTAGAACCTAGAGGGACTCTTGGCATACTAGACTTAACATACTCTTAGTATACCATACTAGAGAATACTCCACCTACTTCTTACCTTTCCCTACACCTAGACTAGGTTAGGTACATTGGGGTAGAACTAGCTTAGAGACGCATCGTATGAGTACTCGCATTTTTAGCTCATGTTATTTATGTACGTGAATATATGCTAAAAGATAATGCTAGCGCAGTATTATTTATTTCTACTGCTTACACTGTACATTATTTATCTTGCATACTGTCTCTACTGTCTTGTGATCATAACAGCACATATCTCTTACACGAGAAACAAGACTGTTCAATAAAACCTCTTTATTGAAACGCCCGTCTTTCTTTTCTGTGTAACTCTGTAGAAACTAAGCATGCACGATTGACTGAGTGAAACTGTTATCTATTGTTTCCACGATTCTGAGACGTGTTCCGATTCTAAAGGGAAACAAAGTGGTCATGTTTATGCGGTTGCCAGAAACTACTCCCTTCTTGTTCTCAAGGAGTTTCTAGTAGCCTCTGAGCTAGCTGGCACAAGTTATTAAGTTTAATATACTCGATAGGGACATACCGACCTCAGTCCTATGTCAAGCCTATAGGGTATATTATTCCAATGCGCAGAGCCTATTAGGGAAATAGGAACTACACTACATGGCGCCCACACGTTTGGTAAGGCAGTAATTTAACGCTAGATACTGAGTAACTCAGTCGTGCTTTTCTCTCAGAGACCCCTACTCACATACTCCATAAGACGTCTGGAGTGGGTAGGGTTAAATATCCGCCAAAACTAAATAGGACAACAAACCCTATATATTAGTTGTTTGGTTTGTTCAACGTTGAAGGATACAGTGTTCCAAAATATTGTGCACCTTATCTTTTGTTTCCTTGAAACTTGTTCTACATTTTTCAAAAAACAAAATGTCCATACACGGGGACAATAACACCGGGAACGGTGTAGCCGCGGCTGACCCAGTCGTAGCAGTTTTTAACTTTACAGGTTTAAATGAAACCGAGGAGGGTGTTATAGACATCCATCCAAACTTAAGAAGAGCCATCACTCTAAAACTTATAAAACATGGCCTACCATCAAGAGGCGGTAGAGCAGTTTTCATGATAGAGGCACACAAATTTTTTCAGATAGAGGTATTCTATTCATGGATAATATTCCCTGAATCAAATTCAGTAACAAAACTGTTTCACTTCTATAAAGAAGATGAACCACCAGAGGAATATATTCCTTTCGAGGATATTGAAATTCCACTAACATACCAGGAGCATCAGCTCTGGTTTAAAGGCGCCCTAAAACATCACAAAACCTTTACCAGGCTCGGTCCACTAGGTAGACCAGGAGCAACATGGCCGATTCTAGCCGGCTACACACCTCATCCTGACATCGATATAATGTCAGACGAGGAATTACTTACTCAACTTACAGAGTTAATAAAAATTTACAAACAATTAGTCCAATATGTCATGCGGACTTTCACAGTCCAACCACCATTGACCATTACAAATCAAACCCCTCAACAGGGGAATACACTAAAAATTACACCACAGACTTTATACGCAGTCATGGGTAAAATGCCCACAAAACGTGAGCAAATTCCATTCTGGATAGCTCAAAAAATTACTCAAATAGAAGCAGTATTTCTAAATACTAGCCGTTATGAGAAACACAGAATCCTAACAATCTGTTTACCAATGGGGATCACACCACAACTGGAAGACTGCACCACTTGGGGCTCAGTCTTTGCTGCCATCTATACTAAAACACATGGTGTTCCGTCAATTGCAGTAATACCAGATGTCCTGAAACAAATTCAAAATGAATACAGGGCAGAGCCTGCTCTGAATTTAGGTATGAAATTACTGAAAAACTTCGACCAGGTCTCAACAATAATATTATCTAATATTAAAGGAGAGGCAGCAGCAGTGGCGATCCGCCAACGATTAAGGGAATTCGATGTTACAGAACATCAAACTGAACTACCCAGAATAATAGAACAATCTTATGCAGAATTAGGCAGAGATAGTTTGGGTGGAAGACCATTGAAGCCAAAACTATCTGAAAGTCCTGAGAAGGACTCTATTAAACAAACTCCTACATCTTCTAAAAAGAAGTGGGAAACTAATAAACAAAATTCAAACGAGAAACGTTCTCAATCCCGAGGTAGGTCTCAAAAGGAGCCCTCTGAAAGGAGGTATAACCTCAGGAATAGGGATAATTTAAGAAAACCTGACAGGTATCAAGATACTGATACACGTTCCTCTCGTACCTTTCAGATCTCGTCACAGACATCGGAAAGAAGAGGACGGTCAGAACATAGAGAAGAACGCGTGAAATCGAAAGACGACAAACACGTTCCGAAAAATAAATCAAAACCTCAATTCTCAAAAAGAAGGTAGCAGGTCTGAAGATCAGACATGCCGAGGATACTGAGAACACAACTCAAGAACGGAGAATGGGCTCAGACAATGCTGGACAGTGCGGCAGAAGTCACAATAGCTCGCCAGAACCTGAAGGAACTTCTGGAGATAGTGGACTAGAATGAGTACATCACAGTAGAGACTGTAGACACCAGGGTTAGTACTCCACAAAAGTTATATGAAATAACACTCCTAATGGAGGGAGACATACCAAGAAAGGTGAAAACACTCTTTGGGGAGAAACTTTCAAGGGGTTATGACATACTTCTAGCAGAAAAAGACTGGCCACCACAATTTGTCAGGGAGTGCCCACATGGTGAGGACATTATTATGCCTGCCTTCTCCAACCATATTCCAATACACCTAAAATATACTTATGGCAGGAAATGGGCAGTTGCCCAGTCCCTCTAGGTTCTAGTCAGCTCCATACCTCTAAAAAATGAACCTACTGCACAAAGGCAGTACCCAATAAAGCAAGAAGCTAAAAAAAACAGGTCAGGGAGATCTTAGATCAACTTGAATACCAAGGGGTGATTGAAACATGCACCTCTTCAATGAACAATCCTTTGTTTCCTGTCTCCAAACCAGACAATACATATCGTCTAGTTTTGGATTACAGACAGTTAAACACTTGTTCTAAAACATTTGCAGTGCAAAATGCACATAGTACAGCATTAATGAATAACATTGTGCGTAAAAAATATAAAACCACATTGGATATCTCAAATGGTTTCTTTTGTCAAAACATAGCACCTGAAAGCAGGTACTTAACAGCTTTCTCAATAATGGGGACACAGCGTCAATTTTGTCGACTCCCACAAGGGTTTAAGAACAGCCCGGTGTTATTCTCAGCGAGGGTAACAGAGTTACTACAAATTTATGATAATGAGGCATTGTCATATGTCGATTACATCTATCTGACAGACGATGACCTGGATAGGCACTTGAACAGGGTGAGCACCATTATATTGGGCTTTGCCTCTGAGGGCTATAAGTTCAACTTTAAAAAATCCAGAATTGCCCATCTCAATGTCCTTTTTCTAGGATATGAGCTTTCAAGTGAAGGCAAGAGCTTGGCAACCAACTTTTTAGAAAGGTGTGCGCTGCTCCAACCTCCAAAACGCTGAAAAACTTACAATCCATCTTGGGTTTCCTAAATTTTGGAAGAACTTACATTCTAAATTACGCAGAAAGGGTTAAACCTCTCTACGCATTAATCGAAACCGGATTTTTCAATCAATAATTGGACACATGAACACACAGAAATCTTGCGTTCACTCCAAGCTAACATGTTAGCAACAAATCACTTACAAACACGCGTAAGTCAACGCAACTGTAGTGATCCGAATAATCTCGGGTCAATGCGGATTCACCTACTTAACATTTAATGAGAGTGAAAAAGTACCAATAGCATACAAATCACATTTGTATACACAAGCAGAAATGCGCTTCACTTCAATTGAAAAAATACTGACAGCAGTTCAAACCGCTGTAGCAAAAGAAAGAGCTCTAGCCCAAGGGAAACGCATTATTGTCGTAACCCCAGTACCGGCTTTAGAGGCGGTAACTAAAGCGAGCATTCCAAATGCTAAAGCATTACATCCTAGATGGATACAATGGGTTAATTCTCTTGCTGCAACAGATGTTGAATATGTTTTTGATCCTGATTTAAAAACACAAGCGTTCCTGCAATATGAACATGAATGTCCTCTGCCCACTGAAATTCTGCCTCTCGATCAGTATGAATTCATAATTTACACTGACGGATCCGCACAACCCGCTACAGGGAGTAAGCAAGCTTACAGTGCAGCGTGCGCAATCGTTAAAGGTCGCATGCTCGATGGTAACTTCAGACCAATGGTCACTAAAACTCAATCTCTAGGAGATTGTACAGCTCAGCGAGCTGAACTACAAGCATTCAAACTGGCACTTGAAAGTACAGATCGCGAATTCCCCACACTCATAGTGTGCGATTCTTTCTACTGTGTTCAGTCGTATAATGAATATATACAAAATTGGCTTGAAAATGGGTTCAAAGATGCAAAAGGTGGCACAATAAAGCATAAAACGCTTTGGGAACAAGTAGTTCAGTTAAAAAACGAACTACCAAAGGCTCACGTGATACACACGCTGAGTCATCAACGTGATGGCGTTCACGTTGCAGAGAATTCATTGGCTGACGAAGCCTCAAAGGGGGCTGTTCAGACGGCTTCCGTAGCTGCGAGCACTCGTTCAAAAACGAGAATAGACAGTGAGATAATGTTGGCTGTCAATGCTACGAGCAAAGGCAGTGGTGCAGCGTTACCAAAAAGGTTTCCACTCAAGTACTCTTATGTAATTGATGCGAACAACGTTCCTTTTGCTCGAATCCCTGGAGTGAGGGATAGGGTAATTCCAAACATGGAACATAGAGCAGCTTTGATTTATGAAGCACATCTGGGGGAGGGTCTGTCACATCAAGGGATCTCTAAAACAATATTGACATTAAAAGAGATGTACTGGTGGCCTGGAATGAATACACAGATTCACATCTTCATCAATGACTGCATAGACTGTAAGGTACAGCGTGATGCAGAACGCCACCAGACACCATGCTACGAAGTAGCCTGCCCAGTACAGACACCATTGTTAGACAGCATTACACTAACTACGCTCAGGCGTCCTTATGGACAAATGCAATCCCACAACTACTAAGTCAAGGTTCCTATGGATATGGCCTTGGCGCTCGGCTGACGCTCGAACTGTTATAAAAGATTTGCGAGTCTTTATCGGCACATACGCAATAGGCACGCTACATTCTGACCAGGGCCCTGCGTTTAGCTCTCGAGCTTACAAAGAAGCCATGGCCAGTCTGGGCATTGCATTGCGGTACTCCTCTCCGTTTCATCCTGAGGGAAATTCTGTTGTGGAAAGGAAAAACCGGGACATAAAGCAGTCTATAACAGCTAGGGTATTAGGTTCGGGTGATGGGTGGGTCAAACATCTTTATGGGGTCCAACGCTCATTAAATAATTTGCCAAGAAGTTCTCTAGGGGGGGGTCACTCCACATGAGGTCCTATTTGGGACAAGAATGTGGGTTCCTGATCTCGAATGTAAATGCACAGTGGTGGAAAATAAACCCTCTGATATCAAAGATCGTTTGGCTGTTTTACAGGATCTAAATGAACTAAGATCGAAACAAAGCAACGTGTTCCTGCAGCCAACCACCACTGGGGAAAAACCGGCAGTCCCAGCAAGGCCTGTCTGGATTCCAAACGTTGGGGATCTAGTCAGAGAGAAGATTGCGGACAAGAAGGAATTTGGACCTTCTTACAGACAACCAGTACCTGTCCTAGCCATACACGGAACAAGAACAGTACTTCTGCCGCCCCTTGCTGGAAAAAAGGAGAAAAGATTTGTGTCCATCGACCTCATCAAACCACAGTATGTGGCCAATACTAAATAGTAGGCCTCGTGGACTCCGACCTAGTAGCAGACGCCCTCCTCTCGCTACTATCCAAGAGGTTCAGACTGAAAGACTGATAACCATCGAGAATTCAGCAGTAACAGATGAAGGACTGAGCAACAATGCTATGGAACTCATCCCTCTTGAAACTCAAGTAACAGTTCGTCCAAATACACCTGTCTACACCAATGTAACATGTGATCAACTGGTTCCAGCGATTTCTACAAATCCTGATGCAATTCCAACAATTGACAGAACTGCTTCTGGCTATTTCATTAACTTTGATACGTTTTCTGAGGATCTGAGTGAGCCTGAAACATCGCCAGCATCAAAAACTTTTAAACAACAAGTACAAGACTTTTTTCATTTTCTGAGAAAGACTTATCTGGTTGCACCATGGATTGAACTATGGATTATTTCTGGAATATTTTTCTTTCTGCTTTGGCTAGCTTTGGTTATGACTATCAGCGTGCTTATAAATGGCAGATACATCCATTTGGACATTGAAAGTATAGATGTGAACTTACTTTTAAAACCTCACAAATCATCCCATCATGAAGCAAGAGACTTGTCAGCAGTGAACATCACAGCCGTTCCTATACAGGATGGTATAGTGTGGGACAAAACAGATTTTGATATCTTCGGCCCTATGGAACTTTTGAGGTGTATTGCTATAACCACTATGGTCATCATTTTTTGCATAAATCTGCAACACCTAGAAATGTGTTTATGTTTAACCAATGGGAGCATTGTCCTACACCACCAAAAGGTAGTTCAAAAACGTTTGCTAAAAAGTTTCCATATTTTTCAGGATACAATACATCTGATCCAGAAACATTTTACTATAAAAATGTAAACAAAACAGGACTGAAAATTATGTTAACTAATACAAAACAGATTTACTCTGCAGCATTTATTGCCCAACTGTCTAGACATGGTTTCGACTTGTGGAAAGACACAATAGACACAAAATCTGTCTGGGGTACTAAAGATTGGCAAGTGCAGGGGATAGAAGCTTTGTTTAGAGCCTGTATCATCCCTCAGCAAATAATGTTTTTGAATGACACTGTGCAACAAACGTCTTGCCTTGGTTTAGCCAAGATCAAAGACATGAAAACACCTTCTGTACCAACACCTGCCAGTAATAACAATACACAGGCAGCGGTTACAGTTGACACAATACTACAAATCAACAGAACAAATCCTGATTGGAGAAAATGGTTGATCTGGCCCACAGACACAAGCATCTGTCAAGAAAGATTCCTGAATAAAACACAGGGGTTTACTATTCATAGGCCATACCCACGATACGTCCAAAGACAGCATCCAGGGGTAGTAACAACATACAGTGTAGGAAAATTATGCCTCGACTGGCTACATAAATCTACACTTAAGGATGTGAAACAACACTTATCTTTACTTAAAGAAGACGCAGACCTTAGGGAATTCTTGCTTGGACCAAGAAAACCGCGTCAAAAACGTTTCATATATGCCGGCATTTATGCTGCTTATAATGAAGCATGGAAGGTTACACAGGCAGAGGCTGCAGAACGAATACATGAACTTGATCATATTAACTTAGAGAAAACTCTCACTGTGGTCGACAACGGGTTAACAACTTTGTCATCCAGAATTTATTCATTGGACAACATTGTATCCTCTGCTATTGACCTACTGGAACAAGATTTAGCCATGTTACAGCAAGGCCAATCTCAGTTACGTTCTATTATGTTATTAAGCTGGACGCTGCAATCTTTGCGTGCGGGCTATGTGCCTTGGCGTTTTATCAACACGTCGGCTCTGTTTGCAGCATACAATCTAACTGATAAACAGATCGAACTGGCACAAAGAGGAGCAAAGTATACAGTGCTGAGCATTGAAAAACTGGAAAAATTACCATTCACAGTGGCAGAAAAACCAGCTGCAGAATGGCTTATTCATGGCAAAATCACTCTGCCTGTCACTACTTTTCAGTTTCAGTATTGCCTCAAACAAATGCAAGCAGGCAAATATGAAAGGTTGGGTAAAGAATACATTAAGACATCCTGGAATTTACCTTACACATACAGATGTTGGAGTGGGGATCGTGAAGTGTTTCTAAGCGGTACACACTGTGAAAGTGCACTAAGCGGTTCACTAATTTGTCAGGACATTTCTTTACACGGGCTTGTAATGGTTCTGTGGCAAATTTGTCCTGCCACCAGCAGGGTACACCAGCTACTGTGACTAATCCAACGTTTGGCAAACTTTCTAATGGGAGTTACCTCATGTTGAATGATCAGAGTTGCTGTGGCATGTTGCCAGGCATCCCATATCTAGTAACGGTCGACTCCAGGGTCACTTGCTGTATGCAAGTATTGTTTGCCCCAATAGACACAGTCAGGGAGTCGCCTTTATGGCCTTCATTGAATGTTTCTTTTATACGATTTGATACTTTAAGCAGAATGAAAGCCATGCTTATACAACAAACAGTGCCTCTGACCTCGGCCAAAGAAATCTATGATTTACAAGTTGCAAGGACTTCGGCTGAGATACAGGCTTTAATTCGTACAAACTGCCCTATACATTTCGTAGAAATGATGGGACGTATCTTTAACATGTCTGATACGAGCGGAATTGTACATGTATTTAAGACCATCTGTTCGGGACTATTAGCACCTTTCCAGGCAGTCCTCGGAATCATCCCAAACTTTGCACATTCAGTGTTTGGTGGTATGCCGTTAATTCTAGCACTTGTTGCAGGAATACTATTTCTATTCCTACTATTACGCTATGGCAAGTCTATTCGCCAACATCACTCCGAGCGATGTGGAGAAAGCTCTCCTTGAACGAAAGTGCTGTGAGCGAATAGTACAGCTTTTGGGCATGCCTCGTCTACGGGAACTTAATACAACGTGGTTCCTGTCATTCAGACCAATCTGGCAAGATTGCATCTTACCTGTTCTACGCTGCCTGTTTTGCGGTGAAGAATGCGTGCTAGACACCTGTCTAACACTCCCATCAGTCATGCCAACGGATATCGATACTCTGCTGGACCCGATAACGGCCAATGCTCTGTGTTGTCCCCAGAGGCTACCAATCCTGATGACGGCATTCATTGAGATCTCACAGACGCTTCCGGCAGCTGCTGAGGTACGAGATGGATCAACAGGCACACAGGTAACAACGGACGCGAACATTGCATCTTCTGCTGAAGGCGATGTTTCTCATCTCTGTGCAATTAACATTCTGAACGAGGTGATCCAAATGTCACCAACTTCAGTGGACGATAGTTTGGCTACGGAAATAGATGATCTCATGTTTACGCCAGACCCATACACTGACTTTGATTCGGCTCACAGTGTACCAGGGAAGCAATGAAATTTGCCCTTCATATTTTCCAAACTTGGAACTTTTCCCAGAATTGAACTTTTTTTCTTTTTAATTATTGAAAATACATGGCAAAAAACAATCTGCTTACAGTAGAACTAGTCTTATAAAACGGACTTCTTTGAACACTTCCAGGGACACATTGTCACCTTACTTGTCTAACATTTCATTTAATACCATGATATACAATGGCTTTGATTTTTTGAAAACTTATCAACCATTTAATCATATGTATATATTTCTGTTTATTCATTCATGTTGCATTTATTTCGGTAATATGCTTAGAATGAAAACAATGCTTTAAATGTACAGTACCTATTGCATTCAACAGTTTATTTTTAAACTTCTTCTAAATATGCTTTTAGAAATGTTTTTAGCAACATGTGGTACTCAATTTAATGTTTAGCATTTAGTATTATCGTTCATTCGAAAGTGGAGTGGGTGTTGTATTCCGCTTTAGGTGTCCGTATATAGGTTTTCCTGAAACATGTCCTTATATAGGCACAATTCGCATTGCCCTTATATAGGCATAGAATCCCAGTCCTTATTTAGGCATTAACCGTGCACTCCAAATACAGGCATGGTCACCGACATCCGTCCACCCTAATGTCACAACGAGTTCTTAGAAACCAGACCCTTAAGCTCTCGGGAGTTCCCCTAGCACAGGATTATTGATTTCTCCAAGAACTCATCTATTATGTATGAACCGTTATACCTTGAGGGTTCATTCCTGACGTCTTCCTCTGTCCGACTTCACGTCAATGCTAACATTCCAAGGCACCTATCAGGTATAAATATACCTTCCCTTGCCCAAGCAAGTTAGAGGAGACCTCGACTTCAGAGGAGCCCGTATCCCGGCCTGACGCACTGAGAAGACGCTGTCATTCCTGCTCGCAGAAGAATCCAGCTTCCAGTGTTCTGACTCCCTTCGCGGGGTGTTAGAGTTCCAGATTCGGCAAGAGATTCCCACCTCTCTCATTCTCAAGGTATGGAGCTGACTAGAACCTAGAGGGACTCTTGGCATACTAGACTTAACATACTCTTAGTATACCATACTAGAGAATACTCCACCTACTTCTTACCTTTCCCTACACCTAGAGTAGGTTAGGTACATTGGGGTAGAACTAGCTTAGAGACGCATCGTATGAGTACTCGCATTCTTAGCTCATGTTATTTATGTACGTGAATATATGCTAAAAGATAATGCTAGCGCAGTATTATTTATTTCTACTGCTTACACTGTACATTATTTATCTTGCATACTGTCTTGTGATCATAACAGCACATATCCCTTACACGAGAAACAAGACTGTTCAATAAAACCTCTTTATTGAAACGCCCGTCTTTCCTTTCTGTGTAACTCTGTAGAAACTAAGCATGCACGATTGACTGAGTGAAACTGTTATCTATTGTTTCCACGATTCTGAGACGTGTTCCGATTCTAAAGGGAAACAAAGTGGTCATGTTTATGCGGTTGCCAGAAACTACTCCCTTCTTGTTCTCAAGGAGTTTCTAGTGGCCTCTGAGCTAGCTGGCACAAGTAATTAAGTTTAATATACTCAATAGGGACATACCGACCTCAGTCCTATGTCAAGCCTATAGGGTATATTATTCCAATGCGCAGAGCCTATTAGGGAAATACGAACTACACTACAGTATGGTTCCTTTGCCTCTGAAACACAGAGAATACAGTGTAAGTTTCCGTACAATTAGGGGTTGCTCCTTCCCCTCCAACTATGTGTACCTATTAATCTTTATATCCCAGATTTCCTCCCTTGCTGGGGGCAGTACTCTTTCCCTGTGGGCTGCTACGTATAAAGGTGTGATGTTTTGATCGGTACAGGAGTGTCCTTTTGACCTGCATGTGCTGCGTGCAATTTGTGTGGGGAAGTGGGTGTTTGAATTTTAGGTCAATGTTTGCGTTGGCACGTGCGCGTCCCTTGGGTCTCTCATGTGGCGTGGAACAAGTTTTTTCTTTAATTAGGTTGGGTTGCTGGGTTACGCCCTTCTTCTGGAAGGTTTGAGAATCTTGGGGCTGTTTTTAGGCTTTTTTGTGTGGGTCCCGGTGGGCGTGTACCTGTGCTTTTAGGCATTGCTAATTTTAACAAAGGATACCGGAGGTGGTCGGAAGGTCACATGTGGACCTCCGTAGGGCCCTGCAGCGAAATGACTGGATTTGTTTACGTTTGCTGTGTTTTTCGACGAGAGTCAGTGTCTCGGTGAGACTTAATGTGCTCGGCCTGATGGAGGTGACGCTAATGAACTTGATGGGTTTTCTTATGCACTGGAGTCATGTAAATTGGGTTCCTTTGGCGTTTTGAGGACATTGCTGCCAAGCAGTTGAGATGTGCGTAACCCGCCCAAAGTTGGACTTGGGTGAGCGGTCCTGGGTGCCTGTTTTTATTCACCAGCTGGGGGCCCACCCTGCTCCCTCGCTCGCGAGACTTTCCTCACCCCGGGGGCGTGGTCAGTCAACCACTCCCCGGGGGATAAACAGCAGTAGGGACCCCAAGCCCCTGCGGGCACCCGGGACGAACTCTAGCCTAGATTCCAGGTCAACATAGTATGGCTGCCCTGAAGGCTGGCTGTGAAGGCAGGTAAGGAAATGTGACTGGGAGTGGTATGAAGGGGATAGGCCGTTTGGGGGATGGGTTTTGGACTCACGGCATGCCATCCCAGACAGTCACCCTACCTTGCCGTGGCTGTGGGGCCAGTCCCTGCTGGACTGAGCTCCCTGTCTGTTGCAGTGGCTGCCCTGTGCTTGGCCAACCACCCGACCCCTGTTGCAGTGGGGTGGCTGCAGCCTGATTTCCTTTAAGTTAATTGTGTGATGCATGTGCGTTGTTCTGAGCTTGGTTTTGGGGTGGATGCTCTGTGGGGGCTGTCCTGGTACTATTCCATTCTGATTGTGGTTCATTTTTAGACGGCATCGGTTAGCCATGTTGCCCATTCTGATGGATACATCTGCCTGTGGATTCCTCACCTTTTGAATTCTCCCTTGCGCCAGCATTCCGCAGAAACTTTTTTCCTACCTCTCCCACGTCGACGAGGACGTCATAATGGCACGGCTCCGCTCGCGACTCCATCTGACGTCATCGGAGCCACAAATAGACCTCGTCGGCGTGCTGAAGTCAGTTCCCTTTTTTCCGCGCCGACGACGCGTAACGGTTTTCTGGGACTCTCCATTTACTTCTTAGGTTTCTTTGTTTCGGCTATTTCCCTTGGAGTGGCAGTGCGATGGCGTCGAAGAACTCAGGTTTTAAACCTTGTAGAGAATGCGGGGGCCATATGTCGATCACGGATCACCACGAAGACTGTTTGTGGTGCCTCTCCTCGGACCATGACGTCGATGGTTGCATCAGCTGTCGGAAGATGAACCCGAAAGCTTTGAAGGAGCGTGAGGCCAAGTTGTTCATGGCGAAGGCTAGGAAGGAGAAAAGAGGTCGAAAAAGATCGAAGTCGTCGACTTCGCATGCTTTGAATTTGAAGAAGCACAAGAAGAAGAGAAGGCATGTTCTCGACGTCGTTCGTCGAAAGGTAGGGCTTCGAGATCGCCCTCTCCGGCTCCGAGGCATCGTTCTAGAGATGTCATCTCTCCCTCGCCTTCTCCTCCAGTGACTCCGGCTCGCTCTCCGATGCCGAGAGGTTCTCAGGCACGTTCACCGACGCCGAAGGGTGCTCCTGGGCCGAGTTCGTCGCCGGTGCCGAGGGATTCTAATGAACCTGTATCTGCGGCCTCTCCTGTCTTGGGTCCGATGTCACCGGCGCCTTCTCGGCCTCGTGTGGATCAAGATACGGCTCCTTATCCACCCTTTCCTGGGCCTGGGTCGGATCCAGCGCATTTCCTCAACGCGATGTATGGCATGTTTGCCAGGGCAGCCTACCCTACCGGTGCGCCTTCGGGCCCCGTGGGTCCGCTTGCGTTTAATTTGGGCGTTCCTCAACAATATGCCCAGGCACCTTTCGTGCCTTTTATGCCTTTTATGTCTACGGCGCCGTCCTGGCATTTTCCGGCTTCGAGGTTCTCGACGCCGGTCTCTCAGTCTCCGGCTCCATCTGGTGGTCGCTCTTCTTCTCGACTTCGAGCTGCGCCGTTGCCCGCGTCGGAAGCTTTACCTTCGACACCGGCGGCAGTTTCATCGGGCCGCATGCCGATTCCTATTCCGAAGATGAGATCTAGGAGAGAGGAAGAGGAATATCAGCAGGATGAGGCTGAAGAAGGTGAGATTGAAGAGGATGAGTTTGAAGGCTTTCAGGAGGCAAGTGGATTAGACACTTCCCCAGAATGGGGACTTTCATCTCCAAAGGCTTTACCCTCGCAAGATGTTGCACCTTATCATGCAGTTATTAGGAAGGCTGCTGAACTTTTAGATCTTCAGCTACCCACTGCTGATTTCAGACCGAATATTCTGACTGAGGTATTACACTCTCCTTCCTCTGTGGTTGAGCCTCTTTTGCCATTTAATGAGGCTTTGACTGAGCCTATTTTGGAGGTGTGGAGGAAGCCCCTTTCTGCACCGGCGGTTTCAAGGACTATAGCAAGTAGGTACAGGCCTGCTCCAAATGATCCTGCTTTTCTTTCAGCTCATCCTTGTAGGAGAGTAGGATCTGCTTCTTATAGTTACCCCCAATTTTGCTGATGTTTCACTGTTTGCGACTTAGTCTGACTGGGATCCTGCTATTCAGGACCCCAGCCCTATCTGCTTTCTCCTCTAAATTGATTGCATGTACTATAGGTACACTCCAGATTGGATTCTGGGGTACCCTTATAAGTCCCTCGTATATGGTATACTATGTACCCAGGGCATAGGTACCCCAGAGGCCTCCCAGGGGCTGCATCATGTATTATGCCACCCCTGAGAGACCATTCAAAATGACACAACAGGTCTGCTACAGCAGCCTGTGTAAGGTGGTGCATGCACCCCTTACTTAGATATAGGTTCACTATATCTATCCTAATCACTGCACATATAAACCTATCAGTCACCCCTATGGCAGGCCTTATCAATCCTGAAGGCAGGGTGCTGGGTTTTATGTGAGAGGGTGCCCATGCATGAGCAGAGCCCCTCTGCAGCCTTCGGAACCTATTCTCCGGGGTTGTTTGTGATGCAGCCAACCATATATACTTAAGTGCATTATAACCTCACGGTAAATGCTAACTTTAATATGGCTGCATGGAAACATGTCGTGTTTGGTGTCAAACACCTTGGAATCATACCTCCACACCAGTAACTGGTGTGGGAGGTATGATTCCACCCTCCTAGAGGGAGAAATATGACAACACCGGTACACCCGGTACCAGCTTTCCTGACCCTGGCATCACAAGATGGGTCCTGCCAGCCACAGACACGAGTCTGCCCTCCTGCTGCTGGACGAAACTCCGGCAGGGGAAGGTTTGACAATAGGTTTCCTGTCACGGAGGTGTGACCACCTCCCAGACAGGCTTTAGTGTATTGGGGCTGGGTGGGTGCACTCTGAGAGGGCTTTGATGTCTGCACTGGGGGCACATTTGGTGTCCCTGTGCATAGTCCAGCTCGAACCGGTTGCAGGAGCCATTTGCTCCTGCTCTGGCGCGAAACTGGACAAAGGACATGGGTGTAGCCACCCCTCTGTCCTGACCCTCCCATAGGTGGGTCCCCAGAGTTTGTCCCACCCCTTCCTTGGGTATAAAATAGGAACTCCTGGCTACAGGACTTTGGATTTACCTGGACTAAACTCTGCTACAGAAACCAAGTACATTTGACGACCTACACTTCGTTGGACGACAGAAGAATCTCCCTTGGAGTAAAGGAGTTACTCCCCTGCTGAGCAGGCACCTAAACACATCTGACCGGTTTGCAGCTATGAAGCTCCTGAAGGACTCCGAAGATTTCTGCAACACAGGAGGTGGGTTCCCGAGGTCTCCGAGGTTGATCTGTGCTCTCAGCAATTCTGAGGCCCGTATCCCTCGTGGGAACCGTGAAA
Organism: Calotriton arnoldi; assembly: GCA_963921515.1. Lineage (NCBI taxonomy): Eukaryota > Metazoa > Chordata > Amphibia > Caudata > Salamandridae > Calotriton > Calotriton arnoldi. The sequence goes on along the minus strand of CAWUFW010002787.1, from coordinate 155,223 downwards.
CCCGTACCCCTGGGCACCGTGCACATTTGCAGCAGCATATGCTCTTTTGGCGATCCCTGAAGCTGTGCTTTAGGCTACTTTTAGTCCTGACCCGAGCAGTAATTCCACCGAAGATTTCCGGCCTACACTCCACGAGTGTTCCGTGGGCTGGTATTTAGTGATTCAGCTCGAGGTCCCTTCGCGATCCCTTGTCCATTGGCCTGTGGGTCCCTGTGAAGGTAATTTTGACTTTCAGCGGGCTTTCCTGGTTGCTCCAGACGTGCCCTGACTCTTCATAGCTTGGAGAGTCCCAAGGACCTTGCTGGTCCTCACAGAAGCATCTTTCCTCTGACCGCGTGGGTTGCAGTTGCCAAGGCTTGTTGGTGTTCAATCCGGACACTGACCCCCCAGCACTCGACATCCTTCGTGGGAAAGCTCGCCTCTGGACTGTGGTCGTCGTCGATGCCTCCTGGTCCCCGTGGCTGCAGAGTCAAGCTTCACCTCTTCTCACCTGAAGCACCCGACATCGGTGGGCATTCGATTGCTCCGCTCCTGGTGACGTGAAGTGACCCAGACTTTGTCCCCTCTGCTTTCAGGTTCTTCTCATCTCCGATCCAGGCTTGGATCACACCGGACACTTTTCTTCTCCACGGCAGCAGTACTTTTTCGCATCACGCCATTGAAAACGACGAGGGTTTCCGACACCACTTGACCACTATGCACCCGGCTCCTCTGGGATAGGTAACACGGGTACCTCGGTACTCTCAAGGGTGCTCGCCTTAGAACCTTCTATGTTTAGCTGGGTTTGCTTAAAGTCCGATCCTAAGTGTCCTTAATCTTTAAATTTCCAACTGCGACTTTCCCATAGAGTTGTACGGAGCTCGCGTCTGTGTTCCCACACTGCACCCGTCCTCCGTGGGTCCCCTGTGTCACTACCTTGGGTGGTTCCTTGGGGTCCCAGCGATTCTGCGTGCTCTAGGCACTGTGTCTAGTCAAGTCGTGGTTGTTATACCACTTTCTTAGTATATGGTTTGGTCTCCCCCTGGAGCCCACTGTGTACTGTGCTATTTACTGTCGTTCTAGTGATTTAATATTGTGTGCTTTGTTCTCTAATCTCATAAAGAGGTTAGTAGAGAGTGTTTAGTAATAAATACATATATTTTATATATACCTTGTGTGGTTCTCCTTTCATTTGGTCATTCAGGAGGTTATATACTGGTAAAACAGGCTGCTTTACATTCCTTCGAGACTTAGCCTGAAGGCTGCTCTCCATAGCTACCACTAGAATAGCTTTCAATAAAGGTTGTCTTTAACCTAATCATCAATAAAGGTCGTTTGGACTGGTGCAAGGTGCCCACTTGAATTAGTGGACAGCATACACCAGGCCAACTTCTCACAATCCTTCTCCTGAAAGTTTAGTGGTGCAGGTTTCTTGTTCAAAGCAATCGACGGGGTCTTTCCCCCAGACTCCTGGTGACAAGGATTCGAAAAAATTAGAACGGTCCGCTAAAAAGGTTTTCTCCTCTTCAAGTATGGCTTTGAAATCCACCAATGCAACCTGCTTGTTGGGGAGGTATTTTCATGCCTTGATGGACTCGGCAAAACAGTTAGTTCCAAAGTTGCCGGAGAATGATCTAGGCTCCTTTCAGGAGATCTTGGTGGATACCCAGGCGGCTGCTCGTCAGGTTATACAGTCTGGTTTGGACCCTGCTGATTCAGTGGCAAGAGTGATGGGCTCTTCTATTGCTACAAGGAGGCATGCCTGGCTTAGGTCTTCAGGTTTCTCTCCTGATGTACAAAATTCTCTTCTTGATCTTCCATTTGATGGTTCCAAGCTTTTTGGGGAAAAGGCTGATTCTGCACTGCAGAGGTTTAAGGACAGTAGAGCCACGGCTAAATCTTTGGGTCTCCAGTCCCAATATAGAGGATTTGGATTTAGGAGGTATTGTGGTTTTGGCAGGATGTCTTCCTTTCGAGGTCGCCAACAACTTCAGCAGCAGCAGAGCCTACAGTACAAATCTTACAGAGGGAAGAACAGAGGTCGTTTGCGGGGTGCAGCCCGTCAAATCTCCTCCGCCTCCTCCTCCTCTTCCTCTTCTGCCCCTGCCACTGGTGTCTCTGGAAAGCAGCCCTAGATCCCCCATCTTGGAGCATGCTGGTCCTGTAGGGGGTTGGGTGTCCCATTTTCTACAAGATTGGAAATCTATAACATCAGACCTTTGGGTTTTGAATCTTGTGGAAAATGGGTACGCCCTTCCCTTCCTGGAGTTTCCTCCTCCTTACCCTCCTCGCCAGGGCGGTTGTTCAGAGGACCATTTGCTGCCTCTACAGTAGGAGGTTCTTGTGTTATTGCAAAAAGGTGTGATAGAGGTGGTCCCGGAGCAGGAAAGGGGTCAGGGATGCTACTCCCTGTATTTTCTGATCCCAAGAAGGATGGAAGGTTAAGGCCTATTCTGGACCTCAGAGTCTTAAATTTTTACCTCAAGCAGGAGAAATTCAAGATGTTGACCCTAGCTCAGGTTCTTCTGGCGCTGCAGCAAGGAGACTGGATGGTGTCGATCGATTTACAGGATGCGTATTTTCACATCCCCATCCTGAAGTCGCAACAGAAGTATCTGCGTTTCACGGTAGGGTCCCAACACTACCAGTTTGCGGTCCTCCCGTTTGGACTTACTTCTGCACCTCGAGTCTTCACAAAGGTGATGGCGGTGGTGGCAGCACATCTCAGAAAGTCGGGGATTCCTGTTTTCCCTTACCTGGACCACTGGCTGCTCAAAGCAAAGTCGCCGGAGATGGTGCTTCATCATCTGCAGGTAACAGCGCAGCTGTTGTACGTTTTGGGTTTCTTGATAAATGTGCCCAAGTCTCACCTGGTGCCTTCTCAGCGCAACCTGTTCATAGGGGCAGTACTGGATACTACAGTGTCGAGCCTTCCCTCCTCTTCAGAGGATTCTCGACATTCAGGAAATGATTCCCTTGTTTCACGATGGAGCGGTTGTTCCATTCCTGAAGGTCCTACGCCTGCTCAGTCTGTTCGCTTCCTGTATTCTGTTGGTCAACCATGCACGCTGGCACATGAGGGCATTCCAGTGGTGCCTCCGCAGGCAGTGGTATCAGCACAATGGAGATCTCAGGGAGTCGGTCAGGATCTCCAGAGAAACTGCAGCGGATCTGTCTTGGTGAAGTGTGCAGGGCAACCTGTCTCAAGGAAAGCCCTTTCAGATTCCTCCACCGGTGGCCACAGTGATCACAGATGCCTCCACTCTAGGGTGGGGTCCTCATCTGGGGGATCTGGAGGTCAAGGGTCTTTGGTCTCCAGAGGAAAGGTTGCTTCACATCAACCTTCTGGAATTGCAGGTGATACGTTTGGCACTAAGGGCCTTCCTTCCATCCCTTCGCGGTCAGTCAGTTCAGGTCCTGACGGACAACACTACCGCGATGTGGTACATCAACAAACAGGGAGGTGTAGGGTCGTATCGCCTCTGCAGAGAGGCTTTGCGACTCTGGTCCTGGGTTCAGGGTCATCAGATTTGTGTAATGGCAAATCATCTGGCCGGTGTGCTGAATGTTCGTGCGGACAGTCTCAGTCGGCATTACTCAGCCGATCACGAGTGGCGGCTTAATCCAGAGGTAGTCTATCTCGTCTTCAAGATGTGGGGATTTCCTCGATTAGACCTCTTTACCACTTGCGAGAACGCGCACTGCCTGTCGTTCTGCAGTCTCCAGTTTCCGATGCGGGGAGCGTTGGGGGACGCGTTTCAGTTGGATTGGCGTTCACAGCTCCTTTACGCGTTTCCCCCCATACCCTTGATTCCTCGAGTTCTGAGGAAGATTCGCCAAGACCGGGCCCAAGTCATATTGATCGCCCCAGATTGGCCAAGAAGGGTGTGGTATACAGATCTGCTTCACCTTTCATCGCACCCTCCGCTCCGTCTCCCTCTCAGGGCAGACCTCTTCTCGCAGTCGCAGGGTCAGGTTCTACACCCCCAGCTCCAGAGCTTGCACCTTCATGCCTAGAGATTGAACGGGGCAATCTGAGTTCTTTCTCTCTCCCACCAGATGTGGTGGATGTTATTTTATCATCCAGGAGACCCTCCACCAAATCTATTTATTCCTCTAGGTGGTCCAAATTTGTTAAATGGTGTGGAGAGAGGTCCATTGATCCTTTGAAAGCCCGTTTGTCTAACATTTTAGAGTTTTCTCTTTCTTTGGCCCAGCAGGGTTGTGCTGTGGCTACTGTAAAGGGATATTTGTCGGCCTTGTCGGCTTACCTTTGTTTGCCTGACCAGCCGTCTTTATTTAAGTCCCCCATTGTTATGAGGTTCATTAAGGGCCTTACCAATAGGTTTCCTCCCACTCCTTTCATTATGCCTCGGTGGGATTTAAATCTTGTTCTTACATTCCTGATGGGTTCTCCTTTTGAGCCTTTTCATAGCTGTCCGTTGAGGCTTCTCTCTTTCAAAACGGTCTTTCTGATCGCTATTACCTCGGCCAGGAGAGTAAGTGAGCTTCAGGCTCTTAGTTCCAAACCTCCGTTTTTGACCATTCATGCAGAAAAGTTGGTTCTCAGGACCAGGGCTGCTTTCCTGCCTAAAGTGGTTACCCCTTTCCATCTTGGGCAATCTATTACCTTACCTACCTTCTATTCTCCCCCTCACCCATCTATCTGGACAGATCCAAGGATCTGAGGCTGGACGATCAGCTCTTTGTGGGCTACGTTGGGCGAATGAAAGGCAAGGCTGTGCACAAGCGGACTCTCTCCAGGTGGATCATCTTGTGCATCAAGATCTGCTACGCCTTGGCCAAGAAGGAACCGCCTGAAGGTATCAGAGCTCATTTCACCAGAGCTAAGTCTTCTTCTTCTGCTTTGACTAGAGGTGTTCCTGTTGCTGATATTTGTAAGGCAGCAACTTGGGCCTCCCTCCACACCTTTGCGAAGCATTACTGCTTGGATTCTGAGGTTAGGAGGGACGGTCATTTTGCACGCTCTGCTTCAGGATTTTTTGGTATAGGTTGGTGGACACCCTCCTCCGGGAGTGGGACTTCTGTGGGATTCAATTCAAAAGGTGAGGAATCCACAGGCAGATGTATCCATCAGAAGAACAAGTTACTTACCTTCGGTAACGCTTTTTCTGGTGGATACAGTATCTGCCTGTGGATTCCTCACTGACCCACCCTCCTCCCCGTTGTCCACCTTCGTATACCAAAGGTATTTTTGGTTATTTGACATGGTTGTTTTCCTGTGTTTTTTTAATGCCTTGCTCTTCGTTTATAGGAAATGCTTAGTTTCTTTTGCTTTTCCTATTATTCTTTATACTGTGTGTATTTATGTTTATATTGTATACTGTGTATACTTCAATTATGTTGTCGGTCCACCCGTTCGCCTCGGAGGCACGGAAAAAATGGGTGGAACTGACGTCAGCACGCCGACGAGGTCTATTTGTGGCTCGGATAACGTCAGACGGAGTCGCGAGCAGAGCCTTGCCATTGTGACGTCCTCGTCGACGTGGGAGAGCTAGGAAAAAAGTTTCTGCGGAATGCTGGCGCAAGGGAGAATTCAAAAGGTGAGGAATCCACAGGCAGCTTCTGTATCCACCAGAAAAAGGGTTACCGAAGGTAAGTAACTTGTTCATCTGATAGAGACATCTAGCCACAGATTCCTTAACTTAGAATATCCCCAGGCGTCAGACTGGATCCAGAGGATTTTTTGCAGCAGCACCTCTGCGCGCCGGGGGGCGGCGCCGCATGGCTCCGCCCTGACGTCGTCCATGGACGTGACGTCAGCGGAGCCATATAAGTCCCTCCCGGCGCGCTGACGTCAGTTTCCTTCTTTTCCGCGTCCCAACGCGGATCCAGGAGTAAGCGGTTCCTCTGGCCTGTTGTTTCAGGCCTTCTTGATGCCTTCGGCGTCCGGGAACAGTGTGCGATGCCTTCGGGTTTCAAGGCGTGTGAGACCTGTACGCGGCAGATGTCAGCGACAGATCCGCACGCGATCCGTGTGTGGTGCCTAGGAGAGCACCACGATTCCGAGGAGTGCGACGCCTGCCGGCAGATGAAGCCGAAGTCCCTGCGGGAGCGCCGGATGAAGTTGTTGTCTGCCCGGATGTCCCACGCGGCGTCTTCACGCCGCCGATCTCCATCTCGAGCTGGGGCTCCGGTTCGGGTCCGGTCACGGAGTCGTTCCCGCGGACGTCGCTCGCCTGACGCAGGTAAGCATAAGCACAAGTCACAGAGGTCGTCCACCTCACATAAACGTGACAACGGGGCCCGCTGCTCCCGGTCCCTACCGGGCGCGGGCGCCCAGGAGTCGGCCCCTTCATATCCACCCTTTCCAGGTGTTGGGGCGACTCGGGCCCAGATGGAGGCCTATTCCAAGGCTCTTCAATCCATCTTTGGGTCACCCCCTCTCCCTGGCGCGCCCTCGGGCCCCACAGAGGGGGTAGGGACTCAGGTCGGGCCTTCGCCGGCAGGTTCGCCCTCGGCGCCGACCGAGTGCCTCGACTCCGGTTCCGGAGTCGCTGCATCGGGACATGGCCCAGAGGGGCATCCCGGTCAGACGTCGAGCCCTTCTTCCCCATCTCCGCATAGCCCTTCGGGGCTCCCTGCGACGACGCCGGATGAGGCTGCAGCACGGAGCTCGACTCCTTGGCGACATCCTTCCTCCCCGCAGGCTTCAGTGGGGGGCGAGTCGACGCCGGTCCGAAGCCAGGCCGAGTCGCCTATGGTGATTGTCGACGTCGATACGACACCGTCTCGACGTCGGTCGACGCCGGTACCGGCGCTAGTCCCTGTAGTTTCTCTGTTCGAAGAGGATGTGGACCCGGAGCACTCAGGGTTGTCTCCACGCTCTCCGGCTCCGCTGCCTGCTGACCAGTGGCCCTTTGCTCGGCCTCCAGCTGCGGCGTCTTTCCTTTCTGGGGGACGCGTTAGCCTTCAACCGTCCCCTACAGATGGTTTATTCTCGCCACCTAGAATAGCTACAGAGGCTAGCGCTGCATTTGCAAGGGCTGTTCGCAGGGCTACAGCTATTTTACACCTGCAACCCCCTCAGTCTCCTTGCCTTCTGATCCATTATTGGATCTCCTCCACCAAGATGCTGTGGAGGTGGAGCCCTTGTTGCCTTTTGGCGGGTCGTTATTTGACACCCTTCTTGTCACGTGGGCACGACCCTCCTCGGGAGACCCTGTGGATCGGGACATCACACGTCGGCATCGCCCGGCTCCAGATGACCCTGTCTGTTTGTCTCTTCATCCTAGGGCTCACGGCCGGGTAGTCCAGGCGGCTTTCGCCTCACAGCCTTTCTCTCCTCTCCCGTTGCTACCTCCCACTAGGGAGTCTCCTTGGTTGGAGACATGTGGCCGTCATATTTTTGCGTCCACTATTTCGGGCATCTGTGCACTCAACACGTTTTGCTAGTTTGCACAGGCTACTTTTGCCCTTTGGAACTCGGTCGAGCGTCTCCTTCCCTCTCTTCCAGAGGGTCCCCGTTCTGACCTGGATCGTCTCCTTCATGATGGCCGAGCAATGGCACAATTTACCGTTTGGTCGGCCATGGACACCACTGACTCTGTGGGTCGGGCGATGGCCAGGTCCGTTGCTCTGCGTCGCCATGCCTGGCTGTGCGATGGCGTTTTCCCTGACAATGTTCGGGAGAGTCTTCGGGATTTGCCATTTGATGGCATGACCCTTTTTGACTGTCATGCGGACTCAGCAGTCAACCGCCTCATGCCTGGGCTCCCATGACTTTGTGTTTACTAGTCCTCTAGTTTTCTAGTTCATGATGTAATACCCAGACGGCCTGCTGGGCTTCCCGCCGTTGGGTTCATGACGTAATACCCAAACGGCCTGTTCGGCTTTCCGCCGTTTCTGCTATATTTAGTGCAGCTGGTCAGCTGATTCTCCTTCTTTGGATTCCTCTGTTGTGAGTTCGTGCTCCAGAGGTGCCCCTGGCTGGGGTTGAGACTTACCCTATGTGGGGTATTCGTTGGCTATTGTATAGCTGCCTTCCTTACACGGAAGGTTTGGTAGGCTCCGGTGGAGCCTTCTTCCAAGGGGGTCCTGCGGGGGAGACTGTGGTCTCTTTCTTCTGTTGTGAATACCTTCCTTTCTCACACTCGAGGTTTCTGCCTCGCCTGCCTCTTCCAGGAATGTCTTTTCAGCTTCGCCCTCCTTGTCTATGTTGGCTTGTCTATCGTCAGCCACTGTCCCTTGGCCCACCTTGTTCTGTTCCGTTCCGGCACAGTTCGTCCTGCCCATGGACAACCTCAGGGCAGAGCCTTGTCGCGGCTCCCAGGCACGCAGGGCTGACGCGGCACAATTATTCTATGTTACGGGCGCGTCAGGTGGGTGCTCTCTACTATGTTTGCTGTCACGGGGAGCTTACGCTTTCCCTACGCTTCTACGATGACTGGTTTCTACTCTCCTCTCTCCGGGATGGGTAGTACTTTCTCGTAGCTCAGACCTGTCTGGACTTTGTCTACAGCCGGTGGCATCCTAGTCACGTACGCCAATACTGTACATTGCCTTGTGCCCTTCCCAAGCACAGGTTTTTCCCCTTCCCCTCCTGCTTTCCGTCCAGGGGTTTGCCACATTTCTACTTCCTGCTGCTCTCTGTGAAAGTGGTTGCTCAGGACACTCACTATCTTGTGTGGTCTTGTATGTGCATCTCTTACAATTTCCTGTTACTCTATGTACGTTAGTACTGACTCTTTCAAGTACTGCTCAGTCTCCCAGTCTGGCTCGCGGGGGACCGTGACTCCTCCCTGCAGGGTGGCTGATCTCGCTACGGGTCTGGACATTGCTCTGTCCGGTTCTGCTGCAACATGGCTGTTAGAGCCTATGGTGCGCTTTTGTACTCCTTATGAAACGCATCCTTCACGGCTGTGTTCTTTCTTGATGTATATTCTAACCTGTGCTCTGTATACAACCAGGGGCCACGCATGCTAGGATTTCCTTGCTGCGGTGTCCGTGGTATTGCTCTCTGCCTTCCTATGGGAGCATGGCCTTCTGGGTGTGTGGCCAGCTTGCCGGATCCCTTTCGCCGGTTGACTACCTGGTGATGCGTCTCTCGCATCTCGGCTGTTCTAGCTGCGTTCCACAGTGCTTTTCTTTTACGTGGAGGGGTTCTAGCAGTACACTCGGTCTGCCCATGTGTACTTCTGTCCCCCGCATGCATGTCTCATTTTATAGTCATAGTTATGCCATCTTGCTTGTTGACATCCACCTTTCACATGTTATTTTGTGAAGGGGCGCTTCCGCAATCACAGGTCTTGTGTCTCTGGTAACACAGGCTCTTCCTGGACATAGTCAACACCCTGCCACTACTGTCGAAAATCTCCAATCTGGTACACTTTCAGCAGTGCTTCTTCCACTGTTGTGCATGCTCGACCTGTATGCTCTGGCTCGGTCATACCGTCTTGTCCTCTCTCTGGGTTTTAGTTGCAGATCCGTCGGATCCTGGAATCCATCGGTTCCTATGTTCAGTTCACCTTCTTTTGCGGAGGTATGGACTCTCACATTCCGCACTGACACTCTGGTTCTGTGCTTCCTTTCCACCCTGTATAACCCGAGAGGGTTTTCATTCCGTCCCTGGGCGGCTTGTGATGCCTTTGTCTCCCATTGTTTTCCGCTCCTTACGGAGCTTCCTGGTCTGGTGTTGGCCGTGCTGGCATTGCTGCCCCACTCTGTTTAGTCAACTTGTTGACGACTGGGTTCTCTTTGGAACTTGGTGGGGTTCAGTCGCAGACCCGCCTCCTATGGGGTATGGCTTTGGTATCTATTCTAAGTTATGGAATCTGCGGCTAGATGTCTCTATCAGATGAACGAGTTACTTACCTTCGGTAACGATGTATCTGGTAGAGACACAGTCTAGCCGCAGATTCCTTAACGCCCGCCCATCCTCCCCGCTCTGCGAGGTCCTTTTAAGGTTGGGTTTGTATGCACTCGCCTCCTTCCGGGTGGCTGTGTCTTCCAGGTTGGGTTTTTATGCACTCGCCTCCTCGCGGGGTAGCGTCTTTCACCTCCCTCCTCGGTAGGATGAGTCCTTCTATTTTACTTGTTCTATTCCACCCATTCTCGTGAGGGGGTGGAGGGTGCGTGTATCCTCCTACTTCTCTACACCCTGGCTCTTCGAGTGTGGGGCCTACTAATTTCTTCTTCCCTCCCTCCCACCTTTTCCATTGATTTGAGGTCTCTTGATTCTTGACTCCGTTACAGTCAATTGGTTGGGGTCTCTGTGACCGTGCCTCAGTCCATAGATCTCTTACAGGGGATATGGCATTCCGGGTGTTGCCGACCTGTAGTAGATCGTCATTCCTTAGGTGGTCCCGATCTTGTTATCCTTCAGGGTTAGATCTTGCGATTGCAGGCTTCCTGTCGTCTGCCTTGACATCCTTTTCATATGTCATTTTGCCTCGGGGGAGGGCATACCCTTCGCCTTTGCGGGCTGTTTCTCAGAGCGGGGCTCTGCTCTTTTCCTTCAATTGCTTTCAGTATACAGTGCTTGTCACTGTTGTTTATGGTGAGGTTTCTCACCATTCGATTCTTTTTGTGTCTCATTTCACTGAGTTTTCATCTTTTTTCGCACACTGTTCCCATACTCTCACAGTTTTTGGTGGTGGCTCCGCGTTGTGCCGCGGAAAAGTTTCTCCGAAGAAAACTGACGTCAGCGCGCCGGGAGGGATTTATATGGCTCCGCTGACGTCACATCCGTAGACGACGTCAGGGTGGAGCCATGTGGTGCCACCCCCCAGCGCGCAGAGGTGCTGCTGCAAAAATTTTTACAGATCCAGTCTGATGCCTGGGGATATTCTAAGTTAAGGAATCTGTGGCTAGACTGTGTCTCTACCATATACATCGTTACCGAAGGTAAGTAACTCGTTCTTCTGTGACAATAGTGGCACTCGGCGTGGCTGTTTTGGGCCCACCCTCCCTGACCTCAGCCACTAGGACTGGGGAGATACCTTTTGGGGTCCATAAGCGGAACTCCTCTTGAGACGGGTGCCACCTGGACGTTCATTGTTAACGCGGCCCCCTCAAGAGCGGTCTTTTTCAACTTATGTTGGACCAGTTTGGCGGTGTCTCTCTGGGCCTGCTCCTGCTTTTCCTGTCCTTCTTTTGTCTCTTCGGGTAATAATGTAGTATGTGGGCCTGTATTTCCCGCCAAGGTTTAGTGTCTAGCCCTACTACACTATCTAATCAGGTCTGGATCTCAGTGGGTAGTCCCCTCTTGAGGATGTTGTAGAAGAATGCAACCTTGGGACCCGTGTTGGTCCAGGGCTGTCCTGTCTCCTGCCCTCATCCATCTCTCATTCTGTTAAGAATTCAGTCACGGTCTCCCCAGGCTTCATGCTCTCTACCATCAGTCCTCCTATGTCTGGGCGGTCAGGGAATATCTCCCTCAGGGCCGTCCAGATCTGGTGCCTGAACGAGTTAAATGCAGCCCGTCATGCTTGGTGTTGATAAGCGTGACTACGGGGATGCGGGCTCGGGAGTACACCGTGTCGGTCTGCTCCCTAATGAGGCAGCTGAGCAGAATATTGTCACCTATAATAGAGTTTATACGTGCAGTGTACTTTTCAAAGTATGAGATCCATTTTCCTGATCCGTCCATCAATGGGTGCAGTTTATTCCTGAGCCCTTTTTGTCCATCTGTGACCAAGGTGTGTAGATAGTTCCTCCTGCACCTTTCTGCAGTAGCGGACAAATCCTGGCTCGGGCGGCTCTGTCTGTTTCTCCCCGACGTAGCGCTCCCATCATCTCAGGCATTCCTGCATGTTGGGGTAGTTCCATTTCAGATCCCCCCTCCATGCCGAATGCAGTCTTCCGCAATGGCCATTTCCTCGGGTTCGAAGAATCCCTATTTCGGTCAGGGACAATCATACGGGTGGCCCTTCCTTTCAGTCCAGCAGGCCAGTAGATGACAAAAAGGCCACGCCAAGGCCTCGCACTCTTCTCTGCATACTATCTTTCTAGGGGTTGGTCTGCCTGACCAGCGCGTTCGTGGGGAGTGGCGGACGTCCTCATTATTGCTCTCCTCATGCACATGTAAAGGTGACATGCTGCTTCTTCTGTGTCTCAAGTGTATCCCTGTCAGGCTTTCCTGACTGCTTATTTCCTGGTCAGCCCCTCTCCTGCGCCGACGACCAGGCGATGTGTGTGTTTCTGTTAGGCCTTTCTTCTGACTCATCCCTGGGTTCATCTCCATGTCGGGCCCTAGGCCTAGCTCCTGTTCCTGCCGGGGGAGGAGCAGTTGTTTTCCCTCCTTGCTGGGCTTCCCAAGCGAGAGCTCTCTTTCTTTCTATCCTTAACTCTCGCCTTTCCTCTAACTCCCACCAGGATTGCCTCCGTTTCTCAGTGCTATGTGCTGTTCTTCTAGGCAATGTCTTGGCCTCAAACTCACTCCCTGATGCTTCCTCCATGCCGTAGGCCTGCCTTAGTGGAGTATAGCCCGCAGTTCCCCCTTCGGAGTTGGATTTTGCAGGACTGGCACCCCTTTATTCCCCGCTACTGGTTGAATCACCTTCCAGGAGGGTAAAAGACCTCCCTCTGACCTTATGGCACCCAGTGGGGCATTCAGGAGCATGTGCTCCCTGTTGAACTCAGACCTGGTGGGCCGCGACCAATGTATGGGAAGGTCGAACCCCGAGGGGACTTGGCACTGGCTGAGCCGGGACTGCCTGCATCCAGGCTGGTGGGACCTGTGATCTCCCCCCCCCCGACTGGTGGCTTGCTGCCCAGGGGAGGTCCAGCAGCCTCCTCGACTGGTGGATTGGTGTAACCCAGTGCAGTGGCAACTGGTATGGCTGGCCTCAGCGAGAGTGCATCACTGCCGGTGTATGGTGGGCGAGCTGCAGATGCCTTACTTATGAACTGAGGGATAGTCTTGTAGGCCTCGGCCACCTCAAAGATGGCCCGCATTTCTAGTAGGGCCTCTAGCTCAGCCTTCTTATGTCCTGTATACCTGGTATGTATGTGAGTCTTTGTATGTTCTATGGTGTTGGTATTAAACCTTCCCCCCTCAGACCAGGGAAATGCGTGGGCTTTGGTATAAGCGTGCCACTCATGGCAATGTTTCACCAGTTTCCTAGCCTGGGTGGGAACCTCGCTTGCATGTGTCTTAGTGGAGTCTCCATGATGGATTGGGGAACTTATTTTAAGGAGTTTGGAAGTTTTTGATTTGTCTCGAGATTCTAATAAATAATTAAAAATTCTACTCTAATCTTGGGGAACAGTGCACACGGGGTGGCACCGAAAACAATCTACTGGTTACTAGCTCTAGAAAAATTGATGTATTGAAAAAAGAACATTAAACAATAAACAAAGACAAATGCAATGAAATACCAACTTGTAACAAAATGCAATTGTTAGTTCAAAGCAGTACCAGTTGATATGCAGCAGTAAACTAGATAACGTAAAATTCTGATATTGGAAAAATGGTTATTATTTCATAAAGCATAGACTCACCAACATGACATAACATTTAAACATGCAGCATATTGCAAAATTTACCAGCACCACAACATCAATAAAGGCATAAAATGGAAAAATCTAAAAGAGACTAAAAAAGAAAAAAGTTGACAGAAAAAAATATTACTTTGTCCAAAAAAACCTTAGCTCCCTCCTAGCGCCTACAGCTTGAGGAGAGGGGATGCTCCTTGAAATACACAGAGCTAATGGAGCCTGATAGTCTGTCACTATCAGCTCGGTGGACAAAAATAGCAGCGCTTTGTGCTGAAGAATAAGGAATACCCTGACAATTAGGATTGAGGTTGCGTTCCTGGAAGAAGAATGGATAAAACATTTATCTGAAAGAAACATGTTAGTTATAGATTCCTTACCTTAGAATTACCCCCAGGCGTCAGACTGGATCCGGAAGGTTTTTTCGTCAGCAATACCTTTGCGCGTCGGAAGGTGGCGTCGGTCGGCTCCGCGTCCGTCGTCGTGGTCGCCGGGATGACGTCGCAGCAGCTACTTAGACGCCGCCCTCGCGCGCTGACGTCAGTGCTTTCTTTTTCTGTGCCAGCCAGCGCAGATCCAGGAAGAGCGGTACCTCCAGTCATTTTTTGACTGACTTTTACTCGACTTTTGTCGACTTCTTTTTCGAGTCTTCGACTCCTAAGGTGCACGAGGGATGCCCGGTTTCAAGGCCTGCGGTTCCTGTCATCGAATGATGTCGGTGACGGATCCGCACCGCGTGTGTCTTTTTTGCATGGAGCGCGACCACGACCCCAAGTCGTGCTCCGACTGCTTGTCGATGGCGCCAAAGGCTTTGCGGGAGCGGTCCCGAAAGCTGCTTGAGCGCCGGCAGTCGGCTCCGCGCCGTTCGAGGTCCCGGTCGCGAGGGAGGTCGAGGGACCTGTTGCGGAGTCATCACCATTCCTCCAAGTCTTCGAAGTCTTCGCACTCGGGGTCGGGTAAGTCGAAGCATAAGAAGAAGTCGAAGAAGCATCGTCGCTCTTCGACTTCTCCTCGTCAGTCGGCCGATCCGACGAGGAAAGCGGGTGGTGCCCCTCCCGCGGCTTCGCGCACGGAGCCTGCAGAGTTGTCTCCGCGTTTCCCTCCCTTTCCGGGACCCGGAGCGACTCCCGCCCAGCTTCGTACATTCTACAAGGCGATGCATGCCATCTTTGGGCGGACCGACCCCGCTGGAGCTCCTTCGGGCCCCGCAGACTCGGTTGGGGGGGCTAGGCCTTCTCTGCCAGCGGCTCCGGCCCCTGCGCCGCAGGCCCCCCTTGGATCCAGGCCTGGATCCGGATCGGCGCCGGTTGAACTCGTTATGCCTCCACCGGCGCCGCTTCCGACGGCACCACTACAGCGTACGACGCCGTTCGGCCCCCCGGCCGGCGTCGACCCCGGCCTCCATCCCGACGTGGACACGGAGCCAGACTGGCGTCGTCCGACACCGGATCTGGTGCAGAGAGGGGTTTTTGTGCCCCTGTTCACTCCTGGGGTCCCTTTTCAACCTGAGTGGCACCCAGAGGATGAGGAGGAGGACTGGGAGGGGTCAGGTGACCCTCTGACTGACCAGTTGTACAGTGAACAGGACTGGAGAGAGGAACTGGGGGATGCCAGTGATCTCGACACCTCCCCATACCTTATAATGTTGTCTCCTCCTACCGTGGCTACGGAGGAGGGAGCGTCGTACGCAGTGGTGTTGCGTAGGGCAGCCAAGGCTCTCAACCTCGAGCTTCCTACGGTAGCGGTCAGGACTAACCTCCTGACAGAGGTGCTTCAACCGGCTGCGAGCTCCTCGGAGCCCTTGCTACCGTTTAATGAGGCCCTCACCGACGTCCTTTTGGGCACGTGGTCCAGGCCCAACACGGGGGCTCCCGTGGACAGGATGATTGCCCGACGCCACCGCCCGGCTCCGGGCGACCCCACTTTCCTCTCCCAACACCCCACCCCGGAGAGCTTGGTAGTCCAAGCCTCCACTTCCAAAAGCGCCTTCCCTACCGCTCCACTGGAAAGGGAATCCAAGAAGCTGGACCATCTTGGAAAGAAAATTTTCTCTTCCGTCAGCTTAGGACTGCGGTCCGTAAACACTGCATGTCTCTTGGGCCGTTATTCCCATTCGGTGTGGGATACGGTGGCCCAAGTGCTGCCTCAATGTCCAGAGGAGGCCCGGGCAGTGCTCTCCCAGGCTGTTGCCGCTAGGAGGGATGAGGCGAAGTTTATGAAACGTTGTGGGCTGGACACCGCCGACTCTCTGGGCAGAACCATTTCCACGTCAGTAGCGCTTTGTCGCTACACCTGGATGAGGTCGACTGGCTTTTCAGGGGATGTCCAGAACACCCTGATGGACATGCCCTTTGATGGCCGTCGCCTTTTTGGCGACAAAGCAGACAACGCTCTAGAGCGTTTCAAGGACTCACGGGCTACGGCCAAGTCCTTGGGCCTCTCCACCCGTCCTGCGCAGTCTGCTTTTCACCCCTTTCGTGGCTACGGAACGGGTGCCCCGCTACGTTCCGCCCAGAGCCACAGGCCGCAGCAAGTTACCCAACCTTTGCGCGGCCGGGGATGTGGGAACAACCGTTGTGGTTCCGGGGGCCAGCGGGCGGGCCAGTCCACCAACCCCCCCTCTGCAGCAGCCTCCAAACCCTCCTAGTCTGACCTTTTAGGCCCATCAAACGCCAGTGGGCGGCAGGATTCGCCATCACCTCCCCCACTGGCGCACCATCACATCGGACAGGTGGGTTTTGCAAATAGTCCGAAGGGGCTACTCCCTCCCCTTCGAGACTACCCCTCCAGCCATGCCACCGAGATACCACCGCATGTCGGAGGATCATCTGGCCCTTCTCCAGCAGGAAGTTACGGCTCTCTTTGCCAAGGGAGCCATCGAGCGCGTTCCTGTCCCAGAAGTAGGTCGTGGTTGGTACTCCCACTACTTTCCGGTCCCCAAGAAGGACAAGGGCCTGCGTCCTATCTTGGATCTCAGGGACGTCAACCGCTTCCTCCGGAAGGAGAAGTTGAAGATGTTGACGCTTGCTCAGGTCTTGTCTGCCCTCGACCCGGAAGACTGGATGGTAGCGTTGGACTTGCAGGATGCTTATTTTCACATCCCCGTCCTGCCGGCCCACCGGCGTTACCTACGGTTCACGGTAGGCCACGAGCATTTTCAATTTACCGTACTCCTTTTTGGCCTTACCAGCGCCCCTCGGGTGTTCACGAAAGTGATGGCGGTGGTCGCAGCTCATCTGCGCAGATCAGGGGTTTCAGTCTTCCCCTATCTCGACGGCTGGCTGTTGAAGGCAGGCTCGGCCCAGGCAGTCGTCTCCCACCTCCAGACTACGGCCGACCTCCTGCATTCGCTGGGGTTCTCCATCAATGTGCCGAAGTCACACCTGATTCCCTCTCAGAAGCTCCTCTTCATCGGAGCGGTTCTGGATACGACGCACTTTCGGTCAGGATGACCCTGAGGCTGCTGGGCCTCATGGCCACCTGCATCTTGCTGGTCGATCATGCCAGGTGGCATATGCGGGCTCTGCAGTGGGACCTGAAGTTCCAGTGGGCGCAGCATCAGGGGAATCTGTCCGATTGCGTCCAGATCTCGGAGGGCACTGCACGTCAACTGCAGTGGTAGCTCACGAACCAGGATTGGGTCAATGGCAGATCCGTCTCCCTTCCCCAACCAGACCACACTGTGGTGACGGACGCATCCCTTCTGGAATGGGGCGGCCACATGGGAGAGGCAGAGATCAGAGGCCTCTGGTCTCCGGCGGAGTCCGGGTTCCACATCAACCTTCTGGAGCTCCGGGCGATTCGTCTTGCACTGAAAGCATTCCTTCCCTCTGTCCGGGGAAGATTAGTGCAGGTGTTTACGGACAACACCACCGCCATGTGGTACTGCAACAAACAGGCCCGGGTGGGGTCGTGGACCCCATGTCAGGAGGCCCTCCGCCTCTGGACATGGCTGGAACATCAGGGCATATCCCTGGTGGTTCAACACCTGGCAGGTTCTCTGACCGCCAGGGCGGACGAACTCAGCCGCAGGTGCATGATGGATCACGAATGGCGTCTTCACTCGGAGGTGATGCAAGGTCTCTTTCTACAGTGGGTAGAGCCTTGGTTAGATCTATTCGCCACCGAAGAGAACGTTCAATGTCAGCAATTCTGCGCATTGGAATTTCCAAGGCGGCACTCGCTAGGCGACGCTTTTCATCGCGAGTGGAGTTGCGGTCTGTTGTACGCCTTTCCGCCTATACCACTTCTGGCCAGAGTGCTGAAGAAGATCAGGCGCAACCGGGCCCAAGTCATTCTTGTGGCTCCGGATTGGGCACGAAGAGTCTGGTATCCCGAGCTGCTTAACATGGCCATCGATCCTCCGATCAGACTGCCTCTTCGGGATGATCTTCTGTCCCAGCAGCAGGGGACGGTCCTCCACCCGAACCTGTCCAGCCTCCACCTCCTTGCGTGGAGATTGAGTGGCGGCAGTTGACGTCTTTCGACCTGCCTCCTGAAGTCTGTGATGTAATCTTGGCAGCCAGGCGTCCCTCCACTAAGACGGTATACGCCTGCCGGTGGAACAAGTTTGTGGCATGGTGCACAGCAAAGGCTGTGGATCCCCTTTCTGCCCCTCTTTCTGAGGTTCTCTTGTTTCTTCTTTCTCTAGCCCAGAAGGGCTCTGCTCTGGGCACTATCAAGGGCTATCTTTCGGCCATCTCTGCTTTCCTTCGGCATCCAGATCAGCCTTCCCTTTTCAAGTCCCCCGTTGTAAATCGCTTCTTGAAAGGCATAACTCATCTCTTTCCTCCTATTCCCTTTCTATGCCCCAGTGGGACTTGAACCTAGTTTTGACTTATTTAATGTGCGCTCCCTTTGAGCCGCTTCACAACTGTCCTTTGAGATTCTTGACTCTAAAAACTGCGTCCTGGTGGCCATCACCTCTGCCAGACGAGTGATTGAGCTCTAGGCACTTTCTTCTAAGCCTTCTTTTCTCTCTGTACATCCGAACAAAGTTGTCCTTAGGACTCGTCCATCCTTCCTGCCCAAGGTTGTCACTGCCTTCCACATCGAGCAGACTATCACTTTGCCCACCTTCTTTCCGCCTCGGCATCCTTCGAAAGAGGAAGAGAGGCTCCACCGTCTGGACCCAAAACGAGCGCTTTCGTTCTATCTGGATCGCACAAAACAGTTCCGGGTGGATGACCAACTCTTTGTTGGCTACGTGGGTGCCAAGAAAGGTCGGGCCGTACACATGCGCACCATTTCTCGATGGGTCGTTTTGTGTATAAAAGCATGCTATTCTCTGGCTAAAAAGGAGCCTCCAGTGGGGCTGCGCGCCCATTCCACCAGGGCGACGGCAGCTACTACTGCCTTGGGAAGAGGAGTTCCTCTACATGACATCTGTCAGGCGGCTACGTGGGCATCACTGCACACGTTTACAAAACACTACTGCCTTGACAGTCAAGTCCGGAGGGACGGCTTCTTTGGCTGTTCTGTTCTCCAGGATTTTCTGCTGTGATCATGGTTCGCAGACGCACCACCGGGGTTGGTATTGCTGGGGTATCTATTCTAAGGTAAGGAATCTATAACTAACGTGTTTCTTTCAGATGAACAAGTTACTTACCTTCGGTAACGATATATCTGTAAGAAACATTAGTTAGTTATAGATTCCTTACCGCCCCACCCATCCTCCCCGTTCTGCAAACTGATTTCTAGGGTTAAGGACATCCTTTCAGGGCCCTAGTTTTGTGCACCAGTGGTCAGTGTCTTGCATAGCTCTGCGTTTCTGGCACGGAAAGTCGTGTACAGAACTGACGTCAGTGCGCGAGGGCGGCGTCTAAGTAGCTGCCGCAACGTCATCCCGGCGACCACGACGCCGACGACGGACGTGGAGCCGACCGACGCCACCTTCCGACGCGCAGAGGTACTGCTGACGAAAAAACTTTCCGGATCCAGTCTGACGCCTCGGGGTAATTCTAAGGTAAGGAATCTATAACTAACTAATGTTTCTTACAGATATATCGTTACCGAAGGTAAGTAACTTGTTCTACTGGCATCTACTCCCTTCCTACTGGTACATCAGAACAAGATCAGGAAAATAATTGTAATGATGTTAATGCCCCCTCCCAAGTCTCTACCATTAACCCCTTTAGTTTGGAGGAAGCTAATAGAGCGATAAATGCAAAGAAGGGCGGGAACGCTCCTGGCCCATATGCTATTCCAGTGGATTTGTATAAGGCCAACACTGCCCTATGGGGGCCTCTTCTGACCCCGGTACTGAGGGCATGGTGTAATCCAGGTTTTCTACCTAGGTGGGCAGAATCAGCTATTGCCCCGATCTATAAGAAGGGAGATCGCCTTAACCTTGTATGTTATAGACCAATTTCCCTTCTTGATTCTCTAGCAAAGATAGCAGGTCGTATTATTCTGAATAGATTACAAAACTGGGCGGAATCTTTTGATATCTTGTCGGACCTGCAATACGGGTTCCGCCCTGGGATTGGGACAATAGAGCAGGGCTTGAACCTGAGTATGCTAATCGGAAAGTACACTAAGATCAAAGAGGGGAACATCTATGTTGCATTTGTTGATTTGTCATCGGGCTTCAATTGTGTCATTCATGAGAAACTTGGGAGTATAGGAACCTATTATCAACTTTTTAAGAAACCTGTATTCGAGTTGTAGAGCCAGGGTTGAATATAGAATCAGGGGAGAATGTACTCAACCGTTCAGCATGGAGAGAGGGGTAAGACAGGGCTGTGTCCTAGCACCTTTTCTTTTCTCACTATATAGAAACAGTGTTGGTGCTGTGCTAGTTACACAATACAAAGATCTTCTGCAGGTGGGAAATTGCCCTGTCCCGGCCCTCCTCTATGCTGACGATGCCGTTCTCATGGCCCGTACCCACCTTGGCCTCCAGAGATTACTTACAAATTTTGTTGAGTATATGCAGGATTTAGGTCTATTAGTCAATCATTCTAAAACATTTATTATGAAATGTGGGAGGAGAACAGCTATTTGTCGAGATACAAAAATCAAGGGCACTAGTATTGGTTTTACAAACAGTTTTTCATATTTAGATATATTGTTTGATAAGGAAGGCTTATGGACTCATGCTATCTCCACTAGAAAGCTACACTTTAGAAAAGCATGTATGGCCTTAAGAAACTTTGCCAGACGATTGGGCAAGAACCCCCCTGGCGAGATGATAAAGATATATAAAGCCAAATGTCTGAGTGTGGCACTATACGGGTGGGAATTTAGGGACACACTTTGGGCCCGATTCACAGAACTAACTTAAGACAAAATCCTAAACTTACTACCATTTTGGTATTCACAGAAGGCACTTACTCATTTTGGTATTCACAGAAGGCACTTACTCATTGATGAGTAAGTGCCTTCTGTGAATACTAAAATGAGTAACTTACTTATTTTGAGTAACTTACTTATTTTGGGTAACTTACTCATTTTGGTATTCACAGAAGGCACTTACTCATTAATGAGTAAGTGCCTTCTGTGAATACTAAAATGAGTAACTTACTTATTTTGAGTAACTTACTCATTTTGGTATTCACAGAAGGCACTTACTCATTGATGAGTAAGTGCCTTCTGTGAATACCAAAATGAGTAAGTGCCTTCTGTGAATACCAAAATGAGTAAGTGCCTTCTGTGAATACCAAAATGAGTAAGTGCCTTCTGTGAATACCTATGAATACCAAAATGAGTAAGTGCCTTCTGTGAATACCAAAATGGTAGTAAGTTTAGGATTTTTTCTTAAGTTAGTTCTGTGAATCGGGCCCCAAATGTATGGCGTTGCAGATGGTGGAGAATGAGTTCTTAAGGTACATTCTCGCCACCCCTAAAAGTGCCTCTGTATATGTTTGCCACGCGGAATTGGGAGTTCCGTTCCTAACAGATTTGATAATGCTGCAGCCCGTATTATTATTACATAAGATCTGGACATCAGAATACACTGGCTTAATTTGTGCTATCATTTGGGATTGCCTCAAGTCGAGTTTGTCTTTGCGTATGCCTTGGTTGACATATATCCAACGCTTTTTTTGTGACCTGGGGCACCCTGATTACTTTGAGAAGCCTGAATCTCTGGAATCTATCAGTAGAAAAGATTTGAAAAACAAATGTATAGCGCACTTTGAGAACCTTAGGTTGATCACTGAAATTTCAATGTCTAGTGTTTTAAAAAAATCAACTTATTTTAACTACGTATGAAATGTAACCTTATCTCAAATTTGTTTTCAATCCCAGGCATAGATTTAATCTGACCTGCTTAAAAGTGGACATTTTTCATTGCCTAATTAGCTTTCCTGAAATGAACGCTTGGTCTATAAAACTGTGATTGCCTGATGCCACAGAGCACCATGCACGTAGTCTTTTTCTGTAAATTTTATAGTATCTTGAGAAAACATTACATTTGACCTATTTTAAGATCTCTTAATTTTATACAATGTCCCCCTGCTTACTTATATTTACAATCATTGCCTACCATGGAGATATGTTATAGTATGTCAAGTTTTCTCTGGGCTGTTTTTATTACCAGAAAGAAAATTTCACATTGTCCTTTTTTAGCATCGCCTGAAGCAGCAGATTAGATAGCCTACCACTGAGCTGCGAGTGTTCTGGAACCCTAAGATAGCAGGCTTGGTACGCCCGGCCGTCGCAGCAGCTCAGATCATGACACATGCTATTAGATACATTTGTAGGCCTATACTGCCAACAGCACCAAACCGTCGCCTAAAAGTCAAATGAGAGTGACATGCCTGGTGGGAGGGTTGGGAGGGGGGACAGTTGGGGGGGTTTGAGTAGAGTTATGATAAGTATCAATATTGAACTGTGCACTGATTGACCCTGAGCTAACGTAGAATGCTGGGACGATAGGGGGGGAGGTTAACTTGAATAGGGATTAGTTCTTTTAATTGTGATGTCGTGGAGATGTTACTACCCAGCTCAGTTATGTAACCTATTATGACCTTATGGTAAACTTTGTGTATTCAGTATGAAACTTACAATAAAGTCTGTTTAAAAAATAAATAAAAAAATTGTCCTTTTTTAGCATTTTGATACAGTGTAAAAGAAATTAATTGATTCATGATGTTTTATAATTGTGTTTTTAAATAGTAATATCTGAAAGAGACACGTTAGTGACAGATTCGTTACCTTAGAATATCCCCAGGCGTCAGGCTGGATCCGGAAAGTTTTGCGTAGCACTACCCTTGCGCATCGGTAGGCGTCGTCGGTAGGCTCCGCGTCCGTCGTCGGGATCGCCGGGATGACGTTGCGGCCAGTACTTAGACGCCGCCCCTGCGCGCTGACGTCAGTTCTTTCTTTTTCCGCGCCAGTAAGCGCAGATCCGGAGAGAGCAGTCCCCAGTCAATTTTTGACTGATTTTTTGTGACTTTTTGTCACTGTTTTCTCGAGTCTTACGACTCCTACGTTGTCGGTAGGGATGCCCGGCTTCAAGCCATGCGACGCCTGTGGTCGAATGATGTCGATCACGGACCCGCATCAGGATTGTCTCTACTGCCTCGGGCGCGACCACGACTCCAAGTCGTGCCCTGACTGTCGGGCCTTGCATCCGAAGGCTTTGCGAGAGCGGTCTCGAAAGCTCCTCGAGGTCCGGCAGTCGGCTCCGCGCCAAGCCAAGCCCCGGTCGAGAGAGAGGTCGAGGGGCCGGTCGCGGAGTCCTCATCGTTCTTCGGGGTCAAAGTCTTCGCACTCCTCCGGTAAGTTGAAGCATAAGAAGTCAAAAAAGCGTCATCGCTCGACGACTTCCCCTCGTCGGTCGCGCAACTCGGCTGAGGGTCCCGTCGGCACCGTCACCGTTCCCGCGGCGCCAGGAGTGCCTGTGGAGCCGCAGTCGCATTACCCGCCCTATCCGGGTTCGGCGGCGACTCCGGCCGAAATACAGGAGTTCCTGTCGGCCATGGCCCGCCTCTGCGGGCCTCAAGGTCCCCCCGGTGCGCCTTCGGGCCCTGCGGGCCCTAGTGGGGTTCCTACGGCGCCGCCGGTGACTCCGGTCCCGGCGACACCAGCACCGGCCCCGGCCTCGGCCCCGGCTCCGGTGCTGCCGCAACCCCGATCGACGCCCGTTGACCTAACGACACCTCCACCGGCGTCAATCTCACCAGTGCTGTTCACAACGCCGCCCGGGGCTCCGGGCGACGTTGTCCCCAGGTTCTCTCTGGATCCGGACTCGGCGCCGGACCGACGTCGATCGACGCCGGCTCCGGCGCCGCTGAGACCTTGGGTCCCACATGTCCCTCCTCCTTACATTGACCCTGATTTGGAGGACGAAGAGAACTGGGAGGGGTCTGAGGACCCTCTCACTGCCCAATGTGAGTACGATCAGGACTGGGCTGAGGAACTTGGGGAGGCCAGTGGTCTGGACACCTCTCCAGACATTGGCATGCTGTCTCCTCTTTCCGTGGCAACGGAGGAGGGAGCAAACTTTGCTACGGTGCTGCATAGGGCAGCTGAGGTCCTGCACCTCCAGTTACCTACAGTGGCTGTCAGGACTAACCTCCTGACGGAAGTGCTTCAGCCGGCGGCTACCTCTGCGGAGCCACTTCTGCCGTTCAACGAGGCACTTTCGGACGTTCTTTTGGGCACCTGGTCCAAGCCCACCACAGGGGCTCCTGTGGATAGGAACGTAGCCCGGCGCCATCACCCTGCTCCGGGCGACCACCTGTTCCTTTCCCAACACCCCACCCCTGAGAGCTTGGTTGTCCAAGCCTCCGCCTCCCAAAGCGCCTTCCCTACCGCACCTCCGGAAAGGGAATCCAAAAAACTGGACCAATTTGGGAAGAAGGTTTTTTTCTTCCACCAGTGCTGGCTCGCGGTCCGTCAACACCACTTGCCTTTTGGGCCGATATACCCACTCTTTGTGGGATTCGGTGGCGCAGGTCCTGCCCCAGTGTCCTGAGGAGGCCCAGGCACTGCTTTCCCGCGCCATTGCGGAAGGAAGAGATGCGGCGAAGTATACTATCCGGTGTGGCCTAGATACCGCCGACTCGCTAGGCAGATCGCTTGCGACGACAGTGGCGCTGCGCCGTCACGCCTGGCTGAGGACCACTGGTTTCTCGGGCGATGTCCAAAACACACTTATGGACATGCCCTTTGATGGTGTCGGCCTTTTCGGCAACAAGGCAGACCATGCGCTGGAGCGCTTTAAGGACTCGCGGGCTACAGCCAAGTCCCTGGGCCTTTCTGCTGTGCGCCCTCCGCAACAGTCACGTCCGCTGCCCAGCCACCGGCCCGCGCAGAAAGCGTCTTCGCATGGCCGTGGACGTGGCTCCCGCCGAGGCGGGTCGGGTAACCAGCGTGCGGGTCAGGCCACCACCTCCGCCCCGTCCGCGGCCTCCAAGCCCTCCTAGTCCATCCTTTCAGGTCCACAGCACGCCAGTAGGGGGCAGGGTCCGCCATCACCTTCACCACTGGCGTGCCATCACATCGGACAGGTGGGTCTTGGACATTGTCCGAAGGGGCTACTCCCTCCCCTTCGAGACTACCCCCCAGCCATGCCACCTCAATGCCACCGCATGTCGGGGGATCATTTGGTGCTTCTTCAAAAGGAAGTTGCGGCCCTCTTGGCCAAGGGGGCCATCGAGCGGGTTCCGACCCCAGAAGTAGGACGTGGTTGTTACTCCCACTACTTTCTGGTGCCCAAAAAGGACAAGGAGGACATGCGTCCTATCTTGGACCTCCGGAACGTCAATCGCTTCCTCCGGAAGGAGAAGTTCAAGATGCTCACCCTAGCTCAGGTCTTGACTGCCCTCGACCCTGGAGACTGGATGGTAGTGTTGGACTTGCAGGACGCATATTTTCACATCCCCGTCCTGCCGGCCCACCGGCGTTACCTGCGGTTCACGGTAGGCCTCGAGCATTTTCAGTTCACCGTGCTCCCCTTTGGCCTTACCAGCGCCCCTCGGGTGTTCACGAAAGTGATGGCGGTGGTCGCAGCTCATCTGCGCCGGGCAGGGGTTCCAGTCTTCCCCTACCTCGACGACTGGTTGCTGAAGGCGGGCTCGTCCCAGGCAGTCGTCTCCCACCTCCAGACTACGGCCGAACTCCTGCACTCGCTGGGGTTCTCCATCAACGTGCCGAAGTCGCACCTGATTCCTTCTCCACAGCTCCTTTTCATCGGAGCAGTTCTGGACACAACGCAGTTTCGGGCCTATCCTCCCGAACGGCGAGTCCGGGATATTCAGGCTATGATTCCGATCTTTCAGCCTTTATCCTGGGTTTCGGTACGGATGACCCTGAGGCTGCTGGGCCTCATGGCCTCCTGCATCCTGCTGGTCGATCATGCCAGATGGCATATGCGGGCTTTGCAGTGGGACCTGAAGTTCCAGTGGGCGCAGCATCAGGGGAACCTGCCGATTACGTCCAGATCTCGGAGGGGGCTGCACAGCAGTTGCAGTGGTGGCTCTCGAACCGGCAATGGGTCATGGGCAGATCCCTCTCCCTTCCTCAGCCAGAGCACATAGTTGTGACGGACGCGTCCCTTCTGGGATGGGGTGGTGACATGGGAGAGGCGGAGATCAGAGGCCTCTGGTCTCCGGCGGAGTCCCGGCTCCATATCAACCTTCTGGAGCTCCGGGCGATCCGACTTGCACTCAAGGCATTCCTTCCCTCTGTGAAAGGGACGGTAGTGCAGGTGTTCACAGACAACACCACCGCCATGTGGTACTGCAACAAACAAAGCGGGGTGGGGTCGTGGACCCTATGTCAGGAGGCTCTGCGTCTCTGGACATGGCTGGAACATCAGGGCATGTTCCTGATGGTTCAACACCTGGCAGGTTCCCTGAACGCCAGGGCGGACGAACTCAGCCGCAGGTGCATGATGGATCACGAATGGCGTCTTCACTCGGAGGTGGCGCAAGGACTCTTTCTACAATGGGGAGAGCCTTGGTTAGATCTATTCGCCACCGAAGAGAACGCGCAATGTCATCAGTTCTGCGCGTTGGAATTTCCAAGGCGGCACTCGCTCGGCTACGCTTTTCGTCGCGAGTGGAGTTGCGGTCTGTTGTACGCCTTTCCGCCTATACCACTTCTACCCAGAGTGTTGAAGAAGATTCGGCGCGACCGGGCCCAAGTCATTCTTGTGGCTCGGGATTGGGCTCGAAGAGTTTGGTATCCCGAGCTACTCAGTATGAGCGTCGATCCCCCGATCCGTCTGCCTCTTCGGGAGGATCTTCTGTCGCAGCAGCAGGGGACGGTCCTCCACCCGAACCTGTCCAGTCTCCACCTCCTTGCGTGGAGATTGAGTGGCGGCAGTTGATTCCTTTCGACTTGCCTCCCGAAGTTTGTGATGTGATTCTGGCAGCCAGGCGTCCCTCCACTAAGGTGGTATACGCCTGCAGGTGGAACAAGTTTGTGGCATGGTGCACAGCAAAGGCTGTGAATCCCCTTTCTGCCCCTCTTTCTGAGGTTCTTCTGTTCCTTCTTTCTCTGGCCCAACAGGGTTCTGCCCTGGGTACCATCAAGGGCTATCTTTGTGCAATCTCGGCCTTCCTCAGGCTTCCCGATCAGCCCTCCCTTTTCAAGTCCCCTGTTGTTAACAGGTTTCTTAAAGGCATTACACACCTCTTCCCTCCTGTTCCGTTTGTGATGCCTCAGTGGGACTTGAACTTGATTCTTACCTTTTTAATGTGCGCTCCCTTTGAGCCTCTACATAACTGTCCTCTTCGTCTTCTCACTCTGAAGACAGCCTTTCTGGTGGCCATCACCTCCGCTCGGCGGGTGAGTGAGCTCCAGGCTCTTTCGTGCAAACCCCCCTTTCTGTCTGTCCATCCAGACAAGGTTGTTCTTAGGACGCGTCCGTCCTTCTTGCCAAAGGTGGTTACTGCCTTCCACATTGGGCAGACCATCACTTTGTCCACCTTCTTTCCGCCTCCGCATCCTTCCAGAGAGGAAGAGAGGCTCCACCGTCTGGACCCAAAACGTGCGCTTTCCTTTTACCTCAACCGCACACAACAGTTCCGGGTGGATCACCAACTCTTTGTTGGCTACGTGGGCGCCAAAAAAGGTCGGGCGGTACACAAGCGGACCATCTCCCGCTGGGTAATCTTGTGTATCAAGGCCTGCTATTCTTTGGCTAAGAAGGAGCCCCCTGTTGGGCTACGTGCCCATTCTACCAGGGCGACAGCTGCTACCACGGCTTTAGTCCGCGGTGTTCCGCTACAGGATATATGTCAGGCAGCTACGTGGGCCTCGCTGCACACGTTTACCAAGCATTACTGCCTTGACAGCCAAGTCCGGAGGGACGGCTTCTTTGGCCGCTCTGTCCTCCGGGACTTCCTTGTCTGAATCTGTTTGAAGACCCACCACCGGGGTTGGTATTGCTGGGGTATCTATTCTAAGGTAAGGAATCTGTCACTAACGTGTCTCTTTCAGATGCACAAGTTACAGTGGAGAGGTGTGGTGCAGCGGCCAGGGCAGCTGACTTCGGAGCACAGGGTTCATGGTTCAATCCCTGGCTCCAGCGGCAGCTCAGCTCAGCACCATGTGACTCTGGGCAATAGCTCACTTAATTTCCACGACGGCCCCCAGCGCCTTGAGATCCGTAAGGGTGAGTAGCTGCGCTATATAAAAACGGACTTACTTACTAACTTGTGTAACGATATATCTGTAAGAGACAGTAGTTAGTGACAGATTCCTTACCGCCCCACCCATCCTCCCCGTTCTGCGAACTGATTTCTAGGGTTAAGGACATCCCTTTCAGGGCCCTAGTATTTTTCAGACACCAATGTCAGCTTCTTGCATGGCTCTGCGTTCCTGGCGCGGAAAGTCGTGTACAGAACTGACGTCAGCGCGCATGGGCGGCGTCTAAGTACTGGCCGCGACGTCATCCCGGCGATCCCGACGACGGACGCGGAGCCGCACGACGCCGCCTACCGACGCGCAAGGGTACTGCTACGCAAAACTTTCCGGATCCAGCCTGACGCCTGGGGATATTCTAAGGTAAGGAATCTGTCACTAACTACTGTCTCTTACAGATATATTGTTACACAAGTTAGTAACTTGTGCTTATTGTACTTTTATGATTTTATTACGACATCGAATAAAGTATTGATTGACTCATTGACCTGACTATTATCGGCCCTCTGTGGCCAGACACAGGCTACACCTTATTCCCCAAAGTCCAAATTCTTCCCTAACGTTCCGCATTATACCCTATATCACACCCAAGGGTAGTGCGTACTGACTGCCTGACGCCCGGCAGTCCAAGTGCAAAAAATCCACCTTCTCACTTCTTTTAGATCCTCCCAGTGTTAAGAAACTGGCAGTCCCTAAGAAAACCAATTTGACAAAAAAACTAAGATCAAGGTGGTGACCCTATATAACACACCAAGGGTCAGGGTGTACCGTTGTGTCACGCACAACAGTTCAAGCAAAATAAATAAGTAACTCTATATAACATACCAAGGGTCAGGGATGTACCTTTGTGTCATGCCCAATGGTTTAAGCTAAAAAGAGTAACCCTATATAACACACCAAGGGTCAGGGGTGTACCGTTGTGTCACGGCCAGCGGTTCAAGCTAAAAAAAACCTGTAGCTACCCTCACCTTTCTCTAGCGTGCTGATTAGGGAAAAAATTATCTACGCGCTTGTCCTAGTTTGCCATACGCCACATGCTGTGACTAAGGATCAGATGTCAGGGCACATGCAACAAGGTAGGCAATTGCGATTTCTTAATTGCGATAATTAAGGAATCGCAATTATGGAATCGCAATTGCCTATGCATGTAGGTGTCGCTAAAATATTAGCGATTCCTACATATTCCTTAATTGTAAATAGTGAATTGTGATTCGCAATTAAGGAATAGCTTCCCATTCATTCCTATGGGCCTAGAGGCCCATAGGAATGAATGGGAATTGCATGCGCAATTTGCGAGTACCAAATAGGTACTCACAAATTGCGCATGCACTTTCAAGGGTGCAAGGGGGCCAAAAGGCCACCCTGATGCACCCCCGAAATTGGCATGTGTGCGCCACATGGCACTTTGAAAAATGCATTTTTCAAAGTTTTTACAAATTACCATCAACTTGCAGTTGATGGTAATTAGCGTTTCCTAAATGCGAAGTCGCATTTAGGAAAGGCTTGTTGCATCCCAAATAGGGAATCGCAAATTGCGATTCCCTAAATGCATTTGCAATTTAGGTAATCGCAAATTTAGCGATTACCTATTTTGCGAATTTGCATTTGGGTTGATGCATCCCAAATGCCAAAATACCGGTTGCAAATGGGCCGATTCTGCGATTCGGCCCGTTTGCGACCAGTATTTTGGTTGATGCATGTGCCCCGTAGTCTCTTACCTTGTGACGGCGGCCTCTGGATGGACCTCCGCCCTGCGGATTCAGCAGAACTTCTAATCAATTACGGCGTCTGCTCACCGGTTTTGTTAGCGCAGATGTGAATCAGTTCGGGCAGGGGTCCTTGTCCTTCGGCAGCAGTCGGGCTCGATAAACGAATCTCTCCTATCTGGCTCGCCGAAATGTTGCTTCGATATGACTTTACCTTAAAGAAATGAAAAGACAAGAGGCGTTTGGCAAAACAGGAACACTTGGTTTAATTAAACGCAAAACTGGAACAATTTGGTTTAATTAAACGCAGCAGCCGGGAGAGTCTCTACAGAATACATCTGAGGAAAGTCTCTCTTTACAAAGTTTTGGCTGACAATATACCTCTGTACAAAAGTGAATAATGTACATATGTCTCAATGTATATGTATTTTTTAGGTCTTGGTCTCACTATTGTTGTTTTTATTGATGTGGATAGGTGTGAGTTTGTATGAGGTGATTATGAGGGTGGGTAGATGGGAATGTCTTTGTTCTTAGTAATGTCATTAGTGGTTAGCTCTGCCCAGATTTTTAAGTGCTTTCATATATGTAATACTCACAGGACTCATAGTCTGTTCTATATGCAAATGAATGTTCATATTTTGAATGAAATAAATTGGTTTCAATAAGGATTGAAGAAAGAATTTTTGTTGTTTTTGTATATAATTATCTGTATGCGCTTGAAATTGTTGGCTCCATACATCTAGTATGAATATATATTTAAAAAGAATAAGAGCGGGGCGTGGCCAAGATGGCGGTGAGATAGGATGGTGTTTCTCTGCTCCCGCCCGTTGCCGCCCGAGAATAGCACCTCTTGGGGCCCGGACTCGGCCCCGAGAGCCGAATCTGGTCGGGCTCGTTGTAGGGAAGACCCAGGCTCCAACTGAGGGTCCGAGGTTCAGCGCCACTCGAAGTGAAGAGCGCGGACCGCCACGAGGTGCCGATCCCGGCACAGGCTACGACGTGGCCGAGAACGGCCGCAGACCCAGGTGGCCTGAATCACCGGAGAGCCTGCCGGCAGTTCTGCGAGTCCGATGCCACTGAGACTGACGACGGCTCCGCCGAAGAAATCGGGGCGGTAAGACCTGCCGATACGAGCAGCGGGGGACGCGGGACGCTGAGAGTCTGGTCCCGCCCCGCATATAGAGGCCTGAGGCGTGTTGAGTGCACTGATGCCAGGCCTGGTGGAGCAGTGAAGCCAGGCCTGGCTAGGAGCAGCGGCAGAGCTGGTGAGCCGCACTTGGACGTGAGGCCAGACTCGACACAGCTCTAGCTCCTGAACAGCAACATTCGGCAATCCTTACATTGGGGGACGTGGAGCGAGCCTACGCGGCGGTGGAGACGACGGCATAGGCCGTAGCACCGTGCCACGAGGCAGACCCAGGCCCACTGACCCACGGAGCCGCTCAGCCTCCATGAGCAAGAGGCGGGAGGTGAGTGACGGGTAGCGGGCTGAGTGAGGACGCGAGCGTAGCTGCCATTGGAGGCTGTTGCCGAGGGTGGGACCCGGTGGCCCGCGGAAGCGGCCCGGCCAGGTCCCGGTACGGCTTGTGGGCATGCCGCGCGGTTCCCCGCTCGACCTCTAGCCTCCGTCCAACAACCTGAAGAGACTCTCGCTGCCTCTCTACTTCCAGCCCGGGCATGCTGTCTGGGAACAGGCTCTGCCTCTTGGCGTGGTGGCGCACAGACGCGGTGAGCGCAGTCTCGACGAGAGATTGAGTGGAGTGAGCCCTGGCCTGCACTTAGGGGGTCCTCTTTTTTAAGCTGATCGGCCGGCACCGCTACATGGCCGAGGTTGCTATGCTCTGGAGCCAAGAATCAAGGGGCAGAGGAGAGGGCTGGCCGAGTGACTGACCTGGTATTGCTCAGTTAGTAAGTTGCTGGCAGTCCTGGGGACATACTAACCTTCGCCCCAGAGGTTATACGACGGTGAGAGCCCAGCAGTCGATCCGGATCCGGACAGGCCTAGCCTCCACATGCACGCTGCTCCCCATGAACCGAGATTGCCGCAGGGCGTGAGGGGACCCTAATTTTTCTCTGCAGGTCGGAAATTGAAGATTCGGCGCCTGGGAAGGTAGGAACTGATAGTCACAAGCCAGACTCTTTTAGAGGCCTCCCGAGAGATTTTCCAGACTCCTGCCCCCACCGGAGTGTTTGACCCCCGGAGGCGGCGCTGTGACCACCGCTATTGCAGACACACCATCCTGCCTGAAACAGGACTATGACCTCTACCCGGGGGAAGAAAGATAAAACGCTAAAGGAACTTTTCGCACGGACCCAGGGTGGCACTACGATGGATCACTCACTCCCGGGTGAGCCTCCTCAAACGCAGGCGGAAAGCTCTAAAGAGGAACCAGTGACACGAGCCTTCCTCGAATCACTCTTCACGACGCTTCGTGAAGACCTACAAACAGTGAAGCGCGACCTCACAGTAGAAATTAAAGAAATCAGAAGAGATGTGGATGACATAGAAGAACGGGTCGCCGCACTAGAAGACAAGGGTGACAGCAGAGAAACCGAGGTGGCAGCCCTACAACAGGAGGTTATCCGTCTTCATGAACAGCAGGTGGATCTCCAAGCTCATCTTGAAGATTTGGAAAACCGTTCCAGCAGGCATTACATTAGGATTAGGTGAGAACCAATGAGGAGGCATTTTCGCATACATGAGAGACCTCTTCAACCACATCCTTGGCAACACACCTGGCACAGACCTCAAGCTCGACAGAGCACATAGAGTGGGCCCCCCCCGCTCCGAAAAGGCGCCCCCTGTGGACATACTGGTCTGTGTCCAAGACTTTCGCACAAAAGAAGAGATCCTTGAGTATGAGTATGAGTATATCCTTTGGCTCAATGCCAGCGATAGCAACTTAAAGTTCACTGCCAAATTTAGCTCGGACCAGGTTGAATTCTTGGACATCCTGATCTTTGGATTGAGCAACACACTACAAGTCAGTTTGTTTAGAAAGCCCACAGCTAAGAATACCATACTCCAATACCAGAGCTTTCACCCCACTTGCCAGAAAGATTTGATCCCATTTGGGGAATTCCTACGTGTGCGCTGTAATTGTACATATATGGATAACTTTCATAAACATGGAGACGCATTAAAGAAACGCCTGCTGGCCCGTGGCTATCCACATCGGTTAGTAAGACATGCATTCAAAAGGGCCAAGTACTATAATCGTGATGCCTTATTACAAGGTACTCACCGCACACCTAAAGAACAAGTGACATGTGTCATCAATCATTCTCAATTAAATTACAAAATCAAGAATGTCATCAACAAAAATTGGAAGATTTTGAATACAAACGAAAATGAACCACAACTACAACCACCATTGGTGGCCTACAGGAGAAATCGAAACTTGCGTGATATATTGGTGCATACAAGACCCCAACCGTCTATGACACAGCATCAGACCACTATTACAGGGTTACCTTTAGTGCTAGGTAACCACAAATGCGGTTCATGCCACGCTTGTGACACGGCCCTAGTCACGGATTCCCTGACATATAAAGGCAAAAACATCAAGTTGAGAGACCTTACCAACTGCAGGAGCCATAGCATTATATATATGTTATTGTGCCCATGTGGTCTAGCCTTCATAGGAGAGACAGGGCGTGAGTTCCGTACGAGATTCAGCGAACATAAATCTGCCATCCGTACGCGCAAGGTGACGGCCCCTGTAGTCCAACATTTCTTAGACAAGCACCACTCAGAAAAGGACCTGAGGTGGTGTATTTTGGAGAAAGTGAAGTGCCAGGCAGGCATGCCTGTAGAAACGACTCGAAAAAGAAGGGAAACGTTCTGGATTTTCACTTTGAATAATGTAAAGGAAGGACTTAATGAAGATATTATTTGGAATGTCACCAACACTCGTTAATTTAGTCTCTAATAATACTGTATTGGTCATCATTGTAGATCCCATATATTTTGTGGGAACCCACATCTTCTCTCTATTCACATCACATCAGAACTTCTTTCATCTGGAACTCCTTCCATGTATTTGGTATTTACCCACATACTTCCATGTTACAATCATCTTTCCCGGCACTCTCTTTCGCCTCATTGTTTGGCTGGCGAACATAGTGTCAGATGTGTTTATTTTTTAACCCCACATTGTGGTGGCGGTAATTCACCCTTACGCCACGTATTACAGAAACCATCATCACCATATTATGATTATGATTATTACCTATTTTTGGTTCTACTTCATAACTTCGCTGAAACGAGAGTTCATTTGTCCACTCCAAGATGTCGCCCGTTGTTCTGCATTTCTGACTCACGTCAGTTTCAATAGCCTCACGTGATGACTGATTGTCCACGTGTTATGACGTAGCGGGTCTTTTTATAGCTTCCCGATGGCGTCCACCGTTGTCTACCCGGCTGGGTATGTCGATGGTCCACGTATAACTTTAAATTAGACTGATCCGGTAAGCCACAATGCACGCGTGATTTTCGCATGCATGACTACGCATTCCACTATTATATCGGCATAGCTCGTATTATTCTTAAGCCTTAGCCGTTATTAATCCCGTAGCCTTGATGGGGAATGTAAGTTATCTTGTTTTGCACGGTGTACGTTTTTAACTAGGCAGTCACAGGCTGCCATAGCTTGCTCTAACGCTCCGTCCATCGTCCCCTTTGGTATCGCTTTGTTCGCCCTAAGTTGGCAGGGTATGCCCAGACGTGGGGCCCTTGCTCACTTTGCCACTGGATTCATGATAGCCTGGCTGATGAGGGTTTTGAACCCGAAACCGGTCCCAGGATGCTTGTTTCCGGTCCAGGGAAGACATGGCTTGGCAGTTCGGGCTGGACTGTTCCCATGAGGCACAGGGTCAGACTGATTTGCATATGGCCATGTCTGAACTGGGGTGGTGGAGTGAGCTAAAGAATGATGATGGATTAAACCCAGATCAGTTGACTGGGGGTGAGTGTTTGATTTGCTCTAACGCTCCGTCCATCGTCCCCTTTGGTATCGCTTTGTTCGCCCTAAGTTGGCAGGGTATGCCCAGACGTGGGTCCCTTGCTCACTTTGCCACTGGATTCATGATAGCCTGGCTGATGAGGGTTTTGAACCTGAAACCGGTCCCAGGATGCTTGTTTCCGGTCCAGGGAAGACATGGCTTGGCAGTTCGGGCTGGACTGTTCCCATGAGGCACAGGGTCAGACTGATTTGCATATGGCCATGTCTGAACTGGGGTGGTGGAGTGAGCTAAAGAATGATGATGGATTAAACCCAGATCAGTTGACTGGGGGTGAGTGTTTGATTTGCTCTAACGCTCCGTCCATCGTCCCCTTTGGTATCGCATAGCTTGGTAGCTAGCCCGCATATCGAGTTCTTATCTATTTTTCGCTCGTGCAGGTTACCGTTTGTCTTAAAGATGTGGACTTAGGTCACTAACAGTCGATCCACATATTATAGCATATCCCGTCTCTGTTTGAGGTTGGGCCAGTACATAGGTCCTCTCGATAAGTTGTTTTACCGCGTATATCGCACATGTCATGTTGGGTTCTGCTTGATCCTCTCATATCTTATCTTTTCCATCAGAGTCATTCCGGCACCTGTATTCAGGAGAAAGACTTTCTATCATAACATTGAAGAGTCGCCCGATTTGCTGCAACCCTTTCAATAAAACATATTTGAGCAGGCGTCATGCCTTACTCAATCAGGTGTGTATGCCATTGGGCCCCCACTTATACTTAGTCACAATATTATTATCCCCCCATATAGGGATTAATGCTTTTTTACTTGCTTCTAGTAGACTGAGCACCGTTGTGATACGTCCGGTAATTTGACTCACAGCCTACTGGACACCATACGTGAGTGTTCTAGGTAAGGCATAAACAGTCCCCCTCATCATTATTTTCGTCATTCTCCCAGTTTTTCACTATTCATAGTTTTTGTCCAAAAAATGTTTCCTTTTTTTCTTTACAGAATACCTTTCATTATAAGATATTGCTGCGCATTATGACAGCAACATAGTGGCCATTTCTATCGAAACAACACTTACATTAATATAGCATGTAAGTATATTGATCTTTAGCAAACATTACATATTGATAAGTGGCACATATTGATTGATATAGGGTAATCTCACTGTGGTCCCTCTCTTCTTTTTCTCTGTATAAGGCACTCTTGGCCCTATACTATGAGATGAGGTGGTTGGTGTACCTCTTTTTGTCTTTTTCTTTTCTTAACAACTGTGTTTCTCACTTCTCCACAATACTTCCCACAGTAAGTATGGGGAGATATATATTTTTATTGTGTGAGTCGCACGGGGTCTGGTGTTTCTGGCTTTGGCCTTTTTCGGCAGTCACTTAAGTTAAATTACATGTTTGTTTGTCATTAAGGTCCAATCGATTGTTTTTTCAAATGTTCCTTTGTATGGGCTCTCAATATACGCTGTTTATACTTTTTAGGTTTCCCCTGGGTGTATTGTGATTCTTTGGTATCTGGAAAGGTCCTGAGGAAGGTGGTCCTACTACCTTTTATATGCCACTGAAACGCGCGTCGACCTATATTGTTCAGATCCTGCTGAACACATTTATCTTACATGGTCGTGGAGACCTTGCAACCTATTGTCTCCCCTTACCCAGATATATATGCCTGTGTGAATGATGTATGAGTCTGGATGGTTTTTGTTTGAGTATGCATGAGTACTTTTCTGTATGTGTAATTGTTCTCATTCGGGGGGTATTAGCTCAACAGTGTACTGTATTTATTCTTGAGTTTCATGTAGCAGTTCTGTTTATATTTATGTGGGTATATATATATAAAAAAGTTTTATAAAAAAAGGAGAAAAAAACAATGAAATGTTTGATACATATGCTTTCAATGTTAAGTTAAAAAAGAAGCTAAATAAACAACCATGTTAAAATCAATTTTATTCTAATATTCTTGTTGATGTGACTACATTGTTGTTCAGCCCATACTGAATTCAGTTTCACTGTGATGAAAGAAATATAGGTCGCGAGAGAGTTCTTTATTGAATGTTTTGGTTTTCCCCTCTTCTCCCTGACCTCAAATTATCTTCTTTAGAGGGGGTCCCCTTTTGCATAAGGCTAGATCTATGCACCCGGTCGCCTTCAGAGACCAGACCCTAATCCTGTACCAGGATCTTGCCACACTCACTCTGCAGAAACGTAAATCCTTTCGACCCGTCACTATGCATTTACGTCAGCGCGACATCTCATACTCCTGGGGCCATCCATTTCGGCTAATCTTCTGCCTGGATGGTAAGCTATGCTCCCTCTCCGAGGCGAGCCGGCTACTGGGCGTTGTCGCTCCCGAAGAAGAAGACGAGAGGCGCAG
Organism: Calotriton arnoldi; assembly: GCA_963921515.1. Taxonomy (NCBI): domain Eukaryota; kingdom Metazoa; phylum Chordata; class Amphibia; order Caudata; family Salamandridae; genus Calotriton; species Calotriton arnoldi. The sequence continues at coordinate 118,127 of CAWUFW010002787.1, read as the reverse complement.
CTCCACCCCGGGAGCCGGGGACTCGCCACCGCGATGGCAGCAACAAGGCCACGGACGCCGCCTGAAACGACCGGACCCAGCAGAAATCACGAAGGGACAACAGGCGATACTAGAGTCCCTTCCAGAGGCATTGGCGTAGACTCAGACTTCGTGAGCATACTATGATACGTCTGTCTTCCCCTTTCTTATTGCATTGGGACAGATGGCGGGCGAGACGGAGGGGCACACTTGGCCACACTATGGACCCCGTGAAGACTCACTACCGGTTGTCCCTGGATGACGGACTGTATCCTGAACTCTTTTTTTCTATCCATAAGTTCGTTACGTTGGTTCATAAGGGGTTTTCTTTTTCTATTGTTGGGGTTCCCCGATCACTGCCCTCCGGCACACATGGGCTTTGTACTATGATGCAGAGTACTCCCCCCTCTCGAGCACACGTCCGAACATACAGGCTGCACATACTCTCCGTTTCTAGACCCTTAGATGCCTCTCCCTAACCTCAAGATCCTCACATTAAATGTGAGAGGTCTCAACAACCCGATTAAGCGTAGGGTGATTCTCTCATACCTGGAGACCACTACAGCGGATATATGCCTGTTGCAAGAGACACACCTGCTCTCGCGAGACTGTCACCGACTTAAATCCCGTATGTTTCCCACTCAATTTTTCTCGTCTGGTCCTTCCAAGACAGCGGGGGTGGCAATATTGGTTTCCCGGGCCTTCCAGGGGAGAGTGGTGCAGAAAGTGGCAGAAATCAAGGGAAGGCTGTTGACCTATCAGTTTAAGATTGGGGGACACATGTTGGTTGTTGGGTCTCTGTACGCTCCAAATGAGGGTCAGGAAAGATTCTTCCACGAGGCTCTGACGGAAGCCACTGCAACAGTTGAGCGCAAGATACTCCTGGGGGGCGATCTTAACTTAGTATTCAACAACTCCCTAGATAGATCGGCACAGCGCTTTGGCCAGATCGGTGCGCTTTCCACAGCAGGGCTGACCCGACTGAAAGAATTCAGGCCTAGAAGACTTGTGGAGGTGTCATCACCCCAACCTCAGAGAATACTCCTACTATTCTAACGCTCACAAAACCTATGCCAGACTCGATTACCTGATAGGTTCTGAGGCCCTATGAGACGTCACTTCAGACGTCGAGATCTTGGTGGCATCACTGTCAGACCACGCCCCTGTCGTGTCCACCCTAACCCTCCCCCCGACTCGACGACCTGCGCGACAGTGGCGTCTTCGGGACACCCTTTTACAGCGCCCGGATGTGGTCAAGCAAATACAGCGCGCTATTGATGATTATTTATCGCACAATGACAACCCCAACACACTTATGTCTACCCGATGGGAAGCGCTTAAAGCCGTGATCAGGGGCGAGCTCAGCTATATCGGCGTCAGACAATGCTGAGCGCAGGCGAAAGAGAGAGGACCTTACGCAGAAAATAAGGGAATTAGAACAAATACACCAGCGGACAGGGGCACCTATAATTTTGCGCCAATTGACTGCAGACCGGGCACAATTATCGGCTATTGACCAAGGCAGAGCGGAATATGCAGCGCTGCGCCTACGCCACTCGTTTTATGTTGGGGGAATAGATGTGGACGCCTGTTAGCACACAAACTACGTGAAATCCGACAGTTGCAGGGGGTACAGGAGATTCGGGACCCAGCCGGGAGACTAGTCACAGACGACGCGGCAAAAGCAGAAACTTTCCGGGACTTTTATTCTCAACTATATACGGGGCAGCGGCTGGAGGCTGCAGATAGTGAGGCTTGCCTAACGGGGACACACCTTCCCACACTAACACCGGAGCAATCAGAGCAATTAGAGGGGGATATAGAAGTAGAGGAAGTCATAGGGGCTATATCACGGCTCAAACTGGCAAAATCCCCTGGGCCAGACGGCTACACAGCGGCCTTTTATAAGCAGTTCTGCTCTACATTGGCACCACTACTAACTAGGCTCTTTAATACATTTGCGACCTCGGGGCGATCCCCAAAGCTATGCTCGTGGCCGCAATAGTGGTTATTCCCAAACCAGGGAAAGATAAAGCCAGCTGCGCCGCATACCGACCTATATCCCCCTTAAATATCGACCTGAAACTATACACCGGGATCTTAGCACGTAGATTGGCCACTTATATGCCAGGGGTAATCGACCCCGATCAGGCAGGCTTTATTCACCAAAGGCAGACCAGCGATAACACTAAGTGTCCTACATCTCATAGAGAAGGCATCACAGATTCCGGGAGACTTCATGCTCCTCACCATAGACGCGGAAAAGGCCTTCGACAGGGTTCATTGGCCTTATCTGGAGCAGGTGCTGACCTGTATTGGCCTGAATGACAAAATGAGGACGCACATTTTAAATTGCTATCACTCCTCCACGGCGTCAGTTAGGGTAAACGGACACACCTCGACACCCTTCCCCATAGGCAGAGGCACAAGGCAGGGGTGTCCTCTATCACCCCTGCTCTTTGCTCTGTATATGGAGCCCATGGCCCAGAGGGTCAGGGAGCACCCACACATCACCGGAATTCGCTTCGGGGGTGATATACACACCATAAGTCTATACGCAGACGATTTGCTGGTAACCCTATCAGACCCAGCTCTGGCCCTGGGAGCCTTTCTGACGGAGCTTGACTCCTTCGCGAAGGCCTCGGGCTTCAAGGTCAATATTGAGAAATCAGTCGCTCTCAACCTTTCTCTGTCATCACAAGCGCAGGCATGCCTCCAAAATCATCACCCCATACAGTGGACTGAAGACACGGTCCCATATTTGGGAATTCAGTTGGCCTCTACCCTGCAAACCACGGTATCTGAAAGAAACACGTTATTGATAGATTCCTTACCTTAGAATTACCCCCAGGCATCAGACTGGATCCGGAAAGTTTTCGTCAGCAGTACCCCTGCGCATCGGAAGGTGGCGTTGTGCGGCTCCGCGTCCGTCGTTGGCGTCGTGGTCGCCGAGATGATGTCGCGGCAGCTACTTAGACGCCGCCCTCGCGCGCTGACGTCAGTTCTTTCTTTTTCCGCGCCAGCAAGCGCAGATCCGGAGAGAGCGGTACCCCCAGTCATTTTTTGACTGAGTTTTTCGAGGCCCTTTTTTCTCTATTTTTCGAGTCGATCGACTCCTGGTGCGAGGACTGTCATCGCATGATGTCGGTGACAGACCCGCACCGCGTGTGTCTTTACTGCCTGGGGCGCGACCACGACCCCAAGTCGTGCCCTGACTGCCGGGCCATGGCGCCGAAGACTTTGCGGGAGCGGTCTGAAGGTTGCTTGAAGTTCGGCAGTCGGCTCCGCGCCGCTCAAGGTCCCGGTCCAGTGGGAGGTCGAGGGACCGGTCGCGGAGCCACCACCATGGTTCATCGGGATCGAAGACTTCGCACTCGGGGTCAGGTAAGACGAAGCACTCAAATAAGCGCCGTCGCTCTCCGACTTCCCCTCGCCCGTCGCGCGACGCGGCTGAGGGTGCGGGTGGTGCCCCCCCGTGGCTCCGGCGGAGCCTACGCAGTCGCCGCCTGCCTTCCCGCCCTTCCCGGATCCGTTGACGACTCCGGCCCAGCTGCAGGAATTTCTGTCAGCCATGGCTCGCCTCTTTGGGCCGTCGGGCCCCGCTGGTGCGCCTTCGGGCCCCGCGGGTCCGACTGAGGGTCCTTGCCCTTTACTGCCGGCGGCTCCGGCATCGCTGTCGGCTCCGGCCCCGGCGCCGCAGGGACCCCATGGATCCAGGCCTGGATCCCGGTTGACCTTGTGACACCTCCACCGACGTCGACTCCTCCGGCACCACTTCCGACGTCCCCCGTCTCACCGGACGACGTGGCCCCCGGTTTCAGCCCCGAAGTGGACACGGCGCCGGAACGGCGTCGCTCGATGCCGATTCCGACGCCGATGGAACCTTTCTATCCCTATGTCCATCCTCCTTATTTTCGGCCTGTTCATCAGCCTTCGGAGGAAGGGGAGGACTGGGAGGGGTCTGAGGACCCTCTCACAGCACAATGTGAGTTAGACCCGGACTGGGCAGAGGAGCTGGGGGATGCCAGTGGTCTTGATACCTCTCCTGACCTTGGCATGCTCACTCCTCCTACCGTGGCTACGGAGGAGGGTGCAAGTTACGCAGTGGTGTTGCGTAGGGCGGCCGAGGCCCTCCACCTCGAGCTCCCTACAGTGGCCGTCAAGACTAACCTCCTGACAGAAGTGCTTCAGCCGGCGGCTACCTCTGCGGAGCCACTGCTGCCTTTTAATGATGCACTTTCAGACGTTCTTATGGGCACCTGGTCCAGGCCCACCACAGGGGCTCCTGTGGATAGGAACGTGGCCCGACGCCATCGCCCGGCCCCGGGCGACCCCCTTTTCCTCTCCCAACACCCCACCCCTAAGAGCTTGGTTGTCCAACCCTCTGCGTCCCCGAGCACATTCCCTACCGCAACTCCGGACAGGGAATCCAAGAAACTGGAACAATTTGGGAAGAAGATTTTTTCTTCCGCCAGTTCAGGGCTGCGGTCTGTGAACACTGCATGCCTCTTGGGCCGTTATTCCCACTCTCTGTGGGATACGGTGGCGCAAGTGCTGCCTCAGTGTCCGGAGGAGGCCCGGCCAGTGATCTCTCAGGCTATTGCTGAAGGGAGAGATGCAGCAAAGTTCACGATTCGATGTGGCCTTGACACCGCCGACTCGCTGAGCAGGGCGATTTCCACGACAGTGGCACTCCGTCGCCACGCCTGGCTGAGGACTACTGGTTTCTCTGGGGATGTCCAGAACACCCTGATGGACATGCCCTTTGATGGCATTCGCCATTTTGGCAACAAAGCAGATAGTGCGTTGGAGCGCTTTAAGGACTCGCGGGCTACGGCCAAGTCCCTGGGCCTTTCCGCCTTCTGCTTTTCGCTCCTTTCGTGGCCACTTTTACTAAGCACTATTGTCTGGACTGCCATATCCGGAGAGACGGCTTCTTTGGCTGTTCTGTTCTCTGGGACTTCCTGGTATGATCTTGGTTCGCAGACCCACCACCGGGGTTGGTATTGCTGGGGTATCTATTCTAAGGTAAGGAATCTATAACTAATGTGTTTTTTTCAGATGCACAAGTTACTTACCTTCGGTAACGATATATCTGTAAGAAACATTAGTTAGTGATAGATTCCTTACCGCCCCACCCATCATCCCCGTTCTGCGAACTGATTTCTAGGGTTAAGGTCATCCCTTTCAGGGCCCTGGTTTCAATGCACCAGTGGTCAGTATCTTGCATGGCTCTGCGTTCCTGGCGCGGAAAGTCGTGTACAGAACTGACGTCAGCGTGCGAGGGCGGCATCTAAGTAGCTGCCGCGACGTCATCTCGGCGACCACGACGACAATGACGGACGCGGAGCCGCACAACGCCACCTTCCGACGTGCAGGGGTACTGCTGACGAAAACTTGCCGGATCCAGTCTGACGCCTGGGGGTAATTCTAAGGTAAGGAATCTATCACTAAATAATGTTTTTTACAGATATAACGTTACCGAAGGCAAGTAACTTGTGCATCAGTCAACTACGCCAAATTACACACTCAAATCCGTTCTGACCTGCAGTGGTGGAAGCATTACCTTATCTCTTGGCTAGGGAGGATAGCAGCCATCATAATGACCATTTTAACAAAGATATTATATTTATTTCAGACGCTTCCTCTGAGACCCCCAGTAGGATGGCTCAATCGGGTACAGTCAGAGCTCTCCCTCTTTATATGGCAGGGCCGCAAACCGCGAATGAAGAAACTCATTAGCACCCTCCCACCTGGCGAGAGCGGACTGGGGATCCCCGACCTCCAACTCTATTACAAGGCTGCGCAATTACGACACCTAGTAGAGTGGAATCGCACTGAGTCGGAGAAACACTGGCTATTCCAGGATCGTGCAGTGGCAGGCACATCGCTCAGGAAGATCCCCTTCCTGAAGAAATCACATAGACCTCTGAATCTGTATGCCTCCTATATAACGCGAACCACACTAGCAGCATGGGATCAGACCAACACGAGACATGAGCTAACCACCTTTCCCTCCCCTCTCACCCCGCTTTTCGATAATCCAGCCTTTTACCTGGGATAGGTGAGACTGCCTTTACACACTGGCGCACTTCGGAATGCCGTGCCCTGGGACATCTTTTTGACGAACGGGGAGTGCTTTCCTTCCCACAGATCAGATCTGATTATGGAATCCCTGAGTCTGAAAGGCTCCAATACCTGCAACTTAGACATTGGGCATTACACCCCGACATTAGGCCACACGCACAGAGACACCTCACCCCTTATGAACGATGGCTTATCACACGATTGTCCGATAAGAAATTAATCTCAGATCTATACAAGATGCTGCTCTCTCGCCACACGCACGCATATAATGCGAGTCGCGCATGCTGGGAGAGGGACCTAGGACTAGAACTCAGTGGTAAGGAATGGGAGAGTGTTTATTATAGTGCGCGACACACAGCAAGCAACATGGGCCTGACTAAAACATTAACCAAACTAGTCACATATTGGTACTACACTCCAGAACGCATCCACCGAGTCGATCCTACACAAAGTCCGGACTGCTGGAGAGGGTGTGGGAAGGCCGGAACGTTGGTCCACCTCCTGTGGGAATGTGAACATATACAACAATACTGGTCTCAGATTATCGACACCGAGCTCCCACAATTTCCAGCGTACACTCTATTAGGAGTACCAAATTCCCTCACATACCCCCTCAAGTCCAGAAGAGGCCGCCAGATAGTGATAGCATTGGGAACGGCTGTTCAAAACATTCTGATCCACTGGAAAACTTCTCGCATTCCCACACTCACGGGATGGCTCCAGCGTCTGTGGCATGTACTGGGGATGGAGAAGATAACCCTCACCCTGGCAGGGAAAGGTTCATATTTTGGAGACCTCTGGCAACCATTCTTAACCCTACTGGCCTCAGAGTTCCGAGAACTATCATGTCCCAGGTACTTGCGCCTATCCACACCCGACACTAACACTCGTCAGGACACGGAGCAACAGTGAAATGCTATAAGCCCAAACAAGACTTTTAACGTGCAGTGAACAAGGAGGTTGGGGGGGTGGAGGGAAGAGGGATGTGATCCAATTTTTCCTGTTCTTTTATTCCTTGTTTGCTTTTTGGTAAAGCAAATGCCCGGGCTCTGCGTAGCTCGCTACTTGACATATTTTTCGAAGCACATTGCCTTGTTTGTTGAAATGAATAAACAGATTTAAACCTAAAAAGAATAAGAGATACTTCCATATTTAGTTTAAGAGAGTTCACTTATAGTATTTGATTCCCTTATTGTTTTCCCCTAGTTTCTGCCTCTCAAACCATGATTTCAGGGGCCCTCTCTTATTTGATCTTTCGACTGACAATATATGCATCACATAAGGTACAACAAAACAATTCTATGTTCTTGAAAAAGCATCTTAGTTATAACTTACCAAGTTTGGGCATCTGATAAGGACACAGATGGCTCATGACCTCAGGAAGAGCTAGTGTTGGGCAGTGTGTATGTGTCCAGATGTCTGGTATGGGAAGCGCGTGATCACTACGTGTGGTGTGCATGTCCTGTCCTGATTGGCTGAGTGTTCCTATTACATGTGGCAACTAGCTTTGTGGTAATTTTGGGGAATGCGTGTCTTTGGCCAAACGTGTTTTATAGGGGCCAATTTCCTCTGACCTGTTTGTGGTGCAACTATCTATCTGTTGGATCGATCAGTGTTTTTCCTGGGTGCGCGTTTGTCTTTGGGCTGAGTGAGACCCCATCTGTGACCTGTCACTTGATACGCGTGTGCTGGGGTCATAGAACCTGCCTGACCACATATCTCTGACACTGGGAGGTCACCTTGGGTGAATCCATCAGCAATGATACGAGTTCATTAGAACTTCTGAAAATAATCTGGTAGTCAATGATATAATTTTTACCAACATTCTCAACATTGTACGTACAGTTTTCACAGCGTACATCGACATTGTCTTTACTGATATTGACATAGTTATGCGTGCCTAGATCATGGCGTACATCGACATTTTTCTACTGGCAATAACATTGCTATGCGTGCATGGATTATGGCATACATTGACATTGTTACTGCTGGTATCAACGCTGTTGTGCGGGCATGGATTATGGCATACATTGACAATGCATTTCTGGATATTGACGTTATATGGACACAGGTCATGGCATACATTGACATTGCATTTATTGGCATTGCGGCTGTCGGGCATGCACATATCATGGTATTCATTGACATTGTATTCACCCATTCCAACAATACGCTCAAACAACTAGGTGGTACCCCAAGTATCAGCGCATAGCGTGCGACTAGACTTTTCTCAATATGCCCATATACACTTAATATCTAGAAGAAGATTCTTGCAGATCTAATTTCTGCAATGAAAAACAATCGGAGGAACGGCACCACCTAAATTAGTACAACACCCCACATTCCTCATACTACAAGAGTTTAAACCCGCCCTCTCCATGAGGTGAAGTGAGTTTCGGAGGTGTTTTGTAATGATTTTCAAATTTAAAAGAACCCTGAAAAGAGTAATTACGAGCCTAACTCACCCCAACAGCTTACAGCACTATCACCAGCGCCACCTTAAGCAGCACAGCACATTTCGTAAGAATAAAAAAAAAAGATTACAAAAAAAAAAAAGATTTACAGGGCTGTTAGAGCTTGGAGTCACTGAAAACACAAGTGCTTGTGTTAACTGCTCAAAACAGAAAAAAAAGTAGTTTCTAAAACACTATCTAAAATGGGAGCAGTGGATGGATAGTAGTAAGTGTTCCATGCTCTCCAGGAGGGCTAAACACAGGAAGAGCCGCCATGATGCATGCATGCCATGGACAAATGAGGCGAAAGAATAGGAGAGCGACAGTGGAACCAGCAAATAGGAACCTTATGGGCGGGCTGAAACCCACAAAGTATATACAACATGGCTTTTCGAGACAGCGCATGCGCTGTCTAGAGACGAGACCTGAAAGGGAATTGGGCTGACAGCGAGCCCGCAGGAGGTAAGGATCCTGGTAGGTATAAATGCAGGATTGAATTAGGCTAGAAGGTATAGGATACAAGAGGCAGGACCGCAAATGTATAAGAGGCGGGGAGTGGGGTCCAAGAAACTGGATGCGGGCAGTGGGGGTGAAATACGGGACTCAACTGACAGCAAAATAAGAGCTACCATGCAGCACATTAAGCCAAGTGCAGCTTCTATCTCGAACACACGTTTGAATTGACTGCCGGATCACGTGCAAGTACATGCCCTTCCGATGACTCGCGCGTGATCTCGGCACAACAGAGGAAGGCTGGACTGAGGTAAGGCATCAGGAGTGTCCGCGCTGACCTCAGCAGGATCGAGGGTAGTGGGGGCCAGAGAACAACGCAGCTTACCCCCCCCTCCCAAGTGCTACAGTCGTGCACTGCGCTAATGCAGGTCGTGTGAGCCCTGACCCACATGCCTAAGACAGGGCCCTGCTATTTTGCCCTCCTCCTCCTCCTTCTTTCTTTTTCTCTGATAGCTTATCGTGCAGAAATTTGTCTTTAAACCATGTAAATCTGTTGTTTACGGAGCAATCATGCAGTCATCTAGGTCATGTTTCCCTTGATCCCAGGTGAATTGTTTCAGCCTAAATGAGTGACTGTGATCAAGGGAAAGGGTATAAAGTGCATTGGGGGTCAATGACCTTTCGGGGACCAAAACCACTCTTCTTCAGCGACTCTGTAGTACCAGTTCATTAACCCCGGGTGCTTGTATGTGTGTGGAGGTGCCTTATCGCTTTTATAGATAGGGGTGTGTCGAGCACAGTATTCCACTTATCCAGAGAAGGATCCGACTCCCTATATTTTTCATTTTGAGCTGCGCTGTAGAGTTTAGTTATGAGACGCCCACGTGAGGGAGTAGTCAGCAGTGTTTGTAGCGTTTGAAGGGTTGGGGGTTCCTGAGGAAAAGGATGGCTAAATAGTTTTTATGGCCAGCCACAAATGGAAGTAGATAAAGAGCAGGAGCGAGGTTTGAGTAATGTCAGAGAAGAGATCTGTGGAGTTAACAAATGAACCAGCTTGGTACATATCACCCATGTTTCGTAGGCTGATAGTGGCCAGCATCTCTTGTACTTTTGGTTCCTGTGTGTCTGATATATCTGGATTGTGTAAAAGAGGGAGAGCAGGAGCGTAGAGTGGGGTCTTGTGAGCAATCTTCACCAGTTTGCGCCAGGCTAAAATCGTTCTCTGAACTGGGTCGATCTCTAAGCTGGGGATACCTGATCTCTGTGGTATAAGGACAGGTAACAGGACTGGATATGCATCATCCGATTCAGTAGCAATGTGGGGAATATGACCATGTGGGTGTTGCCAGTAGTGCGCAAAGTGCTCCTGAGCGCAGAGATAGTACATATCGAGATCCAGAGCCCCAAAGCCTCCTTGGGCATACGGAAGTGTGAGCTCATTCCAACTGATCTTTTGCTGCCGGTCCGCTCATGTAAGCGTAATCATATGAGAACACAGCGTTGTGAAAAAGTGCTGAGTCAGGATGATAAGTATATTGGTGAATAAATACAAAAAGCGTGGTAGCACAATCATCTTTTGAGAGGCAACCGGATCCATCTGGCTACTTGATCTTCTATTTTAGACAGTGCTCTCTCATAGTTCTCGCAGACCACCAGCTCTGGGTCACGATGCACCCAAATCGCCAGGTACTTCACTAGATCAGTTCGCCAGATTAAGGGATAATTTAGTGTAAATTGTTGTGTGCAAGGAGTTAGAGGGATAACAATGGATTTAGACCAGTTTATGCTTAAACCAGAATACCATTCAAAGCAGATATATTCCCTTATCCCTGGCGCTAGATTGTCCGCAGGGTTAGGCACATATAGGACCATGTCATCTGCGTAAAGAGATATGCTAATGGGACACAACCGAAACCTCAGTGCTGTATTTGCGTGTTTTTGGCGTATTTTACATGCCAGAGGTTCAAGGGCAAGAGTGAACAGCAGCGGAGATAAGGGGCATCCCTGCCGTGTCTCACTGTAAATGTCTAATGGTTCCACTGTGTTACCATTTGTTCGGAATCTGGCGACTGGCTCAGCATATATCAGCTGGATCCAGCGAAGAAATGTGTGGGGGACCCCTAGCTTACGTAAAACAGCAAACATGAACTCCCATTCCACAGAATCCAAGGCTTTGGCGGGGTCTAACAGCACTGCCGCTGCAGGCAAATTGGGGTCCAATTGATGGAAGAGAGCAAAAATGGTGCCGCAGATTATGTGTCGTGGAATGGGCGGGTCCCGCTTCCAGCCAGCCTCTAGCCCTGCGCAAGCCACCAACATCAGGGCACTACAGGGTCCAGCAGCACTCGCGGCAGGAGCTGCTCGCGTCACCCACAAGCGCCAGGAGGCGCTTTAAAAATCCAGCGCGGGCTCCCGCAGCGCGGGTCCCGCTTCCAGCCAGCCTCTAGCCCTGCGCAAGCCACAAACATCAGGGCACTACCGGGTCCAGCAGCACTCGCGTCAGGAGCCGCTCGCGTCACCCACAAGCGCCAGGAGGCGCTTTAAAAATCCAGCGCGGGCTCCCGCAGCGCGGGTCCCGCTTCCAGCCAGCCTCTATCCCTGCGCAAGCCACCAACATCAGGGCACTACCGGGTCCAGCAGCACTCGCGGCAGGAGCCGCTCGCGTCACCCACAAGTGCCAGGAGGCGCTTTAAAAATCCAGCGTGGGTCCCGCTTCCAGCCAGCCTCTAGCCCTGCGCAAGCCACCAACATCAGGGCACTACCGAGTCCAGCAGCACTTGCGGCAGGAGCCGCTCGCGTCACCCACAAGCGCCAGGAGGCGCTTTAAAAATCCAGCGCAGGAAGCGCCCGGGCAAAGCCCGGGCCGAGGGCGGGCCCGTCCTTGCCCGTCATTGCCAGGAAGAGGCAGGGCAGGGCCACCCCTCCTTCATTCTTCTTCGGGCATTCGGACTGAGGTCATTGTGCCGGCAAGCTCATCCCGGAAAAGGTACTGTGCTCGTTGTATCGTCCCTGATTTGTGTTATAAAGTCTTGCACGCCAAGCTCTAAACTAGTCTGAAAATCCTGATTGAGTAACATCCTGTACTTGTGGCCCACTGTGTAGTCCTGATAAACCAGAGCTAGAGGGTGGAGCATTAGTGGGTGGTCTGTTTGCTTTATCTGTTATTAGTTAAAAGGGCTGAAAGATGGGAAAGAGGAAAACTATGGAGGGGAGTGGGAGCAGTGGGGGAGGTGCTAATGGCCGGCCCGAGAAAGTAAAAAAGGCTAGGAAATCTCAGAAGCATCCAGGTAGTAATTGTGTTATAGACCGCATAGATACTCTTATTAGCGAATGCGAAAACATCTTGGAGGCTAATCCATTAATGCATAATAGCCCCGATAAAGCCCCCCATCTGCCCACCCTTCCATCTAAGGCCAAAACCAGCAGCTGTCCTACAATTCCTGCAATATTTCAAAAGTCAGTTAGAAAAGGGGCCCCTGTATCAAGAGCAGAGACAAACCTAGAAGAAGAGAGTGTCTGTCCCCCCTCCATCGATCCCCCTGGTGTTGCCTCCCAACAGATGGGTGGTGGAATCTCTTGCGTAAACAGGTTTACACCATTGTCGGATTTGCCTGACATAGATAGGGAAGTAACGCCGCAACCGTCCCTGTTGCCGGACCCTTGTAGCGGGGTAGGTCCTGGACTGAGCTGTGAATCCCAGGAAACACTCCATCTAATAAACACTCTTAGACTAGAAATAGGGGCAATGAAATCGATGATAGAGAGCCTTACGTCCCTGGTTCACTGCTCAGTCCAAAAGGTATCGGGCCCCACTCCCCCATTAAGTCATATCCAACAGACCCGACAAGTTAACCATACCGGTCATGACATAGATGTGCAGGGTCTAGGTACCAGCTCCATTGGCCCTAATCCACTCCTTACCACAGGACCTTTTTACAAAGTAGTTCCCCCGCCCTTATTGGTTAAGCGTCCAAATAATTCCAGCACCAGTCAACTAAATACCCGCAATAATATACCCCAAAAACAGGGCCACTCATCTTGCCCCAGAACTCCCATCCTACCTCATGTTCAAGATTTACCTTATGAAGCCCACCGGAGGCCGTCCAAGTCGACTACCCCTAGTCTAGCCGAAGCACCCAAAATCTATATGGTAAATGTGCCTAAACTAGACTCTAGAAATGGATTCGAAAATGCGGACTCCTTGATCAATAAGACCACTCACTGGATCTGCCAAGTTCGGGGTTGTCGCTCGATTATACGAGAAGATATCACCAGGGCTAGGAGGATCGTCTTACCTTCTGATTCATCAGATTATATTGAACTCACCCTAACTAGGGCTGATCTGGCAGAAGGCCTATTGGCTTTGGAGTTTCGCACCTGCCCGCCTGGAGTTTCTTCCATCCAATTCAGGCGATTTCCGCTAGCCAGACAGGTTAATAGCCTAGTTGGGCAATCACACACCTCTGGGGTAGGAAGTTCCCAACTGGACACAAACGACTGACTACTGAGCGAGTCCTATATGGCTTGTGACCCTTTTGTGGTTCCTATAACTAGTGCTTCCCCCACTCCCAGTATTCAGGCATCATCCAGTGACGCTGATCAAGTGTCTAGTATTACATCATCTAGACCAACATTCGGCAAAGAGAAGCAGACTACTGGTGGTAGGGGGATTAGCTCAGCGGTGGAGCAATTAGCACCTTGCTCCACTGTAAATAAACTAGCTGTATTATCTTGGAACATTGCAGGGCTGAGGTCCAAGGTCGATTCCCCTGACTGGCTTACTTTCATCGAGGGGTACGACATTTGTCTTTTTCAGGAAACGTGGCTGACGGAACCTCTTTATTGTACCGGTTATTTAAATTACTTTATTCCAGCTACCAGCGGGGGCAAGGGTCGGCCATCAGGGGGATTGACAATCTGGGTTCGGCAATCAATTGGCTATAACATCCAGGTGCTCTTAACACAGAGCAGGGATATCCTTGCGATTAGGCTGAAAATGGGCAAGAGGTGTGAGAACGGGGAAGAAGTCGGAAGTCATAGCGACTCTCGGCGATCTTCTAGACATGTTGTCAAGGGATTCTCAAATTTTAATTGCCGGGGACTTCAACTCGACCTTCGAGCCCCTTGCTACAGAGGAGTATGATCTCACATCCGAGGAAGATTCCCAGTGGGGCATCCCAAAATTGGAACTTACCCCAATAACAATCCGTCCGCTGGCCTGGGGAAAGGCCTTCGGGCAGCAAATGGAAGATCTCCTTCTGACAGGCAGGGGATAAATACATTTAATAATGGACGCAGCTCTAGCCGCATTGATTATCTTTTAATCAATCTGCGGCTATGGTATGCTTTTGGTGACATGTCTGTGTTGGGGCGGGTAGAGAGTGATCATAACCCTTTATGTGTGACCTTTGACTTGTTACCAGAGAGGGTATTCACCCAGCCGAACAGTAAGCTGACCACTCTTGATGTGATCCCCACAAACGACATGAGGCGTTTGAAGTGGGTACAGGTAATGGAGAAGCCCGACACCTTCGCTATTATTAATAATGGTATTGATGTTGCAATAGCTGAGCTAGAAGCTTGTTTAACTAGGCTCAAGGCCCCTGGTAATATAACTGCTGTTCATAATAAATTCTTTGCCCAGCTACGCTCCCATTTTGTGAGGCATCATAAGGCTAAGAGCTCACACCAAATGAAAAGAACCCACTGGTTCGATGAGGAGTGCAGAAAGGCCCGCGGGATCTTATGGGATGCCATTAAGGCAGGGGACCCAGTTCAGGTACGATCATCTAGACTAACATATAGGAAGGCCCAGGAAAAAGCAAAGAAAACCTGGGATGAAAATAGATGGCAGGACCTTAGACTTACCTGTGCCAGCAATAGTTTAAAGCAGTTCTAGCATATAGTAAAATGGGGTAGGGGAGGACAGCCATCACCACCACAAAATCACGTAGCCCAGGACCAATGGGTTGACCACTTCAAACCCCAATATGCCAGTAGTACATCCGAGGGTAGTCAGGCCGAGTTCCATCATTCTTTTTATCTAGACCCACCTTTTGAAGATAACAATGTTATTATCGCCTTAGGAGCTGTAACAAGCGGAAGAGCTCCTGGCTTAGACGGTATTCCGGCCAATATATTCCTCCATGATAAAGTAAGATGGTCCCGGTATATTACTTTGTTAGCAAATGCTATTGCGCGAGGCGCACCTGTGCCCGACTCCTGGAAAGGGGCGGAGATTATCCCCGTTTTAAAAAAAGGGGACAAATCCCACCCAGGTAATTATAGGCCCATTAGCCTTATAGATTCAGTGCAAAAAATAATGGGACGATTAGTTTCAAATAAGGTCCAAGATTGTATAGACGAGCTGTGTATTCTAACCTCGCTGCAGGCTGGATTCAGATCACACATTAGTACTATTGACCAAGTGTTCAGGTTTATATTAGTGTATTGGAGGACTGTGGTCCTAGGCAAGGGCAGCTTGTACGCTGCCTTTGTCGACCTTAAGTCAGCTTTCGACCTTGTGCCCCGTAGTAAACTATGGTTTGTACTGCAGGAGTTAGGGTTACCTCCTGAATTGTTGTCCCTCATTGTTAGACTCCATGAGGGCAACTACGCTCAAATTCGATGGGGCACGCAAGGAAATGTCATCAACCCCTTCCCCATAGAGAAAGGCGTGCGCCAAGGTTGCGTCATGGCTCCCACTTTATTTTCTCTGTTTATTAATGGTATCGCAAAGTTTTTAGAGTCCACTCCTACAGACGCTCCGGTCCTAGCAGGCGTAAAGATTCCTATTTTAATGTTCGTTGACGATACGCTAATAATTTCAAAAACCCCAAACGGCCTTCAGCGAGCATTGAAGCTTTTTGAGGAGTTTTGCTTCTTGCGGGGACTGGAAATTAATGCGTCAAAAACAAAATTTATGTCATTCAACCCACACAAAAGATTTAGAGGAGGCATACTTTTGAATGAGCGCCCCTTGGAACAAGTTAGTGCCTTCACGTATTTGGGGGTCATGTTACAGAATGATCTGAGGTGGGATCGACAGCTAGATATGGCCACATTGAAACACCGGCAGCTATCAGGAGTTTTGCAAGCAGAATTCAACACTTCATTGACAAAACCAGTTAGCCCGGTCCTTCAAATATATAATATGAAAGTGGTCAGTTCCACCTTATACGGAGCAGAACTCTGGGGGTTTGAGAAGATGCCAAAGCTATCAGCTGCCGAAAATGTTTTTTTACGCAAGGTTACGAGCCTCCCACAAAGTACCCCGACACGCCCACTCGTCTACGATTTAGGCAGGAAAGCGCTGGTGGACATAGCGAGACTGCGCCCTATATTATATTGGCGTAGAATTTGGTGTACCCCAAAACTGGCAACCTACGCAGCAGGCTTAAAAGACCTAATTAGCGCTGACAGCTCCCACAACATTAAATGGTTACGGGAGGTCAGAGCATCTTTAACAAACATGGGCATGGCAACACTCTGGGAAAATCCATCAGGTGCTTCCTTCCCCTCTAAGGAGATCCTAAAAGAGAAATATTGGGAATTTGTGACCCATAATATCTACAGGAATGGTGATATGTCCTCACTCACAGGCAGATTCCTTACCTTAGAATATCCCCAGGCGGCAGTCTGGATCCGCCAAGTTTTCGTCAGCAGTACCCCTGCGCGTCGGAAGGTGGCGTCGTGCGGCTCCGCGTCCGTGGTAGGCGTCGTGATCACCAGGACGACGTCGCGGCAGCTACTTAGACGCCGCCCTTGCGCGCTGACATCAGTTCTTTCTTTTTCCGCGCCAGCAAGCGCAGATCCGGAGAGAGCAGTACCCCAGTCAATTTTTGACTGAGTTTTTGAGATTTTTGTCTCACCTTTTTGAGTCGATCGACTCCTGGTGCAGTTAGGGATGCCCGGGTTTAAATCTTGCGAGGACTGTCATCGCATGATGTCGGTGACGGACCCGCACCGCGTGTGTCTCTTCTGCCTGGGGCGCGACCACGACCCCAAGTCGTGCCCCGACTGCCGAGCCATGGCACCGAAGACTTTGCGGGAGCGGTCCCGAAAGTTGCTGGAAGCCCGGCAGTCGGCTCCGCGCCGTGAGAGGTCCTGGTCCAGAGGTCCATCCTCCTCCTTTTCGGCCTGTGCATCAGCAGGAGGAGGAAGGGGAGGACTGGGAGGGGTCTGAGGACCCTCTCACAGCTCAATGTGAGTATAACCCGGACTGGGCTGAGGAGCTGTGGGACGCCAGTGGTCTGGACACCTCTCCAGACCTTGGCATGATGTCTCCTCCTACCGTGGCTACGGAGGAGGGCGCTAGTTTTTCTGTGGTGTTGCGTAGGGCTGCTGCGGCACTCCACCTGCAGCTACCTACTGTGGCCGTCAGGACTAACCTCCTGACAGAAGTGCTTCAGCCAGCAGTTTCCTCTGCGGAGCCACTGCTGCCCTTTAATGAAGCACTGTCTGACGTTCTTCTGGGCTCTTGGTCCAGGCCCAGAACAGGGGCTCCTGTGGACAGGAACGTGGCCCGACGCCATTACCCGGCACCGGGCGACCCCCTTTTCCTCTCCCAACACCCCACCCCTGAGAGCTTGGTTGTTCAAGCCTCTGCTTCCCCAAGCGCATTCCCTTCCGCACCCCCGGATAGGGAATCCAAGAGGCTGGAACAGTACGGGAAGAAGATTTTTTCTTCCGCCAGCCTCGGGCTGCGGGTTGTGAACACTGCATGCCTTTTGGGCCGTTATTCGCACTCCTTGTGGGATACGGTAGCGCAGGTGCTGCCTACCTGTCCAGAGGAGGCCCGGACGGCACTCTCTCAGGCTGTTGCTGAGGGGAGAGATGCAGCCAAGTTCACAATCCGTTGTGGCCTTGACACCGCCGACTCGCTAGGCTGAGCGATTTCCACGACAGTGGCGCTCCGCCGCCACGCCTGGCTGAGGGCAACTGGCTTTTCGGGAGATGTCCAGAACACTTTGATGGACATGCCCTTCGATGGCATTCGCCTCTTTGGCAATAAGGCAGACAGTGCTTTGGAGCGCTTTAAGGACTCACGTGCTACGGCCAAGTCCTGGGGCCTTTCGGCCACGCGCCCTCCTCCGCCTTCTGCCTTTTGCTCCTTTCGTGCTCGCGGAAGGGGCAACCCACCACGTTCGCAACAGAGCCACAGGCCAGCGCAACAGTCCACTCGCGGCCGCGGGCGTGGGAACCGCCGCGGTGGTTCAGGGGGCCAGCGGCAGGGTCAGTCCACCTCCACCCCAGCCACCACTGCCTCCAAACCTTTCTAGTCCGACTTTTCAGGCCCATCAAACGCCAGTGGGTGGCAGGCTCCGCCATCACCTCCCCCACTGGCGCACCATCACGTCGGACAGGTGGGTTTTACAGATAGTCTGAAGGGGCTACTCCCTCCCCTTCGAGACTACCCCTCCAGCCATGCCACCTCAGTACCACCGCGTATCAGGGGATCACTTGGCACTTCTCCAGCAGGAAGTTGCGGCCCTCTTGGCCAAGGGGGCCATAGAGCGCGTTCCGATGCCAGAAGTAGGTCGTGGTTGTTATTCCCACTACTTTCTCATTCCAAAGAAGGGCAAGGGCCTGCATCCTATCTTCGACCTTCGGAACGTCAATCTCTTCCTCCGGAAGGAGAAGTTCAAGATGCTCACACTTGCTCAGGTCTTGTCTGCTCTAGACCCACAAGACTGGCTGGTAGCGTTGGACTTGCAGGATGCTTACTTTCATATTCCCATCCTGCCGGCCCACCGGCGTTACCTACGGTTCACGATAGGCCACGAGCATTTTCAGTTCACCGTGCTCCCTTTTGGCCTTACCAGCGCCCCTCGGGTGTTCACGAAAGTGATGGTGGTGGTCGCAGCTCATCTGCGCAGATCAGGGGTTTCAGTCTTCCCCTATCTCGACGACTAGTTGTTGAAGGCGGGCTCGCCCCAGACAGTCGTCTCCCACCTCCAGACTACAGCCGACCTCCTGTATTTGCTGGGGTTCTCCATCAACGTGCCAAAGTCACACCTGATCCCCTCTCAGAAGCTCTTCTTCATCGGAGCTGTTCTGGACACAGCGCAGTTTCGGGTTTATCCTCCCGAACAGCGAGTCCGGGATATTCGGGCTATGATTCCGATCTTTCAGCCCTTATCCTGGGTTTCCGTCAGGGTGACCCTGAGGCTGCTGGGCCTCATGGCTCCTGCATCCTGCTGATCAATCATGCCAGGTGGCATATGCGGGCTCTGCAGTGGGACCTGAAGTTCCAGTGGGTGCAGCATCAGGGAAACCTGTCCGACTACGTCCAGATCTCGTAGGGCACTGCACAGCTCTTGCAGTGGTGGCTCACGGACCAACATTGGGTCAGCGGCAGATTTCTCTCTCTTCCCCAACCGGAGTACACAGTGGTGACGGACGCGTCCCTCCTGGGATGGGACGGCCACGTGGGAGAGGCGGAGATCAGAGGTCTCTGGTCTCCGGCGGAGTCCAGGCAACCTTCTGGAGCTTCGGGCGATCCAACTTGCAGTGAAGGCATTTCTTCCCTCTGTCAAGGGGAGAGTAGTACAGGTGTTCACCGACAACACCACCGCCATGTGGTACTGCAACAAACAGGGCGGCGTGGAGTCGTGGACCCTATGTCAGGAGGCCCTGTGCCTCTGGACATGGCTGAAACATCAGGGCATTTCCTTGGTGGTTCAACACCTGGCAGGTTCACTGAACGCCAGGGCGGACGAACTCAGCCGCAGGTGCATGATGGATCACGAATGGCGTCTTCACTCGGACGTGGCGCAAGGTCTCTTTCAACAGTGGGGAGAGCCTTGGTTAGATCTATTCGCCACCGAAGAGAACGCGCAATATCAGCAGTTCTGCGCGTTGGAATTTCCAAGGCGGTACTCGCTCGGCGACGCTTTTCGTCGCGAGTGGAGCTGCAGTCTATTGTACGCCTTTCCGCCTATACCACTTCTACCCAGAGTGCTGAAGAAGATCAGACGCGACCGGGCCCAAGTCATCCTTGTGGCTCCGGACTGGGCTCGAAGAGTTTGGTATCCCGAGCTACTCAGTATGAGCGTGGAGACCCCGATCCGCCTGCCTCTTCGGGAGGATCTTCTGTCGCAGCAGCAGGGGACGGTCCTCCACCCGAACCTGTCCTGCCTCCACCTCCTTGCATGGAGATTGACCGGCGACAGTTGATTCCATTTCACTTGCCTCCCGAAGTCTGTGATGTCATTCTGGCAGCCAGGCGTCCCTCCACTAAATCGGTATACGCCTGCAGGTGGAACAAATTTGTGGCATGGTGCACAGCAAAGGCTGTGGATCCCCTTTCTGCCCCTCTTTCTGAGGTCCTACTGTTCCTTCTATCTTTGGCCCAGCAGGGCTCTGCTCTGGGCACTATCAAGGGCTACCTTTCTGCAATTTCGGCCTTTCTCAGGCTCCCTGATCAGCCCTCTCTTTTCAAGTCCCCTGTCGTGAATAGATTCCTCAAAGGCATTACTCACCTTTTCCCTCCTATTCCGTTTGTGATGCCACAGTGGGACTTGAACCTGGTTCTTACTTATGAGCTCCCTTTGAGCCGCTTCACAACTGTCCTCTTCGTCTCTTGACTTTGAAGACTGCATTCCTGGTTGCTGTCACCTCCCCTGGGCGTGTGAGTGAGCTCCAGGCTCTTTCCTGTAAACCTCCTTTTCTGTCGGTTCATCCAGACAAGGTTGTGCAACGCACACGTCCATCCTTCTTGCCTAAGGTTGTCACTGCCTTCCATATTGGGCAATCTATCACCTTGCCCACTTTCTTTCCGCCTCCGCACCCTTCCAGAGAGGAAGAGAGGCTCCACCGTCTGGACCCAAAACGTGCGATCTCATTTTACCTGAACCGCACACAACAGTTCCGGGTGGACGACCATCTCTTTGTTGGCTACATAGGCGCCAAGAAAGGCCGGGCTGTGCACAAGAGGACTCTCTCCCGCTGGGTCGTCTTGTGTATCAAAGCCTGTTATTCTCTGGCTAAAAAGGAGCCTCCGGTGGGGCTACGCGCCCATTCTACCAGGGCGACTGCAGCTACTACTGCATTGGAACGTGGTGTCCCCCTGCAAGACATCTGTCAGGCAGCCACGTGGGCCTCGCTGCACACTTTTACTAAGCACTATTGCTTTGACAGCCAAGTCCGGAGAGACGGCTTCTTTGGCCGTTCTGTTCTCCGTGACTTTCTGGTGTGATTTTGGTTCGCAGACCCACCACCGGGGTTGGTATTGCTGGGGTATCTATTCTAAGGTAAGGAATCTATCACTACGTATTTCTTTCATATGAACAAGTTACTTACCTTCGGTAACGATATATCTGTAAGAAACATTAGTAGTGATAGATTCCTTACCGCCCACCCATCCTCCCCGTTCTGCGAACTGATTTCTAGGGTTAAGGTCATCCCTTTCAGGGCCCTAGTTTCAATGCACCAGTGATCAGTATCTTGCATGGCTCTGCGTTCCTGGCGCGGAAAGTCGTGTACAGAACTGACGTCAGCGCGCGAGGGCGGCGTCTAAGTAGCTGCCGCGACGTCATCCCGGCGATCACGACGCCTACGACGGACGCGGAGCCGCACGACGCCACCTTCCAACGCGCAGGGGTACTGCTGACGAAAACTTTCCGGATCCAGACTGACGCCTGGGGATATTCTAAGGTAAGGAATCTATCACTACTAATGTTTCTTACAGATATATCGTTACCGAAGGTAAGTAACTTGTTCTTCCAGCTCAGGGTAGGTTCTCTACCAGTAAAATCTTATACAGCAAGATGGGCCACAGAGGGGGATAGCGCATGTCCAGCTTGTAAGGCGCAGTTGGAGTCACTGGCCCACTTGTTGTTTGTCTGCCCCGCATATGACATCCCACGTCGATTGTGGCTGACGCCAATCTGCAGGACATTGGGCACCAGAAAGAGCGAAGGCGCACAAAGAATATTGCGCACAAACACCTCAGCACCCATTGCTATTGCAGTAGCAAAATTTCTGGGTTGGGCTTGGGCAATCAGGGCGAAGGCATCTAACGCGTACTGAAGACCATATTAGTCTTTTTCAAACTGAACTGGCGTACATGCAACGCATGAACTTGTTATTGCCGTCAATGATTGTATTGTGCCTTTTGTAAAAAAAATGTATATAATGAATCTTAATGTTTTTATGTATTGGCATTTTGTAGCCGTTTTAAACTGTTTTATCTTTTCCACCAATCCGGCCTAAGAACTGAAGTATTTAATCATGGTCTTAAAATTTTGTATTAGTATTGTGTCTCATGGAGTATGTATTGTATGTACTGTGCTTTTATGACTTACTGTCGAATAAAGCTTATTGGATTGGATTGGAATGGGCAGGGACGAAACCTGATTGGTCTGACAAACCCAAATGTTGCATTAGTGGTTGCACTCTGGTAGCAAGTATTTTTGCCAGAATTTAGGCATCAGTATTAATAAGTGAGAGTGGTCTGTAGCATTCACAGTATTCTGGACCCTTATCTGGTTTGAGTAACGTTACCAGCAGGTCTTCCCAGAGAGTCAGGGGGAGCATGCCTTGCTTGTATGCCTCGGCATACATTTCAAGTCGACTCGGAACCAAACAGATCACTGAATTCCTGATAAATTTCTCCCGATAGACCAACCATTCCTGGGGTCTTGCCATTCGGTAGGGAGCGAATAGCGTCTTGGACTTCGTCTTCTGTAATAGGCTGTGTGAAATATTCCCTGTGCCCATCAGTGAGCCAAGCCAGGGTGATGTCTTTAAAATATTCTTCAGTCTCGCTGTCGGAAGTGGTCGTGCATGTGGAGTATAAATGTGAATAGTAATCTGTGAAGACGCGTAGTATGGATGGTGTATCATACCATTCCTTGCCCTGGGCATCCGTTATCTTCACAACTTGCGTGGGTGTCCGTAATGTTTTGAGTTTATTTGCTACAGTGCGTCCAGGTCGGCCACCTTTGCCGTAAGACCTCGCTATTTGGCGGTGCAATAAAAAGCAAGTTTCACCGTCCACCATATCCTGATATGCAGTCAACTTTTCCCTGATGGTGGCCAGTAGTGCTGCGTCAAATGTTCATTCATGTTCCAACGCCTGTATGTCCCGTTCAAGAATATATGGAGTTGCTGGCGAATAACGTGCAGGACCCCGGTTTGTTTACTTATACAGACCCCGCGTAATGTTACTTTGAAGGCCTCCCACAGTGTTTGTGCACTGTCCACCGTGCCTGTGTTGTGTTCGAAGTATTCAACGATGGCCTGACAAATTTCTGCCCTAAAGACCTGGTACAGCAGTGCGGTGGCAGGGAAACGCCACGCAAACTGCTGCGGCATATTGGAGGGCAGCATCAATACCAGTTTGACAGGAGGGTGGTCCGATAGAGTTTTCGGCATGTGTTCTATTGTCTTCGTCCACTTGCTAACCAATAGTCTATCCTAGGCCATGAGTTGTGTTTGGATGAGGAATATGTGCCTTCCTATTTGGTTAGGTTTCGCAACCTCCTCATTTCTTTCTGGTAACATTTTACATTGATCATGAGGGATCTCACTTGTGCGACTTCGCAATTGCAATGGTGAGGACTGCTGTGAGTAACTGCGTTTACTGTGTTGGTGGTGCGGGTGGGTGTTGTGCATCTGACTGTACAGGTTGGGGAGGTGCCTGGACAGGGGATGATGGTGCCTGTACAGGTGGGGGAGGTGCCTGGACAGGGGGTGTTGCTGCCTGGACGGGTGTGGGGTGCCTGGACAGGGGGTGATAGTGGCTGTACAGGTGGGGGATGTGACTGGGCAGGAGGACATGACTGTGCAGTGGGGGGCATGTGCAAGGGGGTGGTGCCTGTGAAGTTTGGAAGGGTGCCTGTGCAGGTTATGGTTCAGATGGCTGGGTGTGATGTGGTGCAGGTAGATGTGTTGGCTCCCCTCCATGTGTTGACCATGAAGGAAGACTTTGGATCAGTTTCAGCATGTCCTCCATCATCTCCATGACCAAGGCATGGTGTCTTGCACTCTCTTCCCTATGGATGGATATGATGTCATTTATCTTTGTGACATGTCTTGCCAAGATTTATCCATCCTGTCCAAGACATGAGTCAGTCTGTCCACCATCTGTGGGTATTGGTGCATGTCCTGTAGTGAGTCTGACATGTCAGACAGAGTAGTCCCTATGGCACGAGTGTCCTGCCTCACATCAGCATGCTGTTGGAAATAATTTTCTTCCCACTGGCCACCATGACCATCTGCCAGCTTCCTCTGCATGGGACAGTCTCGGATAGGACCGTCAGGCCCACCAGCGGGGTGAGTGCGGGGGTGGGAGGAATGGTAGGTGGGAGGCTGTGGGCATGAGATTGGTGCCTAGGGGATACCTGATCCTCACCATGGGTGGTAGGTCCCTCAGATGGTGGAGAGAAGGCCTGGGATGCATTGTCATGTGAGGAGTGTATAGGGAAACCAACACGTCTGGCCTGGATGTGAGGCCTGTGAGGGGTTGATGGTTGTGTTGGGGTAGGTGAATGCTGTGGCTGGTTGGCTGACTGCTAGGAACGAGCAATCCATGGGGGTGGAGTGGGAGGCACTTTGCTACTGTAGCAGGTGTAGGCTTAGATTTGTTTCCCAGTGGGCCAACAATAGCGAGCAGGGAAGCAGACTCAATCAATCAATCAAATATCTTTATTCGATTCAGACAAAGTGAATCATAAAAGAGTACATGCACTTAAAATTTCTTAAAACAAATACAGACTCACCATCTTCTGCAAGCAGTGCCATATCTTCTTTATCCTCCTCTACTTCCTCTTCATCCATCTCTACTTCCTCCTCCTCCTCTTGTGCATTACTGGCAGCTGACAAGGCTGCATGGAAGAGGAGTGGGTTCTCTCCTTGGATTGCCCGTCGTCCGCCACTGGTGGATGGTCCTTCTTCCTGAAGCGATTCATCGTCCTCGGCACCTGAAAGACAGAGGTTGCAACATGATAAGTATTTGCCTTACTATATCATGTGGTGCAACACTAGGGTTGAGTCAGATGACCTTAGCATAAACAGGTGTTCCACATGTAACCTGGTTTGTGTACATCTCCACATGACATCACATACCATAGCATTGAGGTGTTCAATGCAGATGTACAATGAAAAAGCAAACTCACTAGCTGCAACCACAGCTCGGTGTGGTATTGAGATCCCCCTTGATGTCAGCTGCTTAACCTAGCTCCTCCTGAGTGTGTGGCAGAAGAGGTGGCCCTCGATCTAGCAGCTTGTGAAGTAAGTGACACCATACTTAATGTTCTGCATGAATTATATGTGAACATGCACACTTGACACACACATCATTAAATATGTTGGAAACTTTTTACACACCAACTTCAGATGATATGCAGAAGTGGATATATCTGCTAATGTCCTTCCACAAGGATTTCATTGTTGTGCTTGATTTGGGATTCAATTGTTTACAGCCCCGTATGTCATGTTTACCTAACGGATGGATGGTACTGGATTTGAATGCTGCTGCCAGGATGCCTCCCATTCCCCTAGATGGTGTCATCTGCATTACTGAGGAAGTCCTATCAGCAGCTGTAATGTGACATACATGTCCATAATTAAGTGAAAAGGGTGATGGTAATGATTTAACATGTATATGTCATAGGTATAGACCAGTGATATGCAATTTACGGGTGGGGGGCCACGCGTGGCCCTCTTGACCTTTATATGCGGCTCTCTGATCAACAGCAGCACTGGGCAGCTGTTAACTCAACATGACACTGACGTCAAGCAGATATCACATTTACAGGCAAAAGTGTAATTGAAGGCTACTGTTAGTTAAAGGAAGGGAGTAACTAGGGTGACCTGCACCACCTACCTTTGGATACACCTTCACTTTTAATGGCATTGTGCTTCATAAATGTGATGTGGTTTCTTCAAAAATCTAAAGGAGTGTTTCTCAACATGCTGACCTGTTAGATAATGCTAGTGCATTGGAGAGTAAAACTTTGATATGTATAATTATCAACCAACATTTGCATAACAGCCCCTCCCCCTCACCCCCCCCCCCCCACCCACCGGGCAACAATGCCCATTGTGGACTGGGAGGTCAAACATTTGTGCTGTGCAGTCTTTGGGTGGCCTGTGTTCCCATTATACATGAACAACATCATAGTCTAGAATTAGAGAAAGGAGTTTGGTTCAGCACTCTCAAATAACAATATGCATATCCAGAATGTAATGGACAAGTGTAACAAACACAAGTTATGCAATGTGATTACTTCTACAAATATAGTTTTCAATAGAGCAATGATATCTTTTCAACAAGTACAATTGATCACAAATGATTCATAGTTTCGTTGCTAGTTGGTTTTATTTCTTTCGGTGTTCCCAGCATAGAATTAGCCGCATAGAATTAGCCAACACGTGTTTCGTCTAAACATAGTCTTTTTCAAGGCTGCAAAAGTAAAAACCAAACATGATGCTTTTTATTTTACAAAAACTATACAAGATTGCTGGTGAGAATTAAAACTAAGACGTAACATAGTATTGTGGCCATACTTGGGGCCATAAAAAATAGAGTATATAGAAAGAAGATCTCTAAGCGTTCTAAGTGCTCATGAAGAAACTGCAGTAGCGACGCAGTTTTCCAGATGGAATTAGACTCCCTCAAGGCGCGTTTTACTACTAGAGGGTATGATAAAATCACCTTGGCGAAAGCACAGAGTCGGATAAACAAAACTAGCCGTACTAAGCTTTTGAAATCTAACAACAAGAGAGGGAATAGGAACAAATAGAGAATCAATATTGCATTCATCACACAATACAACACTCACAGTCAGGATATATACAAGACCCTATACAAACACTGGCACCTTCTGAAACTTGATCATAGCCTAGACCAGTACATAACAAAGAAACCTCAGGTTACATACTGTAGGGGAAGAAGGCTCAGAAACCTTCTGTGTCCATCCTACATACCACAGAACAAAGCCAAACCAGCACAAACATGGTTGCCAAATAAACCCCTGGGTTTCTACAGGTGTACTACCTGTAATGTATGCCAATATGCTCTTAATATGACAACAAGTTTCAGCTACAATACGGGTCAGGTACACAAACTTCAACATTTTATTAATTGTAATACCAAATATATATTGTATTGTATCATCTGCGAGTGTGATCATATCTACATAGGCAGCACAATCAGACCTTTAAAAGAAAGAATACAGGAGCACATCAGGGCAATCCGTAATGGCAATACTAACTATCCGCTGGCGGTGCATTATAACAATGTACATTCGACATCTGAAGACTTTAAACTTAGATTTCATGGAATTGCGGTAGTGGAGGACAATCAGCGGGGGGAGATAGAACATTAGCACTGAGAAAATTGGAAACAAAGTGGCTCATAAAACTGAGGTCGGTGGATTTAGAATTGAATATTGATAGGGAACTCCATGTCTTTCTAAGAGACTGAATATGTAAATACTGCTTGTGGGCATTGTTTTTATAATAAACTGCATAAAAATGTATTTACTCTACTGAGTTCCGATAACATATCCTTGTACTATACTCTGTGATATGAACAATCTTATATGATGATTAAGTATGTCACATCTCCCTCTTTGGATCTTGACCCACACCTTCTGCTCTGGTGGTTCTCTGCACTATGGGAATACAGGTATGAAAACAGTGGAGCATATGTTTTTTCTTTAGACAAGAAGGATCGTCTTCAGGATTGCACTAACTGGGAAGATAATCTTGTTGTTATGGAGATGATGGTTGCACACAGATGAGGTTCATGATCACGACCTATAGTGTAGTAAGTGATCGACGACACTTATTGTTGAGACCATACATACTGGATTTGGGTGTGGTAACAGTGGATCAAGTCTTAGTACAATTAGGACGGTTTGTTGTAGCATTGGACTTGGTATTACAAACACTAATGATAGATAGATTTTTAAAAAGAGATCACGTTAAGCACACAGGCGAATCAGGTGATCGCGACCTGTAGTGCGGAAATGGATGGGTTATGATTTATGATGATACTAGACACACGGGATTCGCTTTGGGACACGGATCCAACATACCATATTGTCACTGACATAAGGGTCCATCTCGAACGCACTAGGACGGTGACACTTACATGTTAACTATTGGACTTTTTTTATATTATAAGCAGACCGGGTATGCGGACCGTAATTTTCCCCCAAAAAATTCTTTTTTTTTTTGACATATTAGATTTTGGTGCCTCTAGTAATTCGACTATAACGACCTTGGAAATATTTTATATATAAATTGCATACTTTCAACGGAATAAAGGAAGCGACACTTGTACTGGGACAAGTTTTTACTTGCATTTTACCCTTCCAAGATGGCGCTTATCTTTGTGACCTAGTTTCACAGAGTTATCAGAATAACGTAGGGAGGCGGATCAGGTGACCGCAATACGTTGCCTACAAAACATCATGGCGTCCAAACAGTTATTACCGGTGCAGACTGTGCAGACGGGAGATCAGGTTGGAAGACGCTACTTTCTTTAGTAAGTGGACTTGGGTTCTTTAGATTCCAGGATGTAATGCTCCAAATGCCTCACACCGAAGATATAGCAATTACATTGTTTGTTCTTTGCGGTTATTTTATCTTTTCAGGGAGGAAACTTATCAGGGTTTCCCCTCGAGTTTAAAATCTCAGCTCCAATCACCGTGAGCCTCAACGCGGTGACTGACGGCTGGGCGCTTGATCAACAACAAATTTCTAGATACACTGTTTGTATTTCAGGTAAATTTTAATAGATGGACTTTAGTGGGGGATTACTGGGAGGACTAATGATGTTGTAAATAACATCAGTTCCTTTAAACTTTTTCCGTAGGGAGAATACCGACTAGGGACTGTTTTTTTTAAATATTTGGACTGCGTCCCTTTGCTGTTGCCTCGAACAAAAGGCGAAGTAATATCTATTGATCACTGGGCGCATACTTGTTATTATTCGGACATCCGGTATCGGTAAATAGTTAATTATAATCTCTCCTAGACACTAAGTTGGCACAGATGTTATGATGACGATTGGTTTATATTATGATCACTTTTTACGATGCAGAGGTAAAACCTGGGAGCAGTCTACCGTGAAAAGGGATTGATAGGAGGGTTGCCGGTGGATTGTGAACCTGAATGAGTTCGAGGACATTGCCCTGCACACACATACAAGTAAAGTGGTAAATCATACATTCTTGCTTTGTACTTTTATAGACAGAACAGGCAGCGTCTGCTTTTTAATAATTATATATATAGTTACATAGGGACGGAAATTGATTTACTTTTTAAATGGGCTTGAATATATGTGACCCATATGTTTTATATATGCAGTCAATTCTGGGAACTTTCCAGTGTATTACATAGAGGGCGAGATTCATTTTATTTCTTGCCCAGTCCATATAGACAGGTGTTAGACTATATGGTGTAGCCTATACAAATTCTTTTTAATAGTTTTACTGCAATATAAAGGGATAGTCTAATCTTCTGGTGGGCCTTTTCGGATGCTGCCCAGCCATCTTAGAGACGAATGGGAAACAGAGAGCTTCGTATGAACTGTACAGAGGACGAGATTTATTTACGCTCTCTATCCAAAGTACCTATACAGTTGAATTTCTTGTTGAGAACGAGTTATCCTGCTAATACTAATCCTTTTTGTTGGGATCCACAACTACCTCCTCGCATAAATAACATCATAGTCTATTTTACCTGACACTGGATAAGGTTTTGCACAGCACATATCCTGAAGTCATGTATTTCAAGGTTAGCTTATATGTGATTATGGAGGAAGAGGAGGCAAAGTGAAAATCAACATTTGGCTAGGTTCATACAATTTGGTCAAGTGGAGAAGCTGGGATGATCCCCACCCTTTCTGCTTTCCCTTTGTGCAGTTCAGCCACCAGATGTATGTGCTTCACTTCCTCTACACCTCCCTTACCAGCCCCAACCCCCCTTGCCCAACCGCATCCTGCTGGTATCAGCGCAGCCCTCATCCACATCAATTATGGGCCCTGGCATTTTCACCACGATTATCCATGCCATGGACTTTCAACCCAGTTGTGGCTACTCCTTTTCATAAGAGACAATATTAGCAATTAGGTACGTACTGTACTCACGTACTATACATTTTGAGTCATCTTTCATTAGCCAAAATGTTATGAAGTGATATACTGTAATGAGCCATATGTGTGCCTGTGGAGATAAGTGACAACAGTGATTTTAGACGCACACCACATACTGCAGACATTTAATCCACTTTTTTGGAGCATGAGCATTAGGTAAAGTCATTCTTAGGTCTACTTACCAGGATCCTGCATCGGCCCAGTGTGTGGTGCCTGACTGGATGTCACACCCGTACGTGTAGCAGAGATGGCTGTGGACTGAGTTTTTCTGGACAACGTCACAGGGTCCACAATGATATGTGTGTTTTCAGTTTATATTTTAGTCGACACGTGATGCACAACATTTCCTAGTTCAGTTCACAGGTTTGGGACTGTTGATGGATTCTGTGTCATATATCTATGGGTTGTCTGATCAAAATGTAGGAGGCTGGACCCTCTCCAGGCCATATTTATGTACCAGTTTGTGCTGATGGTACGGGTTGATGTGCCCCATGACGTTTCCTCCCTGCAGGGGCAGGGACCTCTGCTCCAGTGGGTGACTGTACTCTGGCTGTATATGGCAATTAAAGGGTAAAGTCACCAGACGTAACCAAGAAATGTGGAATATGTGCAATTTGTCATATATTTATTAAATTACATCTACATGCCAACGGTAATAGTAAGTGAATGAGGGTTATTATCTATTACCATTTACCAGTATTAGGTGTGTACACCAGTAGTGACAGGTCATTGTTTGGGACTGAGGAATTGGAAGTTGCTATTTCGATCACAAAGGATTCTGGGACTTGTAGTGCAACTGACGAAATAAGACACATCAGGGTCTGACTCACCATGCAATTTGCACCTACTTGGGACAACATCTATAGTCACATTTGTAGTGTATCACAGACTTTTACCATTTAGTGTCATTGTTATAATCATCACATTTTACCTGGCATCACATTTAGGTCGACTGTCACAGGCAGTCCATGCAGCAGCTGGAGGTGAATGGTGGAGAGGACATCCCTCTCAAGTGTGGTGAGACAGAGGCTGTGTCCAGTTTGCCCATAAGGAAGAGCTCTAGCCACCTCTATCCTACTGTACTTCTCCTTCGCCCGTCTCTTCTCATCCTGCCACCTTTTCTTGATGTCTGTGACAGTACGGACAACCTCCCCCAGTGCAGTGACTACAGTAGCCAAATGCCATAGGGCTGCCTTCTGTGTGGCACTGCTGCTGTAGGGAGGTAGACCCAGCAGTCTTTTGTGGTGCCTCACTATGAACTGGATTATCATGGTGGTCTCCTCCTCACTATAATTTTTCTTCCTCCTCAGAGCTAGCATGGTGGAGGCAAGGCGCAGAGCAGTCAGGCAAAAAGTCTGTGTGGCCAAACCAGGGCACTGAGTGTGCTGCTTTTATGTGGTTTGTACTGCTGGGATTGCAGGTGGTGTTGATAGTTTGTAGGTGTATGTAATTACACTTACTCTGGGCCAAGTTCAGAAGCTCTGCCCCAAGTGCAAGGCTTGGATTGGCTGTTGAGCTAAGGAGTTTCCCCTGGAACTGAGTGGGGGGATGGTAGGCACTGACACAGATGTGTCAGAGTGAAAGCAAACTTCCGCCCGAGTGCAGACATCCTGGACCCAGTGCGGAAACTCCACCCCGACTGCAGAGATTACCGCCCAAGAGCGGACGTAAAGATGCTTCTCGTAAATGCCCTTTGTGAATACCAAAAGTCGCAAACTTAGACTTTTGGCCTAAGTTTACCTTTGTGAATACTGAAAGTTGTAAACTTAGACTTTAAGTCTTAGTTCACTTTTGTGAATCGGGCCCTCAGTGTTTAATGCAAAACCAACATGGTGGTCGATACAGCCACTGGCAATCATTCAGGCCGCATCCCAATCCATCATTTTCGCCTCCATGCCACCTCAGTTTGGACCCAGCCATAATCAGATCAGTCTTGACCTAGCTTCTCATGGGAACAGTGCAGCTCAGACTGCCAGGCGGGCCCTCCCTGAACCAGAACACAAGCAACCCAGTACCAGTTTTACACTTATTAGGACTCCTCAGCAAGGTATAGCTTGGTTCCAGTGGCACAGTGAGCCCGGGACCCACATCTGGGCATTCCTGGTGCACTTAGGGCATCAAATGCAAAGAAAACAAGGTGATGGATGGAATGCTTGAATTAATCTCAGCCACTGGCAATTGCTCTGGCCGCATCCCAAGCCATTGTTTTTCATCTGCCATGCCACCTCAGTTTTGACCCAGCCCTCTGTAAATCAGTCTTGACCCTATTCCTTATGGGAACAGTCCAGCCAAAACTGCTGGGCCAGGTCCTCCCTGAATTGGAACACAAGCAGCCCAGGACCAGTTTTGCCTTTATTAGAGCTCTTCAGCCAGGTATGGCTGGGTTCCAGTGGCTGATGACCCCATAACTAGGGCAAAACCGGCCCTGGGTTGCTTGTGATCTGGTTCAGGGAGACCCTGGCTTGGGCTGGACTATTCCCATTGGAGCGGGGTTAATGCTGATCTGCATGTGGGTGGGTCCAAACAGAGGTGGTATGGTGTGCAAATTAACAATGGACTGGAATGCGGCCTGAGTGATTACCGATGGCTGCACTTAATTCAAGCATTCCATCCATCACTTTTTTGTATACTTAAATGTGTCGCCTTAAGTGGGTTTGTATGTCCAGACGTGGGTTCCATGCACATTGTGCCTCTGGAACAAGAGGATAACCTTCAAGCTCCTCACCCACGCACACAAGGCACTGCACAACACCGGACCTGCGTACCTCAACAGACGACTCAGCCTCTACACCCCCGCCCGCCAGCTTCGCTCCGCCGACCTCACCCTCGCCACAATACACCGCATCCGAAGAGCGACCTCCGGCGGCAGATCCTTCCTCCACCTCGCCGCCAAAACCTGGAACACCCTCCCCATCCGCCTACGGCAGACCCAAGACCTGCTGACCTTCAGAAGAAACCTGGAACACCCCCCCCCCTCAGCGCCTTGAGACCCTCACGGGTATGTAGTGCGCTCTACAAATGTTATGATTGATTGATTGATTGGAACCAAGCTGTACCTGGCAGATGAGCCCATAACTAGGGCGAAACCGGTCCTGGGTTGCTTGTGTTCTAGTTCAGGGAGGACCTAGCTTGGCAGTTCGGGCTAGACTGTTCCCATTGGAGTAGGGCCAAGACTGATTTGCATATTACTGGGTCCAAACTGTGGTGGCATTGTGTGCAAAATACCGATGGACTGGGATGCGGCCCAAGTGATTGCCAGTGGCTGAAATTAATTCAAGCATCTGAAAGAGACACGTTAGTGACAGATTCCTTACCTTAGAATATCGTCAGGCTGGATCCGGAAAATTTTGCGTAGCAGTACCCTTGCGCGTCGGTAGGCGGCGTCGTGCGGCTCCGCGTCCGTCGTCGGCATCGGGATCGCCGGGATGACGTCGCGGGCAGTACTTAGACGCCGCCCCTGCGCGCTGACGTCAGTTCTTCTTTTTCCGCGCCAGTAAGCGCAGATCCGGGAAGAGCAGTGCCCTAGTGAATTTTTGACTAAGTTTTTGGGTGATTTTTCACTGTTTTTTCTCAACGAGTCTCTCGACTCCGAAGGTGTTGGTAGGGATGCCCGGCTTCAAGCCATGCGACGCCTGTGGTCGGATGATGTCGATCACAGACCCGCATCAGGAATGTCTCTACTGCCTCGGCCACGACACGAAGTCGTGCCCCGACTGCCGGGCCTTGCATCCGAAGGCTTTGCGAGAGCGGTCTCGAAAGCTCCTCGAGGACCGGCAGTCGGCTCCGCGCCACACCAAGCCCCGGTCACGTGAGAGGTCGAGGGGCCGGTCGCGGAGTCCTCATCGGTCGTCGGGGTCCAAGTCTTCGCACTCCTCCGGTAAGTCGAAGCATAAGAAGTCGAAGAAGCGTCATCGCTCGATGACTTCCCCTCGCCGGTCTCGCGACTTGGCTGAGGGTCCTGTCGGCACCGTCCCCGCGGCTCCGGGAGTGCCTGTGGGGCCGCCGCCGCATTACCCCCCTTATCCGGGTTCGGCGGCGACTCCGGCCGAGATACAGGAGTTCCTGTCGGCCATGGCCCGCCTCTTCGGGCCTCAAGGTCCCCCCGGTGCGCCTTCGGGCCCCGCGGGCCCTGATGGGGTTTCTCCGGTGCCGCCGGCGACTCCGGTCCCGGCGCCTCCTGTCACACCAGCCTCGGTCCCGGCCCCGGCTCTGGCCCCGGCCTCGACCCCGGCTCCGGTGCTGCCGCAAACCCGATCGACGTCGGTTGACCTGACGACACCTCCACCGGCGCCGATCTCTCCAGTGCCGTTCCTGACACCGTCCGGGGCTCCGGGCGTCGTCGTTCCCCGGTTCTCTCCGGATCCGGACACGGCGCCGGACCGGCGTCTCTCGACGCCGGCTCCGACGCCGATGAGACCTTGGGTCCCGCATGTCCCTCCTCCTTATTTTGAACCAGAGGAGGACGAAGAGAACTGGGAGGGGTCGGATGACCCTCTCACACAGCAGTGTGAGTTCGATCAGGACTGGGCTGAGGAACTTGGGGATGCCAGTGGTCTGGACACCTCCCTGACTCTGGCATGCTGTCTCCTCCTTCCGTGGCAACGGAGGAGGGAGCAAACTTTGCAACGGTGTTGCGTAGAGCAGCTGGGGCCTTACACCTCCAATTGCCTACGGTGGCTGTCAGGACTAACCTCCTGACGGAAGTGCTTCAGCCGGCGGCTACCTCCTCGGAGCCACTGCTGCCGTTTAATGACGCGCTTTCCGACGTTCTTTTGGGCACCTGGTCTAAGCCCGCCACAGGGGCTCCTGTGGATAGGAACGTGGCCCGACGCCATCGCCCCGCTCCGGGCGACCCCTGTTCCTCTCCCAACACCCCACTCCTGAGAGCTTGGTTGTCCAAGCCTCTGCTTCCCAAACCGCCTTCCCTACCGCTCCTCCGGATAGGGAATCCAAACGCCTGGATCAATTTGGGAAGAAGGTCTTTTCTTCCTCCAGTGCTGGCTTGCGGTCTGTCAACACCGCTTGCCTTTTGGGCCGATATTCCCACTCTCTGTGGGACTCGGTGGCGCAAGTTCTGCCCCAGTGTCCTGAGGAGGTCCAGACACTGCTTTCCCGCGCCATTGCGGACGGAAGAGATGCGGCTAATACACCATTAGATGTGGCCTTGATACCGCCGACTCGCTGGGCAGATCGCTTGCGACGACAGTGGCGCTGCGCCGTCACGCCTGGCTGAGAACCACTGGTTTCTTGGGTGATGTCCAAAACATCCTTATGGACATGCCCTTTGATGGGGTCGGTCTTTTTGGAAACAAAGCAGACCATGCGCTGGAGCGCTTTAAGGACTCGCGGGCTACAGCCAAGTCCCTGGGCCTTTCTGCTGTACGCCCTCCGCTACAGTCTGCTTTTCGCCCCTTTCGTGGCCACGGAAGGGGCGCCCAGTCACGTCCGCTGCCCAGCCACCGGCCCGCGCAGCAGGCGTCTTCGCGTGGCCGAGGACGTGGCTCCCGCCGTGGCGGGTCAGGCAACCAGCGTGCGGGTCAGGCCACCAACCCCGCCCCGTCCGTGGCCTCCAAGCCCTCCTAGTCCTTCCTTTCAGGTGCACAGCACGCCAGTAGGGGGCAGGGTCCGCCATCACCTTCACCACTGGACGGGCTACTCCCTCCCCTTCGAGACCATCCCTCCAGCCATGCCACCTCAATTCCACCGCATGTCAGGGGATCACTTGGTGCTTCTTCAGAAGGAAGTTGCGGCCCTCTTGGCCAAGAGGGCCATCGAGCGCGTTCCGACCCCAGAAGTAGAACGTGGTTGCTACTCCCACTACTTTCTGGTGCCCAAAAAGGACAAGGAGGACATGCGTCCTATTTTGGACCTCCGGAACGTCAATCGCTTCCTCCGGAAGGAGAAGTTCAAGATGCTCACCCTAGCTCAGGTCTTGACTGCCCTCGACCCTGGAGACTGGATGGTAGCGTTGGACTTGCAGGACGCTTATTTCCACATCCCCGTTCTGCCGGCCCACCGGCGTTACCTGCGGTTCATGGTGGGCCTCGAGCATTTTCAATTCACCGTGCTCCCCTTTGGCCTCACAAGTGCCCCTCGGGTGTTCACGAAAGTGATGGCGGTGGTCGCAGCTCATCTGCGCCGGGCAGGGGTTCCAGTCTTCCCCTACCTCGATGACTGGCTGCTGAAGGCGGGCTCGTCCCAGGCAGTCGTCTCCCACCTCCAGACTACGGCCGAACTCCTGCACTCGCTGGGGTTCTCCATCAATGTGCCGAAGTTGCACCTGATTCCTTCTCCACAGCTCCTTTTCATCGGAGCAGTTCTGGACACGACGCAGTTTCGGGCCTATCCTCCCGAACGACGAGTCCGGGATATTCAGGCTATGATTCCGATCTTTCAGCCTCTATCCTGGGTTTCGGTACGGATGACCCTGAGGCTGCTGGGCCTCATGGCCTCCTGCATCCTGCTGGTCGATCATGCCAGATGGCATATGCGGGCTCTGCAGTGGGACCTGAAGTTCCAGTGGGCGCAGCACCAGGGCAACCTGTCCGATCACGTTCAGATCTCGGAGGGGACTGCAAGACAGTTGCAGTGGTGGCTCTCGAACCGGCAATGGGTCAGGGGCAGATCCCTCTCCCTTCCCCAGCCAGAGCACACAGTCGTGACGGACGCGTCCCTTCTGGGATGGGGCGGTCACATGGGAGAGGCGGAGATCAGAGGCCTCTGGTCTCCGGCGGTGTCCCGGCTCCATATCAACCTTCTGGAGCTCCGGGCGATCCGACTTGCACTCAAGGCATTCCTTCCTTCTGTCAAAGGGAAGGTAGTGCAGGTGTTCACAGACAACACCACCGCCATGTGGTACTGCAACAAACAGGGCGGGGTGGGGTCGTGGACCCTATGTCAGGAGGCTCTGCGCCTCTGGACATGGCTGGAACATCAGGGCATTTTCCTGATGGTTCAACACCTGGCAGGTTCCCTGAACACCAGGGCGGACGAACTCAGCCGCAGGTGCATGATGGATCACGAATGGCGTCTTCACTCGGAGGTGGCGCAAGGTCTCTTTCAGCAGTGGGGAGAGCCTTGGTTAGATCTGTTCGCCACCGAAGAGAACGCGCAATGTCAGCAGTTCTGCGCGTTGGAATTTCCAAGGCGGCACTCGCTCGGCGACGCTTTTCGTCGCGAGTGGAGTTGCGGTCTATTGTACGCCTTTCCGCCTATACCACTTCT
This sequence comes from Calotriton arnoldi, assembly GCA_963921515.1. Lineage (NCBI taxonomy): Eukaryota > Metazoa > Chordata > Amphibia > Caudata > Salamandridae > Calotriton > Calotriton arnoldi. The sequence goes on along the minus strand of CAWUFW010002787.1, from coordinate 80,779 downwards.
ACCCAGAGTGTTGAAGAAGATTCGGCGCGACCGGGCCCAAGTCATCCTTGTGGCTCCGGACTGGGCTCGAAGAGTTTGGTATCCCGAGCTACTCAGTATGAGCGTCGCTCCCCCGATCCGTCTGCCTCTTCGGGAGGATCTTCTGTTGCAGCAGCAGGGGACGGTCCTCCACCCGAACCTGTCCAGTCTACACCTGCTTGCGTGGAGATTGAGCGGCGGCAGTTGATTCCTTTCGACTTGCCTCCCGAAGTTTGTGATGTGATTCTGGCAGCCAGGCGTCCCTCCACTAAGGTGGTATACGCCTGCAGGTGGAACAAGTTTGTGGCATGGTGCACAGCAAAGGCTGGGAATCCCCTTTCTGCCCCTCTTTCTGAGGTTCTTCTGTTCCTTCTTTCTCTGGCCCAACAGGGTTCTGCCCTGGGTACCATCAAGGGCTATCTTTGTGCAATATCGGCCTTCCTCAGGCTTCCTGATCAGCCCTCTCTTTTTAAGTCCCCTGTTGTTAACAGGTTTCTTAAAGGCATTACTCACCTCTTTCCTCCTGTCCCGTTTATAATGCCTCAGTGGGACTTGAATTTGGTTCTTACCTTCTTAATGTGCGCTCCCTTTGAGCCTCTGCATAACTGTCCTCTTCGTCTTCTGACTCTGAAGACAGCCTTTCTGGTGGCCATCACCTCCGCTCGGCGGGTGAGTGAGCTCCAGGCTCTTTCATGCAAACCCCCTTTCTGTCTGTTCATCCAGACAAGGTTGTTCTTCGGACGCGTCCGTCCTTCTTGCCAAAGGTGGTTACTGCCTTCCACATTGGGCAGACCATCACTTTGCCCACCTTCTTTCCGCCTCCACATCCTTCCAGAGAGGAAGAGAGGCTCCACCGTCTGGACCCAAAACGTGCACTTTCCTTTTACCTCAACCGCACACAACAGTTCCGGGTGGATGACCAGCTCTTTGTTGGCTACGTGGGCACCAAAAAAGGTCGGGCGGTACACAAGAGGACCATCTCCCGCTGGGTCATCTTGTGTATCAAGGCATGTTATTCTTTGGCTAAGAAGTAGCCTCCTGTTGGCCTGCGTGCCCATTCCACCAGGGCTACGGTTGCTACCACGGCTTTAGGCCGCGGTGTTCCGTTGCAGGATATTTGTCAGGCAGCTACGTGGGCCTCGCTGCACACGTTTACCAAACATTACTGCCTTGACAGCCAGGTCCGGAGGGACGGCTTCTTTGGCCGTTCTGTCCTCCGGGACTTCCTTGTCTGAATCTGTTCGTCGCGTTCGTCGGGTTGGTATTGCTGGGGTATCTATTCTAAGGTAAGGAATCTGTCACTAACGTGTCTCTTTCAGATGCACAAGTTACTAACTTGTGTAATGATATATCTGTAAGAGACAGTAGTTAGTGACAGATTCCTTACCGCCCGACCCATCCTCCCCGTTCTGCGAACTGATTTCTAGGGTTAAGGACATCCCTTTCAGGGCCCGAGTATTTTTCAGACACCTATGTCAGCTTCTTGCATGGCTCTGCGTTCCTGGCGCGGAAAGTCGTGTACAGAACTGACGTCAGCGCGCAGGGGCGGCGTCTAAGTACTGCCCGCGACGTCATCCCGGCGATCCCGACGACGGACGCGGAGCCGCACGACGCCGCCTACCTACGCGCAAGGGTACTGCTATGCAAAACTTTCCGGATCCAGCCTGACGCCTGGGGATATTCTAAGGTAAGGAATCTGTCACTAACTACTGTCTCTTACAGATATATCGTTACACAAGTTAGTAACTTGTGCATTCCATCCATCACTTTTTTGTAAACACTCAGTGATTTGGCACACAATTTGTCCCATTCCTTCCACACTGAAACAGAGGAGGCATAAGAAAAAAGAGCCATTGGTCTCTGTTAAGTTAGGAACCTAGGACAAGGGCACTGTAGCTCTTTCACACATATACATATACGTGCAGCTATTATGCAGCTGATCTGCAGGCTATAATGAACAAATTGAAATTAGATTTTTCGTTTACAAAAGAGCAAATTTAAGCTACAAATTTCACTATTGAAGAACTAAGTAATGATTACAATGGCATACACACTTTTTTTTAAAAACAATATAGGAAGTAAAACTAGTGAGGCTGAAAATGACTGTTCTTTTATGGTTTAACAGTTTTGTTGAAAGTTTTCAATTACACTGTTGTCCTACCTATAACACAGTTGGCCGTTGGTACCAGACTCCCATTCATTCCCCTACTATACAAATTATCCACTCCCCTCTAACGCCATTATCTGATTCCTCTGCCAACCTCTACCATTCCATACATAGATTATAGTAAGTACCATAAAGGACCACCACCACACCCAGAGAGCTCCCAACTGTTAGCTGACTTTAGTCATCATCTAACTCGGGTACTCATAAGTAGGAGTAAAAGTGTCCTGAAAGAACCTCTTGGGTAGTTGAGACAAATCATTTTGAAAGACAAATTTATTTCAAGTAACAAGGACAAGACACCTCTCAGACATTAGTGGCCAAGAACCACAACACAGGATGCCAGATTGCACCCTGCTACTTTGTCTGCTAAGGCCTGTATTAAGTTTTCCATGAGAAGAAGCTCCCATAGTTAGGCTAGTCAATCTGTAGTCGAAGGGACGATATATGTGACCCAAAGGGTGAATATAGATAGCTTCACCGCCAGGATGATCTGCAACACCTTTCTTACCTATGAAATGGGCATTTATTAAATATATATATATTTTTAATTTCTTTTATTGCAAACATTACAACAATTTGCTCTACTGGGATACATAACACAAATATAGTCTGATTCTTGTCCTTCACTCTCGAACCCCCCCCCACTGCATCCATTGTTGGCCTGAGATCCAGCTATATTCTTGTTGCAGCTTCATCAACTTAGTATTGCCACCATTTATTCCAAACCTGTTCATATTTGCGGGGACACCCCCTTGCAGTGTATATAGTCTCTTCCATTTTGGCACACCAATCCATGCCATTCGTTCATGCCGCTGTGGCCAGGGCCAGCGGGGAGTTCCATTGCCTTGCTGTGCCATTCTTTGCTATCAGTATGCCCAGTCCCACCAGTATCCTATCCCCTCGTGGGCCTCCTATGTCATCTAGGATGCCTAAATTCTCTGTCTTGAAGTTCATCTCGATACGCATTCCCACTATGCAGGCCAGAGTAGAGATAACAGTGTCCCAATACCTCTGGACGATGGGACATGACCACACCATGTGGTAGAAGTCCTTCCCGGGGTCCCTGCACCTGGTGCACTCGGCGGACATGCGTACTCAGGCTTTACATAGTCGGAGGGGCGTAAGGTAGGCCTGGTGTAAGTACTTGAACTGCATGAGCTGGAGACACACTGATATTGCCAGTACCCTGGGAGCCATACATGCCTTTCACCAATTGGCTTTGCCCAACTCCCCAACCCATTCCTCCCATTTTGCCTTTAAGGGCCCATCTGGTCCGGGGAGTGTGTTACTAAGGTTTTATAGATCTGAGAGACCCCGCTGTGCCCCAATTGGCCAATGAGCAAACGTCCCTCCAGTGGACTATATTCTGGAACTTCTTCCAGTTTCCCTCTGTATTCGTGAAGTGCATGTCAGAGCTGTACGTATCAGAAAAATTGGGAGCTGGGCATTTGGAAATCTGCATGGAGGTCCTGGAAGGACTTAATGTGATCCCAGTCCCACACATCCCCCAGACGTGAGATCCCTATGTTGTCCCAGGCCTGAAAGCCCTGCAGCGTTGCCACATGGGTTAGCCACCTGCCCTCCCACAGGGGGGTTTCAAGCGTGGGCCTACGATCACAACTTGTCTACCGCAGTGCTGCCCTCCATACCCGGAGTGCCACTTGGGTCGTCACTGGGAGCATTGCTGGTATGGGCACCCTGTATAGGATACTTTTGACATTATTTAGGTCCAGTAGGGCCAATTCCCCCTGACAGGCTGGTCTCCCCACCCCTATGCATCGTCATTAATGGTCAAGAGATGTGCAGCCCAATAGTATAGTTGTATATCCGCCATAGCAAGTCCTCCGTCATACACAGATCTGACGCATTTTACCAAGTGCCTCCTTCAGTGGTTTGTGGGCCCATAAAAACCATCTTTCCATGGCTGCTTTTGAGTTTAACCAGGACTGGGGAAAAGTGAGAGGATAGTTCTGGAGAGGGTTAGAGTAGCCGTGGGAGTCATCATTTTAAAAAGAACAGTTCAACCCATGAGATTTAGGGGCAGCTTGTCACTTCAAGTCAAATCCTCCTGGACCCCCCCTTACCAGAGGGCAAAGGTTAAGACTCCAGGTAAAACCTGGCTCCCAGGAAAAGTGGACCACTGGGTACAGGTAGCTAATACGGTGGATGGGAACCTCCAGACACCAAAATTCATCTCGACGGTCCCCTCATATGGGGACCAGAAGGGACTTATCCCATTTGACCTTGAGCCGGATGCTGCTCCAAAAGTGTGTAGAATGTGAATCAGTCAGGGCCCCATCTCAGCAGGTCGAGAGAGGAATAATAGCACGTCATCCACGTACAGGGCTATTCGGTCTTCTGTCACTACTCCCCAGTTGAAGCCCCATATCTGGGTGTTGCAGTGAGCCCAAACTGCCAGGGGCTCAATAGCCAGTGCAAACAAGAGGCGGGACAAAGGGCACCTCTGTTTGGTACCCCATCCAATGGGAAACTTGGGAGACAAAACCCCATTTATATGGACTTGAGCTCAGGGGAGCCATAGAGGACCCTGACTTAGGCCCCGAATTTGGGTTCGAGCCCCATTTTGGTGAGGGTTTCCTCCAGGAAGGACCAGTGCACTGTATCAAATGCTTTTTCGAAATCTATCAATAAAAGCGCTGTTAAACCTCCTAGGAACTTCAGTTGAGCACTTTACCAGCTGTACCCTCTGGATACAATGTCTTGTGCTGCGGCACAGGATAAGCCCACTTTGGTCTGGGTGGATCAGTTGGGCTATTACCCGCACAAGGTGATTTGCTAGGAGTTTAGCATAGAGTTTGACTTCTGTATTGATGAAGGAGATGGGCCTGTAAGAGGCACAGTGGCCTTGGGTGCACCCCTGTTTACACAGGACGACCAGTCGCTAGATCCACATCTAGTAGGAAGTGGCCCTTGCTGATTGCCTCTACAAATAGTTCCAGAATGGGGAGGGATCTCTGGCCATAGTTTCCGGTAGTATTCCACAGGAAACCCATCTGGGTACATTCATCTCCCCAGAGTTAAGCTCTGATAAAGCGTCACCCAGCTCTTCAAGCGTGACTGGGCAGTCCAGCACATCACAATCTGCTACGGACAGTCTGGGTATCGGTAGTTCTGCGACCAATGGGTCAGAGGACTCACATGCGGGGCGCACCTGTTCTGTGTAGAGCAGCTCATAATACTGGGCAAAAGCCGCCGCAAACCCCCTGAAGTCCTCTAATACCTGTCCGGTCTCGTGTATTATTCCAGGTACCACTCTGGCCTCTGAATCTTTTGTATCCAGCCAGTGCAAAAGTTTTCAGGATATGTTCCCCCATTCGTCCACCCTCCGAGTGGAGGCCATCCAGCACATGCTTGCTTCTTCCATGCAGAGCTATCACAGGGTCGCCCTATCAATTGCCAGCCGGCGCTGCATCAAGTTTGTCCTGTCACCCATTTCCACCCTTTCCCTTGTAAGAATAGAGGCCTCGAGATCTGTAATCCATGGCAGTCTTTCGCGGTTTCCCCCTCTAGCGCACCAGTGGGCAATGTCTCTCATTGACGCCTTGCATGCCCCCCAGAGTGTCCCCGGTGAGTCCACGGTGCCCTTGTTGAGGTCAAGAAATATTCAGCGATTCCGTTAGGTACTCTGAGAAGTGTTAGTCTGTGAGCAGCCAAACGTTGAGTCGCCACACCGGTGTTTCCCAGCTACTGGGACCCCAAAGTGGGTGAGCACCAGTGCATGGTCAGAGATTCTGTGGGGGAGGATCTGCGACCCTGTAGTGCGTAGGAGGTCAGGGGCCGGGAGAAACAGTTAATCAGTGCGGGACAATGAGTCCTGCTCAGCTGATGCATGGGGCATTGCGTTTGTCAGGGTTCCAAATGTGCCAGGAGTTGCTCAGCCCCAGCCTCCCTGCCCAGCTCGCCAAACCCTCTCCGTGTCGCAAGGGACTGTCCAGGGGCTTGTACCAATCTTGCTTGTCCAGAACATCATTAAACACACCCCATAGCACCATCACCCAGAGGGGGAGGGTGCACAGTATCTCCCTAAGGGACAACAGAGTGAACTGATGAGTGGCTGGCGGGACGTATGCGCTAATCAGATTATAGGGGGTACCCTCCAGGGATCCATCAAGAATCACGTATTTGCCCTGTACATCCCTCGTGACCTTAGACACCACCAGTGGCATGATTCTATGCAGGAGGATGGCCACCCCCATGATCCCCGTGTAAGCAACATGGTAAACTCTGTCATAATGCCTGCGGGCCAGAAACGGACAGTGGTTTCTCTATAGATACGTTTCCTGGAGCATCAGGATCTTGGGGTCATATCTGTGTGTGAATTTTAGTACAGCTCCTCTTTTAATCCGATCCATGAGCCAGTTAGCATTCCATATCTGAAAGAGACAATTAGTTATAGGCTCCTTACCTGTAGAATTACCCCCAGGCGTCAGACTGGATCCGGAGAATTTTTTCATCAGCAGTAGCCCTGCGCGTCGAAAGGTGGCGTTGGTCGACTCCGCGTTCGTTTTTGGCGTCGTGGTCGCCGGAATGACGTTGCGGTATCTACTTAGACGCCGCCCTCGCGCGCTGACGTCAGTTCTTTCTTTTTCCGCGCCAGCCAGTGCAGATCCGGAGAGAGCGGTACCTCCAGTCACTTTTTGACTGACCTTTTTGCGACTTTTGTCGACACCGTTTTCGAGTCTATCGACTCCTGGTGCACGCAGGGATGTCCAGTCGTCCTCGGCCCGGCTTCAAGGCTTGCGACACCTGTCGCAAGCTGATGTCGGTTACGGACCCGCACCGCATGTGCCTGTGGTGCCTGGAGCACGACCATGATCCCAAGTCGTGCTCCGACTGCCAGACCATGAATCCGAAGTCTTTGCAGGAGCGGTCCCGAAAGCTTCTCGAGGCCCGGCGGTCTGCTCCGCGCCGCTCAAGGTCCCGGTCGCGTGGGAGGTCGAGGGACCGGTCGCGGAGTCACCACCACTCGTCATCGAAGTCTTCGCACTCCTCAGGTAAGTCGAAGCACAAGAAGAAGTCGAAGAAGCATCGTCGGTTTTCGACTTCTCCCCGTCCGTCGGCCGACGCGATGAGGGATGCGGACGGTGCCCGTCCCGCGGCTCCATGTGCGGAGCCTGTAGGGTCGACTCCCGAGTTTCCCTCCCTTTCCGGGACCTGGAACGACCCCTGCCCAGCTTCGGAGTTTCTGCGAAGCGATGCATGCCATCTTTGGGCAGCCCGACTCCGCTGGCGTGCCTTCGGGCCCCGCTGACTCGGCTGGGTCCAAGTGAGGCCTGGATCCGGATCGGCGCCGGTCGACCTTATGACACCTCCCCCGGCGCCGATTCCACTGGCACCACGTCCGCACCCAACGCCGGTTGTGTCCCCAGCCGTCGTCGACCCCGGCCTCCACCCTGACTTGGACACGGAGCCGGACCGACGTCGACCGACGCCGTATCCGGCGCCGAGCGGTACTTTTGTACCTCTGTTCTACCCAGGTGTTTCCTACAGGCCAGATTGGCAACCAGAAGAGGGTGAGGAGGACTGGGAGGGGTCTGTGGACCCTTTAGCCGACCAGTTGGATGAACCGGACTGGAGAGAGGAGTTGGGGGAAGCCAGTGGTCTGGATACCTCCCCAGACCTTGGCATGCTGTCTCCTCCTACCGTGGCTACGGAGGAGGGTGCTTCATACGCAGTGGTGTTGCGTAGGGCAGCCGAAACCCTCAACTTCAAGCTACCTACGGTGGCGGTCAGGACGATTCTCCTGACGGAGGTGCTTCAACCGGCAGCTGCTTCTTCCGAGCTCCTGCTGCCTTTCAATGAAGCCCTTACTGACATCCTTTTGGGCACCTGGTCCAAGCCCAACACAGGGGCTCCTGTGGATAGGATGATTGCCCGACGCCACCGCCCGGCTCCGGGCGACCCTTCTTTCCTCTCCCAACACCCCACCCCTGAGAGCTTGGTGGTCCAAGCCTCTACGTCCAAAGGCGCATTCCCTAACGCACCACCTGATAGGGAATCCAAAAAGCTGGACCATCTTGGGAAGAAGATGTTTTCTTCCTCCAGCTTGGGACTGCGGTCAGTAAACACTGCATGTCTGTTGGGCCGAGTTTACCATCAGATGTGGACTGGACACCGCCGACTCGCTAGGCAGGACGAATTCAACGTCGGTAGCCCTTCGACGCTACGCCTGGCTGAGGTCGACTGGTTTTTCCGGGGTTGTCCAGGCTACCTTGCTGGACATGCCTTTTGAAGGCCGTGGCCTGTTCGGCGACAAAGCGGACAACGCGCTGGAGCGCTTCAAGGACTCCTGGGCTACGGCCAAGTCCTTAGGCCTCTCTACTACCCGCTCTGCGCAGTCTGCTTTTCGCCCCTTTTGTGGCTACGGAAGGGGTGCCCTGCCACATTCCGCGCAGAGCCACAGGCCGGCGCAAGCTGTCCAGCCCCTGTGCAGCCGGGGACCCACCATCGTGGGTCTGGGGGCCAGCGAGCGGGCCAGTCCACCAGCGCCCCCTCTGTAGCAGCCTCCAAACCCTCCTAGTCCTACCTTTCAGGGCCACCAATCGCCAGTGGGCGGCAGGATTCGCCATCACCTCCCCCACTGGCGCACCATCACATCGGATAGGTGGGTTTTGCAGATAGTCCGAAGGGGCTACTCCCTCCCCTTCAAGACTGCCTCTCCATCCATGCCACCTCAGCACCATCGCATGTCGGAGGATCATCTGGCCCTTCTCCAACAGGAAGTTACGGCTCTCTTGGCCAAGGGAGCCATCGAGTGAGTTCCTGCCCCAGAATTAGGTCGTGGTTGCTATTCCCACTACTTTCTGGTGCCCAAGAAGGACAAAGGCCTGCGTCCTATCTTGGATCTCAGGAATGTCAACCTCTTCCTCCGGAAGGAGAAGTTCAAAATGTTGACACTAGCCAGGTTCTGTCTGCCCTCGACCCTGGAGACTGGATGGTAGCGTTGGACTTGCAGGACGCCTACTTTCCCATCCCCGTCCTGCCGGTCCACCGGCGTTACCTGCGGTTCACGGTAGGCCACGAGCACTTTCAGTTTACCGTGCTCCCCTTTGGCCTTACCAGCGCCCCTCGGGTGTTTACGAAAGTGATGGCGGTGGTCGCAGCTCATCTGCACAGATCAGGGGTTCCAGTCTTTCCCTATCTCGACGACTGGCTGTTGAAGGCGGGCTCATCCCAGGCAGTCGTATCCCACCTCCAGACTACGGCAGACCTCCTGCACTCGCTAGGGTTCAGTATCATCATGCCGAAGTCACACCTGATTCCCTTTCAGAGGCTCCTTTTCATCGGAGCGGTTCTGGACATGACGCAGTTTCGGGCTTACCCTCCCGAGCAGCGAGTCCGGTATATTTGGGCTATGATTCCGATCTTTCAGCCTCTATCCCGGGTTTCGGTCAGAATGACCCTGAGGCTGCTGGGCCTCATGGCCTCCTGCATCCTGCTAGTAGATCATGCCAGGTGGCATATGTGGGCTCTACAGTGGGACCTGAAGTTCCAGTGGGCACAGCATCAGGGGAATCTGTCCGATTGCATTCAGATCTCAGAGGGCACTGCACGACAATTGCAGTGGTGGCTAACGAACCAGGATTGGGTCAACGGCAGATCCCTCTCCCTTCCCCAACCAGAGTTCACAGTGGTGACGGATGCATCACTTCTGGGGTGGGGCGGCCACATGGGAGAGGCGGAGATCAGAGGACTCTGGTCTACGGCGGAGTCCGGGCTCCACATCATACTTCTGGAGCTTCGGGCGATCCGTCTTGCACTGAAAGCATTCCTTCCCTCTGTCCGGGGAACAGTAGTGCAGGTGTTCACGGACAACACCACCGCCATGTGGTACTGCAACAAACAGGGCGGGGTGGGGTCGTGGACCCTATGTCAAGAGGCTCTCCGTCTCTGGACATGGCTGGAACATCAGGGCATATCCCTGGTGGTTCAACACCTGACAGGTTCTCTGAACGCCAGGGCCGATGAACTCAGCCGCAGGTGCATGATGGATCACGAATGGCGTCTTCACTCGGAGGTGGTGCAAGGTCTCTTTCAGCAGTGGGGAGAGCCTTGGTTAGATCTATTCGCCACCGAAGAGAACGCGCAATGTCAGCAATTCTGCGCGTTGGAACTTTAAAGGCGGCACTCGCTCGGCGGCGCTTTTCGTCGCAAGTGGATTTGCAGTCTTCTATACGCCTTTCCGCCTATACCACTTCTGCCCAGAGTGCTGAAGAAGATCAAGCGCGACCGGGCCCAGTCATTCTTGTGGCTCCGGATTGGGCACGAAGAGTCTGGTATCCCGAGCTGTTACACATGACCATCGATCCTCCGATCAGACTGCCTCTTCGGGAGGACCTTCTGTCGCAGCAGCAGGGGACGGTCCTCCACCCGAACCTGTCCAGCCTCCACCTCCTTGCGTGGAGATGGAGCGGCGACAGTTGACAGCTTTCAACCTTCCTCCCGAAGTCTGTGATGTCATCTTGGCAGCCAGGCGTCCCTCCACTAAGACGGTATACGCCTGCAGATGGAACAAATTTGTGGCATGGTGCACAGCAAAGGCTGTGGATCCCCTTTCCGCCCCTCTTTCTGAGGTTCTCTTGTTCCTCCTTTCTTTGGCCGAGCAGGGCTCTGCTCTGGGCACTCTAAAGGGGTACCTCTCAGCCATTTCAGCCTTTCTTAGGCTTCCTGATCAGCCTTCTCTTTTCAAGTCTCCTGTTGTAAATCGCTTCCTTAAGGGCATTACTCATGTTTTTCCTCCTATTCCATTCGTAATGCCCCAGTGGGACTTGAACTTAGTTCTAACTTATCTTATGTGCGCTCCCTTTGAGCCCCTACATAACTGTCCTCTCAGACTTTTAACTTTAAAGACTGCCTTTTTGGTTGCCATCACCTCTGCTCGCAGGGTGAGTGAGCTCCAAGCTCTTTCTTCAAAACCTCCTTTTCTGGCTGTTCATCCGGACAAGGTTGTCCTTAGAACTCGACCTTCTTTTCTTCCCAAAGTGGTTACTTCTTTCCACATTGGTCAATCCATCACTTTGCCCACCTTCTTTCCGCCTCCGCATCCTTCTAAGGAAGAAGAGAGACTCCACCGTCTGGATCCAAAACGTGCGCTTTCCTTTTATTTGGATCGCACAAAGCAATTCCGGGTGGATGACCAGCTCTTTGTTGGCTACGTGGTCGCCAAAAAAGCTCGGGCCGTGCACAAACAGACTATCTCTAGGTGGGTCGTTTTGTGCATAAAAGCTTGCCATTCTTTGGCAAAGAAGGAGCCTCCAGTGGGTCTGCGCGCCCACTCCACCAGGGCGACGGCAGCTACCACTGCTTTGGGACGTGGAGTCCCCCTCAATGACATCTGTCAGGCAGCTATGTGGGCATCTCTGCACACGTTCACAAAACATTACTGCCTGAACAGCCAAGTCCGGAGAGACGGCTTCTTTGGCCGTTCTGTTCTCCAGGACTTTCTGGTGTGAACTTAGTTCGCAGACCCACCTCCGGGGTTGGAATTGCAGGGGTATCTATTCTACAGGTAAGGAATCTATAACTAATTGCCTCTTTCAGATGAACAAGTTACTTACCTTCGGTAACGATATATCTGTAAGAGACATAGATTAGTTATAGATTCCTTACCGCCCCACTCATCCTCCCCATTCTGTGAACTGACTTCTAGGGTTAAGGACTTCCTTTTAGGGCCCTAGTTTTGTGCACCAGCGGTCACTGTCTTGCATGGCTCTGCGCTTCTGGCGTAGAATGTTGTGTAAAAACTGATGTCAGCGCGCGAGGGCGGCGTCTAAGTAGATACCGCGACGTCATTCCGGCAACCACGACGCCAGCGACCAACGCGGAGTCGACCGACGCCACCTTTCGACGCGCAGGGGTACTGCTTCCGAAAAAATTCTCCGGATCCAGTCTGACGCCTGGGGGTAATTCTACAGGTAAGGAATCTATAACTAATCTATGTCTCTTACAGATATATCGTTACCAAAGGTAAGTAACTTGTTCGTCATTACCAATAGTGTCCCTATTAGAGCGACAGTAACAAATTCAGGCGTGTCTCACCAGGCGGTGGCTGCCAATCCCCTGGAAGGAAAGAGCTACGAAGGTCAGTTAGGCATATACATGAAACCACCTGTGTGAGCATATGAGGGCCAGAGGTAACACCCAGTATCATCGAGCAATAACACGAATCACATATAAACACAAAAAGAAACAGAAGAACACAACCCCATCCCCTCATCTCCTCCCTCTTTATACTTCCCAGCCTGAAGAAGCATCTGTCGCCCAAACCCCACATAAACACAGAAGAACCTTAGGTGCGATATACTCTGGCAGACCCAATGGAGAACCCGTCGATTGCCCCCCATGGGATCAAATCTAATAAACCAAAGTGTCAAAGGATAGAGTGTTGCTGGCTATTCAGAAATAGGTATGGTCCTGGAACCATCACAGAATGTCAGCTTGAGGAAGGGTCGTTCCCAGGCAGCTGTCTCTGTCCCTCAGCAGGGTCAGACTGGAACCCTTTGTGGTCCGCAGGCCCACCTGTCCCTCGTTGATCACTCTGTTCTTCTCCAGATTATGTGGAGTCCCCAACTTCCGCTGGGGGTCCCCACCCCTTCGGGATAGTTTCTGATGGCTTGTCTCCTTTGTCCCCTCTGGCTTGTTGCCCTTGGTTTTGGAGGGGTTGGCCGAATGCCTTTGCGGGGGATGATTGATGGTCAGGGGTCGCTGCTTGGTGAGCCATGCCCCAGCCTCCTCTGGGATTTCAAAGAATATTGTTTTGGAATCATGAACAACACCTGGCTGGGTAAAGAAGCATGTAAGACAGGTTCAGGGTGAGTAGCTTTTGCTTCACCTGGTCATATGATTTGTGCTGTGACTCTATCTATACAAACAAAGATTGGTATGGAGGAATTAATATAAAGTTTTTTATTTCTGAGTAGAGCACATTCAATTACCCTCTCACAGTTTTTTTTTATCCTTCAAACACATGTAATTTCATTATAGAGACACACATATACAATGGCACCTAGTCAATCAACAACATATGATTACAAACAAAATAACATGTGAAAAAGATATATACAAACATTATACAAACAACTAACGTTGCCAATACCCATCAAAATTAATACTTGTGTCCACCGTTTGGTCTGGGTGATACACTAAGAGGTAGTCTAGGTTAACACATAAGGCAAAAGGGGTTTATTTTCTATTGCTCTTATTATGTCAAACCACTCTTTGTGAATATCCTACAGACTCCTCCTTAATAGATGTCGACGCGTTTCAGCCTTAGATGTTCTTCTTGGCCTCATCAGGACAAGGGCAATGGTACAAAAACTAAATAAAAATAAATATACATGTATTTATTACCCACCATTTCTGACCTTTTATGTGTATACATCAAGTTGGCTATACCGGGCAGTGGCCTGTGTATTTATAGTTACCACAGTGTCACCGGAAAAGTGCGGGAGGTGCAAGGAGTAATCAAGCCTCATATCGGTGAGCAAAAAATGCCGGTTAAAATGGAGACCAAACACTAGCACCATGTGACTTCAAAAAATGGAATCTACAAGGGAGTGCACGTGATATATACGTGTAGATATAGTGTCCCAGAGCACTTCGTAATTGAGACATGCCTAAATCACAGGGCAAACTAAAAGAGTCTCCTCAATGACTTACATAAATGTTTGCACCAGTCGTTTATAAAGACAGATTACGTCAGTTACGCCTCTACGTGTGTCCAACACCCGAAGTAAGGCCACCTAAAAGAACCAAAAATTCTGAAGCATTTGTAAAAAAGCCTCAGTCTGTCAAGGTTGAACTCACCAGACGTGCCTTTCATGTAGCTCAACTATCACTCACCTCTCCTACACGGAGGCGGACTTTCCGTCGTGGGTGCCAGAAACTTCTATCTGCACCAAAGTAACTCACTGTTTCCCTAAAGGTAAAAACGCTGATTAGATGGAGGGCTACCTATAAACAATCACCCCCACACACTATCATGTCACCGCAGTACTCACTTAAATGAGTTCTTTGTATTCCGCTATGAATAATCTTTCCTTTACACCGCCGCAACCGTCAGCGTGTGACAGAGTCACGCCGGCTGCTCTGCTGGTTAAATCGAGAGTGTTGACGTCACTTCAGGAAGTCAAACAGCAAAAGCGGACTAGCTAATGCCTCCACTTCTAGAACGCGTACTTTGTACAGCGTCCTGTGATCGCCAGTAAAACAAGACTGCGCCAATCCCATTTGTCAAAAGACGAGTATTATAAAGTATGTCTAATGCAAATTTCTATACTGTCTAGTCTGTTACTATACATTACTCCAGATGTCACACAGTGTGCTACATGCACTAAATGCAGTTCCATATCCTAAGTTGGAATCTCAGGTGATCATGGCCAATATTGACGTCACATCAGGAAGTCAAACAGCAAAAGTGGACTAGCTAATACCTCCGCTACTGGAACGTGTACTTTGCACAGCGTCCTGCGTTCACCAGTAAAACAAATCTAACTGAGCAAATCACATTTGTCAAAGGGAGAGTACTATAAGGTATGTCTAATGCAAATTTCACATATACTTATATATTATCGTGAGTCCAGGTGAATAAGCCACGGTGTGGCAAGTGAGGGGGAAAAAAAAAAAATTATGAAAAAAAGGGGGGGGACAACTAAACAGCACTGTTAAGGAGATTAATTACTGTACATCACTCCAGATGTCACACAGTGTGCTGCATGCACGTACTTTGGTTCCATATCCTAAGTAGGAATCTAAGGTGATCATGGCAGATGCCACTTAAAACAATCATATTAGCCAGCATGCCTCACACAAGAAAGGTTCACAATCTTCGACAATAATTTATATACATATATACAAAAGGACTTGTGCTAAATTATATACAATGTGGTCATATACAGTGCAGAACCAACGTAAAAAGATCACATCCTCTGGGATCTATACTTCATGTCAGCTTTATCCTAGCATATCATCAAGTTAATCCATTAGCATACATTTCCAGTCATAGTAAAGCCCAGATTTCATCCCGATCATTCAGCCCTTCAATCGATGTGTGATACTTCTCTATCATGCGGGCCTCTAACCGATTGAGATTCATTTGTAAAGTAGTTTTATTCTGTGCTTTAACTACTATTAGTACTGTCCACCTCAAATCATTCTCGTCATGGCCTTGCTGCACAAAATGTTGCACCAGTGGTGCTCCTTGTGTCTTACAACGTATACGGGATTTATGCTGCAATATTCTCATTTTAACAGCTTGGGTGGTCTGACCAATATACGCTTTACCACAAGGGCATATCACAGAGTAAACTACATTTTTTGTATTGCAGTTTGAAAAACTCAATAGTGTATGCTGTTTGTTATTGATCTCGATGGATTTCGAGTCACTTGTATGCGGGCATGCAGAGCAATTATTACATCTATAATGCCCTGTCACTGCTGGTAGACCTAATAGGCCCCTTAGATCCTTTCTCGTTGGTTGTGGACGTGCAGCTCTCACTAGGTGTTGCCCTAAATTCTTTCCTCGTCGGAATGCAAATAAAGGCCTCAGGATATTTAGATGTTCTGTCAACCGCAAGTTCCGTAAGATGATTTGTTTCACCTTATTTGCCTTAGGATTAAATGTGAGTACACAGGTCAACTGCTCTGAGTCTTGTTTGGCCTTGGGAGTGAGGAGACATTCGCATGGAGTAAACCACGCCCTTTTCAATGCCCCCCGGACCAGTTTTTGGGGATAGCCTCTAGCTGTTAATTTTTCTTGTAAGATTTCGGCATTCCTGAAGTAATCATTTTTATCGGTGCAGTTTCGACGGACTCTCAAACTGCCCGTATGGTAGATTGTCCTTAAGATTTCTTGGGTGGCACGAGGTATATTCTAAAAGGGCATTACGATCAGTTGACTTAGTGTATAAGTCCACCTCCAGCTTACCATCTTTATCGATGACCCAAACGTCTAAAAAGTTTATTCGAATATTACTCGATGTTTTTGTAAACCTGAGGTCACTGGTGCGGGAATTGAGCCACATATGGAACTGCTCCAGTATTTCCTGGGTCCCGTTCCATATCATGAAGACATCGTCGATAAAGCGTACCCATTCAATGATGTGCGCTTTAAATGGAGTAGTTTCACCAAAAATGTATTGCATTTCAAAATAATCCATTACCAGATTGGCTATTTCAGGGGCGAAACAACAACCCATCGCCACACCATTGATTTGTAAAAATAAATCGTTTTTAAAGGCAAAAAAATTGCTTTTCAGACAAATACAGCCAATGATGTAAGAAATTCTGTTGGTACCTGGTGAGGTCTAGGTCTTGTGTCAAGCACCATGGTCATGACCACCAGTGCTTCATCTTGCGGAATGTTTGTATATAAACTTTCGATGTCGAATGAGACCAACAGCTGTCGATCTCTATCGAACATCGAATGTTCTATCTTGGAGATAAGATCCATGGTATCTCTCACAAATGCTTTGGTTTGGGCCACAAATGGTTTTAAAAACACATCGATGTACTTCGCCAAAGGTTCCAACATTGAGCCGCAAGCTGAAATAATCGGCCTGCCCGGCGGTAGAGTAGCATCTTTGTGTACCTTTGGGAGTACATATATATTGGGTGTTTTTTGGGTAGTGAAGTTTAAATATTCATGTTCCTTCTTACATAAATACCCAGACTCTAGAGCCTCCGTAGTCAAATGCAGGATTTGTGCTTTCAATCGTGCTGAAGGGTTGTCTGTAATGGGGCGATAATGTTCTCGATTACCCAATTGACGCATGATTTCTTCATCGTATTTATTACTGTCCCATAGCACAATCCCTCCTCCCTCATCGGCTGGTTTAATTACCGTAAGGGATTTTCGGCTAGATTTTTTTAATGCCTCCTGTTCACTTTTAGAGAAATTGGATTTATAAGAGATCCGCTTGGTATTCAGTGTATCTATTTCACGTAATATCTGATCTTCAAAGAATATTACCTCATCCCGCATAGCCGTTCGTTCTGGACAAAAGGAAGATTTTTTCTTGAGGCCACTAATATTTCTTTCTGAGACTTCATTACATTCTGAGAAAAAGACCTTGAGTCTGATTTTACGTTAAAATTGCAGGACCTCTGTCTTGGTATCTACTGGGTCTTGTACCCTACTTGGGACAAATGACAATCCCTTTTGTAGTACTTTTATTTCAGCATTGGTAAGGGAATGTTCAGTTAGATTATAAATTGGCATCAAGTCAGTATTAGTTTGTTCAATTTGATTCAGGTGTTCTATCGCCTGTATACTCTCTGCCTTGTCCTGAAGTATCCCTGCTCTTGGTTTTGCTGTTGTACTGGTGCTCTCCATCCCCCTCTGAATACCCGGCCCCTGTTTCCGCCTCTGTCTAAAAAAGGGAGGGCTCTGGGGTATTGATAATACGGTTGGTATGTTGGATATGGCTGGTAATACGGACCAGCTCGCTGGTCCGAATCTGAAGAGGAATCTGAAAAGGTCAAAAATGTAGTCCGTGATCTACCTCTATATTGTAAATTGAGACTGCTGGGGTTGTTATTTTTGAAGAAATCTTCTTTTAAGTACGGGTACACCAAATCCAATTTAAAATTTTTAATGTCCCTTGTCACTTTGGAGGTTTTTAAGTTCACTGTATGAGTCTTAAAATCTACCAGTGTTTTCTCTATAGTTTCTAATAGTGATTTCGCATCCGCTATGGCGGTGTCACCCCCGATTTCCTCCTCCAATTTCTTGATTTCCTTAAGTTCCTCCTCACTGATTCGTAGGGCCGTCTGGATAGATAGTACAATCTAGTCATGGGAGCACTTTGTACCTACTCCACTAAAATCCAGTAAATATGGCTTATCATTCACAAAAATTACAGGGATATTCTTCACCTGCAATCCTGCAGGGATAGTATTTGACTTCAAGTGTTCCAATAGCACCTGAGCATGCAATTGGGTTCTAGTGTGTTTCTTTCTTAGTTGTATGAGTCTCTCTCCCTTATCTGAACTGGGACTACTTGGTCCCAACAACTCTCCTCCCAATAGCGATGGGATTTGTTTCAATTTATTGATATCTTCCTCGGTGTAACTAACCATATGTGGTTCTGTCATTGTATCTAACCACGTGAGTATGTGAAAACTACAAACAATATAATATAAATAATCATCAAGGACATTCAACCTCAAACGACAAGACACCACAGTATATGGATCAAATAATTACTCTTATCCGTCACCAAAGGACTATTATTTCTTTTACAAACAACCCTCACACTTGAAAAAGTGTGAACATACAGGTATATATATACGGGGTATACCGAAATTACCCTCCTCTTACCTGGGTATATGACAATATCTATACAAACAAAGATTGGTATGGAGGAATTAATATAAAGTTTTTTATTTCTGAGTAGAGCACATTCAATTACCCTCTCACAGTTTTTTTATCCTTCAAACACATGTAATTTCATTATAGAGACACACATATACAATGGCACCTAGTCAATCAACAACATATGATTACAAACAAAATAACATGTGAAAAAGATATATACAAAAATTATACAAACAACTAACGTTGCCAATACCCATCAAAATTAATACTTGTGTCCACCCTTTGGTCTGGGTGATACACTAAGAGGTAGTCTAGGTTAACACATAAGGCAAAAGGGGTTTATTTTCTATCGCTCTTATTATGTCAACAAAAAATTATTAAACCACTCTTTGTGAATATCCTACAGACTCCTCCTTAATAGATGTCGACGCGGACGCGTTTCAGCCTTAGATGTTCTTCTTGGCCTCATCAGGACAAGGGCAATGGCACAAAAACTAAATAAAAATAAATATACATGTATTTATTACCCACCATTTCTGACCTATTATGTGTATACATCATGTTGGCTATACCGGGCAGTGGCCTGTGTATTTATAGTTACCACAGTGTCACTGGAAAAGTGCGGGAGGTGCAAGGAGTAATCAAACCTCATATCGGTGAGCAAAAAATGCCGGTTAAAATGGAGACCAAACACTAGCACCATGTGACTTCAAAAAATGAATCTACAAGGGAGTGCACGTGATATATACGTGTAGATATAGTGTCCCAGAGCACTTCGTAATCGAGACATGCCTAAATCACAGGGCAAATTAAAAGTGTCTCCTCAGTGACTTACATAAATGTTTGCACCGGTCGTTTATAAAGACAGATCACGTCAGTTACGCCTCTACGTTTGTCCAACACCCGAAGTAAGGCCACCTAAAAGAACCAAAAATTCAGAAGCATTTGTAAAAAAGCCTCAGTCTGTCAAAGTTGAACTCACCAGACGTGCCTTTCATGTAGCTCAACTATCACTCACCTCTCCTACACGGAGGCGGACTTTCCGTCGTGTGTGCCAGAAACTTCTATCTGCACCAAAGTAACTCACTGTTTCCCTAAAGGTAAAAACGCCGATTAGATGGAGGGCTACCTATAAACAATCACCCTCACACACTATCATGTCACCCCAGTACTCACTTAAATGAGTCCTTCGTATTCCGCTATGAATACTCTTTCCTTTACACCGCCGCAACCGTCAACGTGTGACAGTCACGCCGGCTGCTCTGCTGGTTAAATCAAGAGTGTTGACGTCACTTCAGGAAGTCAAACAGCAAAAGCGGACTAGCTAATACCTCCGCCGGGTATA
The DNA here is from genome assembly GCA_963921515.1 of Calotriton arnoldi. Taxonomy (NCBI): domain Eukaryota; kingdom Metazoa; phylum Chordata; class Amphibia; order Caudata; family Salamandridae; genus Calotriton; species Calotriton arnoldi. The sequence continues at coordinate 60,913 of CAWUFW010002787.1, read as the reverse complement.
ATTGGGATCAGTATGATGCGGACAGACTGGAACGTCAGTTGACCCCTCGCCCCTGTTCATCTTAGAACCGCGTCTTGGTCTCTATAATTCAGGAATCGTGCAATTATTGGGTGGGGGACCCTGGGAGGGGGCTTCTGGGCCAGCGACCTATGGGCTCCATCAAGAATGAAACAGGGGGACCGACCCTCTGCGTCCATCCACAAGCAGATCCACCGCTCTAGGAAGGTCTCAGGGGTTCCACCCTCGGCACCCTCCGGAAGCCCAACGAATCGGCGGTTATTGCACCGGGCCCTGTTTTTGGCATCTTCCGCATGCTCCTGTAGTGTCATGGTGCCACAAGAAAGGTGGGTCACCTCCGAGGAAAGGCCCTGCGCTATGTCCTCCAATTCAAAAATCCTCCCTTCTGCCTCAGTGACTCAACGGTCTGGTGAAGGGTTTTGCACAGCAGGGCCACGTCAATGCCAACCTCCCCTATGTTAGTCTCTAGTGCTGTCTTAGAGTCCTGAATGGCTTGTAGGATAATCAATGTGTTATCACCAGTTGGTGGGGTCGCTTGCCACCCGGGCCCCCTTTTGAGTCCTTTCCCGGTGCTGTATACTTGTCCATCTTGATCTTTGCCTGTGGGGCGTTATCACGTCCCATTCTGGGCAGTACAATAGGTCCATCCTTCTGCAGAATGTGTAGTCGCCTACCCGGTACCCAGGACACTCGGATCTTCTGCAGACCCCTGGCCAGATGTCACCAGTGTACACCACAAGAGGATCCCAACCCGCTTGCCCCATCTAGGCTCACCTGGGCAGCACCAGTGGTCAGTAATCTCCCCCCCCCCCAGGTAGTCCGAGGCCTCTTTTCCTCACCGTCCACCTCAGGCCTCTCTGCCACTCACCCACGCAGAGTTTTGCAGGTGTGTACCAATGTCACCAACGTCCGACGGGGGGGAGAGTGGGCGCCTTAACCCACTTGCCCTTGTGAGTCCCAATCAGACAACACGAGCAGTTGTGCCCTGCCATCCAGTCCACAACCCCTTCCTTCCACATTCCACCACAGGCTGAGCCTCCGCACATCCACAATCTTGGGTTGGGTAGGGATCCAGGTCCAGTTATACACGCCAGTCCCGGCGCTACCCCCTGTCCCCTGGCTCCAGTTCCTCCAAGGTTTACTGCCACTAAGACTGGGCACCAAATGAAAAATTCAGGGGGGAGAAACCCCTGCGTGGGGCCCCTCACCTCCCCCAGTCTGCCTTTTCTCCAGGGACAGGGAAAACACATGCAAAATCATGTAGGCCGTTCTGGACCTCTCAGTGAGGCAGCTTTGCCTCATGAGTGCTGTGCGGTGCTCCCGCTCCCCGGGGCCTCAGGCCGACCAATGCAGTTTTGGCGGCCCGCCGCACCGCCTCAGGCCCTCGGCCCCATACGGGTATGCTGTGGCACGCTGTCTGTGATCCCCCGCTAAGCCATCGCGGGTCAGGCACAGTCTCACTGGGGCTGCCACTACCGTCCCTCACCAGGTGTAGGAGTCCGCCTCGCACTCTCTGGCTGCCATTTTATACCTCGCTGTCCTCCGGATCCGCGACTTGTGACCCACTTCTCTCTGGATCACCAACACCTGCAGTCTCCAGGTCCCCTTCCCGATGGGGTCGGGGAGCTTTGCGGGCCCAGCGATGTCCCGTTCTGTTGTGTCAGCAGCTAGGATGACAGTTCCCTTGTAGCAATGGGTGGGAGCTCTTTAGATCGCCTCCGCCATCTTGGCCACCTAGGCCATGCCCCCACAAAGTGCAGTGGACACAAGATCTCCCAGAAAAGCCAGCTCTGGGGTCCTATGTATGGTGATGCTGTAAACTCATATATTCCATTGAATACTGCCACACAGCAACATTTCAATATCAGACAGGACCAGAATAACTGTATTAGGGTGCCCCCCTCCTCACAAGCTTAAACATGGCCATATCTTTCAATAATAACCTTTGCAAGCTGCCCCACCACCCTGCAGAGGAGGGCCCTAGTCACCAGACATCTAGAGGCCTAGAACAGTAGAGATTTGAGAACTTTCCAGATTAAAGCTAAGTTAAGAGCCTGCATAAAATCAGAAACCCAGGATCATGCATTCTCTCCTGCCTTTGGGTTTCAGTTTAAATTTGTATTCAGCTCTAGAGTTTGGCTGCAGAGAGCACAAGTGGGATTATATGCGGAGATATCATTAGAAAGGTATGCCAGAGATAGGTGTTTTTAGATTTAGATTTCAACATCCAGCATGCAAGTTCAAAAGCTATTTTGGGACATTTTCTGGTGGCCAAAAGGAGTCAATGTCTAGCCATCGAGACAGAATCCCTCTTTCTGCGTTCAAATGCCTGCATTCTTTGCAGGTTTCAGTCTACTTGGAGAATTTGCTAGCATAGACACATTTGTAGTAGTCCAGTTGGCAATTGATGGGAGCTCCCGACAATTAAAGCTCTGCTCAAGGGAAATAATTGAAAGTATTAGTCTCTGTTTTTCAAGTTGGTGGAATCAACTGCTTATCACAGAGCTGATCTGCAAATGGAAGGGCATGATCTGCAAATGGAAGGACATGTCTGTATCAAAAGTGATACTCAGGTTTTTCACTTTGGCTGTGTGTTAAAGACTTTGCCCAATATATTTGGAATGGGGAGAGTCAATAGATTAGTTTAGCCTTTAGCCGCAAATAAAACGAACTCAGTTTTGGCTTGGTTAAATTTCAGAGACGTCTTGTGTAGGAAGCTGGCTATTTATGTAGTGTACTATTGTAGGGGTACACCATGCAAATAGTCCAGATGACCCATATTGGTTTACAGGGCTTAAATTAATAATCCCAAATGCTCTCTTTGTGGTAGTGTGAGCGAGCAGTATAGGCTTATCAGTGGGTAGTGTTAAGTATTTGTTGTACACACAGAGTCAATAAAGGAGACATAAACTCAAGAAGAAATTCAAGATCAATTTAGAAAAATAACACAGATTTTTATATAATTTTAGACACCAAGATCATCGGAATCAGGTAAGTACTTTAGACGGTATCAATTTTTACAGTAAAAACAGTTGAAAATGACAGCTGTCAAATTTGAGGCATGAGGCTTGAACACAGAAATGTTATCCTATGGGAGAAACATTCAGTGCATAGTTGACTTACAGACGACTTACAGGACTGTTCTTCTGGATATGAGGTAAGTAGCGGCCAAGAAAACACCAACAGTTCAAGTTTAGCAGCCCTGGGGTGTCCGGGTACAGAGGAGCTGTACATGGTGGTAGCCTCGAACGCTACACACTAAGGGGCATATTACCAAGGGCTTTATCGCCGCTTTGGCGGCACTTTTTGCCGCTAAAGCGGCGATAATTTTATCGCCCTATCAGCAAGCTGTCGCTAACAGGCGTTAGCGACAGCTTTCAGGCGTTAGCGGGCGCGTTTTCCATCGCCTTGCATGTCAGCGATAATTATCGCTAATGACATGCAAGGAAGCGTTCCCTACTAAAAGTGACTGAAAACAGTCGCTAACACCACTACCCCCTATTAGCAAGGCAGGCGAAGCGATAAAATAATTTGCGCTAAGCGCGTTTATCGCTAGATTTTATCACCTGCTAGTGAGGATGACTTACCTGTTTGAAGTATAGGAGGTGGATTCTAATGCTGAATCCACCTTAGCGTTAATGCGAGAATATCGCTGGTTTCCCAGCGATATTCTCGCGTTTTGTCATTATCGCTGGAAATATTATCGATATGGAGATAAACCTTACTAATAGGGTGTTATCTCAGCGATAATTTCCAGCGATAGGCGGCGTTAAAAGAAAACGCGCTAAGCGCGGTTAGTGATAAATATTGCACTTCCTTGATAATATGCCCCTAAATACTATGAGTAAAGTACCTGTAAGAAAAAGGCTGCAAGTGGGGTCTGGGGGGCCAGTCTGGCAGAACCCAAGGGGCGAGCTCAGCTTTTGAGTGTCTCAGGACCACGGAGACACCCTCGGTTTACCTGAGCCCGGGCTGGGGAGTTCGGTTGCAGAGGTGCTTTGTCCGGCGGGTCGGTGAGTTGGAGACTCTCACGGTTTTTGGTGTACCTGCAGAAGAGGGCGAAGAAACACAGCAGAGTCACTCTCTGTGTGGAGCTGGCCTCTTTTGAAGTCCCCCGACATGCAGGTGAGTTTTGGCATTGGTGGTGTTCCGACTGAACACAAACAAGCCTTGGTGCTTGCAACTGGCTCCTGTACCTCAGGTATTGGTGCTGGGTGACTCCTGCTAGTCCTGACAATCTCCAAACTTGGCAGGGAGACAGATCTAATCTCCTGAAGTAATAAAGACCTCTTTTTAGAGTGCTGCACCCTTGGTGGGCCTGGGGGTCGGGTAATGCTGTACCAGGCAGATGCGGTCAGTGCCTGCTGGTGCAGGGAAGTGGCTCCTCTGCTCCAAGGGAGATGTTGCTTGGTCGATGAAGTGCTGGGCAGACCTCCAAGGGTTTGGGCAGGCTTCTGGACGAGTCGGTGTCAGTGATTGTTGAGGGAGCAGCAGCCAGGCAGGGTTTTGCGGCAAGTTATATGCTGGTCCACAGTTCTCACGTCTTTGGCTCTTCTTTGTTCTCCTTTCAGGCAGACCAATCTGAGTTCCTGGTGTCAGGGGGGCACCTATATACTAAATTTAGGGGCGCTAAGGGGACTGAAGGGGTAGTAGCCAATGGGATACTTACCCCTGTGGTCACTACACTCCCATGTGACCACTTCCTGTGAGGAGTGGGCATAACCCTTTCCCAGAGTTACTAATTCCACCAAAAACAGGATTGTGGAACACTTCTTTAGTGGAGCACATCAGGTTGCTAACCTTAGGGGTGTGACTAGCCTAGAGGTGCAACACGCCCACTGCATAGCTCACTTCCCGTCTGTCCTGGTGCCAGATGGGCCTCAGGGCAGTGGGTGGCATCTGTCAGGTCTGGGGGAAGCTGGGCCTGCATATCAAAGACGGCAGGGGCTTTGAAGCCCCTGGCCTTGATATGCTAAATCACTAGCCATCCTGCTGGAGGAGGTGTGAACATATTCCTTCGGAGCAGGCATTGTTTCTGACCTCAGAAAGCACGGGCTGTCACCTGCAGGGGGTCAGAAACTTGTCTGTGGTGTCTGGCTGGACGATATCAGTCAGCCTGCACACTAGATACTGGAAGATTTTTCAGGGGGCACCTCTAAGGTGCCCTCTGGGTGCATGTCATAAAGAATCTAGTACCGGGAACATTACAGATTTATTAAGACTAAACACCATAGATTTCAGTAAAGCCATCATGTAGCTGGGGAACTCTTAATGACCAGTGCCCAGTACATATACTTAGGATGGCTTCCCTGCTCACTTGTACCATCTAGTAATTGAACTAGACAACACAGGGGCATAGCTGCTCATGCAGAAATGTCCTCACATGTAATATATTGTGCCCTGCCTTAGGGCTACAAGGCCTGCTGTACGAGTGACTTACATATACTTGATGCAATGACTTTGGCATGACACAGTGAGTGTGCCATGTCGTGTTTTCACACATGGTTTGCAACATGTCATGCAGCCTTCAAATGGCAGCCTGCATGCAGCTTGTATGGGGGTCCCTTAGGGTGGCATAATACATGTTGCAGCCCTTAGCGACCCTCTTTAGTACCCATGCCCTAAGTACCAGGGGTTCTATTTACTAGTGACTTACAGGGGTGCTAAAGTGTGTGCCAATTGTAGTACAATTAGACCATTTTACCTTGTTTTTAGGAAAAAAGCACTGGCACTTGGGTCTGGTTAGCAGGGACCCAGGGCACTTTAGTCGAAAAACATCAGTACCAGTGGCAAAAAATAGGGGTGTCCATGAGACAAAAAAGTGTAACTTTCCTACAACCTTGTGTAATGTAACATGTGTAAAGCGTTCCAGTACCTTTGGGTCAGGTCAAGTTTGCGCAGCAGATGGTTACTAATTAAGAGAAATTGATTTGTACTTCGTCCCTGCGCCACACAATGAACAGAAGTGATGTATGAACTTACACCTGGGACGCACCACCAAATTAGATGGCAGTGAAAAAGAGTGATAAATATGCAGACAAATGGTAAGTAACAGCCCGGCTCCAATGCCTTTTTGCATACAATAGTGTCTCACATGTGAGAGCGCATGCACTAGTGCATAGCTCATGCAGGCTTGAACCTAAAAAGGAGAAAGGGTGGCAGAGTGAGCCAGTGAAACCAGCTCCCTTCAAAGTGTGCTGCCTTAGAGGCCAGGAGGTCTACGGAAAAGGGTCCAGGTGGCTAGGGCTCGCCACCAGGAGCAAAATGAGCACAAGGTCAAGCAAAAACCCTAACAGGGCCCGACATATCGAAGGAAGAATGATTTGACCTTTGACCCTCCCCCACCGAGGGCATGGAGCACGTAGGGCTCCACTGCCAATGCCAAAGATTCTCCAGGAGTGGGCCAAGGCCCAGGAGTCGACACTAGGAGCATTTTGAACTAAGAACCATGGTTGGGGGTGTGCTTGGGGCCCCGTCCCTAGAGCTCTGGTGGCCCTGTGCCTGTTTATGGATCCAGGCACCCGGGGCCCGATAACGTCAAAAGGGATAGAGAAGCACCGTTGCGCTTCCAGAGAGAAGAGCCAAGGGCCTAACTCTGGGCCCCTGACGTCGCCAAGGGGGCAAAAAGGATCCCAACTCTGGGCCCTGGCTCTAGGCTGGAGCAGGGTTAGTTAGCACAGCTGTGCTCCCCCTGACAGTGGTGGGCTTGTCCCCGACTCCCCGTGCCCATGTCTGGGGGGAGCGGGGCGGCCAGCACAGAAGAAAACTCCCTGCCCACAGGAGGGGTCAGGGGAGAAGAGCTACAAGATTCCAGAGCAGCTGGGGCAATGCTGCTTGTGCAAGAAGCCTGCTTGGATAGCTGGGCCGACAATGGAAAAAGGCATTTTGGGTGCCCGGGTAGGACCTGGCACCCCCCAAGGAAATAAAAAAAGAAAGCACCAAAAAGGAAAGCAGTAAGGCACTAAGCCACGCAGCAACATCAAAAAGAATGCGGCTGTGGCTGCTGCTTCAATATTTATGCTCGACAGGAGGGAGATCCTAATAATGCCCTGCAGGGCTGGATATTAACAAGAGTTTCCACTGCTTTTGTTGGCCACAGAATGGCAGTGCCACCAGCAGCAGGGAAAAGAGTGTGGGGGCTGCAGGAGGATGTTTAGAGGGTGAATGAATTTAGGACCACCCTAAGCTGTGCATGTATTTTTAAGCAATCACAAGGCTGGAGCTGTTTCTCTTCCATTAGGAGTGCAGCGCCCTGTAGGGGCTGGTTCTATGTCTTCATTATATGTGGCCTGAAGATGGGTAAAAAAGACACAGACACATGGTTTATTTTTGAACTATGCTTAAACAAAACAATGCTTTATCTAAAAGTGAGTGTCATTTACAATGCTTTATTTAGAAGTGCTGTTATTGCTGACAGTAATGTTTAATCCTGAAAGGCAGCAATGCTTTATCAATGATAATGGGTATGGGTGGTTGCAATGACTTATTACTATAATTGTTGCAGATGGATTATGGTTATGAAGTCAGTAATGGAATGAGGTATTTTGACATGTGATTCTGGTCTTTAAGTGTGATAACATTGACCTTTATGGTTATGTGTTGGATTGTACATGGGGATACTATGATTCTTGGGGTCACAAACCCTTTAGGGGTGAAATGTAATGTTGCCAGAGGTATTTCCACCAACGTTATGTATATTTGTAAATTACTGCATAGTATTTTGTGGTGTGTGCGCAATGAGGGCCCGATTCACAGAACTAACTTACGTCAAAAACGTAAAGTTAGTACCTTTTGGTATTCACAGAATACACTTACTCATTTGGTATTCACAGAATACACTTACTCATTTGGTATTCACAGAATACACTTACTCATACTAACTTTATGTCCGCACTCGGGCCGGAGATTCCGGCCGTTTGTGGAGATTCCGGCCCGGAGGTGGAGATTCCGGCCGTTTGTGGAGATTCCGGCCGTTTGTGGAGATTCCGCCACCGGCCGGAATCTCACAACCGGCCGGAATCTCCACAAATGGCCGGAATCTCCACAAACGGCCGGAATCTCCACAAGCGGCCGGAATCTCCGGCCGGAATCTCCACAAACGGCCGGAATCTCCACAAGCGGCCGGAATCTCCACCGCCGGGCCGGAATCTCCGGCCCGAGTGCGGACATAAAGTTAGTATGAGTAAGTGTATTCTGTGAATACCAAAATGAGTAAGTGTATTCTGTGAATACCAAAATGAGTAAGTGTATTCTGTGAATACCAAAAGGTACTAACTTTACGTTTTTGACGTAAGTTAGTTCTGTGAATCAGGCCCTCAATGTCCAAAAAGCACAGACTGGACAATCATTTATTGAGTGTCATTACTGTGTGCCAGCGAATGGTGATTATTAACCCACACCAGTTCCCCTGAGCAGGCTTTGGACTGCTCTGCTTCGCTACCCTAAGAGAGTCAAGCACTACATTGGGGTGTCTGGTACCCAGTGAAGTGGTGAATGTGGACCCATTACTTGTGCAGGCCACACAATTAATGGCCCATTTATTACACTGTGTAATTACAAGAATAAGTCCCTTTGACTTCTGCAGCAGAATTTATAAATTGCAGACAGCCAGAACTGCTTCAGAGATCCAAAGGCTGTTACAGATGCAATACCTGACTCACTTTGCTGATATTGCTCATATGATTTTTAATTTATCAACGACAACTGGTATTGTGCACTTTTTTAAGCACATTGAATCTTGAATGGTGATTGGATTTAAAGCTGTGTTCGAACTGATGCTATCATTTTTTTCATTCCATATTCTCCAGCCCTTCTGGAGGTTTTTCTACCATTTTCCTTCTCATTGGCTGTGGCATTGCCATCTTCCTCCTCATCTGATAAGGAAATCAATAGCTTCAAGTGCATGTATCTAGCTGAAAAAAACGCATAGAAACTCTAGCATGCTACCTGGGACATGTTTGGCTTTCCAAACTTAGCGAAAACAGGATGCTGTCTTTTCACGAAATGGATGCTGTGCAAGTATGCCCTGTGTTCTGGTGTATGAACTGTCCAGCTGACATCTTCTTAGGTCTACATCTGGAGCAGCCCCCAGTGGCTTTCCTAAACGTGGAAATGCTCATGCAAACTGTTGCAATCACACCAGAGGCAATGCCGAGCAATTCATCTGTCTCTACTGCAAATTGCTAATTATGATGAATCAATGTCACCAGCACCACTTTTTGACAGGATTTCCGAGGAATAGCTTGCTCACTGTTATTGTCCAAGCTTCCAAATGAAGTACTCTCACCATCACTGAGTGCTTAGGAATTGCACCACTTGCTGGTCCACCTACTGTTTGAGAAAATGACAACAAACACTGTTTTTTCCAGGACCACATGTATGCTGTGTTTGAACCTGATGTCCTAGAAATATCCTCAGAGGAGGACTAAGAGGATTTTTTTTAACACACAATTTTTTCTTTTTCTCTTTTTAAAGCTGCATTATATTTAATTTGGCAGATTCAGTATCATGCCTGATCTGCTTAATCTCCAACATGCATCTCTCTTATGGAAACCATCGTGAGATAATATGCTTTTAACCATAATGTTCTTTATGCTGTTTTTAATAGATGTATCTTTGATAATATATAGTATAAAAACCCTGCCAATCGACCAGTTGTAAGGAGAGGTCTGTTGCCCCAAATTATCATGCAAGATTCTGCCAGAAGATCTTCAGACTGCTGTGATGCTGCGGTGTCTCATTCTGCACTAAAAGCTGATACAGAGCCAAGTCTGGGAGGGAGGAGAGAAGCTACAGCTATGTGTTTTCCTCTCGAAGGAACACTTGCTCCTGACTACTTATAACTAGAGTTTTTTTTCTGTAAACAGATATGCAGTGCGTAGACTTTCTCTAAGAATCTCTAGATGCAAGTTAAGCTACTCCATGCTTCCCTAGTGAAGCTCATAAAAGTAGGTTTTAGGATTTTAGGTTGCTAGATGATATTTTAACTATGGTAGATATGTTCATTTTCTTCTCGTTGCGCGCAATGTGCATTTATGCTATATTAATAATATTTTGTGTGATTATTTTAGATGTGCTAAGCAGCAGGATAAGAATGTTGAAATAAACACTTTTTAGTCAAAGTGTCTTATTCTTAGTGCAGTTATGGTGTGTGGTATTTTAAAGAACGAAATTGGGCTTCTGAAATACCACTGCATCCTGGATCCCTGTTTAGGGACTGTTAGTAACCTAAAAACATAGGGCCCGATTCACAGAACCAGTTTGAGACAAAATCCTAAACTTACTACTCATGGTATTCACAGAATGCACTTACGACTGTCCTAAGTTTACGTCCGCACTCTGGCTGGAATTTCCGCACCCGGAGTGGAAGCTCCACACCCGGAGCGGAATTTCCACCATCGGGCCGGAATCTCCGCTTCCGGGCCGGAATACCCACAATCTGGTGTTAATTGACTATATCAGATGCATTGTGGGTATTCCGGCCCGGAAGCAGAGATTCCGGCCCGATGGTGGAAATTCCGCTCCGGGTGTGGAGCTTCCACTCCGGGTGCGGAGCTTCCGCTACGGGAGCGGAAATTCCGGCCCGAGTGCAGACGTAAACTTAGGACAGTCGTAAGTGCATTCTGTGAATACCATGAGTAATAAGTTTAGGATTTTGTCTCAGACTGGTTCTGTGAATCGGGCCCATAGGCACCACTTTAGCTATGTATTGGGTGGGGTTGTGTGGGGCTACAAAAACCTGTCTTGCACGTTCAATTGCTGGTGCATTAAACTAAGTTCACTCGTGACACCTCTGGTGTGAAAACAAACCTTGTAGAGGTAAGCCAGAGTCTTAGTTTAAGCAACACTTTATCCTGGGGAGAAGCATCTTCCTCTCGATTTATGTCGGCACATATTGCACCAATGATTTCTTCTGTTGATAACTGTAGGAAACTTGGATTTTGTTGCAGTAGCCCCCCCCCCCAAAGTTTTCCCTGATATTTGATGCAACTTTGACTGCCATGCCATGGGTTCCTGCTAACCAGGTTCCCAGTGCCAATGTTCTTTCCCCAAAACAAGACAACAGGTAACTTGATCCCCAAGTGACCAGGCCTTCAGCACCTCTGTAAGTTCGCAGTAATTGGTACCTCTGGTACCTAGGGCATAGGTACTACAGAGGGTCCCTAAGAGCTACAGCTTATCTTGTGCCACGCTAAGGGACCCAGCACCAAACTCATACAGACTGCCACCGCAGGCTGCATGACACGGTGCTCTAAAAAGTGAAAACACGACATGACACACATGTTTGTGCCATGTCCCCTAAATATTGCATGTAATATTTATAAGTCACCCCTACAGCAGGCCTTAAAGCCCTAAGGCAGGGTGCATTACATTACGTGTGGACATATCTGCAAGAGCAGATATGCCCCTGTAATGGCTAGTTCCATTACTGCCAGTACAAATGACTAGAGAAGCCATTTTACGGACGTGCTGGACACTGGTAAAAACGAGTTCCCCAGCTACATGATGGCTTCACTGTTCATATTACTAAACCCACACTGATTCCAGTGATGGATTTATTAATACATGCACCCAGAGGGCACCTTAGAGGTGCACCCTGAAAACCCACCAACTAGTAGTGTGCTGACCCCCAGGAGTGAGGGCCTTTGCTCTCAGAAGGTCAGGAACAAAAGCCTGCTCGGGCAGAGGGTGCTTTCACCCCTCCCCCCTCCCCCCCCCCACTGGATGACCTGCCAAATAGCATTCAAAGGCAAGGAGGTTCAAAGAACTCACAGCCATTGGCATGCGAATCTGGCTTCCCTCACAGGAGAGAATGCCAGCCCCCCTGTCCAGGGCCCATTTGGCACCTGGACAGGCGGGAAAATTAGTAGTCAGATAGACCTGTTCCCCTTCAGGCTAATTCCACCCCTAAGGTGGGCTACCTGAAGTGAATATGAAAACCAGAAGTCTGCCATCTTTTTATGGCAAACGTAGGAGCTCTAGGACAGGGTTAAGCCTACTTTTCACAGGAAGTGGTCATTAAGGGGGGAGTAGTGAACCTAGGGGTAAGTATCCCATTGGCTACTACCCTGCACTCCCCTAACGTCCCTAAAGCTAATATTTAGGGGAGCCCCTGGCACCAGGAAATCAGATCCTGCGGAACTAAAAGAAAAAGAACTATGACTGAAGAGCCGCAAAAGGAAGAACTGCGGAAGGAGCAACTGACTTGGTGCCAACCCTGCCAGCCTGTTCGCTGTTCCCGATGATTGTGCCAAAGTTGACTCACTCTGTAAGCTGCTGTGCCTCCAAAAGCCTGGGAGGACTGCCAGCTCTTCGGAAAAGACTCAGAAACTCAAGTGGAGCTCCGGACCACGTACACCTGAAACCAGCCAGAAAAACTGCACCCATCGCTCCAAGCCAGAGTGGAAGTAGGCCAATGGTACCAGCGTGGTTCCTCAACCCTCCAGAGAAGAAGCCCACCTTGGGTTTTCCGGGGGGGGACTCTTCTGCGCCGCCTGCGGCATATGTGTGCAGTCCCCCCTCCAGACCGCGAGTGACTTAGCTGTTAAAAACCTGACACCTCTGCACCCGTCGCCCCTGACCTGAGTGGAAGTGTACCGAAGGTGTCCCCACATCCCTGAGCATCATGAGACCTGAGCCCCCCTTGTTGGTTCAGCCTGACTGGTTTCCCAGTCCAAGCCCGCAGTCTCTTTTCGACTGGACCGATCCCCTTGGGATAACATTGGGCCTCCGACACTGAAAAGCACCTCTGCTCCCGCCCGCCCCAGTGCCACTTGAGGTTACCTTTTGGTGCTGCCTTGGACCTTGCCCCATACTTACCTTAAATCCAGGAGAGGGGTCCTGTAAGTCGCTACGAAGTGCCCGAATGCAATACATGTGTTTACCCCACAGGATAACATTGGCACCCGAAGCTGAAAATCACCTCTGCACCCGGCTGTCCCAGTGCCGCCCAAAGTGACCTGTTGGTGCTGCCCTGGACCTTGCCCTAAACATACCCTAAGACCAGGAGATTGGTCGCCTAAGTCGCTGTGAGGTACCTGTATGCAGTGCATGTCTTTCCTCCATTGGATAAAATTACTGCATCAGAAATTGCACTAAGTGTTGATTTTTCAAACCTGTTTAAAACTCATAACTCGAAATGTACTTACCTGAGTTTGATATTCTTGGTGCCAAAAGTTTTATAAAGATAAGAGTTATTGTTATAAATTGGTGTGGATCTCCTTATTGAGTCATGTGCATCATTTATTGACTGTGTTTGTAATTCAGATGTCTAACACTCTTCTTTGATAAGCTTAATGCTGCTCGACCACCCTAACCCCTAGAAGAGCACCTTGGGATTGCTAGAGCATGCCCCCGTCCACTCATAAGGAATACCTGGGCTCTTTGCACAGTATACCTCTTTTTGTATACTATATAAAGAGCCAGCTTCCTACAATAACATTTTCCTTCTTTAATTAGAATACTTTTTCTTTTGCAATTAACGCCTCCTACATATCCTTGACCATTTTCCATTAGATAATTGCTTCCACCATCTACATACTTTTGTCTTTGTCATTTGGTTTCCTCCTATCTCTTTTAAACATAGAGTAAACTGGCAGAACCTCTTTATTAGCGACACTTTTATATTCTCCCCCCTCGTTGGATTCAGAATTATGCACTCTTCTACTTTTATCTGATATCCATCACTTACTTGGCCACAGAGTTTTACTTTCTGAGAATAATTTCCTTAAAGAATAAACAGTCGCATTCTCATTCTTTCCTTTCTTATTCTTTTTTCCTTTCATCTTTTTCAACCCTAAAGTATGCTAGAGCTTCTCTTTCGCAAGTATGATCTGCCCTTTGTCGGTGCTTCAAAATGTTGGAGTTCTCTGGATATTGTACTTCATGGCTTCATGGCAGTTGGGTATTACCAATGCATGGCTTTTTATTGGATTCTCCCTTTGAGTTGTCGCTAGTTTCAATTGTGTGGGTACTTATATACTGCACTGGTCAAAACTTGAAGTATTGTTGTCAGCAATGGCACAATATAGTAGGTGCCCCCCAAAGATTTCTCCATTAATAAATGTAGAGCAGTTAATACTAACAAAATAATGAAATCTTGATTATTAATGTTCTTGGCAAGTTTATATCAGACTGGTTCTGGCCAGGCATGTTCAGAAAAATTGAGCCTCCTGATTGTAGCCCCAAACTACCATAATCAGATATTATTATGACAATGTTGTCTGGTTATGAGTGGTCTAGTGCTTCTACAGTTTTAGTTGTCTTTATTTTACTCATATTAACATATAGAATATCTGGCAAGGTGAAATCTGCCTTAACTGGAGAACTCTCTAGGGCAGTAGTTCCCAAACCGTTTAGAACCACATCCCAATTTTTAGAACGACAAACCTTCGCGACCCACATAGCTTTAATGGAAAGTAATAGCACACATGCTTCCAAAATGCTGTGAAGCTCCAAAATAACATACTCTCTAACAGCAATTGTTTTAACTGTCATGACCTTGACCATGCCCTTTGATATGCCTTTATCAAAATGTGGACATGGTATTGATCTGCCCATAAAAGTGGCAGATGGTGAACTACTCTAAAGCTGGAACACTTTTCAGAGTGGGGTGCTGGCCTGTGGCATCTGTTCACTAAAATTACAAGGCTTCTGAAATATCTTGGTGTTGATACCAGTGATTTTAGCAAATTTGAAAAATCCCATCTGCATCAGAGTATGGGGTGAGGCTTCATATCTATTTTTGTGTTGAAATGAGGCCCACTGGTGCATTTTGGAATCCACATATATATTGCAGTTTTATATAGTGCACACACTGCCCAAGAGCAATGGAGTGCTTTACATAAGCACCAGATTACATTACACAAGGTCAGATCATTTTATTTTAAGCACAGGAAATTACGTTATTTGCCCAGAGCCAACACAGGGACTCAAACCTGGTTCCCCAGGTCCAAAGTTGACAGCTCTGGCAGTTAGGACACATCCGTATTTCTCAATTTATGTGTGAAAGTTATACACAAGTGGAATGATTGTGTATGATCATGTATAGTGGGCACATTCTCCCTTGAAATGGCTCTGTGAAGTAAATAAAACAGCAGCAAAAAATACTGGAAGGTTCACCTGTTGACTTGCTTTGGAATACTTTCAAGGGTTTGTTTTAAAACTGGACTTAGGGACATAGTTCAGCACCTTTGTACCATTGGTAATGGAACAATTTTTAGAGCTGGGGTGCTGACATCAATGTTACATCACTGAAGTCATAGGGATTTTGAAAAACCCTAGCTTCACACAAAGCCTAGCACATGTATTAGCAGGAGAGTGTTATTCAGCAGGTTCATTTTGGAGCCCATTGTCACTAATAAATTCCTAAAGCATTATGCGGGTAGCGCACTGTCATTTACAGACAGCACATTTTCCATTGAAATTGCCACTAAATTTGCACAGACATACAATATTACTGATAAAACTTGTAGGAAGGTAGGATCCTTTTTGCATGATTACCTCCACTTTGTGCCTGGTGTCAGTGTGTTTTGGACTAGTTTCACTGGGGCTTTCCTAAATTTTACTTGATAAGTAGCTATGTACCTCCACAATTGGCTACTGTTGTACCCCTATAAGTCCCGAGTATATGGTACTAAGGTACCCAGGGCATAGGTACAGCAGGGGTCTCCCATGGGCTGCAGCATGTATTATGCCACCCATGAGAGACCACTCAAACTGTGACTACAGGCCTACCATTGCAGCCTGTATAGGCTAGTACTAGCACCACTTATGACAGATATACGTTTTCTTATATCTGAGGTCACTAGACTGAAAACCTATGAGGCACCCCTAAGGCAGGCCTTTCAATCCTGAAGGCAGGGTGCTGGATTATAAGTGTGAGGGTGCCCCTGCATGAGCAGAGCACACCCTACAAACCCTGGAGTCGATTCTCCAGGCTTTGTAAGTGCGGTCAGCCATTTTGATACATAAAGTGGCCATGCGTCATTACGCGATGGCTAACTATATAGTGGCTGCGCCGAACCTGGGCATGTTTGGTATCAAACATGTTGAAATCATACCCCAACACCGTTACCGGTGTTGGATGTATGATTCCATGCACTGGGGGGCTCCTCCGTATTAAACTAGAAATGTTTATGTTTAACGCATTACCCTGTGTAAGTTAGCATTCACTGCGCCATTTTCTTTGCAGACGCCATTTTAGGCTGTTCGAAACTAAGTTAGTTTAATTCCGAGAAATGCTCCGGTCTAAGTTTCGTTTTTGCCATGTAGGCCTATTCCCGTAATGAGGACACTATTCCTATTATCGCATACTTTTCTCACTAGATAGAGGCCCTCTCCCACTTGTCTGGTGACGGGCCCGACTGGAACAACCTTGGACTTTGCAACTTTGTATAAGATATGAGTGCTGAGACTATTTTTTTCTTTGTATTCCATTGCTTAGCTGCACCTGCCTGGAAAATTCCACTATGGGCGTGTTTTAGCCCAGTTACGAAACGTACATAATGTATCTCTATCCTTGTCGATTTCAGTCCCTCTGCAGCACTCCTAGTGACTGGGCAGACTGGGCTCCGCTCTGAGTGTATATAATAAACAGTTATTGGTTTCTATTCTGTACCGTCTGACCGACTCTTCAGTTAGTATGGAAGGCTGAGAGGTGGTCATTAGTGACCCGGGTGACCCTAATCGGGCCACTTCCTTCAGTTGGCGCCCGAACAGGGATTCCTTCGGGTGATTGATCCATCCCCTTTCCGCAGACGGGGGGAGGCCGAGGACATCGTCGGTTCGGACTGACGTTTCAGGGATCCCTGTACGAAGAGTTTCGGTTACTCGCAGCTGCCCCTTCTGTCCTGCTCGACGGTGCCTCGCCCAGTGGTCAAGCCGACTGGAGTCCTGAACGGCGAAACCCTTGGATTTGACCATTTGGTCTGAAGAGTCGGCAGTGGAGAACTGGTTCGTTTGTGCTACTGATATCAGGTGAGTTTGTTTTGGTTCTTTGTGGATATGGTACCATTGTGGTTTGAGTTTGGTACGGTCTGAGGACCGTTTTTGATAAAAGTATTTGCAATTACTTAGCTAGGTAAAAGCAACAAACTTGTTTTTCTTTTAAAAGGCCTAGTCTCAGTAAAATCTTGTATTTGTGTTGTCGTTGTTGTTTTGCAGATGCTAGATTGGAAAAAGTTCAGGTAGCGCCTCCTGAAGGCAGCCCTAATTTTGATATGTATGTGAAGCATGGTCTTGGCCCTAATATGTTTAGTACATTATGGCACAAATATACGAGGGACAGTGCCGAGTTGCAGTGGCCGTTGATGGACACTTTTGATGAACAAAAAATTGGGTTCTTACAGGAGCAATTATTTAAGAAAAGAAGTAGACAGTCGGTGTTTGACTCCCTCAGAACTTGGCAGAAGGAGGCTAGACAGAGACGGTTAAAGATGGAAAGAGATGCACAGAAGGGAAAAATGCAAACATTGACACAGAAAGCTGTGGCATATGATAGAGGAAAACAAGAGTCTGGAATTGAATGTGAAGATACGAGATTTCGGTTGCAAATTGATAAGTCTTCTTTGACCAAAGAAGAAGACGATGCCTTTGTAGAGGAGTTGCTAGATACTCGACCCCCGGCCCCCTTATGCCCCGCAGAGGATATATCCCGCCGTTTCCTTACAGTCGCAGCAGCCTGTTACGTCTGCTTCGTCTTTTCCCGTATCTACGGCTGTAGTTTTGACAGCTTTGGCTACGGCACCTCCCGCTCCGTCTTTGTCCTCGCCGTCTTTGGCAACTGTGACCCTCAGCACATCTACTGTTTCGACTCCTGTCTCCTCCGTTCTTTCTCCTCTGGTGCAAGCGCCAGCAACGATTGTACCTGTCACTTCTGTTGTTTCTCCTTCCATGGTTTTTCATCCTCCGATACCTTTGAATGTTGAGACGCCAGTACGTGGATTCAAGGATAGAGATTGGACGAAATTCAAGGAGCGAATAGGCCCGTTAGTGCGATCTGGGGTGGGGATGAAGAGAAACAAGTAATAGCTGACCAGGCTGCGCGGTGGGTTCGTAATGCGATTTATAGTGTGGAGGATGTTTGGGAAGTCATGCGAGATTTTGAACCCTTTAAACATCAACATGACCTTAAGCATATGTCAGCTACATTGATTAGTCTTTGGCAAAAACACATTGGGACAGAAGCTCCTCAAATTTTATTTGATATTAGAGATTGTGTGTATATTACTGACTTGGAGCCAGGCCATGTATTTGAGAATGTTACAACTCTAGTTGCCTACAGGGGTAGACTACATGAGAGGAGCCCAACTCAGATAACTCAGTTTCCGATGCGAGAGGTCCATCCCATATATCACCCAGAAATACCTGAGATAACGTATCAGCGCGGTAATGTCACTAGACCGGCTGTAGCGACCCGTTTTCAGGAACAATGGGTTTATACTCCATGGAAAAGGAGTGAGGTTCTAGCCCTTAAGACTCATTTGCCTGATCCTAGGAAAAATCCTACAGCTTATTATAAAGAATTAACAGAGGCTGCCTCTTCTACTGTAATGACTCTTGCTGATATTGAAATGTTTTTTGGTCTCCTTGTTCCGGTTGATGTTTGGAGACAGGTTCATACTCAAGACCATGTTGCGGAGTTGGGTGGTACATGGGATGTGATTAAAGGATGGGATCAGGAAAGGAATGCAGGTGATAAACCCGAGCTGAGATACTTGCTTTGCCAGGACGTATTATTACATATATGCATTCCCTTATTCCGCCTAAGAAGGTAAGCTGGGACAAATTGACGGCTTGTCGACAGAAGAAGGATGCAAGTGTGCCTGATTTCTTTACCCAGTTTGAAGATACGTTTTTGGACTATAGTGGGCAGGATATGTCTATCGAGGGAGGAGTTTGATTGTTTGTTGACAGATTTGTTTCTAATCTTCTTCCTGAAATTACGACTCGTTTACAGGCGTCTGAGAGTACTTGGTCCACCTCTTCCCCCTCTGTTATTTTGAATATGGCCCAGTACTATGAACACCGAGATCAGGAGGAAAAGGATAGGACTGATAAGGAAACACAAGGATTTGAAAACAAAGGTGTTGTTGCAGCAGACGTTCAGGGGAAATAGTAGGGGACGAGGTGGTCCTTCTAGACAGCTTCCACGTACCAGCAGGCAGCCTTCAACAACACCTTTAGGGCCAAATCAGTGTGCATATTGTAAGGAGGAGGGTCATTGGCGTAGCCAGTGCCCTGTGCTTTTACAGAAAGTTGCAGCTCCTAGAGGGTGAGGTTCTGGTGGGAGAGGTCGTGCAACAGAGAGAACTCAGAATGCTACGGTTTCACAGGGTCGTTCTGATAATAATTACTTTAATGACCCTCGTGATGGCCAGTATTATCATGATGATTACGATATGGATGAGGTGACAGGTATGTCCTACAGCTAGGACAGCCAGGGACAGGGAGAAGGACCAGTTCAGATACCTGTAGATCAGCGTGGTCCTTATGTCAAAGCGGATTTGCAAGGCTTGACTAAGGAATTCTTGGTGGACACAGGTGCGACAAAGAGTTCTGTTTCTCCACATATGGTCCCTGGAGCAGCCCTGTCTGGCCACAATAACGTTTCAGTAGGTGTTTCTGGTGTACCGGTTGTAAGCCCCATTTCGCGTCCCCTTGCATTGACTGTTGGCCCTTTTACTGTGGAATCTCCATTTTTGTTGACATCCAACTGTGGTGAGAATTTGATGGGTTTGGATTTGTTGAAGAAGTTGCATGCTACTATCTATTGCTCTCCTGCGGGTGTTTATATCACTATGGGTCCGGATGTGAGTACTAAACAGTGTTTGTCTCAGGATGCACCCCTTCCGGCTGAATGTGCTGATGTCCCACCCACTCTATGCGCCACAGGTGACACGGATGTAGGGCTGCTGCATATACCACCAGTTTCTATACAAGTTAAAGAGAGTGTTGTTTTGCCTCGTATTCCTCAGTATAAGATACCGCAGGCAGGAGAACGGGCTCTTCAGATTATTCAGGATTTGATACAAAAGGGAGTAGTTGAGGAAACGTCTGGCAATATTTGTAATAGTCCTATTCTTCAGATTCTTAAAAGGGCACCCTCAGGCTCTTCTGAGGACGCTGATGATGTTTATCGTTTTGTGATTGATCTGCGCGAGGTTAATAAAATAGTAGTTCCGCAGTTCCCTGTGGTTCCTGATATCACTGCGCTTTTGGCGATGATTCCTTCTACCGCTAAATTTTTCTCTGTTATTGATTTGAAAAATGCTTTCTTTGGCATTCCTATCCATCCAGACAGTAGATATTTGTTTGGGTTCACACTGGCTGGTAGGAGTTTTAGATTCTGTTGCGCCCCTCAGGGCTATACGGAGAGTCTGTTATATGGGGTTATGTGGCCCTTAGATACATTGTCGACATTGCTAAGTTAGCATGACTTTTGCTTGCCCTATGCTGCTGCTTTTGCGCACGCCTCTGCTAAGAGTTTGTTTTCGCGACACTTTCCCTCTGCCCTATACATGATAACAGATTGTTTTTCACGTTCTCAGCTTTCCCTTCAATTCTGTCTGAACATAATGTGCAAGGTCGATCAACAATGTCTCTTGTTATTCTGTTCTGGTCAGTCCCTATTACCTAGACAAAACATGTTACCAACAGCTGCAATATGGAAGAATCGAGCTTTGATATAGCGTTGTTGCATGTTTTGAAACACACTCGAAGAAAGCCGTTCCATGGAGCTGAGCTCTGCTGTTCCTATGATGTAAACCTTTGCGTTTAGGCTTTCAGGTAGGGGGTCTGCTAATAACGCCTATAGATCTTCTGTTATATAAAATAACTTCTTACTACCAAGGGGAGGGTGATTAGGCCCAGTTATTTTGCCTTTTTCACAGTGTTTACAAAAATGACGACTCCTTTTGTATTCTATGGTATTGTAACAATGCTAATGATGCTAGCTTTATGCATTTTGCTGCTGGTCGTGGTTCGCATACTGTTTTATGAATCACTATAGTCAAAATAAACATTTTGAACTTATTTAGTGACTGATTATTCTTATTGTGGACAAGTACGCGAGAGCGAAAGATTGTCTTGTTCCCGCGACTCTGAGGTGAGTCGGGAGTGCTCGTGTTCTGGGTTGTCTAAACATTCGTAGCTTCTTGATATTTGTAGGAGACCGAATGAGACACTATTGCTAGTCGGTTGGGATTTTGGGTACTAAGGTGATAGGAGGTACACCCCTATTTACTGAGGTCCTGTTTTCTTGTGCATAGTTCTGTGTATGAGCAGAATCCCCGCAACATGGCGCCGCCAACGTTTGGTCTGGTTCTTATCTGCAAGACGCTTGAGTAGTGCTGGTGCTGGTCCACAATACCCTCACTTCTGTTTCCGGAGACAGCTGTGACGGAGTAACCGCCTATATTGACATTTTTATAGGTTTATTCAAGCTTGAAGTTTTAAAAGGTATTTCTTTTCTTATAACCAGAGTTTGCGCTGCCACTCTTTAAGTTGTTCTACTGTCTTCTCCATAATGGCTGTAGTTGATATTCCGGCTCATAGCAGAGCCGCGCTGAGGGCGCACTTGACTCGTTATGCAGTCCCTGATGCTGGGGCCGCGCTTATTTTTGTGGTGAAAGCCGATCCGGCTCACCAGTTTGAAGTTTTTTACTCTTGGGTCACCTTACCGGCGGTGGAGGGAACTGATGATATGTTTCACACATATATTCCCACTGCCGTGCCTCAGCAGTATCAACCTTATAGAGCTCTTGAGATTCCGCTTACAGCTTGGCAACACCGTATTTGGTTTAATGGCGCCCTTCCACACCCATTAACGGCAGTCCGTTTAGGCCCTTTATCTATAGATGGGGCCACATGGCCCGTTTTAGCTGGATTTACCCCGCACCCACGTGCTTTTACAACTGCAACTCTGGCAGAGCTCCGCGTCTTACATACAGTACGTAGCCTGCACCGTCCAGGTGGGACCACCTGGCGCTGCTGTACAACCTGCGGGTCCTGGTGGCGTGACCATCAGTCCCCTTATGGTTAATGCTGTCATGGGCAAGCGCCCACAGAATAAGGATGAATTTCCTTATTGGCTTGCCGAGAAATTTGGACAGATAGAAGCTGTCCTTCCTAATACCACTCCTGTGGAGAAACACAGGATCTTAACTATTAGTTTACCCAAAGACTTAATTCCCAAATTGGCTGATTGTAACACCTGAGGCAGGATGTTTGCAGCGGTATATTCTATGTGTTTCGGCACTCCCTCCATGACCGTACTCCCCTCTGTGATTAAACACGTTCAAGATGAACACGGAGCCGAAGCGGCTGTTGAGCGGGGGATGAGACTGGTGGGAGTGTTCGACGTGGTTGCTGATATGATCCTTGCGAATGTCAAGGGCGATGCCGTTAGCTTTCAAGTAGCAAACCGCTTAGAAGCGGTCGCGGAGGCTGGCAGACCGCGAGAATTACCAAAGATTATTGCGAAGGCTTATAAAACCATAGGCCGCAATAGTCTGGGAAATAAGCCTACGACTCAAACACAAACGCAGTCTCTAAATAAACAGAAAGCCCAGCCTGATAAGGATGGGTGCCCTTTCTTTCCTAAAAAGAATTGGCAAAGAAATAAGAAACAGGGTTCCCAACAGCAGAAGCAGGGTTCGCGTGCCAGTTCACCGACCCCTGATGCTTCTGAACGTACTTATGACTTGCGCGATCGCGCTAAAATTAAGTCTCCTGATAGATTTCAGGTTCCTGATCAGCGTTCTCCTCGTTCTCTACAGGAAACATCAGGCTCACAAGCCGGTGGAGGTGATCGCCAGCATTGGGGTAGAAGTCAACCTGCGTCACAACTTCGTGAACAGCCATGACAGTTTGAAGTCAAGGACAAGCAGAGTGATTTCCCTCGTACCCGACCTCCTTTTCAAAAAAAGAAGGTTGGCGCATTAACAGCGAGATATGCCACAGACGGTGAGAACGCGACTCCTGGATTGGCCATGGGCTGTGACTCTGCTCGACAGCGCGGCGGAAGTTACCATAGTCAGGGAGGCTCTGCGTACCCGTCTGGATGTGACAGCAACTGACACATTTGTTGCTATTGAGACTGCAGATACCCGGGTGGCCCCCCCGGATAGACTCTACCAAGTCATTTTCCAAATTGAAGGTGATATACTGCGTCCCATTAAGGTGGGTTTCTGGGAGAATTTAACCGCTACATATGACATATTATTGGCGGAGAGGGATTGGCCTCCACCCTTTGTGTTAGCCTCTTCTAGAGGGGAAGATGTGATACTTCCGAGTTTTTCACATTGTGTCCCTGAGGACCACGCAGAGGCTTACGCAGAGGAATGGGCTTTGGCCTTAGCCCCAGCGGTGTATCGAAATCAGGTGTGTTGGGACATTGATTCACCGGCTCATGAAATACCGTTTCGCTCTATGCCACAACCTCAATATCCCATCAAACGTGAAGCAAAGGCTTCGGTTTATGACAATCTAAGACAATTGGAGTATCAGGGGGTAATTTAGTCATGTACATCACCTATGAATAATCCTCTCTTTACTGTCCCTAAACCTGATGGTTCATTTCGGATTGTATTGGATTATAGAAATTTGAACAGCCATTGCCGCACCTTTGCGGTGCAAAACACACATAGTTCGGCGCTGGTGAATAATATTGTTCGTAAAAAATACAAAACAACACTTGACATTTCCAATGGTTTCTACAGTCACAATCTCGACCGTGCGAGTAGTGACCTGACAGCATTCAGTGCCGTTGGAAATCAGAAAAAATTTACACGATTGCCTATGGGGTATAAGAATAGCCCCGGGGCATTTGCGGCGCGCATTGTGTCTTTGTTGCATGATATTGACCCTGAGGCCTGGTTGTACGTTGATGACATCTATTTGACTGACGAAGACCTCGCCCCGCATCTTGACCGAGTCGACCGCATAATATTGTCTTTTGCCGACTACGGTTATAAATTCAATTTTGCAAAGTCACACATTGCCCATCTGGCAGTGCTCTATTTGGGCTATGAGCTCAATAATGTGGGAAAGGGTTTAGCACCTCACTTCCTAGAGAAATGTGCACATTTGCAACCACCTTCTTCTTTGAAAAAGTTCCAATCCCTGCTGGGTTTTTTGAATTTTGGGAGGACTTACATTCCCGATTATGCCCAGCATATCAAGCCGCTTTATGCGTTGATACAACCTAAGTTTTCATCTGCCAGCTGGCTTCCGGAACATACTTCCGTTCTGCAGTCTTTGCAGGTGGATTTGCTTGCGACTAACTTCTTACTGACTCGTGATAACACCACCAACCTGGTAATACGTATTGTTTCAGGGGCAGTGGGTTTCACGTACTTAACATTCAATGAAGGAGACACAATACCTATTGCATACAAATCACACTTGTACACTGCGGCTGAAATGCGTTTTTCCTCTGTTGAAAAAATCTTGACGGCAGTGCAGATGGCGATTCTAAAGGAACGCTCACTGGCGCAGGGCAAACGCATTCTTATGGTCACCCCCGTCCCTGCTTTGAAAGCGGTGACTAAAGCAAGTGTACCTAACTCGAAGGCATTACACCCACGTTGGATTCAGTGGGCTACTTCTTTGACGTCTTCAAATGTCACATTTGTCTTTGATCCATCACTTCAGACTCAGGAATTTTTACAGTATGAATTTGTTCATCCGCCTCCTTTGTCGCTTCTTCCTCTGAGTGAATACAAATGCATCATTTATACCGATGGCTCGGCGCAGCCGGCCACGGGTTCCAAACATGCTTATTCAGCAGCTTGCGCTATTGTGGCTGGCTCCATTGAAGATGGAGAGTTTAAGTCTTCCATTGTGCACACACAGGCACTAGGGGACTGTACGGCGCAATTGGCGGAGCTGCGTGCTCCTTTTGTGAATACTCTTATTGTGTGCGATTCTTACTATTGTGTCCAGTCGTTCAATGACAGCTTATTCTTTTGGTCTCAAAATGATTACCGCGATTCTAAAGGCAGCGCAATTAAGCATAAAACGCTTTGGGTTGGAGTGGCAGATCTTAAACAACGTCTGCCTCTCACACATGTTATTCACACTCTTGGCCACCAGCGTGTCGGAACGCACGCTCTTGGTAATTCTTTGGCTGATGAAGCAGCCAAGTCTGCAGTAGCCACGTGTTCCGTAGCAGCAGTTACAAGATCTATGACTAAGATTGATAATGAGATTCTGGCAGCGGTCGCTGCAACTAGGGAGGGAGGTAATTATCCTGCGGGTTTCCCATTCAAGTACTCTTATCATGTAACTCCCGAACAGGTTCCTTATGCTACCATTCCTTCGGTTGGGGATCGGCTGATTCCCAACTCTGACCGCAGACAATCTTTGATCAAGGCCGCACACGAAGGCATTGCTTCGGCCCATGCTGGTGTGTCGGCAACGGTCTCTATTCTTCAGCAACGTTACTGGTGGCGTGGTTTATATAAACAGACTCGTAACTATGTTCTTTGCTGTGATGTTTGTCAACAAATCAAGCCTTCTACGGTCCCACGACCGCCACAAACACGGCTATGTATTTCTAATAGACCTTTTGGCTGTGTCTATCTTGATCACTGCGGTCCTCTTTCTTCTGATACTGCATACAAGTATATCTTGGTTGCGGTTGATTCGTGCACTCAATTCCTGTGGGTCTGGCCACAACGTAGTGCTGACGCTCGAAATGTCATCAGGGATTTGCGTGTCTTTATCGGGATGTTTACCTGTGGTACCTTCCATTCTGACCAAGGTCCAGCGTTTGCCTCTAAGGCTTACAAGGATGCGATGAAGTCGTTGGGGGTACAGGTGCAGTTTTCGTCTCCATACAGGCCCGAGGGCAATTCAGTTGTGGAGTGAATGAACCATGACTTAAAGCAATCCTTGACAGCTAGAGTCTTAGGTACTGGCAGGGACTGGCTGTCCCACTTGTATGGGGTCCAACGTGCACTAAATAATCTCCCTAGAAGATCTCTGGGTGGGCGGACCCCTTACGAAATGCTCTTTGGCTTTCACATGTTTGTTCCTGACCTTGATGGTCTGGACATTGTGGCAGCTGGCTCTAAGTTTGACATAGATAATCATTCTGCTATGTTACAGGATCTACAAAAGGCACGTGATACTCTGGTAACTGAGCATTTACCATCTTCGCCTGCTGATGCACTACTGAATCCTGTTACCGGTTGGCTTCCTAAAATTGGGAATCTGGTGAGAGAGAAGATTGAAAACAAAAAAGAATTTGGTCCCTCTTATCGTGCTCCAGTTTCAGTACTTGGACTGAAGGGTACTCGTACAGTCATTCTACCACTGTTGCCAGGTCGCAAGGACAACAGGTATATCTCAGTGGACAATGTCAAGTTACACCGTGTGGCCGATTCTGAATAGTGTGACACCTGCAGTTTCGTGCAACGCAATTTCCTTAGCGCCATTGACTTTGACATCATCTGCTGCCACACGGATGTCTGCTCCTATGATGGACACTGTAATTGATATTCAACCTTTGCGACACTCCTCTTCTGCGATGGATATTGTGTGCCCTTTTCCGGCTACTGATTCCATGAGTATGATGCCATCTAGCCCACGAGTACGAATGGACGATTCGACGCTTTCACCTTTGCTTGCAAGTCCAGTGAGTGCCTGTGATGGGGATCCGGCAAACCTTTCTTCTGCCTCGTCCTCTTCATCATCCAGTTTGTCTGATGCACCGCAGTCTAAATTGCATATTTTTTACTCCTGGTTCAAAAAGACATACTTCGTTCCCCCATGGACCTACATTTGGTTGATGCTGATCCTAATTTTCCTCTTCGTGTCAATTGGATTTGTGACAGTGTTCTTTTTACTCATAAATGGTCATTATCTCCCTGAACGCACTGCTGTAAAAATGGTCGATGGAACTTTGGCTCCTCACACATCGTCCCATATCATGAAATGTGACCAGTCTCTTGTGAACATTTCAGCTTTCCCAGTTCCTGATGGCATCGTTTGGGACACAGTAGCATACGAAATTTATGGGCCGACTGAGGTCCTTCGAGTTCCATACGTGTTTCGCGTCTCATTAGGAGATGTGGTAACACGGGACATACATTTGGATGATTGGGATGTGCAGGCAGTTCATGCATTGTTTTCAGATTTAAAATATTATGCTGCCTTTGATGCTGAAGATTTGTATTTAAATTGTGCCAATTATGGTGATCTCTTTTGCTATCAACACTATGGGCATCATTTTTTACACAAAACCAACATGATGAGACCTGTTTTTAATTTTACCCAATGGGAACATTGTCCAACTCCCTTGGAAGGGAGTTCTAAAACTCTTAGAAATAAGTTCACCTATTTTTCAAATTATGATTTGACTAATCCTGAATCCTATTTTTTAGGCTTCAAAATCCCCTACATCTAAGTACCTGTTATCCCACACTAAACTGATTTACGCCAACTTATTTAGAACACAGTTGGCCACACACGGTTATGACCATTGGAAGCAGACTATAGATTTAAAGTCAATCTGGGGCACAAAGCCATGGCAGGTTCAGGGCACTGAGGCATTACATCGTGCCTGCCTGATCCCGACTCAATTGTTATTTTTAAATGAAACCATTTACCAAACATCCTGTTATGACCTTGCTACTATTAAAAGCCTGAATACCCCCTCCATTCCTTTATTAGCTGAATATGACAATTGGCGGTTACATAATAACTACACCATTGAGGCTTTGCATACTCTCCTTCATAATGCCTCCTTTAATATTTCTGAGGTTGATTCATCAGGTTGGTTGGTGTGGCAAACTAATACAAATGCATGCCAGTTACGTTTCTATAATGTTACACCTGGTTTCATTCAGACTAAGCCTGACCCTCGTTATCCACCTCATCATTCTGTGACTACATACTCGGTAGGTAAATTGTGCCAGCAGTGGTTAGAACACTCTACCCTGGCATCTGTGAAACAGCACCTTTCCCTCCTATCGAACGATATAGATTTGGCTGATTTTCTCCTGGGCCCACGTAATCCAAGGGTTAAGCGATTTATTTATGCAGCTTATAATGAAATTTGGAAACTTTCACAGATGGAAGCAGCCTTCCGTCTGCGTCAAATTGATCAGGCAAATTTAGAAAAAGTCCTTGCTGTAGTGGACAACAGCATTAACACACTTTCTTCACGCATTTACACCTTAGACAATATTGTTTCTTCTGTAATAGATATTGTGCAAAGTGATGTTTCTGTGTTATATCATGGTCAGAATCAGTTACGGTCGGTCATGCAATTTGCGTGGACGTTGCAGACACTGAAAATGGGTAAAGTGCCTTGGGATTATTTGAATGCCACTGCTTTATTTTTGCCTTTTAACCTGACTGATAAACAGAGGTTTATGTCCATGAAAGATGCTGTATACACGCTGTTACATATTGAACAATTTGAACCTTTACCGTTTTCCATAGTGGAAACGGACTCTGCTGTTTGGTTAATTCATGGGGTTATCACTTTGCCATTTTCGCTTTTTCATTTTAAATCATGTATGCAACACTTTCCTGTTGGCCGCTTTGAACCGCTTGGTAGTGCTTTTCTGCATGAATTATGGGCCCTGCCCTTTGCTTATCGGTGTTTGAGGGAGGATAAAGAAGTTTTCCTTACAGGGGAGGAGTGTGATGCGACAGTGGGTCACTCTCTTGTGTGCAAACACGTTAAATTGCACGGCGAGTGTAATGTGTCAGCGCCGAATCTAGCTTGCTTTTTAAAGGGGACCCCAGTACCATCCATCACGCCTGTCTTTACATTGCTTACTAACGGCAGCTATCTCATTTTAAACAATCAAGACTGCTGTGGTTTGCGGGCGGGAGTCCCATACTTGGTAACAGTTTCCCAGCGAATAACTTGCTGTAGCAATGTCCTTTTCCCGCCCCCGCAGGAGAGTTTAGATTCTTCGCTTTGGCCTTCCATTCCGACTTTGAAAACAGAGTTCAACAAGTTGAGCAGGCTCAAAGCCCTTTTATTCCAACAAGAGGTGGCCCTCACTTCCGCCCGAGAAACATTCAGATTGCAGGTGGCTAGGACCTCGAGTGAGATACAGTCGCTTCTTAACACTAACCTCCCACTTCATTTTGGGGAACTAATTCACCAAATATTTAATGCATCTGAGACGACAGGCCTTGCACATTTTTTTAAATGTGTGGGATCTGGCCTGGTCTCTTCCTTTCAAACTATATTCAAGGTAATACCGGCTTTTATTCATTCTGTATTTTCCAGCGTTTTCGGAGAGTTCCCCTTAATATTGGCGCTGGCAGCTGGTGTCCTGCTTCTCCTCCTTGTGCTTCGTAATGGCTGCTCACTTTGTGGCTCTGCACAGGCCGGCCCAGCTACAACTGTACCGTAATCGCCTGTATGAGGCTTTTGGATGCTTGCCTTTAGCAGCACTTGGCGTAAGTTACGACTTGATGTTCCGCTTTGCCTATTTTACTTGCGTGCAGCCAGTCCTTCATTGCAAAAGATGTCATTTTTTCTGGGCGATGGAACTTTGCTTATCGAACACGTAGTGTACAATCCCTGATTTCAGCCGGTTGATGGGTCCCTTAGAGGCGCATGACGAGGTTTGTTCTGTGGATGGTCAAATGACGCGTGCAGCTTTACTTGGAATCTTGGATCAATGGGATATCTGTGCGGCTGCGCGGACTTTCCTACAACAAAGTTTCATTGAATATCACGCCAGTTTCCCATTTATACTTTTGGATGCTCCTGCTTGTGAGGAACATGATTGTTCCTTCGACTTACTAAATTGGATGTCATCGCTTTTTTCTACCAATGACAAGGATGAACTATTGGAAGCAATTGCATTCCTTTGCACCCAAACCTTCATGGATTAACTAATTGATCGTCCTACTCCGCTGTCTGGAATACAGACTCTTTTTTCAAGCTCAAAGTGCCTTTAGCTTTTTCTTCGAACTTTCCCTTTTTTCTCCAATTTGTTTTTTTTAGCAAGTCCCTCACCGATATTCTAAACACTGCCTGGCTTTTGAACTCTGTTTTTGTTCTTCTGTCTATGTCCTACTGACTTACCAGGGGAAGGGTGTTATATGGGGTTATGTGGCCCTTAGATTCATTGTCGACATTGCTAAGTTAGCATGCGTTTTGCTTGCCCTATGCTGCTGCTTTTGCGCACGCCTCTGCTAAGAGTTTGTTTTCGCGACACTTTGCCTCTGCCCTATACATGATAACAGATTGTTTTTCACGTTCTCAGCTTTCCCTTCAATTCTGTCTGAACATAATGTGCAAGGTTGATCAACAATGTCTCTTGTTATTCTGTTCTGGTCAGTCCCTATTACATAGACAAAACATGTTACCAACAGCTGCAATATGGAAGAATCGAGCTTTGATATAGCATTGTTGCATGTTTTTGAAACACACTCGAAGAAAGCCGTTCCATGGAGCTGAGCTCTGCTGTTCCTATGATGTAAACTTTTGCGTTTAGGCTTTCAGGTAGGGGGTCTGCTAATAACCCCTAGAGATCTTCTGTTATAGAAAATAACTTCTTACTACCGAGGGGAGGGTGATTAGGCCCAGTTATTTTGCCTTTTTCACAGTCTTTATAAAATGACGACTCCTTTTGTATTCTATGGTATTGTAACAATGCTAATGATGCTAGCTTTATGCATTTTGCTGCTAGTCGTGGTTTGCATACTGTTTTATGAATCACTATAGTCAAAATAAACATTTTGAACTTATTTAGTGACTCTGATTATTCTTATTGTGGACAAGTACGCGAGAGCGAAAGATTGTCTTGTTCCCGCGACTCTGAGGTGAGTCGGGAGTGCTCGTGTTCTGGGTTGTCTAAACATTCGTAGCTTCTTGATATTTGTAGGAGACCGAATGAGACACTATTGCTAGTTGGTTGGGATTTTGGGT
This sequence comes from Calotriton arnoldi, assembly GCA_963921515.1. Lineage (NCBI taxonomy): Eukaryota > Metazoa > Chordata > Amphibia > Caudata > Salamandridae > Calotriton > Calotriton arnoldi. Next base: position 29,985 of record CAWUFW010002787.1, on the reverse strand, counting down.
ACTAAGGTGATAGGAGGTACACCCCTATTTACTTAGGTCCTGTTTTCTTGTGCATAGTTCTGTGTATGAGCAGAATCCCCGCAACAAGTCCTAGTATTTATAGTCAAGCATTGAAGGGTCAACTGGATTCATTATCGCTTCCTCCAGGTAATGTATTGGTGCAGTATGTTGATGATCTACTCATAGCTTCTGATACGGAACAAGGTTGCAGAGATAGTACAGTCGAATTGTTGTTGCATTTGGCCCATCATGGGCATAAGGTTTCCCTTTCTAAATTTCAGTATTTTCGACAGGAGGTCACCTATTTAGGTCACCTACTGTCGAAGGAGGGTAGGAGGTTGACCCCTGAGTGCATTAGTCCCATTGTTAAAATGCCCATTCCACAAACTCAAAAAGATGTGTGCACTTTTATAGGTGTCACTTCCTATTGTCGTCAATGGATACCTAATATTCCCTACTAATTAAACCTTTGCTTGCATTAACAACGAAAGAAGTGCATGAGCCTTTTCCCTGGACGTCCGAATGTCAGCAGTGTTTTGAGCAATTGAAAACTGCACTTTGTTCGGCTCCAGTGCTTTGCACACCTAACTATGGCAAATCGTTTGTGCTCTATGTCCATGAGATGGCTGGTTGCGCGCAAAAATTTGGGGATAAGCAACGGCTGTGTGCTTATTTTTCTGCTGTGCTTGATCCCGTCACAAGGGCGCTCCCGAGTTGTCTGAGAGCAGTCGCGTCTGTGGCCACTTCAATCCAACAACCGGCTGGACTCATGCTTGATACTGACCTCACTGTTATGGTACCCCATGCTGTGGATACACTTTTGAATAAGACAAAGACAAAGCACCTCACCAGTGCACTTCTTACCGGCTATAAAGCACCTCACCAGTGCACTTCTTAACGGCTATGAATTGACCCTCTTTGCTAAGCATATTACGATTAAAAGATGTGCTACTCTGAATCAAGCCACGTTACTACCCCTCCCTTCTGAGAACGATGCAGTCGATAAACATGATTGTATCTACCGGACAGAAGCAGAGACGAAGGGACGGGTACACCTGACTGATGTTCCCTTATCTGACCCCTAAGGAGAACTATATGTCGATGGCTCTTGTTTTAAATTACCAGATGACACCACGACGGCAGCTTATGCTGTCACTATGTTGCGCACAGTGGTAGAGACATCACGGGTCCCCTATCAGTCGGCTCAAGCTGCTGAGTTCGCTGCTCTTATTCGAGCTTGCGAATTGAGCGATGGACTGGTTGTGAACATCTATACTGACAGCCAGTATGCCTTCAGGGTCGCGCATAATTTTGGGTGACTCGGGCAGAGAGATGGTTCCTTACTTCTCATGGCACCAAGATTCAGCATGGGCATCTCATATTGAGGCTTTTGTCTGCTTTAATGCTCCCCAAGAAATGGGCCATAATTAAATGTAGCTCCCACAGGAAGGTTACTGATGATGTGGGTAGAGGAAATGCTTTTGCAGATCGGACAGCTAAGAAAACTGCCCGAACAAAGATGAAACGCATTGTCATGTAGTTCCTATAGTACCCATGCAGGACCTGCGCGTTTGTATAACATAAGCTGTGGGCTTGGTGGCAGACTGGCTCTGTACACCCCCACCGCGTATGTTAGATTGTTTTGCATTAGCTAGCTCACAGTGCCACTAGAATCTCCTCTTATCGGGGAGAGATTAGTTTCTGGCAACCTTAGATCATGACTACCCAAATTCCTCAGAATCGTGGAAACAATATACTACTTTTCGCTCAGTCACTCGTGCTTACTTATTCGGTTTGTCTCAGAGAGTTACACAGAATAAACAGTCGGGCGTTTCAATAAGTATTTATTGAACAGTTGTTATTCTAGTGTAAAATATATGTGCTACGGCAACCAGCAGACAATAGCAGAGATATATTATCAGCAGTACGATAAAAGCAAAGGGATAGAACAGTTCTACCATATTGCAATAGTCATGAATACATACATGAATATAAAAGCATTATGCAAGTGCGCGTACTCCTACTATGCCTAACTAGATGTACCTGAGTGTACCTAACATATGTGTAGGTCTAAAAGCCTAAGAGCCAAGAATCCTTCTAGGATTTAGTCGAACCCCCATACCTGAATAGAGAGAGTGTGGGACCCCGTCCTGGTCTCGAGTTGGACACCCCGCAAGGGCTGTGTCAGACCTCTGTCAGCTGGAGCGACTGCATGCAGGAGCCTCAGCGTCTCTGGTCAGTGTGTCAGCATGGAAGTCTCGGTTCCCTCTGTCTTACCGGGGCAAGATGTGGTGTATTTATAACCTAAAGACTCTCGGTCCTCAGTATGGTTTGTATTGGTCTGTCGTTAGACATGAGGAAGACGTCAGGGGTGAAATTTGTAAATACATATTATGCAGGTGGTGTATTCCTAGAGAGCCATGCATAATTGATGAGTACAGTGTGGGCCTGTGTTTGGGGAAAAAACCCTGCTGTATTCAAAACCACAGGATAGATAACGTTCAGCCCTCAGAGCACGTTGTGTACTAGTGAGGACCAATGTAGGTGAAAGATCATGCCTATATAAGGAATCATGACTATAATAGGACATGTACAGTCATGACCATAATTGGGCATATGCGGCTATGACCATAATAGGGCAGGTACGAATATGACCATATTAGGGCAAATATGAATACGTCCATTTTAGGGCATGTATGAACCGGTCTACATTAGGGCCTCTATACGGGACATAACACCCACTCCTCTTTCGAATTGGATAACAATGGCCATACTTAAAATCTGGACAATTTAAAATCATATTTAAAACAAATAAAAACATGGTTTTAAACTCCCTATAAAAAAAAATTCTTCTAAAATGTTAGTAATTGAGCTAATTTCAATTGGCACTAAAAGAATGTCTATTTTGTTTCTCCATATAAGTTGCCTCACTCAAAGCGGAAGAAGGCCATGCTTTTCTCAAGCGAAAGTGTCAATTTAGGAAATGTTCCAATTTTGCTTGTTTGTTTTGAAGCGAGTGAAGAAGCCGGATTCTTTCCCAGGACACGACGAGCCAGTTCAAGATTAAGCATCCTGGCTGGGAAGCACAACATTATCGTTGTTAGCTTCTGCAGACGACAAATCCAACGCCTCACAGAGAACGTCAATCGCACATAGATGGAATGTAGCACTGCCAACAGTTGGTGCTGCGGCAGCTTGTGTGGCAGTTGTTACCTGGGTGCCTGTGAAGGAGTCACCTAACCCAGAAGGAGCAAACGGCACCTGTGGATTCTCCAGGAATGTATTCATCAGAATCGGAAGCTGCTGAGGACAACGCAGAGCATGGGCCTTTATGGGGTCCAGCATTGCATCCGTGTCCGGAGGCGCATCTGATGGAAATGTCAGACAAAGATCCAACGTGCATTCTTCTCCCAAAACAGGCATCGAAGAACAGGTAAGATGCAGTCTACCCAGACTGGTCGAAAGGATAGAAACCAGGAGGCATTGAGTTCTCGCAGGCAAGAAATGCCCAGAAGTTGTACCATGCGTTCACGGTATTTCCGCTCCTGGGGCATGTTCGCCATTCCCTTGGGAACTGGGCCGTCCATTGCGTAGCAGCAGTATTATGAATAGGACCCCTGCAATCAGCAATAGGATAAGCGGGAATCCTCCAAATACGCTTCCCAATACGGAGTGTATAAAATTTGGGATTACTCCGAGGACTGTCTGAAAGATGCTTAACAGTCCTGACCCTATGGTCTTAAATAGGTGTACAATACCGCTCGTATCAGACATATTGAAGATACGTCCCACCATTTCTACGAAATGAAAGGGGCAGTTTGTACGTATAAGCACCTGTATCTCAGTCGAGGTCCTTGCAATTCATAGGTTTCTCGAGCGGAGGTTAAGGGCATGGGTTGCTGTAAAAGTATGGCTTGCAGTCTGCTCAGAGTATCAAATTGTATGAAAGAAACATTCAGCGAATGCCATAACGGCGCCTCCCTGACTGTGTTCAGTGGCGGAAACAATACTTGCATACAGCAAGTAACCCTGGAGTTAACAGTGACCAGATATGCGACGCCCGGAAGCATCCCACAGCAACCTTGATCATTTAGCATCAAGTAACTCCCATTCGAGAGCAGCTCAAAAACCGGCTTGATCACGGCAGCTGGGGTCCCAGTCATGTGACACGATAGGTTCGCTACTGAACCATTACAGGCTCCGTGTAGTGAAATATCCTGACACATGAGAGAACCGCTTAAAGCGTTCTTGCAGTTTGTACCACTCAGATACACTTCTCGATCCCCAGTCTGGCATCGGTATCTATATGGTAACTCCCAAGTTTCCTTAATATAACCTTTACCCATTTTTTCATATGTGCCTGCCTGCCTTTGCTCAAGGCAATATTGAAACTGAAACGTAGTGACCGGCAGAGTGATTTGGCCATGAATTAGCCATTCAGTTGATGGTGATTCGGCTACAGTGAATGGTAACCTTTCCAGTTTCTCAACACGCAGCATTGTATTTTTGGCTCCCCTTCGTGCCATTTCTGTCTGTTTATCAGTCAGATTGTATTCTGAAAACAGACGTGGTGTTTATAAAACGCCATGGCACATAGCCTGCACGCAAAGATTGTAGCGTCCAGCTCAACATCATAATAGAACGTAGCTGAGATTGCCCGTGTTGTAACAAGGCCAGATCTTGTTCTAATATGTCGATTGCCGAAGACACAATGTTGCCTAAGGAGTAAATCCTTGAGGTCAAAGTTGTTAACCCATTATCCACTACAGCTAATGCCTTTTCTAAGTTAATACGGTCTATTTCCCGTATTCTTTCTGCGGCCTCTTGTTGGGATATTTTCCAGTTTTCATTATAATAGGCATAAATGCTGGCATATATGAAACGTTTCTTACGTGTTTTCCTTGGGCCTAACAAAAAATCCCTAAGGTCTACATCAGGTGTGAGTAAGGTCAAGTGATGTTTTACTTCTGTCAGTGTTGAGGTCTCTAGCCAATCAAGGCACAACTTCCCAACACTATAGGATGTCACTACCCCTGGGTGTTGTCTTTGTACATAGCGAGTATCTGGCCTATGGATACTAAACCCTTTGGTTGTATTCATAAATCTCTGTTGACAGGTGTTTGTGTCAATGGGCCAAATCAGCCATTTCGTCCAATCAGGATCTGATCTGTAGTACTGGAGAATGTCATCTAATCCTACCCCTTGTGTAGTTGAATTCTGCCCCCCACCCATCTGTGACGGTGTAAGAAACCCGGGTGAATTCAGTTCCTTGTTCTTGGCTAGTCCAAGACAGGATGTCTGTTGCACAGTTTCATTCAGAAATATAATCTGCTGTGGAATGAGGCATGCTCTAAATAGCGCTTCTGTTCCCTGGACTTGCCAGTCCCTAGAACCCCATATTGATTTTAAATCTATAGTGTCCTTCCATAGGTCGAAACCCTGTGTAGACAACTGGGCCATAAAGGAAGCAGAGTAAATATGTTTGGTGTTTGTTAACATAATTTTCTGAACTGAAATTTTCGCCACTTTATAATAAAATGACTTCGGGTCGGATGTGTTAAACCCTGAGAAGTATGTGAATTTCTGTGCAAATGCCTGTAAACTACCTTTTTGTGGTGTTGGGCAGTGTTCCCACTGGTGGTACTCAAATACATTTCTAGGTGTTATAGATTTGTGCAAGAAATGATGACCATATTGCTGGTAACAGTACAATGTATCATAGTCTGAAGTACCTTCTAACATTTCATTGTTCGGAAATGCTGCAGTTTTTTCTAAATCAGACATCATAGCATTTACAGTTTCAGTGTCCCAATGATGAGAAAATGTACTGGAGGTAATGATATCACTTAAAGAAATTTTAAATACATGTTTTAGCTTTAAAAGTTCAGTCGGACCGAATATATCATAATCAATCTTGTCCCATACTATACCGTCCGGTATAGGAACTGCTGTGATGTTCACTGAAGACAAGTCTCTTGGTTCACGATGTGAAGACTGGTGTGGTTTTAAAATCAAATTGACTCTTTGGGCTGTAGAGCTCTGTTGGAGGTATCGTCCATTAATAAGCATACTAAAAGTTATAATTAAACCTAGCCAGAGAAGAAAAAATTAAATCCCAGTGATATACCATAGTTCAATCCAAGGTGACACCAGGTAAGTCTTTCTAAAAAAGTTCAAAAAGTCAGTGAGTTTCTGTTTGAGTGATTTATTGGCTGGCGTCGTTTCCGGCTCGCTTGGATCCAGTGAAAACGTATCAAAGTTCATGAAATAGCCAGAAGCAGTTCGATCAATTGTTGGAATTGCATCGGGATTTGTTGAAATTGGATTTTGCTCTTGACGAGGCATGTTGACGTAGATGTCTGTCGTCGGTCTGATTGCAACTTGGTTGTTAAGTTGATTTTCATTTTGAAGATGAATTTCTTGTTGAAGTGGGACGAGTTCCATAGCATTGTTGCTTAGTCCTTCATTCCGTACAGGGGGCTCTTCAAACGTGATGAGTCTTTCTGTTTGGACTTCTTGGATTGTAGCGAGAGGAGGGCGTCTGCTACTGTGGAGTCCACGAGGCCTACTGTTTAGTATCGGCCACATAGTGTGGTTTGATTAAGTCGATTGCGACAAATCTTTTCTCCTTTTTCCCGGCAAGAGGCGGCAGAAGTACAGTTCTTGTGCCTTGGGTTGCTAGGACGGTTACAGGCGTTCTGTAGGATGGCCCGAATTCTTTCTTGTCAGCAGTCTTCTCTCTGACCAGATCCCCGATTTTTGGGATCCAGACAGGTCTTGCCGTTACTGCCTTGACTTCCTCAGTGGCGGCCTGTTTCTGGAGCACGTTACTTTGTTGTGTTCTGGATTTGTTTAGATCCTGTAAAACAGCCAAACGATCATGGATATCAAATGGTTTTTCATCCGCCACTGTGCCTTCACAATCAAGATCAGGTACCCACATTCTTGTCCCAAATAGGACCTCGTAAGGAGTGACACCCCCTAGAGAGTTTCTTGGCTGGTTATTGATAGCTCGCTGTACCCCATAAAGGTGATCGACCCATCTACCGCCCTTGCCTAATACCCTAGCTGTTAAAGATTGCTTTAAGTCTCGGTTTTTCCTCTCCACAACAGAATTTCCCTCAGGATGGTACGGTGAGGAGTACCGCAATGCTACACCCATTCCTTCCATGGCCTCTTTGTAAGCCTGAGAGCTAAACGCCGGACCACGGTCAGAATGTAACGTGCCAACTGCGTATGTGCCGATAAAGACTCGCAAATCTTTTATAACAGTTCGAGCGTCAGCCGAGCGCTGAGGCCAAACCCATAGGAATCTAGAGCAGGAATCCACTGCAACCATGATGTATTTCTTGGACCCATCAGATTGTAGTGGTCCGCAGTGGTCCAAATACACACATGCGAGAGGTTTGTCTGATTCCAGCAATGGTGTCTGTGCTGGGCGTGTTACGGTGGAGCCTTTCATCTGCTGACAGATGTCGCATTTCAAGACATAGTCTTTGGTTGCTTGGTTAACCCTGGCCACCAGTAGCGCTGTTTCAGTAAAGAAATAGTCGCTGTAACGCCTGTATGCGCAGAACCCAAACCCTTGTGTGCTGCTAGAATTAAGCCTTGCCTACGATCCATATTTGGTATTACTCTATCCCCCACTCCAGGAATCTGAGCATATGGAATGTTTTGTGCATCTAACTTGTAGTAGTACTTGAGTGGAAATTTTTTAGTTACTGCTGTGCTGCCTTTGCGTGAAGCATTGACAGCTACCATTATCTCGCCGTCTATTCTCGTCTTTGAACGAGTGATTGCAGCTACGGCGGCTGTGCGTACTGCCCCCTTTGCGGCTTCATCAGCCAATGAATTCCCTTCAACGTGAACGCCATCACGCTGATGACTCAGTGTATATATCACGTGAGCCCTTGGTAGTTCATTTTTCAACTCCACTACCTGTTCCCATAGCATTTTATGCTTAATTGTGCCACCTTTTGCATCTTTGAACCCGTTTTGTTCCCAATGATGTAGATATTCATTGTACGACTGTACACAGTAAAAGGAATCACACACAATAAGTGTGGGGAATTCGTGATCCGTATTTATAAGTGCTTTTAACTCTGCCAACTGAGCCGTGCAGTCTCCTAGAGATTGCGTTTTAGTGCAACTCGGATGGAACTTTCCATCGTGCATGCGACCTTTAACAATCGCACACGCCGCGCTGTAAGCTTGCTTACTCCCTATGGCTGGTTGAGCAGAACCGTCAGTGTAAATAATGTATTCATACTGATCTAGAGGCAAAATTTCATTTGGTAGAGGATATTCTTGTTCGTATTGCAGGAATGCCTGTGTTTTCAAACTTGGATCAAATCTGTATTCAACATCCGTTGCAGTAAGAGAATTAGCCCATTGTATCCATCTCGGATGTAAGGCTTTCGCATTTGGAATGCTAGCTTTTGTAACAGCTTCTAAAGCTGGTACTGGGGTAACGACAATTATGCGTTTTCCCTGAGCCAGAGCTCTTTCTCTTGCTACAGCGTTCTGCACTGCTGTCAGAATTTTTTCTGTTGAAGTGAAACGCATTTCTGCGTTTGTGTACAGGTGTGATTTGTATGCGATTGGTACTGTTTCACCTTCATTAAAAGTTAAATACGTGTACCCGCATTGACCCGCTATTACTCGGATCACTAAGTTCTGTGCGTTTACGCGTGTCTGTAAATGTTGAGAAGCTATCATGTCTTCCTGTAGGGAACGCAGGATATTTGTGTGTTCCTGTGTCCATTGTCTGACTGAAAAATCAGGTTTTATTAAGTCGTAGAAAGGTTTTACTCTTTCTACGTAATCCAAAATGTATGTTCGACCAAAATTTAGGAATCCCAGAATTGATTGTAAATTCTTTAATGATTTTGGAGGTTGGAGCAGCGCACACTTTTCTAAAAAGTTAGCTGCTAGGCTTTTTCCTTCACTTGACAGCTCGTATCCTAAAAATAGGACACTGAGGTGGGCAATTTTTGATTTTTTGAAATTAAATTTGTAGCCCTCAGAGGCGAATCCCATAATAATGGTGCTCACCCTGGTCAAGTGCCTTTTTAAGTCATCGTCCGTCAGATAAATATCATCCACATAGGACAATGCTTCTTCATCCAAATTTTGGAGTAACTCTGTTACTCTTGCTGAAAATACCCCCGGGCTGTTTTTATACCCTTGGGCTAGTCGACAAAATTGTCGCTGGGACCCTAACGCACTGAAGGCGGTCAGATACCTGCTTTCAGGCGCTATATTTTGGCAGAAAAATCCATTTGAGATATCAAGTGTTGTTTTGTATTTTTTGCGCACAATGTTATTCATTAATGTGGCACTGTGTGCATTTTGAACTTCAAATGTCTTTGTGCAAGTGTTTAAATGTCTATAATCCAAAACTAAACGATATGTGTTGTCAGGTTTCATTACGGAAACAAAGGATTGTTCATAGGTGAAGTGCAATTTTCTATCACCCCCTGGTATTCTAGTTGGTCTAGAATCTCCCTGACTTGTTTTTTAGCTTCCTGCTTTATAGGGTATTGCCTTTGAGCATTTGGGGAAACCTTTAACGGGATCACGTGGTGGGTTGAATCCTCATCCCAACCAACATGATTTTTAGACAGTGCTGGAGCTAGGGCAACCGCCCACTCCTGCGCATATGCATGTTTTGGGTGAATGGGAACGAGGTCAGTAAAGGCTGGAAAAATTACAGTTTCTCCCCTAGGGCACTCCTTGACGAATGCTGGCAGCCAGTCTTGTTCTGCTAATAGAATGTCATAACCAGATGACAGATTTTTCCAAAAGAGACCTTTAACTTTTCTGGGCTTGTCCCCCTCCAGCCGGAGTGTTATCTCATGTAACTTGTGTGGGACACTTACCCGAGTATCAGGTGTTTCCACCGTGATATATTCACTGAACTCCGCTGTCACCAGAAATTCCTTCAGGTTCTGGCGAGCTATCGTTACTTCTGCCGTGCTGTCTAGCATCGTCAGAGCCCACTCCCCGTTCAGAAGCTGTGTCCTCAGAATTCTGGGCATGTCTGATCTTGAGACCTGCTACCTTCTTCTTTTTGAACTGAGGTTTTGATTTTTGTTTATCTTCGTTTTTAGGTGCGTAGTCCGCAGCGCGTTGCGTGTCTCTGGACTTTGTACGCTCCTTTGACCGTCCTTCCCTCTCGGAGTTTTTGATGAACCCTGAAAGGAACGAGAGGAGCAGTATCAGTATCCTGATACCTGTCAGGTTTTTAATATTATCCCTATTCCTGAGGTTATACCTCCTTTCAGAGGGCTCCTGTTGAGGAGACCTACCTCTTGATTGAGATCTTCTTCTGTCTTTAGACTTTTGTTGTTTTTTATTTTCCCACTTCTTTTTAGAAGAAGTAGGTGTCTGCTTTGAAGTGTCCTTTTCAGGACTACCCACCAGTTGTCGTTTTAATGCTTTCCCACCCAAACTGTCTCTGCCTAGTTCTGCATATGCAGTTTCAATTATTTTGGGTAGTTCGTGTTGTTGATCCTCTGGACTGAACTCCCTTAGGCGTTGGCGGATCGCCACTGAAGCTGCCTCCCCCTTAATATTAGCTAGTATTATGGCTGATACCTGGTCAAAGTTATTTAGTAACTTCATCCCTAAGTTAAGGGCAGGTTCTGCTCCATACTCATTTTGTATCTGTCTCAATGCGTCAGGTACAAAAACAACAGTTGATGGACAGAATGCAGAACAATGTCATACATTCACCCCAGTACAGAGATCTGGGCCTAAATCCATCGTTTTTTTGCTCACCATGCCATTCCAGTTTGGACCCAGCCATATGCAAATCAGTCTTGACCCTGTGCCTCATGGGAACAGTCCAGCCCGAACTGCCAAGCCAGGTCCTCCCTGGACTGGAAACAAGCATCCTAGGACCGGTTTCGGGGTTTCACCCCTCTTCAGCCAGGATAGCTTGATTCCAGTGGCATGGAGAGCACGGGCCCCACGTCTGGGCATACCCGTCCCACTCGGGGTGACAAATGCAAAAACAACAGTTGATGGACAGAATGCAGAACAATGTCATACATTCACCCCAGTACAGAGATCTGGGCCTAAATCCATCGTTTTTTTGCTCACCATGCCATTCCAGTTTGGACCCAGCCATATGCAAATCAGTCTTGACCCTGTGCCTCATGGGAACAGTCCAGCCCGAACTGCCAAGCCAGGTCCTCCCTGGACTGGAAATAAGCATCCTAGGACCGGTTTCGCGGTTTCACCCCTCTTCAGCCAGGATAGCTTGATTCCAGTGGCATGGAGAGCACGGGACCCACGTCTGGGCATACCCGTCCCACTCGGGGTGACAAATGCAAAAACAACAGTTGATGGACAGAATGCAGAACAATGTCATACATTCACCCCAGTACAGAGATCTGGGCATAACATCGTTTTTTTGCTCACCATGCCATTCCAGTTTGGACTCAGCCATATGCAAATCAGTCTTGACCCTGTGCCTCATGGGAACAGTCCAGCCCGAACTGCCAAGCCAGGTCCTCCCTGGACTGGAAACAAGCATCCTAGGACCGGTTTCGGGGTTTCACCCCTCTTCAGCCAGGATAGCTTGATTCCAGTGTCATGGAGAGCATGGGACCCACGTCTGGGCATACCCGTCCCACTCGGGGTGACAAATGCAAAAACAACAGTTGATGGACAGAATGCAGAACAATGTCATACATTCACCCCAGTACAGAGATCTGGGCCTAAACCATCGTTTTTTTGCTCACCATGCCATTCCAGTTTGGACCCAGCCATATGCAAATCAGTCTTGACACTGTGCCTCATGGGAACAGTCCAGCCCGAACTGCCAAGCAAGGTCCTCCCTGGACTGGAAACAAGCATCCTAGGACCGGTTTCGGGGTTTCACCCCTCTTCAGCCAGGATAGCTTGATTCCAGTGGCATGGTGAGCACGGGACCCACGTCTGGGCATACCCGTCCCACTCGGGGTGACAAATGCAAAAACAACAGTTGATGGACAGAATGCAGAACAATGTCATACATTCACCCCAGTACAGAGATCTGGGCCTACATCCATCGTTTTTTTTGCTCACCATGCCATTCCAGTTTGGACCCAGCCATATGCAAATCAGTCTTGACCCTGTGCGTCAGGTACTACTGCTAAGGACGGGATACCATTTGTTCTGGTATATATGGCAGCAAAGACTGAACCCCAAGAGGTGCAGTCCTCTACTTGTGGTGTGAGACCCATGGGCAAGCAGATTGTTAGAATTCTGTGTTTATCACAGGTGGTAGTTTTCGGGAATACTGCCTCAAGCTGGGTTATTTTCTGAGCTATCCAGAATGGTATTTGTTCGCGTTTTGCTGGCATTTTGCCCATTACCGCGTGTAATGTTTGTGGAGTAATTTTATTAACTGTACTCTGGACTGGAGTATCTTGTGCTGCAACTGGTGCAGGCTGAACTGTTAAAGTCCTCATTACAAATTGTGTGAGGTTTCTGTAGATTTTAATTCAATCTTTGTGTTGTACGAGTAATTCTGGCTGTGGCATTGTGTTAATGTCAGGATGCGGTGTGTATGCCGCTAATATGGGCCATGTGGCTCCTGCTCCGAGCAGGCCTAATCTTGCTCTTCCTCGTATGTGGGGTAGGGTGCCTTTAAACCAGTAATTATGCTCCTGGTAAGTGAGCGGAATCTCTAACTCCTCAAAAGGAGTATAGTCCTCTGGTGTTTCATCTTTTAGGTAGTAGTGAAATACATCTGTAACTGGATTCGCTGCTGGGAATGTAACCCATGAATAGAACACCTCTGTTTTATTGGATTCGTGTGCCTCAATCACGAAAATTACTTTACCACCCCTGGCTCTTAAGCCATGTTCTAGAAGTTTTATGGTGACTGCCCTTCTGAAATTTGGTGCAATTTGTATTGCATCTTCAGGGTCTTCTTCTCCTAAACCGAAGAGGTCTGTTTCAACTCTCCTTGTTTCTTCTGCTTGTTCAACCATTTTTAAGTGGAAGAAGGGTGTATAAGGAAAATTTAAGATAAGGTGTAAATGCGCAATTTGTAGGAACTATATGTCCTTCAAGCTTGATTAACCAACAGCCAATAAATAGTATTTTCGTACTACTCAGCTGCGGCGGATTTTGTGCCCACCCACTCCAGACGTCTCTGGGGTTTTGTGAGTAGGTTCTCTGAGAATAGCACGACTGAACTACTCAGATTCCACTGTTAAATAAGTACCAAACCAACGTTGGGCGCCATGTCGTGTAGTTCCTATAGTACCCATGCAGGACCTGCACGTTTGTATAACATAAGCTGTGGGCTTGGTGGCAGACTGGCTCTGTACACCCCCACCGCGTATGTTAGATTGTTTTGCATTAGCTAGCTCACAGTGCCAGAGAGATTAGTTTCTGGCAACCTTAGATCATGACTACCCAAATTCCTCAGAATCGTGGAAACAATATACTACTTTTCGCTCAGTCCCTCTTGCTTACTTATTCGGTTTGTCTCAGAGAGTTACACAGAATAAACAGTTGTGCGTTTCAATAAGTATTTATTGAACAGTTGTTGTTCTAGTGTAAAATATATGTGCTGCGGCAACCAGCAGACAATAGCAGAGATATATTATCAGCAGTACGATAAATGCAAAGGGATAGAACAGTTCTACCATATTGCAATAGTCATGAATACATACATGAATATAAAAGCATTATGCAAGTGCGCGTACTCCTACTATGCCTAACTAGATGTACCTGAGTGTACCTAGCATATGTGTAGGTCTAAAAGCCTAAGAGCCAAGAATCCTTCTAGGATTTAGTCGAACCCACATACCTGAATAGAGAGAGTGTGGGACCCCGTCCTGGTCTCGAGTTGGACACCCGCAAGGGCTGTGTCAGACCGCTGTCAGCTGGAGCGACTGCATGCAGGAGCCTCAGCGTCTCTGGTCAGTGTGTCAGCATGGAAGTCTCGGTTCCCTCTGTCTTACCGGGGAAGATGTGGTGTATTTATACCCTAAAGAGTCTCGGTCCTCAGTATGGTTTGTATTGGTCTGTCGTTAGACATGAGGAAGACGTCAGGGGTGAACTTTGTACATACATATTATGCAGGTGGTGTATTCCTAGAGAGCCATGCATAATTGATGAGTACAGTGTGGGCCTGTGTTTGGGAAAAACCCTGCTGTATTCAAAACCACAGGATAGATAACGTTCAGCCCTCAGAGCACGTTGTGTACTAGTGAGGAACAATGTAGGTGAAAGATCATGCCTATATAAGGAATCATGACTATAATAGGACATGTACAGTTATGACCATAATTGGGCATATGCGGCTATGACCATAATAGGGCAAGTACGAATATGACCATATTAGGGCAAATATGAATACGTCCATTTTAGGGCATGTATGAACCGGTCTATATTAGGGCCTCTATTCGGGACATAACAGCATGTTTGTAGCAGGTCCAGCTAGGTGGGTTCCTGAAGTTGTCATGTTCAAGAATACCCTTGAAAGTGTAAAGGAGATACAAAGTGAAGCCACAATGGAAGAATTAGTGGAATGGCAGGAAAGTACAGCACAGTTAAATGAGGAAGGATATTGGATTGATAAATCAGGGAAGCAGAGATGGATGTTGCCGGATGCATATGTTCTTCCTGTGGTTACTGTTACTATGGCACATGGTCCACCTCATATTAGTGCAAAAGGCATTTGTAAGTTGTTAGCCCCTGTATGGCAGAATGACAATATTTCTAAGACAGCCGCGCATCTGGTGAAATATTGCATGGTTTGCATGATGCATAATCCAGGGAAGGATACCCCTACACCACCCGGTAATTTTGCACCACCCACTTTTCCTTTCGAAGTCCTTCAAATGGACTATATTGAATTAGAGAGATTCAATAATCTTAATTATGTTTTGGTGGTTGTATGTGCATTCAGTAAATGGGTTGTGGCTTACCCCACTAAAGATAATACAGCCATTACGACTGCAAAGGTACTCCTGAAGGTGTTCTTTCCTCGTTTTGGCTTGCCCCGAGTTATCTGGAGTGAGAACGGAAGTCATTTTAATGCGAAAGTGATTCAAATAATTTGTGAGGGTCTCCATGTCAAACAAAAATTCCATGCTGCCAATCATCCACAGTCAGTGGGTTTGGTTGAGAAGTACAATGGTACTCTCAAACTGAAATTGGGACAAATTCAGGAGACCACAGGGTTAAAGTGGCCAGATGCTTTACCGTTAGCACTTTTGTCGACAAGAACGACAGCACATTCTAGGACAGGATTGTCTCCTTACGAGGTCGTGTTTGGGCGCCTCCTTACGAGGTCGTGTTTGGGCGCCCGGCAAACGTCTGGGGCGTCCCCGCATGTTTTCTGATATTGAGTACCCTGTATTGCTTGATTACCATGGCCAGTTAACAGAAAGTTTACGTTCTATTCACCAACAGGTGCGATAGTGTCTGCCTTCTACACCAGAGGAACCGGCTGTTTGAGCGGTTCGGAGCTGCGTTCAATGCCCGACCGGTCCGTGATATCTGTCGATATTCTGTTGTGACGCTGCTAATTTTAAATATTTTAAAGCTGCCAATTTTTTAATACTTTTAACAGTCACTAATTGTCATTTTACCTGTGGGGGCATTTTACTTGCTAATTTGCACACTGTTGAATCCCGGGGCTGTTACGAGCGGGCGGCCATCTTGGGGGTCAGCAGGGTTAGCGGTCCAGTCACCACGCTGCCTATTTAAGAGGCATGCGGACGCGCTGTGCTGTTTGAGCGGTTCGGAGCTGCGTTCAATGCCCGACCGGTCCGTGATATCTGTCGATATTCTGTTGTGACGCTGCTAATTTTAAATATTTTAAAGCTGCCAATTTTTTTATACTTTTAACAGTCACTAATTGTTATTTTACCTGTGGGGGCATTTTACTTGCTAATTTGCACACTGTTGAATCCCGGGGCTGTTACGAGCGGGCGGCCATCTTGGGGGTCAGCAGGGTTAGCGGTCCAGTCACCACGCTGCCTATTTAAGAGGCATGCTGACGCGGACGCGCTGTGCTGTTTGAGCGGTTCGGAGCTGCGTTCAATGCCCGACCGGTCCGTGATATCTGTCGATATTCTGTTGTGACGCTGCTAATTTTAAATATTTTAAAGCTGCCAATTTTTTAATACTTTTAACAGTCACTAATTGTCATTTTACCTGTGGGGGCATTTTACTTGCTAATTTGCACACTGTTGAATCCCGGGGCTGTTACGAGCGGGCGGCCATCTTGGGGGTCAGCAGGGTTAGCGGTCCAGTCACCACGCTGCCTATTTAAGAGGCATGCTGACGCGGACGCGCTGTGCTGTTTGAGCGGCTCGGAGCTGCGTTCAATGCCCGACCGGTCCGTGATATCTGTCAATATTCTGTTGTGACGCTGCTAATTTTAAATATTTTAAAGCTGCCAATTTTTTAATACTTTTAACAGTCACTACTTGTCATTTTACCTGTGGGGGCATTTTACTTGCTAATTTGCACACTGTTGAATCCCGGGGCTGTTACGAGCGGGCGGCCATCTTGGGGGTCAGCAGGGTTAGCGGTCCAGTCACCACGCTGCCTATTTAAGAGGCATGCTGACGCGGACGCGCAGCGGACGCGCGCAGCGGGCGCGCCGCTGGCTTGCGCCTAAGGCAAGCCCGTCTGCGCCCGTCCGCGCTCGGACCGGGCTTAGGGCCAGTCCCCCTGGCAGTCTGTCTAAAGTTCTGACATATTCGAGGCAGGAGCTTTTGGGGTTAAGGCCAGGGGGGGCTTCATCATTCTGCCCTATTACAACACTGGAAATGGCACGCAATTGCCCACCTGGGGTCTGTCCGAACTGTGGCTCCCGGCTGCCCCGTATACGAGATCAACCTGCACGCGGACCGTTTAATAAGTCTGTCACAGGCAAAATGAAAGACGATAGTCCTCCACTCAAATGTGCACTCCTAAATGTTAGGTCCTTGATCAAACACAGCACAGAGTGTGCGCTATTGATAGAGGAAGAAAATATTAAAATAGCCTTTATAACGGAGTCCTGGGCAGACCAAGCCTCAGGACCGGACTTAGCGAAAGCCACCCCCCCCAGGATTTTTTTGCTACACTTTGAACAGATCACTCAAGAGAGGAGGTGGATTAGCAGTCATTTATCATGACTCATTGAAGCCTATATTCCACTCTGCCACCAATGCTTTCTGCGAGGCACTCTCTTTCAGTATCCACATGGAATGTCATAATATGTTTAAGGGATTACTACTCTATCGCCCTCCTAACTCTAGAGGTGGTTTTTTAGAGTCATTAGGTACTCTACTTGAAGAGGGACTCTGCTCAGAATCTTTCACGGTACTAGGGGACTTTAATTTTCACCTTGAGGTCCCCACTGATCCAGACACTGCCGCCTTGAATAGAATAATGGAAGTCGGAGAACTTAAACAGCAAGTAGTAGGGCCAACCCATCTTAAAGGGCACACTCTTGATGGGATTTATTCAAATGATCCCAACTTGACCTGTATGGCCATACTCCCTCTGGTCTGGTCTGATCATAGCGCCATCATTTTTGAGCTGAAGGAGTTAACAGCCCTCAAATTCAATCCCAAGCCCTCAGGGATACTGGAAAAAAGAGCTTGGAAAGACTTGGATAGGTTAAAACTAGATGAGGAGCTGAAGGATACCATATACCCTCTCCCCTCCGGGGTGGACGAGGCCGTCACGGCCTACTCAGATTGGATTGACGCAGCCTGTAAAAAATTGGCTCCGCTAAAAAAATGGACACCCAAAAGGGCTAAACCCTCAGCCCCGTGGTACTCTGATAAGTTAAACCATCAGAAACTGGCCTGTAAAAATTAGAACGGGAATGAAGGAAAGGGTATACAAGCAATGATAGAGAAAGCTATAAGCACAGTTTGAAACTTTATAAGGAAGCACTGTTGGAAACAAAAAAGAACTTTTTCTCAAACCAAATCCTCCAAGCCAAGTCCAATGCTAAAGAACTTTTTAAAACTGTCAAAAAACTTGCCTCTCCTTTAGCTCCCAAATGTGGGAGCAGCCCAGAACTGTGTGAAAATCTGGCTGTTTTCTTCCAACAAAAAGTAGAAAGTATATTTTCTACATTTACCTCAGCCCAGAATAGTGCTGGGTCACAGCTATTGGATAGAGTCCCATTTGGATCCAACCCCCACCTGTCCTAGATAAATTTGCACTGCTAGAAACATCAGAAACGATTAAACTCTTGAACTCTATGCGCTCAGGATCCCCCAGGGATCCATGCCCTGTCTCAGTTCTGAAAGCTTCTTCGGAAATCATAGGATCAGTGTTAAATCCTCTGATCAATAACATATTCCCCACTGGGATATTTCCCAAGGACTGGAAGAAGGCCTCCATCCTTCCCTTATTAAAAAAAACTACCTTGGACCCTACAGACCCTAGCAGCTATCGGCCAATTTCGCGGCTCCCTCTCCCTGCAAAAATTACAGAAAAAGCAATGAATCTTCAGCTCGGTACATTCCTTCAAACCTACAATACTCTTCATCCATCTCAATATGGGTTTAGAGCGGGACATAGTACGGAGTTGGCCTTGATCAAATCTATAGAGGAGGTAAGGGAGGCACTGGACTGCGGAGGTAAGGCTATGCTGGTCATGTTAGATCTGTCAGCAGCCTTTGACACGGTCCATCACGAGGTTTTGATGGACCGTTTGTCAGAAGTAGGAGTACAAGGTACTGCCTGGCGCCTCCTGCAATCCTTTTTATCCGAAAGAACACAAACAGTGGACCTAGACAATAACAAATCCAAGCCTTTCTGCCTTCCCTGCGGGGTTCCCCAGGGATCTTCTCTGAGTCCAACACTTTTCAATATCTACGTGAGATCACTGGCAGGCCTGATAAATTCATTTGGTTTCCAACTTACCTCCTATGCCGATGACACTCAAATAGTGTTATCGTTTAAAGATGAGGAGGAAAAAGAAACAGGAGTGCGCTTCCGTGTCTGTATGAAGTCTATAGCAGGTTGGATGTCGAATAATTGCTTAAAACTAAATTCAAGCAAAACTGAGGTTATCGTATTTGGAAACAACCCACACCTCTGGACACCGGATTGGTGGCCAGCCGACCTGGGTACGTGTCCCTCCCCTATCTTGAAAGCAAAAAACCTGGGGGTATTAGTAGACAATAGACTGACATTCAGTGATCACATAAGCTCAGTGGTGTCGGCATGCTTTCTGATATTAAGAATTTTAAGGAAAATAAAGCCCTACTTATCGGAAGGAGATCTCAGGACTGTGGTGACGATGCTTGTTATGGCACGTCTGGATTACTGCAATGGTCTTTATTTGAATGCCCAAAATCAGCATATCAATAGACTTCAGATTGCCCAGAACGCTGCTGCAAGGCTGTTGTCGGGGACCCCTAAATTTGTCTCGGTGAAAAAGAATTAATTCAGCTACACTGGCTTCCAGTGAAACAGAGGGTACGTTTTAAGGCCCTCTGCACAGCCTATAAAGCCCTTAACGGAACAGGCCCAGACCATTTGAAACAAAGGCTTAAATGGTATGTTCCTGGCAGGACTCTTCGGTCCTCAGGAGGAAAAAATGCTCAAGTTCCTTCCTTTAAAAAAGCGAGCTGGGGAGGCAGGAGCTTTATTACCTGCACTTCCAAGGCCTGGAACGACCTGCCGTTCCACCTGAGGAACTCCGCAGACCTCCTTTCCTTTAGAAGGGGGCTGAAGACCTGGCTGTTCACTCAATGACCGCCCTCTCCGTTAACCTTCAGGCAGTACATAGCGCCAGGACACCTTAGGGTAACAGTTGCGCTCTACAAATCCAATTAACATAACATAACGATATCCAGCCTGGTGACTTTGTCTTATTGCGCAACTTCCAGAGGAAGAATAGTTTGGAGCCGCGATGGAAGGGGCCTGAGCAGGTTATATTGGTGACGCATGCTGCTGTGAAGGTTGCTGGCCGTAAGAACTGTGTCCACGTGACCCACTGTCAGAGGGTTCCCTTACCATTACCCTACGACCAGTGGGTCAAGGGCGGCATTGGGGACACAGAGTGCGAGCAGGTGCCTCAGTTTATCCCCTTCAGCGATGCCCAGCTAACGTGGACGCAAACGGATAAAGAGAATGAGGATGTGCTGAACGAGGCTGTTCCCCCAGAAATACGAGCTATCCAAGAGCCTTTGTTCACTGATCACACGGTGCCTGGGGCTACCAGGTACAATTTGCGCTCTCGGCTGAGGGAAACTGTGTGTAAGGAGAAAAGAGATTAGGGATGGACTGCGTAAGAAAGGTTGTTCTGAATTATAGTAACAACGGAATTAGTTGAGATTAGTGAAGGATTTCTGCGTACTTCATTTTAGTTGTTTGAACATTAGATAGGGAAGACTGAAGTATACCCTGAAGGTATACCATCTTGATCGACGTGGGATACGAGCTTAGGACTGAGCAAGCTCCACCGCCGGTGCTCAAGAGCGCCAACTTATTGATGGACAATAGGAGCCTGTACCAGTGAGGCTCTGTCGGACACTGGGAACTTATATATTCTTCTTGCATTTTGATCCCCTCTTTATCATTCGTTATTCATCCTTTTGGTAGACAGGTTGCTGAGGAAGAGCAGCCAGTGATTCTTGTTGCCCAGCATAATATGGTGTGGACACGCAAACAGAAAGTAATATGTGTTACTCTTGTGGTTTTGTTATTAATAATATTATGTGGAGTGTCATGGGTTCTTGAAATTGATCAAAATGTACCTTTATGTACCAAGGGTAAGGTTATTCCTCCGACAAGAAAGAAAAGGACAGCCCCAAGTAATATATTTCCAGACACACACAAGAGATTCTCTGGAGAAGGGACAGCTTCCTACCCCAACGAATCTGTTACTAGTTTATGGACTGCCTATCCATTGTCACTTGTCAATTATACATATACTCGTCCACCGCAATTTACAGAAGTGAAGGGAGTCTTTGGTTTCGGCTATCCAGGACCTTGTTTATATTATAGAAAGCCACTAGGAATGGGTTATCCAGGCTGCGATAATAACACATATTTCAACAACTTTTATATGGAAGAACAGAATGTTACACTGGTGTGTTGGCATTACAAGGAATTGATAGTCACCCGGGAGACTGGTTATTATCCTGCTTGTTGCCCTATTGTGAATTGCACAGACACTTCTTTGTATATCAATTGTTCTGGAATAGTGCTGTATAAAAATACAATCCCTTTAGTGAATGACAAAGATCTAAGTACTTTTGGAATGAACACCAAATATGCTGCAGTAGATTATGAAGGGCCAAATCTGATAGAGACATCTAGCCGCAGATTCCTTAACTTAGAATATCCCCAGGCGTCAGACTGGATCCGGAGAATCTTCAGCAGTACCTCTGCGCGCCGGGAGACGGCGTCGCATGGCTCCGTCCTGACGTCGTCCACGGATATGACGTCAGTGGAGCCATATAAGTCCCTCCTGGCACGCTGACGTCAGTTTCCTTCTTTTCAGCGTCCCAACGCGGATCCAGGAGAAGCGGTTCCTCTGGCCTGCTTTTGTTTTCCAGCCTTATCGACGCCTTTTAGCATCCGGGAACAGTGTGCAATGCCTAAGGGCTTCAAATCGTCTGAAACCTGTACGCGGCAAATGTCGGCGACGGATCCACACGAGATCTGCATGTGGTGCTTGGGAGAGCACCACGACTCCGAGGAGTGCGACGCCTGCCGGCAGCTAAAGCTGAAGTCCCTGCGGGAACGTCAGATGAAGTTGCTGTCCGCCCGGATGTCCCGCTTGGAGTCCTCGCGTCGCCGGACTCCATCTTGAGCTGGAGCTTCTGTTCGGGACAGGTCACGGAGTTGTTCCTTGGGACGTCGCTCGCCTGACGCAGGTAAGCACAAGAAGAAGTCACGGAGGTCGTCGACCTCCCATAGACGTGACGCCAGGGCACGCTGCTCCCGGTCTTCACTGGACACGGGCCCCCAGGAGTCGACCCCCACCTACCCACCATTTCCTGGTGTTGGGGTGACTAGATCCCAAATGGAAGCCTATTCTCGGGCTTTACAGGCCATCTTTGGGTCACCTCCTCTCCCTGGCGCGCCTTCGGGCCCCACAGAGGGGGTCTCTCCTGGAGCTTATGAGTTGTGGTCTACGGTTGGTCCGTAGCACTCTTCTACCTCTATGAAGGCAGACTGCTCCAGAGTTTTGTTGGGTTTTTGCCACACCTGGCTCACCCCGGCGTGTTCTTCACCTTTTCGCTTTGCTCTTTTTGCCTACGTTGGCTGTCTTAGACGTAAGCAAGTGTCCATTGTGGGCATG
This sequence comes from Calotriton arnoldi, assembly GCA_963921515.1. NCBI lineage: Eukaryota > Metazoa > Chordata > Amphibia > Caudata > Salamandridae > Calotriton > Calotriton arnoldi. The sequence goes on along the minus strand of CAWUFW010002787.1, from coordinate 7,700 downwards.
TTGTCCTGTTCCACTCCTGAGCGGTTTCTTTCCTTGTTCTGTGCGGACACGATATGTGAGTACGCACTGGGTATGTTCACAGTCACGTGGTGCCTGCGGTACGCCTTGCGCCACTGTCTTGGCTGCGTTCTATTCTTGTAGTATTGTCTACGCTTCATTCTCTGGTGTTGGGACGTGCTTAGTACTTCTTTCGCGGCTCAGACCCGGTATGGTTTTCACTTATGGGCAGTAGAGTCTATGCCAGACATGTCACTGCTACACGTTGCCTTGTGCCCTTTTTCCCTATGCACTTCCTAGGCAGGGGCTCTAGTCCCTCTGCTCCTTGCCGCACGGGGACTCAGGTTCTCTTGTTCCTGGCCCCTGCTGATGTTATCAGTGGAAGTATTCTTCTGCAGGATACTCTTTGCCATTTCTGCAGTACCTGTATTTATATCTATATTTAAATTTTTCTGACTTCTATGTATGTGTATTACTAACTCATTTCATGGTTAGTGTGGTGGTAAATATCTCTGCCTGTCACGCGGGAGACCAGGGTTCCTTCCCCGACGGGGCTGATGATTTTGCCTTTTAAGTGTCTTGACATGTGTTATATCCTGAGTTACTTACCTTTGGTAACAATGTATCTGGTAGAGAGACAGTCTAGCCGCAGATTCCTTAACGCCCACCCATCCTCCCCGCTCTGCGAGGGCTTTTTCAGGGTGGGTTCTACCCACTTGCCTCCTTACAGGTGGCCTTTGTCTTTCTGCGGGATGGTATGCTTCACCTCCCTCCTGGGTTGAACGTCTCATGCTGTTTTAACTGTTGCTTCTCTACCCTTTCTCGTCATTGGGTGGTGAGTTCAATGTCCTTCCACGCTCCTCCACCCTGGTCCTTCCAGTGTGGGGCTTGATCATGTTCTTCTACCCTCCCTTCCACCCTCTTCTATTTTTTAACCATTACTTGGGGTCTCCTTGACTATGTTGCGGTCAATTACTTTAGGGTCTATTTGACTGGGCTACAGTCAATAGGTAATTTATGGGGTGTTTGATTGTACATTCTCTGTTGTTGCAGAAAAGTGGTCAATTACCATGAGTCATGTTCTGTTGCCCAATACAGTTACATTCTGTCATTGCAGACTGCCTATCGTTTGCCATGTCATTCATCTCCAATGCCATTTTGCCTCATAGGAGGGCATGGCTCTTCGCTTCTGCTACACTGTTTCTAGGGGCGAGTGCTCTGCTCTCCCCCCTTCAGTCCCTTACAGTACAAAGTACTCTTTCATTGATATACATGGTGATGTTTCTCATCATTCTATGATTTCTTGTCATTGTTGTTTCAAAGATTTTTGATCTTTTTTAGCACACTGTTCCCACACTCTCACGGTTTTGGTAGTGGCTCCGCGTTGTGGCGCGGAAAAGCTTCACAGTAGAAAACTGACATAAGCGCCCCGGGAGGGACTTATATGGCTCCATTGACGTCATATCCATGGACGACGTCAGGACACAGCCATGCGACGCTGTCCCCCGGCGCCCAGAGGTACTGCTGAAGATTCTCCGGATCCAGTCTGACCCCTGGGGATATTCTAAGTTAAGGAATCTGCGGCTAGACTGTGTCTCTACCGGATACATTGTTACCGAAGGTAAGTAACTCGTACTTTATGGAAACCCGGGTTTTACTTTTTGTCTAACGGTACATATTCCAACCTTCATAATGGCACAGAAGATGTGGCTCTCGGGATGGTATTGCCCTTGGGTCTGCCCTGTAAATACGCTAAGCCTAATGTCCGCTGGGTTAAAAGGACTTTGACCAAAGAATTCTGTGAGTGAGTGACCGATATAGAGGTCAATAATTATAGTAATGGGATCACTTTTGGATAAATCCTTTCTTCCATTTTCACTTTGGGTGGTACCTCTATGGCTCGGGGTGAGAAAGCTAGAGAATATTTTGGGTGCAAGTTACAAATTTTATCCAATACTACCGTGGCAGCTTTACACGACATCACCACTCAGTTGGAAAGCATGCGAATATATTCCGAACAGACTAGATACGCAGTTGATTTTATCTTTTCCAAGAGTGGTGGTGTATGCGCGGTAGTGGGAGACCAGTGTGTTGTCGGAATAAAGAATATGGCAAAGAATATTACCAAGCACATTCTCGATATCCTCGAATGTCAAGGGAATGGAGAGTGGAAATTGGAGTTGGTCCCTTTTTGGTAGTTGGGCTGGATTCTTGAAAAGGTGATTTACCTTATCGTGATATTGGTGCTTTGCTGTGCTCTTATTCAGTGTCTTCCTTTCTGTTGCTCTTACTGTACCACCATTCTCACCCCTAAACGGAAAATATCGATTCATGATACTAATGCTGCAATTATGGTACAGAAAGAAATAGAGGACCTCATGAACATTGATGAGGGCATTTTCGAGACTTCTTCCCTCCTCACAGTTTCCTTCCCCGATGTTGAAAATATGGAATTCTCATAAGGATTCATTGTTATCGTTGTTTGTGGTTTCCTGTTTTACTGATTTCCTGTTTTCCTTGTTGCTGTTAGAAAATGTTTTAGCTCATGCTAAAAGGAGGGTCTGTTAAACTAGAAATGTTTATGTTTAACACATTGCCATGTGTAAGTTAGCATTCGCTGTGCCATTTTCTTTGCAGGCCCCATTTTAGGCTGTTGGAAACTAAATCTGAAAGAGACACGTTAGTGACAGATTCCTTACCTTAGAATATCCCCAGGCGTCAGGCTGGATCCGGAAAGTTTTTTGCGTAGCAGTACCCTTGCGCGTCGGTAGGCGGCGTCGTGCGGCTCCGCGTCCGTCGTCGGCGTCGTGATCGCCGGGATGACGTCGCGGGCAGTACTTAGGCGCCGCCCCTGCGCGCTGACGTCAGTTCTTCTTTTTCCGCGCCAGTAAGCGCAGATCCGGGAAGAGCAGTGCCCTAGTCACTTTTTGACTATCTTTTTGTGAAATTTTTCACTGTTCTCTTCAACGAGTCTTCACGACTCCTAAGGTGTCGTAGGGATGCCCGGCTTTAAGCCCTGCGAGGAATGTGGTCGTATGATGTCCATCACGGACCCCCACCTCGAGTGTCTCTTCTGCCTCGGCCGAGGCCACGACACGAAGTCGTGCCCTGACTGCCGGAAACTTCATCCGAAGGCTTTGCGAGAGCGGTCTCGAAAGCTCCTTGAAGTCCGGCAGTCGGCTCCGCGCCGCAGCAAGCCCCGGTCCCGGGAGAGGTCGAGGGCCGGACGCGGAGTCCCCGCCGTTCGTCGGAATCCAAGTCTTCGCGCTCCTCCGGTAAGTCGAAGCACAAGAAGTCTAAGCGGCGTCATCGCTCTAAGACTTCGCCTCGCCGGTCGCGCGACTCGGCTGAGGTCCCTGTCGGCACCGTCCCCGCCCCGCGGCCCCGGACGTGCCTGTCGAGTTGCCCCCGCATTACCCGTCCTTCCCGGGTTCGGGGCGACTCCGGCCGAAGTACAGAAATTCCTGTCGGCCATGGCCCGCCTCTTCGGGCCTCAAGGTCCCTCCGGTGCGCCTTCGGGCCCCGCGGGCTCAGATGGGGTTGCTCCGGCGTCGCCCGTCGACTCCGGTCCCGGCGTCGCCTGTCCCACCAGCCTTCGTCCCGGCCTCGGCTCCGGCCCCGGCCTCGACCCGGTTCCGGTGGTGCCGCAACCTCCATCGACGCCGGTTGACCTAACCACGCCTCCGCCGACGCCCGATGTCCCCGGTGCCGTTTCCGACGCCGTCCGGGGCTCCGGGCGGCGTCGTTCCCGGTTCTCCCGGGTCCGGACATGGAGCCGGACCGGCGTCGCCCGGCCGCCGGTTCCGGCGCCCGATGAGGCCTTGGGTCCCTTATGTCCCTCCTCCTCCATCTTTTCAACCTGAGGAGGACCAGGAGAGCTGGGAGGGTCTGGCGACCCTCTCACACAACAGTGCGAGTTTGACCCGGACTGGGTTGAGGAACTTGGGGATGCCAGTGGGCTGGATACCTCCCGACTCTGGCATGCTGTCTCCTCCCGTGGCAACGGAGGAGGGGCTAATTTTGCAACGGTGTTGCGTAGAGCTGCTGGAGCCTTAAATCTCCAGTTGCCTACAGTGGCCGTCAGGACTAACCTCCTGACTGAAGTGCTTCAGCCGGCGGCCTCCTCTTCGGAGCCTGTGCTGCCGTTCAACGATGCACTCACTGACGTTCTTTTGGGTGCCTGGTCCAAACCCACCACAGGGGCCCCTGTGGATAGGAACGTGGCCCGACGCCATCGCCCGGCTCCGGGCGACCCCTGTTTCTCTCCCAACACCCCACCCCTGAGAGCTTGGTTGTCCAAGCCTCTGCCTCCCAAACAGCCTTCCCTACCGCCCCTCCGGATAGGGAATCCAAGCGCCTGGATCACTTTGGGAAGAAGGCTTTCTCTTCCTCCAGTGCTGGCTTGCGGTCTGTTAATACCGCTTGCCTCTTGGGCCGATACACCCACTCCCTGTGGGATTCGGTGGCTGATGTTTTGCCGCAGTGTTCTGAGGAGGTCCAGACACTGCTTACCCGCGCTATTGCGGAAGGGGCGTGATGCGGCTAAGTATACCATCCGCTGTGGCCTTGATACCGCCCGACTCGCTGGGCAGATCGCTTGCAACGACGGTGGCGCTGCGTCGCCACGCCTGGCTGAGAACCACTGGTTTTTCAGGGGATGTCCAGAATACTCTCATGGACATGCCCTTTGATGGAGTCGGTCTCTTTGGTTCAAAGGCGGACCATGCGCTGGAGCGTTTCAAGGATTCACGGGCTACTGCTAAGTCCCTGGGCCTTGTTGTTGTGCGCCCTCCGCAAACGTCTGCTTTTCGCCCCTTTCGTGGCCACGGAAGGGCGCCCAATCACGTCCACAGCCCGGCCAACGGCCCCGCGCAGCAAGCGCCTTCGCGTGGCCGAGGACGTGGATACCGCCGTGGCGGTTCGGGCAACCAGCGTGCGGGTCAGGCCACCACCTCCAACCCGTCCGCGGCCTCCAAGCCCTCCTAGTCCCTCCTTTCAGGTGCACAGCACGCCAGTCGAGGGCAGGGTCCGCCATCACCTTCACCACTGGCGTCCCATCACCTCGGACAAGTGGGTCTTGGACATTGTCCGAAGGGCTACTCCCTCCCCTTCGAGACCACCCCCAGCCATGCCACCTCAATTCCACCGCATGTCAGGGGATCACTTGGTGCTTCTACAGAAGGAAGTCACGGCCCTCTTGGCCAAGAGGGCCATCGAGCATGTTCCGACCCCAGAAGTAGGGCGTGGTTGCTACTCCCACTACTTTCTGGTGCCCAAAAGGACAAGGAGGACATGCGTCCTATCTTGGACCTCCGGAACGTCAATCGCTTCCTCCGGAAGGAGAAGTTCAAGATGCTCACCCTAGCTCAGGTCTTGACTGCCCTCGACCCCGGAGACTGGTTGGTAGCGTTGGACTTGCAGGACGCCTATTTCCACATCCCCGTCCTGCCGGCCCACCGGCGTTACCTTCGGTTCACGGTAGGCCTCGAGCATTTTCAGTTCACCGTGCTCCCCTTTGGCCTTACCAGTGCCCCTCGGGTGTTCACGAAAGTGATGGCGGTGGTCGCAGCTCATCTGCGCCGGGCAGGGGTTTCAGTCTTCCCCTACCTCGACGACTGGCTGCTGAAGGCGGGCTCGTCCCAGGCAGTTGTCTCCCACCTCCAGACTACGGCCGAACTCCTGCACTCGCTGGGGTTCTCCATCAATGTGCCAAAGTCGCATCTGATTCCTTCTCCACAGCTCCTTTTCATCGGAGCAGTTCTGGACACGACGCAGTTTCGGGCCTATCCTCCCGAACGGCGAGTCCGGGATATTCAGGCTATGATTCCGATCTTTCAGCCCTTATCCTGGGTTTCGGTACGGATGACCCTGAGGCTGCTGGGCCTCATGGCCTCCTGCATCCTGCTGGTCACTCATGCCAGATGGCATATGCGGGCTCTGCAGTGGGACCTGAAGTTCCAGTGGGCGCAGCACCAGGGCGACCTGTCCGATCACGTCCAGATCTCGGAGGGGACTGCAAAACAGTTGCAGTGGTGGCTCTCGAACCGGCAATGGGTCATGGGCAGATCCCTCTCCCTTCCCCAGCCAGAGCACACAGTTGTGACGGACGCGTCCCTTCTGGGATGGGGCGGTCACATGGGAAGGCGGAGATCAGAGGCCTCTGGTCTCCGGCGGAGTCCCGGCTCCATATCAACCTTCTGGAGCTCCGGGCGATCCGACTTGCACTCAGGGCATTCCTTCCCTCTGTCAAAGGGAAGGTAGTGCAGGTGTTCACAGACAACACCACCGCCATGTGGTACTGCAACAAACAAGGCGGGGTGGGGTCGTGGACCCTTTGTCAGGAGGCTCTACGCCTCTGGACATGGCTGGAACATCAGGGCATGTTCCTGGTGGTTCAACATCTGGCAGGTTCCCTGAACGCCAGGGCGGACGAACTCAGCCGCAGGTGCATAATGGATCACGAATGGCGTCTTCACTCGGAAGTGGCGCAAGGACTCTTTCTACAGTGGGGAGAGCCTTGGTTAGATCTATTCGCCACCGAAGAGAACGCGCAATGTCATCAGTTCTGCGCGTTGGAATTTCCAAGGCGGCACTCGCTCGGCAACGCTTTTCGTCACGAGTGGAGTTGCGGTCTCTTGTACGCCTTTCCGCCTATACCACTTCTGCCCAGAGTGTTGAAGAAGATTCGGCACGACCGGGCCCAAGTCATTCTTGTGGCTCCGGACTGGGCTCGAAGAGTTTGGTATCCCGAGCTACTCAATATGAGCGTAGATCCCCCGATCCGTCTGCCTCTTCGGGAGGATCTTCTGTCGCAGCAGCAGGGGACGGTCCTCCACCCGAACCTGTCCAGTCTACACCTGCTTGCGTGGAGATTGAGCGGCGGCAGTTGATTCCTTTCGACTTGCCTCCCGAAGTTTGTGATGTGATTCTGGCAGCCAGGCGTCCCTCCACTAAGGTGGTATACGCCTGCAGGTGGAACAAATTTGTGGCATGGTGCACAGCAAAGGCTGTGAATCCCCTTTCTGCCCCTCTTTCTGAGGTCCTTCTGTTCCTTCTCTCTTTGGCCCAACAGGGTTCTGCCCTGGGTACCATCAAGGGTTATCTTTGTGCTATCTCGGCCTTCCTCAGGCTCCCTGATCAGCCCTCCCTTTTCAAGTCCCCTGTTGTTAACAGGTTCTTAAAAGGCATTACTCACCTCTTCCCTCCTGTTCCGTTTGTGATGCCTCAGTGGGACTTGAACTTGGTTCTTACCTTTTAATGTGCGCTCCCTTTGAGCCTCTACATAACTGTCCTCTTCGTCTTCTGACTCTGAAGACAGCCTTTCTGGTGGCCATCACCTCCGCTCGGCGGGTGAGTGAGCTCCAGGCTCTATCTTGCAAACCTCCCTTTCTGTCTGTTCATCCAGACAAGGTTGTTCTTCGGACGCGTCCGTCCTTCTTGCCAAAGGTGGTTACTGCTTTCCACATTGGGCAGACCATCACTTTGCCCACCTTCTTTCCGCCTCCGCATCCTTCCAGAGAGGAAGAGAGGCTCCACCGTCTGGACCCAAAACGTGCGCTCTCTTTCTATATTGACCGCACAAAACACTTCCGGGTGGATGACCAGCTCTTTGTTGGCTACGTGGGCGCCAAAAGGTCGGGCGGTGCACAAGAGGACCATCTCCCGCTGGGTTACCTTGTGCATCAAGACCTGCTATTCTTTCG